>CM053028.1:490551950-491180615 GCA_028564925.1 Lithobates sylvaticus | reverse complement strand
TAATGACATACCAGTCTTAGTCCGTAGGGTTCAATATTGAGTTAGCCCACCCATTGCATCAATAACAGCTTCAACTCTTCTGGGAAGGCTGTCCACAAGGTTTAGGAGTGTGTCTATGGGAATGTTTGACCATTCTTCCAGAAGTACATTTGTGAGTTCAGGCACTGACGGACAAGAATGCCTGCCTCCCAGTCTCTGCTCAAATTCATCCAAAAGGTGTTCTATTGTGTTGAGGTCAGGACTCTCATCCATGTCTTTATGGACCTTGCTTTGTGCACTGGTGTGCAGTCATGTTCCTGTGCCATCTCACAAATGCGCTTCTGGAAGAATGGTCAAGCATTCCCATCATAGACACACTCCTAAACCTTGTGGACAGAAGAGTTGAAGCAAGTGGGGGGGAGCCGAGCTGTGACGTAATGCGCCACATCCCAGACTCCCGGAAGTGGGGACAGGATACCTGTCAAAGACAGGTATCCACCCCCCCCCCCCCCAAAAGGTGCCAAATGTGGGTGGAACTTTTGGGTGGTACTCCACTTTAAGTGTAACTGCCTTAAAGATGCATTACACTTTAAAAGCAGCTACTGATTGTTTTACATTAGTCAGAAAAAAGTAGGAGCAGCTCTATTTTCATGAGTTCTAAACTCCAGACTTGGATGTTGCGCATGCGCCCATTCTGCATAGTCTTCACATCAGGAACATGCTAGAATGCGAACTGCTAGCTAACATCAATGTCGGTATTCCACAGGATTTCTGGATCGCGAAAGTGATAAGTAGGACTATTCAAACAAGAACAAAAGTGATGAACCACATATAAGACAATGATGGTATGGGCTCCATTACATACATGGCTGTATGTGTAACGCCAACCCTGAAAGAGGTGCTGGATTGTACTGTGTCCCTCTGCTCTTGCTCTGTGATGACAAGCCCCTACCTGGACCCGAGTAACATCACAACACACTGGACGTTTTATTATTATCATTATACAGGATTTATGTAGCGCCAACAGTCTGCACAGTGCTTTACAAAATGAAGGCAGATATTACAGTTACAATACAATTTGGTACAAGAGGAATCAAAGGGCCCTGCTCGTCAGAGCTTACAATCTAAATTTTAAAGGATTTTATTTAACAAGAACAAGCCCTGTAAAAAGGGGTTGAACAGAAACACAAGAGTAAAACACAATATGACCTTAAAGTGTCACTAAACCCACATCATAAAAAAACTATTAATAAATGGTGTACTACATGCTGGTCATACTCAGTCCCTATGGGATTCGTTTTCTGTATTCCGCAAAAAACCTGGTTGATCCTGCTGTTGTCTATCTCCCCCTTCTGTTCATGTCCCAAATTCAGCTAGGGACTTTGCTGTTGTGGTGACAACTCATGCTCTTGTTGCACATGCTCAGTTTTCAGTGAGTTTCTATGCTAAGCATTTTCTCCCTATCACATCTGAGCAGCCCATGTGACTATAAAGTCACATATTTGGGTGTATATATTTTTTTGTATGTCAATTTAAAACAGTTTATTGATATTATTATTTATTTATTTTTACTCAGTATTCCATGCTGTTTTTTTTTTTATTTTGAACATGTGACCAGTAGAAGAGGACTAAAATGGTTAGGTTTCCCTGCAGACAGGCTGGGAGAGAGCTGGGTCATGTGGCAGCTGTATATCGATTAGGAAAAAGGCACTTAAATAAATTTTTTATTAAAATAATTACAGTGCCATCATCCACATACAGAAATACAATGGTCAATGTAAATTAAACAGTGTGTGTCACATTAAATACAGGAAATCATTTGCTCAACCCTTCAACCTATCAAAAGACAAGGCCCTGCTTACAACACTGGCCAGTGAACTTGGTGATAAAATCCAGTCCATTATTGGGGCTTGTCGTTTTGTAATATTGGGGCGCTAGGACAGAAACAAGATGCAAAAGACCTCTCACCAGGGCGGCAGTTGGTCCCAGAACTCCAGTGGTCTCACAAGGAGCAGCGAAAGAGTCTCGCTGCTTTCTCTTGGGCTTACCTTTAAAGTTAGCTTTCCTCAGTGTTCCACAGCCTCTGGGACACATTTGTATCACCAGCAGTTTGCAGCAAAATTACAAGGATAGCACATGTGGCCTTGGAGGATTTCCAGCACATTCACAGCACAATGACAACATGCACTCAACAGCCATTCTCTGTAGGCATTGTTTTCCTGGCAACAGGATGCTGCTCAACAGTAATCACCAGCAGCACAAGGTCCAACAGGAATCAGTCTTGAGCCGCACCAAGCCCTCTACCTAGGCTCCCAGCTTCCAAATGACAACAGAATCCCTTTAGGTCCTGAGTCCTCTATCTGGGCTCACTGCCTCAAGTGCACAGCCTCCATCTTAGCTCTCTCCACTATATCCACCAGCACACGCCCAAGTCTCTCCACAGAGTTCTCCTGCAGGCCACCCATTTAAATGCCGTGCCAGTCTCCCCTCCTCTCTACCTGCCAGACCCCCTAGTTTCCCATTTCAAACAAGGCATGGAAGCACATCCTTCCCAGTTTCGTTAGTTTTCTTCTTGGATTCTACCTGGGAGCACAGCCTGTCTGTACTCCAGTGACCAGACTTCTGTTGACATGCACCACTGCACAGGCCTTCACATGGAAGTTCAGTGTACTGTTGTTTCTATGTCTCCTGCTGACACACTCTCTTACAGTCTCCATTCCTATCTCTCCAAGTCCTTAATGCAGCTGAAAACAGAGGTCATGTGATCACTTATAAAAATAAAAAAAAAGATGATTTATATTTTTTTCTAAATACACACAAACATTTTGCCATTGCATTTCTAATTTAAACGTAATGGATTGGTTTACAAGGTAAGGGTTCACATATATTTTAGGAAAGCCCAGTCAGCGCTACACATGCACCTTCCCTGCACAGAGGACACTCAGGCAAGCTAGCTTGCAGCTCCTTTGATAAGTGCACTTAGTTATTAAATTCATTTTACTACAGTTCTGCAGTCTCTGATACTGTCATCCTTATGCTTAGTTCAATAATTATGAGCCACTTGTAGGAGGATGTTGGGCAACCACTGCAGTATTTGACTATCGAGATCACCTTTTGAATGGATGACAGCATGGATACTAAAATGGCAATCCATAGATTACTTCTGGTAGCCAACAAGTGAGCAAGTGAGTAAACACAGTGATAATATAATTGCTGCTTACCTTTACCGCTAGAGCAGGAGTCTTCAAACTTACTAAACAAAGGGCCAGTTTACTGTCCTTCAGACATTAGGACGACCGAACTGTGGCCAGTGAGAGTATAAAATGCCTCATCTTTGGTATTATGGGAAAAATCGTGTCTTGTTGTTGGGTGTCAGTAGGGGGAATGGTGCCCCATCAAAAGGTATCAAAGGAAAAAATAGTGCCTTATTAAAGGTGTCAGAGGAAGGAATAGTGCCCCATCGTTGGTGTCAGTGGGAGGAATAGTGCTCCATCATTGGTATCAGTGGGCCGAATAGTGGCCCACTATTGGTGTAGTGGAATGAATAGTGCCCCATTATTTCTATCAGGAGGAGGAATGGTGCACCATCATTGGTGTCAGTGGGAGGAATAGTGCCCCATCGTTGGTGTCAGTGGGAAGAATAATGCCCTGTTGTTGAATTTGGATGGAATGGTGCCCCAAGCGTCAGATAAAGGAAACACAGTTTGGAGGCCACTGCACTAGAGGAACCTGTCCCCTGTACTAGGCACCTGGTGGCCATCTTGGAACAGCCTGTGTCTGATTGGACATAGAGCTCTGCCATGTTTTAGGCAGGGACCTTAGCTTTATTTAGTTCCTGTTTGGCCCTTGTGGGGGCCTGCAGCAGACACCTGCTGGTTAAAGGAAAGTAGGCTAAACCTAGGAAAAGAATTGGAGAGGGAGAGGCTATAATGGACTTTAATGGTACTGTATACCAACTGCAGTAAACAGTCATGAGTAAAATAATTAATGGTTTTTATTACAAACAAAAATTTATTTATATATATATATATATCTATATCAACATATATATACACACACACACACACACACACACATTTAACACTTAAATATTAAAAACCCCAATGATAATCAGAACAGTGAATGTGACCTTTTTGCTACACTCACTGATATTTTAATGTTATATTCAGGTGCTATTTTCAGACTATCCTGAAGCCCCAAACCCCACTCTAGTAGCAAGACACATCCGTGATTCTGATGCACAGACTTTTTGAGGTGGAGTACATATGTTTATGTATATGCAGTATATGTGGGGATTTATAGGTATATATGTTTTTTCCATCTACATGGGCCTTTTGGAATACCATGTGGTATTGAATGTGCAAAGCCACTTACATCTGTTCCTTACCTTATAGATCTAAACAATTTTATGGGGACCATCCTGGAAACTTTTTAAGCCAAGCCCCATTGGTATGACCTTATATCGTTATATACTCCTAACTATATATGCTACTCTGGCCTACTTGAGCCACTATTTTAAAGATACCTAATTTTTTGATAGACTCTTGCCTTGTGTCCTGTGCCCTGTCAGGGGCTCCCATGCCCTCTGGGGTGGGTCATCCTCTTTTGGGCCTCCGGCAACTTCACATTCTGGGTAAGATGACTGTTTCGGGGGGTACACACAGCAGATGCTCTCTTTTACATTAAACTAAACTATATTATGTTCATCATAAGTATTGTTTTCGGGTTTAACTAACGCATGTCTCCTTCATCTCATAGTTCTATGATAATCGTCTCTTAATCGTCATCTATATGTATAATAATGCTCCTGAAGAAGCAGTGAATGTGACCTGCCAAACATGTCAAGCAATTATTATACAGATGATGTAAATGATTCAGTTGTCACACTTCGATGTGATTTCAGAACAAAGAGTCTTTGTTGATTATCATTGGAGTTTTTAAGATTTAAGTGTTAAATGTGTGTATGTGTATATTATATATATATAGAAACCACAATGTGGATTGCTGCACAAAATTATTTAAATTTTCTTGAAAAAGACGATTACATCGAATATAAATTCAAATTCAAGTAAGGAGCCAGATGCAACTGGCAGTAGACGTTTCGGTCTATGTAGATAGCGCCCTTTCTCACAATCTCAAGTCGAAAGGGCGCTATCTACATAGCCCGAAACGTCTACTGCCAGTTGCATCTGGCTCCTTACTTGAATTTGAATTTATATTCGATGTAATCGTCTTTTTTAAGAAAATAAAATAATTTTGTGCAGCAATCCACATTGTGGTTTCTACATATCGGTTTGTGGGAAGGACCAGATTGCTAGCACTAACCATCTTACCCCTGAAGTTGTTGAAGGTTCCTGAGGAAAAGGGACAGATAAGGGGCAATTTTGCATATCCCTGGGAGACTACCTGGAGTTTGTGGAAGGACCTTTGGTTGCCCAGCCTACTATCTGAATTGGCACGTTCTGCACACTGTTCTTCCAACACAACACCCTTTGCAAAAGGCCACAATTTATTAGCCTCAAGAAGCAATCCTGAAAACACCCTGCAGTATGTAATGCCCTGTACACACGAGCGGAATTTCCATCTGAAAAATCTTGGATGTTTTTTCCAACGGAATTCCGCTCAAACTTGGCTTGCATACACACGGTCACACACAAGTTCTCTGAACTTTCGACCATCAAGAACGCAGTGACATACAACACTACGACGAGCCGAGAAAATTAAGTTCAATGCTTCCGAGAATGTGTCAAATTGTTTCTGAGCATGCGTTGGAATTTTGCACGTCGAAATTGGTACAGACGATCGGAATTTCCGATCAGAACTTTTTCCGACCGAAAAATAGAGAACCTGCTCTCAATCTTTTGCTGGCGGGAATTCCACCAGCAAAAGTCCGACAGAGAATTCACACAGTCGGAATTTCCGACCAAAAGCACACAATCAGACTTGCTGGTGGAAATTCCACTCATGTGTACAGGGCATAAGTCTTCCATTATTGTATGGGATTGTGGAGGATGTGTACAAGTTTCTTACCGTTCACAGTTCAACTTTGTGGAAGCAAACACATTGTTGTAACTACTGACTATTACATAAAAAAGAATATCTAACAAAAGTTGTCCCATCTGTTCCCTTTAAGAGACATCATTACGGCTAGCCCCACCTACACACTGACACAAAATAAGAATGCTTGTTTCAGTGTCAGTTAATCACAAAATACCTACAGAAGTATAAGGAAGGATAAGGATGATGGCCAAGGAGAACACACCTTTGAAAATAGGTCAGCAATGACAGGTCTCAAATTTCCATCCTGATCATTTATCAGCAACTGTCCAATGTGCACATACCTCAGCTCGAGACAGTTAAGAAACACGTTGTGCTATACAAAAGAGGTGAAAAAGTGGGAGAGAAGGTGTGATCACATGGATTATGCACAGAAGAAAAGAAATGGAAAACCTGTCTGTGTTTTTTTTTTTTTTTTTAAAGGAAGTTTCCAGGTTCGTTAAATAATTGATGTAATATATATAATTACTACACAAGCCATTTTTGTAATTTAATGTTATTAAAAATTACCTTTCCACTTCAATCTGCAGCCAGCTAGGATTTTGTAAAGCTGCCAAAGTTTTTCTTTTCCTTGTAGCCATGACAGCTGTGCCCTATTTGTGTACAAAACATCTCCGAAATCTCATTCCCTGTTCTTTACAAAATTCTATACTGAAAGAGTGAGGTAATGAATCCCCATTACTGTCCTTATGCTTATTGCAGTAAGCCTATTATCTATGGGGATATGTCTACAGGGTTACTGGAGGTGCTCCATTGTTACAGCTTTGGGGCTAAACTTGTCATTACTGCAGGTAGACGTACCCACTATGGGGAAGTTACTGCAGTCACTTGTCTTGGTACCTACAAAACTGAAACGGGTAAGATCTGCACTTAGGCTTGAAAAACAATTTTATTACTAACTTCAACGGAATTTTGTTCTCAAAAAAATAAAAAACGATGATGAGGATTGTTAACGTGACTTTCTTGCAAAATAAAAAAGAAAGAATCCCTACAAAAATGTCATACTTAAAGTAGAAGTCCACCCTAACACTAAAATCTCTAAACCTACAGGCATCCACGATCTAAGACTAGGGTTGCCACCTGTACGGGGTTTAAATCATGTGTCCGGGTTTCAGGCGCACTGAAGCCCGGACACATTATTTAGATTGGACTGTGGCTCCTAGAGTAACCAGGTAGTCATAAGGATGACAGGTCCTCTTTATGAAGAGATCTGGAGTCAAAAAGACACCAAATCTCCTCTTTACCTTTTAAAAGCAAAAGATCAAAAAAATATATTTTTCTTGATCTTTCGCTTACAAAAATTATTTTCCAGCCTGGGCTAGGGTTGCCACCTGTCCAGGATTCACCCGGACAGTCTCGATTTTGAATCATGTGTCCGGGTTTCAGGCGGGCTGTGGCTCCCCAAGTAACCAAGATATTCACACCACTCTGTTGCCATCCGGGAGCTGTGGGCGGCTGTCTGTGGGCAGGTTCGGCATCATTAAGGGGCAGGGTGATGATGTCAGCAAGAGCAATTTGGACACGCCCACATTTTTCAGCGGCACGGTGTGTGCACTGCATTACTACTTTCCTTGGGGCACCCAAAGGTGTCCCAGAACGCTAAAGTGTTTGGGTTTGGCTTGAAGAAAAGGTGGCAACCCTATCTAAAACTAACCTATCTAACCATGTAAAGAAGAAACCACTATATTATATATACATATACATACACACACACACAAACACCTTTTTTTGAAGCTGCTCAGGTCCAGTTTTCAGTGACAGAAGCTCTGCAGAGGAGACAGCTGACAATGGCTGTGAAATGAATGGGAAGTGACGTCACCCATAGAGTTACTATGGGGCTTTCGTTGTCGGCTGCCTCCTCTGCACATGCCTCCTTCCACAGTAAAGCCGCAGCTGACAGCTCAGCTTGGGACCTGAAACAGAGCAGCTTCAAAAAAGGTATGTATAACAATTTCTTCTTTACAAGGCTAGATAGGTTAGTCTTAGATTGTGGATGCCTGTAGATTTAGAGATTTTAGTGTTAGGGTGGACTTCTACTTTAATTGCCCTGTCCTGGTGTAACAATAGCCATAGTAACCCATGCACATGCTATAGGGCCTAGGATTGAAAGGGCCCCATTAGGGGGGGGGGGGGGGGGGGGGGGGGGGGGGGGGGGGGGCTGTTGAGGCAACTTAAACAAATCCACCACAGTAATATTAAGGATTGCAGAAGTTGCCGTTGACACTGACTGTACCCCTTGTGACATTTCCAATCAAGAATAGCTGGGGTCAGACCTACAAGAGAAGACTTCAATTCATTGTTGTCGCTAATACACCAGACATCCCAAGTCTCCCGCCAGTCGCTGGAGTCTGACGCATTTGGCTGCAGGCTCACGGACACCCGTGAGCGCCGGGCGATCTCCCGTCACGCTCACGCCTGTCACTCAGCCACACAGACAGAAGACAGAGCAGCCCGAGAGGACGAATTGAGTATGGCCGCAGCGGCCCCTCGGGCTGCTCTGTCTTCTGTCTTTGGCTGAGTGACAGGCGGATGTGATGACGTCCCCATCTGTTCGAGGTGGAGGACTGTAACAAAGTCCCACCTCCTAGATAGACAGAACATTGATTCAATGATACATTGAATCAGTGTGACGTGTATCATCGGAGGCGGGAGTTCTTTACAGTTGCCACCGGGATAATCAAATCCGTTTCAGAGCTCTGTGTGATTAGGCTGTATTTCATGGGCACCGGTATAGCTTCATTTAATTGGCACTTCATTTAAAAGAGCCTGGTGGATTGGGAGAACCTTTGACCTAGGTCTGACCAGGCCCCTATACAGCCTGTCCTTGGCTGAGACTTGTGTCGTTAGTTCCTGGATCTCCTCTGAAACATAAATTGCTCTGAGGAGTTATTCCATATCATCAGCTGAAAAAATGTGCATGCCTGGTCTGGAATCCTCCCCATCCTGGCTATCCTGGTCCTGATGCTCTCCTTCATTAGGCGAGCTTTGCTCTGAGACCTCTGCCTCCTCCGAGTCCTGAGGGCTGGGGCTATTACGGGTACAGGTCGCCTACCCTGACTGACTTTCACCGGCTAGCTGAAGCACCCTCCTGTGAGGAGGAGCCCTCTCTGCTGGAGAGGGGCCCAGCCTCCTGCCTAGACCCCAAGGTTGCTTGGAAGGATTTGAGGGTTGCAAGCATTTGAGACTGCACAGAGAGTAAATTCTTCATGACCTGTGAGGTCTCTTTTTTCCGGACAACTTATGGATGCATCTATAGCAGAATGGTTTAATGTGTTCCTGTGATAGTTTGTCATTGCAGTAACCACACCTTTTGGAACGGGAGGTGGTCTTAGGCCTCATGCACACGAGACGCTGTTAAACGCACGTTCAGAGGCAGTTGGACACTTTTTTCAACTGCACCTGAACGCATGCAATGTTATCCTATGTGTCCATGTACACAGCCTCGTTTTTTTCCCGTTTTTATGCAGTTGCGTTTAACCTCGTTTTTCCAGAAGCAAAAAAATGCGTTCAGATACTTTGCTTTTCCACGTTTCAGACGCAAAACGCAGCTAAATGCGGCTAAACGTGGCACCTGCGTTTAGCCGCGTTTCCGTTTATAAGCCTTTTTAAAAAGGAACCCAATTTTTTGGACCAGAAAACTCAGAAATATGATGGTAAACCATAAAAAATACTAGAAAAATTGGTTTAAAATGTCGTAATTAGTTTAGATCATAGAGCATATACTGTATACTCACTAATGCATACATGTTTGTGGAATGCATACATGTTTGTGAAATATCCAATGGACATTCGCTGTGCCATCAACGGATGGGTCCAATATCGACAAGCTCCGATCCTGGACCTCTCATGCAAATTTGTGACGACGTTGCTGCCTCATCAAGAGCAACATCAGGAGCATTTCCTGACATATATTCAATATGGGATCCATTTCCAAAAAAAAAAACACAGAAAGAGAGGCAAATGCAAGTGTACAACTGCTCTCTCTGCTGCTGCTGCTCACTCTGATCAAAATGGCAGAAATAGTTAATAATACATGCTTTCTGAGCTTGGGGAGGGTCTATATGATGTTATCTTTACAAATGCTTATAGGCGCAAACGCGGCTAAACGCGGCATGAAAACACAGCAAAACGCGCGTTTTTAAACGCAGGTTTCTGCTTTTTAAAACATGCATTCAGCAGAGTTTGCATCTGCGTCTCGTGTGCATGGGGCCTTAGACTTAGGTCTACTGGCGCTCCCCTGGGCAGCTGTCTCTGTAAACCAGTTCCCCCCATGCCTTCTGCAGCATCATGCTAGGGTAAGGGTTCCCTTTACCTCTGCCAGCTGGGTAGACTCACCCCTTGTGGTCTCCTCCTGTGCTGTGGCTGTCCCCCCCCCCCCTCTCTCTACATATCCAGTGAAAATGAAGGCTCCGCTGCCTAATGCCCACTGGCCGGGAGAAAAGAAGAATGCGAATTGTCTGCCCGACCTCTGCTCCACGAGTGAGACGCTGCCGCAATCCTGGAAACGCCTTGTTCTCGCTAACCGTGGCCAGCGGCGTCATTTTCGGCGTGAGGGGGAAATGCGTCACCCGCGTGTTCCCCCTGCATCGAGTGGACTTAGCCCAGAGCTATGGCCCTGCACACACGGGGCATCCAAGCCCCAGGCTCGGTGTGTGTGCCGGAACTACTCTGCTAGTACAGCGCATGACCCGTGGATGGTCCGGCTGTCAGCCTCCTCACTCGCTGACACCCAGTCAGGTAAGAGGAGGGAGCAGGAAAAGTGCTCCACCGAAGTTCTGGGTACACCTCCTGTGCGCAGGGTTCTTCAGCTCTCAGGGGGGGGTCTTACAAGCTCTGCCCCCCCCCCCCCCCGAGCCCAGTGGAAGGGAAAGCCCTACCAGAACCCATTCGCTTCCTGAGCCTGCAGTCCAGTTCCCAGGGGGAGACCTTCAGCCCTTGGCCTCTGGTCTAAATTAAAATAACAAACTGTTTTGCTGCACTTTGGGGAAACACAATCAAGAACTGAGGAGCACAGGGAGGGGCGGGGGTTTTAACTTCTTTGTGGATTGCGTTTCCTGTCAGGTGAGACCAGTCATCTCTCAGGTGTGCCGTTCTGGAATACAACTGGAGAAAGAAAGCTAATACATCTGACACACTTCTGAGGGCATAGCATTCCTGGTCTTATACTGAGCGCTGCAGTTCCACCACCAACCACTATGGGTTGATTTACTAAAGGCAAACAGACTGTGTGCTTTGCAAAGTGCAGTTGCTCCAGAGCTTAGTAAATGAGGTAAGGCTTCACTTTGCAAAGAGTACCCATGTGCAAATTTTAAAACAGCATTTTTGCTTGAACATGAGCTTCTTCAGAGCTTCTGCTCATTTACTAAGCTGTGGGGCAACTGCACTTTTCAAAGTGAACAGTCTTTTTCCCTTTTGTAAACCAACCCCTGTAGTAGTCAGGTCTTAGTATAATACTTCCTCTATAAGAGATGGATAAAAAGGGACTAAAATATAGAAAACAATTATATGTACCTTTTTCTCACTCCAACTGGCTTCCACCAGGCTGTGTGACTGGTCCTCTTAAGCCACTTTCCTTCACGGTTCCACCAGTCCTTACTGAAAAATCTGGTGGGGTACACACCAGCGATTAAAGTTATCTCACCAAATTTGTAAAAAGTGCAATCAGTGGGTTAGTATAGATGTACTTTAAGTCTACATATGCAGACAATTTATTAACAGTAACAGAAAAAATAACATCTGTTACACAATATCCCTTTACTTATGATTCAAGGCTCTTTTTAATTTCTTGTTTGCTTCAAAGTTGTAACCAGACAAATCAGATAAGCTCGGCAGTGATACATCTGTGTACAAACAAAAGAACCTGCTCTATTTTAAGCCCCATTTCCAGGAATGGCGGCTATAGTCCAAGCTTTCACACCTGCAAACAAACACATCACATCCTCCGGTCGTGTTTGCTCACATTAAGCCCACTTATAAACTCCAAATGTTCTGCCCCCCGAGAGCTGATCCAGAGGACGTACTTTCACATTCTAAACTGCCCATGCCAAATTTAAACCATTTCCTGAGCTTTCACGGCAGACCATGGCACTCGCAAACTCATACCCACAGCAGCTTCAACATGTTCGAAGAAAAATAAACAGCTTGAAAAAAAATAAGTAAATCTCCCAGGCTTGAACTTTTACATTTTGTGCTAAAGAGGTACTTACAGGAAAAACCTTCCAACGAGAGTGACTGAATATTTGTTTTGGCTGGAATGGCATCTCTAAGCGGCATTTTGGAATTGGTTGGTACATGAGCAATAATTCAGAGATTACATGAATAAGAAGAGAGAATAATGCTAGCCTCACAAAGGAATATGCATGAATAAACATTTGGGATTCATGTAACAGTCTCAAAAACAAAGAATCCATTTCATAAATACTCTTACATAATGTGCATCAGCTAGGATCATTACCCTGGAGGATAGCTCCTGGTTGTCACGTTTTTGGGGAACGTTCCACTAGAGTTTGCAAATTCTTTTTTCCGCTTTAGATTTCTTTTAGGTCGTTAATATCTAAAAAAAATAAAAAAATAAAAACAACATTGAGTTAAAGAAATATCGGATTGTGTGTGAATAGTCTAGGTAGGGAACCAAAAGGAGAATTTTATGCTCAGTCCTCATTTTCTCTAATGACCCAACCCGGATCCAGTATCCTACGAAGCTTTTCCATCACTATTAGACCAGAGTCCCCCTTTGCTTATAAAGACCTACTGGACATAATAAGACCTTTGCTCGGTGCTCTAATTTTTTCACTTTGGATATGTAGCGCTGGTATTTTTGCCTACTAATGTAACGCAATGTTAAATTATTATAGTGTTATAACTTAGTATTTGGCACCATCTAGTGGCCTAAATGTGAAATAGTATTAGAAATATAACAGGAAGTGATGGTTTGTTTACATGTTACAATGACCTACCTACCCAGAATGCCAAGTGACCTACACAGAAACACTCAGTACTGAATGGCATGCTGGGTAGGATATAAAAGGACACATGCGGCCATTTTCTCTGTCTTCTGGACGTGTGTTCCAGAGAGCGTGGCCTACACCAATTGCGGTGCGTGGCAGCGGAGCAACCAGCGATTCTGCCCTACACCTACAGCTGGAAAGACAGTGTGACCAGATCGGAAAGGATCCAGAGACATCTGTCGGAGCCATCAGAAGGTCCCAGTTCATCTCTGCAGAGCGGAGCGGTGTGACGGCACCGGCTGGCGCGAAGCAAGACTGAGTGGAGCCGCTTTACTCTGCAGGCCAGTTTGGGTGAGAGGGCTGCCGCCCATAGTTATTTTTTTTTTTTTGGAAAATTATTTTTATTCACAGTTTTTTAACAGCAATAAACAACCATAACAGAAACCCACATAAATTCCCCCCTCCCCCTCCCCGTTGTGCAATGTCCCAAATATAACAGGAATGTAAACACAATCACGTGCCCTCCGGGCTACTCAAATAATTTTACAGTACATGCTCAGGTAAAACAATAAACACAATCACCTAGTAGCTATACCGCCTGTCTCGTCATTTCAAGCAGTGTATAATTCCTTCATGTAATATTTAACCTATTACTCATGCAGTAACTCAGACAGTACCATCCGAAGAGAGCCAGCACTGCCATACCTTCTCAAATTTTTAAGTAGGTGGCTTTATACAAGGGTAGTGCTCTATTCACTATGCCTTTCCAGAAGGCCAAGGATGGGGCCTCAGGTTTTTTCCAGCATAAAAGGATGGCTTTGCGTGCATAAAATAAGGTGAGAGAGATCATGGTTCTTTGTGCCCTAAGTGGTGCTACTTCCTCCACCAGGCCCAACATACATACTGATATCGTCATGGGGACAGGTAGCAGGATCAGCTCCTGGATGGTCTTTGTGACCCCTGTCCAAAATACCTGTATGGACGGACACTGCCAGAATACATGATCGAAGTCCGCCCCTGTCGCGTCACAACGCCAGCAGGTGGCGCCATTCAAACCATAGATGCTGGCTAGTCTCGCTGGGGTATAATATACCTGCCCATAGTTATTAACGCACCTTTTCACACTTAGACTCTAAACACAGTGTTGCTGGAACCCGTAGTCCCACCGAGGAGAACTTATCTAAAGGACTGAGTTTAAGCAGGCCTCAAGCCGGCACTCCATTGGATTACTGACACTGTGCGGTTCAGAACCAATTACACCGAAGGCAGTTGTAAGTGTGCTGCATTGCAAGGACAGTTCTAACACTCTACTATAATCCTTGTTTGTTCAACTGTCTGGATTATAATTCCTACAACCCAAATAGCTAGCAGAAGACAGAAGACTAAAGACTGCATCTCCTATTGCAAGGCCTTGCATCTAAATAATGTTAAGAGGGACTGCATCATAAAGTAGGGGGAGCTCCCTAGTAATTGTGTTGTACTGTATTGATAACTTTGCATCCATGTGGTTACCTAAGTGTGCTGGAAGTGGGAAGGTGCCCAGAGTTAAGGCGTTGTCACTCTGAGCATTGGTCCCACTTGGAGATACACTCTCAGGGGTTATCCATGACAACTTTATGTGTACAGATTGTTGTGAATACCTATTGTGCTGTTACATTACTGTCAGGGATACCCTGTGGCAGGACAGGCACACGGACGTGCGCACACATGTTCCCACAAGAACGGGCCGCACTGGGCAGCGGCGCATGAACGTGCGCAGTGACACACGACAGGCACGCGTGCACAGGAATGCGCGACAGGCGCATGTGCGCGCGCGCTAACTCAACTTGGTGCCAGTTCCCCTTTAAAAGGACAGCAGCTGCTCCAGTGCAGTGCTGTCTGATCTGCAGCTCTACCTGAGTCTGATCCTGTACCTGCTGTTGTTATCTGATCCTGCTACGTTTGACTACTGCTGCCTTCTCCTCTCCTGACCCGGCCTGCCTTGACCCTGCTATTTCTGAACCTGCTGACCTTCTGTTGCCAAACCTCTGCCTGCCTACTGACCACTCTCTGCCGGCTGTTACTATCTGATTACCTGTGTTTGACCCGGCTTGTCTCACCTGCTTCAGTCTAGTCCTGATCCAGTCTCTGCCTAGATCCAGGGATCGCTGACCTACACCTGTTACCACTGCTGCTACTGCCTCACCAGTCCAGTTCATCAGGTGGATCCTCTCTACTCATCTGTATCAGCTACTACTGATCATACAGGCACTCCTACCTCGCTGCGCTCCTGTACCACTGTTGCGACCCCAGTGATCCTCGAGCCAGGGCTGTAAGAGAGGTCTCTTTCTACAGTTGGGCTCTGATACCAGGTACGTTACAATTACGTTTGTGTGACAGTGCAAATACTGTAATTACTGTTCTATACCAGTTCCAGTAAAAACACGTTTCTGGTTAAGTACAATTGGTGTGAAGCATTATTCCTTTTCCAGTAGGTGGCACATCGGATACCCAGGTAATAAGAAAGGTATACTATTGTCATATTGTATATTGTGGGGTAATCCTTTATTGTTAGCTTCACACCAACATTGCACCACAGCTGTGTCAAGGGGATTGAGCTAAGTTGTTGGGGGTATAGTAGCAGAGTGCAGGCCCAATCAAATATCAGCAGCTCCTTCGGGGGTCAGTGCTACAGATACAAGTAAGGGGGAAATGTATATAACCAATACACTGGGACTTTAAATGAGATGCACAAGGGGAGATGCACCCCCATCCCTAATCTGGATAAAAAATAAAGGGTTTGGCGTTGGTGGGCAGTCTCCGGGGTGGCGCCTACAAGGGGCGTTGCTTCGGCGGTGTTCACTCTCGAGGCTCCCATTTCACCAGATGTCACGTCGGTCTGAGGAGTGCTATTATCTATAGCTTTGTTACTGTCTCACCCTATGCACTAGGTACCCTTAATTTTTCACCTCATTCACTGCCTTTTTTTTTTTTTCGTCACTTATTCCCCAATGGACTACTTTTTTTAACCTTTTTTTTCTTTTCTTCTTCATAGGTACTTGGTTTGCTTTTTGCTTTTTGTTTCCCTTCCCACTCACACTTGCACCCAGGGCCATTCTGGTCTTGGGATCACTCCCAATCATCATCATCATCCTCACTCTGTTCACCTTATGTTTTGCCTACTTCTCTGGCAATCTTTCTCACTCTCCACCCTCACTCCCCACACAGGTCTGCCTCGTGGGTGTCTACCTGCCTTGGCTGGCGCCCTGTGGGTTGCCCCCATTGACCCGTCTACCTCAGCTCCCGGGGGGCGGTGCCTCCGAATGGCTAGTGGAGCCCGACAGTCAGCCACCATCAAACGAACCCCAATGCGTAAGCATGTACCCTGTGTGGGGTCTCTCTCATTACCCCACCTCTGTTTCATGTCTGCATTTATTAGACTATACTCATCTCTTTCATTTTTAGTTATCGTACACGCTTGCTCCTGACGAGTGGCGGTTAAGCCACGAAACGCGTTGAGCTACCAAAGTCGTGTTTTCTACAATTGTACCCAAGTTTCTACAGCCGTTATATACAAATTACCCTACAGGATATTGAGGCTACCCGTCATGCAGGCAGTACCCCATGTTTTATGCTTTTACATGAATTTCAATTTGGTGTACTGTGGAACCTTTTTAATGTTCATATGATTATTGTATACATATGTTGATATCATGTATTGCCAGTATCTTTTATCAATTAAACTGTTACAATTATGTACATATTATACCTTTTATGAACTTATTAAATTTTCCCAATTATTCACCAATCTACTTTATCGCAATTTCGCACTTAATTTAAAGTCCCACCCCCGTTGCTCTCCTTTTTTGATCACTACAGGGATGGAAAAACATGACCTTACCAGGCCAAGTTCTTCACTCAAAGTCCCAAGGGATGGAAATAGGTGGCCTTACCAGGCCACAACTTCATTTAAAGTCCCTAAACCTTTCCCTCATTTACTTCTTGTATGGATGGAGGAATCTGTCTGTTTCTATTGTTCAGGCCACTGGCTGAACAAGTCATGCGACTTTGGACACATAGCAGCCCATTGTTTTCAATGGCACCTGTTTGGATCTATGCAACCTACAGTCTCACCAACTTTAAAAAAGGTTCCTGCACTACTTTGATGGGACTTGAGTGCCAGAAAGTGTAAAGATGCATCAAAGTTGCATTAAAAGTCACACTGAAAAATCGTACTGGAAATTGTGCGACTTTAGAGTTGCATAAGTGTGAACAGAGCGTAATGCCGCGTACACACGACCGGACTTTGACAGCAAAGTCCATCGGACAATTCGATCATGTGTGGGCTCCATCAGACTTGTGCTGTCGAAAAATCTGACAGACTTCAGAAATAGAACATGCTTCAAATTTTTCCGCCGGAACTCCGCCGGACCCAGTTCCTATTAAGAAATCTGCTCATCTGTGTGCTAGTCCGACGGACAAACAATGACGCAAGGGCAGCTATTGGCTACTGGCTACGAACTTCCTTATTCTAGTCCGGACGTACGTCATCACGTTCGAATCCGCCAGACTTTAGTGTGATTGTGTGTGGCCCAGTCTGTTCATTCGAAAAATTTGTCGGAACTCTGTAGAAAGTCAGTCGGAAAGACCGTCGGACCTAGTCCGTCGAAATGTCCGCTCGTGTGTATGTGGCATAAGCGTCTATGCCCAGATTTAGTATTACCACTTGCCGACCAGCCGTCATACTTATACTGCGGCAGGTTGGCTCTCCTGCGTAAACCGACGTACCTGTACAACGGTCCGTGCATGTGAGATTGCAAGCATGCGCCCCCCCCCCCCCGACGACGCACACCCACTGAGTGCCGCGGGAGCGTGCATGCTGGTCCGGCGGACTCAATGTCCACCGGCCACCCACGATCGTTGTATACAGAGGCAGAACGGGGATCGCCCATTGTAAACAAGGCAGATCCCCTTTCTGTCAGGGGACATCTCAGAGATCTGCTGTTCCCAGTGATCGAGAACACCTATCTCTGTTTCCCCTGCCAAGTCTGAGTAAACCTGCCTTCATACATCACCCCTTGGACCGTCCTTAGCTTCTTCATTATTTGGGCCTTTTCTTCAGCGTAATGAAACCTTGCTATTACATCTCTCGGTTTCTCTGACCCCGCAACTGCGTGCTGTGTCACCCTATGTATTCTATCTATTTTTAAGTTCTCTGTACCTTCTCTGTCATACAAGGGGTTAAATAGTTGTTGTGCTATTTTCCTCAGCTCTATGTTACTGTGGGTCTCTGGCAGGCCTTTAATACGGATGTTCTTCCTCCTACTCCTATTCTCTTGATCTTCTAACCTGTACATTAGGGCTCTATTCGCTCTCTGCAGGGCTACTTGTTCTGTTATCTCGTCCAATCTTTGCTCCTGTACTTCTAGTCTATTTTCTATCTCCTCAACTCGCCCTAAGACTAACCCAATATATGTCCTTACTGCGGTAATTTCTACTTTCAGAGATGTTTCCATTTTTGCAAACATCTCTGCCAGAATGTCCTTTATTTGAGAGGTATCCTCCTGTGTTCTACGTTTTATGCAACTTTCCCCTGTTGAACCTGCTCCTTCTGCTCTATTTCCTTCCCTCCTCGCCTGATCTACTGCTTTCACTTGGTCACTGCCATGTGCGCTGTTTCCTTCTCCCTTTGATCCCCCTGTTTTCCCTCCATTTACATTACCTCCTTTATTTTCTTCTGTTATTTTCTGTCTATTTAACCCTGAGCGTAGGGGCACCCCTGATCTGGGACTTCCCTGTGCTTCTTCTACTATACTAGTATTGTTTGCCATGTACCTCTGAATCCCTCCTCGACTTGATGTAGGCTGAACACTTTTACTTGTTTTACTTGGTGTACCCCTCATAACAGCACTTCAAGGGCCGTAAACCGGGGGGGGGGGGTCCCTTTTTCAAATTACACCTTTTCTATCCCCTTCTACCTCTTCAATCTTAACTCTTAACTGTGCAATAGGGGGGGAAGGCCCAAATAGACAGAAACAACCAAAACACAATAAAGCCCAATAAGATATATGTAACAGAGCCTGGAAGTCAAAGTCCGGCCACAACTAATAATGATAAAATTAGCTATTAGTAGTAGGGGATCTAATGAGGGGGAGAAATAGGCGGGGGAAAAAAAAAAGGGGGGGGTCCTTGTTGGATTTGAATTTGTTTGCCGTCCCAGGAGCCGTATAATAGAAGCAATTTGTCCATAGGGGTTTGGATCTCAGGGCGCAATGTCTGCTGTACTAGTACACCCCTCTGTTATTCTCCTCTAGCCTCTATATATCAGGGGGCTTTGCCGCTAGCTTAGGCCATTTCAGCCGGTTATAATCACTTTGCCCCCGGTGCTTTCCGTAGGGTAGATAAGAGAAAAAAAAAAAAAAAAGGGGAAGTTAAACTGAGGGGGTTATCCCTACGACAGGGATTCCTATAACAGCAACAGTTCAACAGACCGACAGTTCGGATCCACAGGTTATCCCCATCTGCCGCATTTAATAAAAAAATTAAAATATAAGACCTGTTCCTGTTATGTTCTATCAATTGACAATTGCAACGTCGCAATGTCTGTTGCATGTAGCCGAGGGCGATGCGGGGTCAGAGCCTGTTGCCCTACCATGCAGGGTTGAAATTCTGATTGATACTACTGTAGCCACAATTCTCAGATTCCCAAATGCATTCAAGTTCAAAGTTCAGTGATCCGAGAACAGCAAACCAGAAATCAAAAGGGGCTTTCCCTCCTCTTCAGGTATTATTTTACCTTATTGCACCAACAGCTATACCCAATAGCCTAAATTACGTCCTCAGCCTGCATGCTGGATGCAGCAACAATCACAGAAAATTTAATTTGCCAACTACATTTACTTTCAAGTAATCTCAGCAGTGGGTGGTATTAAGTAGAGAGATAATACCTGTTCTCTGTTCTACTGGTACCGTATCTTATACTGCCAATGCTGAACTCATGTGATACTTCGGATTCCCTGGCGTTCCTCTTTACTGGGGGTGATTCCTTATGCCTGTGCCGTAGTGGGTACAGTTCCAGGCTCCCTCTGTCAGCTACCGCCTCGGGTCTTTACCAGCTCTCTCTGCTGTGCGTCCCTTCATGGTGTCCGGCGGGGGTGTCCGGACCTCGGACCTCCAAGCGTTCTCACCGCTTGCGATGTCCCGATCGGATGTCCCACTCGGTCGTGTAGCCGGAGGGGGGGGGGGGCGGAGATGGGGAGTATCAGCCCGCTTTCCTCATACACCCCGCGGCTTTCTCACGGAGCCTCGCAGCGCGCTATGGGCTGCGGGCTCCGGGCTACTCGCTACGGGCTTCGGCATGCAGGGAGGTGACGAGGATGATTGAAGTCAACACACTTTCACCTCATTCGCTAAGCTAAGTGAATTTTCTCTTTCCAAAGTGAATTTTCTCCTTAGTGAATGAGGTAAAAGGTGTGCTGACTTCAGTCATGCACCTCAAAAATATTATCTATGAGGCAAGAGAGTATTTGCTGCGCAATGACTGCATTGAAAATTTGCTGTCACTACGAACATTTACTAAGCTTGATTTGCCTCTCAAGCACGAGAAAGTATACAGATGTAGAGCATGTTCTAATCATTGTTCTCTGTGAGTTCACACTGAGTCAACACATCAGTCAGGAAGCATACACCAGATTGCCAAACAGTTAAAGGATTTTTGAAGCACACAAGAGCAGAAGGTCCCAATGAATGAGGCTGAAGCTGCAGCCCCTGCTTCATGTCTACATCCTCTCCAGTGTCACATGTGGTTTATCGCTGCAGGATTTTCATCAGATGTGAAAAATGATTTTACAAATGGACATTATACATGAAATGTTATCCGTCCAAGGGGAAATGACTGAGCACGATTGTTTGAGTAGCCTTTTTCTTCCTTTTCTTAAAAAAGATAAATGTTCTCTGGGAAGGATGAAACAGCAAGATACAATGACACAGTAGCAAATTACAATGTGACCGTATTTAAAGTAACTCTGGAGTGTTTTATAGCTAGTACAATTAAAGTGTTACTAAACACAGGACCCTGCATTCACTATATCTGGTGTCCCAAAGTACACAGAACATGGAAAGCAAATTATTTTAGTAAATATAAACTGCTAAATACCTTTTCTCATCAGCAGTATATAGCAGGTTTGTGACTTCTAGCAGTGTCCAGCCAAGCACTGGTTAACGCTTGTAGGAGGAGTTTTCTGACTGTCCTACAAGACTGCAAGACCCCTGTCTGGACTAGAGATGTAAAATTTCCGGAAATTTTGAAGCTCGGAAAGAAACCCATGTGCATTGTCATCATTGTTATACTCTTCACTTCGATCCATGAAGGATTTTTTCATGGTCATCATTGTTGTCCTCTTCCCTTCGATCTATGAAGGATTTTTTCATGGTCATCATTGTTGTCCTCTTCCCTTCGATCCATGAAGGATTTTTTAAAAGTCATTCTGTTAAGAGAACGTTGAGAAAAACTATGTGCATTGTAATCATTGTTATACTCTTCACTTCGATCCATGAAGGATTTTTTCATGGTCATCATTGTTGTCCTCTTCACTTCGATCCATGAAGGATTTTTTAATATCTACAGGACACTTGTTACACACAAGAATGTGTTTTGTCATCCTGGTAGCATTTGGAAATGCATATTTCATCTGACAATATTTGCAAATCACATTTTTCTTTTCAGAAGAACTTGTAATGTTAAAATGCCTCCATATGCTAAATGTTGGTCTCACCATTTTTCTGAGGGGAGTAGGAAATAAAAACAAGAAAAAAATGACTACTTTGCAAGAAGACACTAATCTATGGTTGTGTGTGGGGGAAGAACCAGATTACTGGTAATTAAATTATTATTTACACAAAAATTGAAACCTTTTTCTTGTTACAATAGCAGCACAGCACCTCCTAAAGGAAGAAATGCATACAGTTCTTGCATTGGAGGGTTCAGTTTGTAACCTAGGACTTGCTTGTCCTCACTCACTCTGAGAATAATCTGAAATCATACATTTTTTTTTAGAAATGATTTGGAAAATATTTGAACACCCTGTCTTAAAATATTTTATTCATCATGTTAAAATATTCCACATTTTATTTTTATTTTTTTCAATTTTTGGGAAAAAAAAAAAAGCCTTCAGGGAAAAAAAAAAAAGTTTTTCTTCCGAATTTTTCCGTTTTTTTTCCAGGCCTTCACATCTCTAGTCTGGACAGTGCTGATGGGAGCATACATGTGATCAGCACAGGGCCAAAGGAAAAAAAAAAAAAAAAAACACTCTCTAGCAACACACACCAAACTGAGCATGTGCAGCCTGACTCCATATAAAAAATACACAGCAAAAGTTTCATGCGCTCAAGAAAACAGTCTTATATCGCCGAATGTCAGGGCAACTTCAGAGATGGGATGTAATCAGACCCCAGGCTGCTGTTTAAACTTTCAGAGACAAAGTTCAGACAAAGATAGGAACACAAAAACAGCGCTCAATGGGTTCATGAGTAAGATTTATTTCTAAAACTGCTCTAGTATAAAGACAGAGCAGGTCACAGTTCAATAAAACATACTATTAGGATCTTTGAAAAAATGGGGAGGTGAAACTATCATTTGAATATAGAAGAAAAAAACAGTACAGCATCATACCGCCTCAGGTCCTGGTGACTGGGGATGTGTTGAGATGTTACTATATCTTAACTTTGTCACGGTGTGTAGGGACCAACTCACCACTCCATGTGCCAAAGGGGAAATGGTATCATGGAGGGACAAGGCGCAGGAGCACTCTCCTGGGTGGTTGCGAAGCACTGCCGCTGGATGCAAAGGTAAGATGGAAGGGACAACAATGGGTTGTCCTATGCACTCTGGACAGCCGGCGTCCGGAGTGTCCCGCGTCTCGCTGTGAGGAGGAAGGAAGACCTCAATCTGACATCCGGAAGGGGAAGGCACATCGCCGATCAGGAACACATGACGGCTGGACGCGTACTGCTGGGGGTATCCAAGGCGACCGTGACTTACTAGTTTCGCGCGCATGCGCTTTGTCAAAGTCCTCCCCATTTTTTCAAAGATCCTAATAGTATGTTTTATTGAACTGTGACCTGCTCTGTCTTTATACTAGAGCAGTTTTATAAATAAATCTTACTCATGAACCCATTGAGGGCTGTTTTTGTGTTCCTATCTTAGCCTGACTCCATAGCCTGGGTTATCAGAAAATTATTAGGGGACATTGGAAGGAAGAGAGGATCTGTGCATATAAGACCAAACTGCCCTTTTACACAATGTAGGATTTAAGTGATTTTAAAGTCTTGTTTTTTTTCTATAAAAATAACAAACATGTTATATTTACCTACTCTGTTGCAGTGGATTTGGACAGGGTAGCCCAGACCCTCCTCTTCTCGGGTCCCTATTCTGTTCTCCTGACCCCTCCCTCCTGTTCAGTGCCCCCACAGCAAGCAGCATGCTATGGGGGCACCCGAGCCGAGTCAAAGCTCCCTGTGTCCATTCAGACACAGAGCTGTGACTCGACCCAGCCCCCTCCTGATTGGCTGACTTTGATTGACAGCAGCGGGAGCCAATGGCGTCCCAGCCAATCAGGAGGGAGAGTCTCCGTAGGCCAAGACACTTGTGGACAGAGATGGGGCTCAGGAAAGTATTAGGGGGGCCGAGGGCAGCTGCTACACACAGAAGGTTTTTTTATCTTAAAGTGGAGTTGCCACTGTTAAATTTTTTTTTTTTTTTAGTATGCATATTTTTTTTCTGTAAGGCTTGTTTAGAGCACTCACTTTGTGTGATTAATCTGTGCTCGATTGCCGATTTCATATTTTCCATAGTGCTTGTGGGCATGTGAAGCCCACAAGCACTATCTTCCGGGCTCTGATGCAGCTGAGCGACCAGCATGCACCGCCAGTTCTCGCGCATACGCCGTATGTACAGCGCAGCACCATACACTTCTGACGTTGCCATCACAACAGGCGGCGTCATCGGAAGTTCCCAACCCCGTTGTGATGGCAATGAAGCCCTTGGCACTGCCCAGTGACTCCTGGGAAATGACAGACATCTCCCAGGAGCACTAGCGATCACAGGCACCGAGGGAAATGACGTCAGGCACCTTGGAGAGGAAGAGGCAGATTAAGAGGGACCCCCTAGCAACAGGCCTGAAAATGTGAGTACAAAAAAACATTTTTTTCAAAGGTTGTTATTTGTATTTATTGTAGCTGAATACTGTAAAAAAAAATGTAGGACTGGAACTCCACTTTAATGCATAGCATGCATTAAGATAAAAAAAAAACTCTGACTTTAAAACCACTTTAACCCCTTAGGTTCCACAGTGAGTATAACAAGCATGCTTTACTGTATATACAGACTGATTTTACTGTTGTGTTTTTAGTAACACTTTAAAACTGAAATTCAGCCTTAAAGGGTAACTCCATGTTGGTGAAAAAAAATATAGCAAAAAAGGACTAAAAAATATAGCATATACAAGCCATCTTGTAAAATTACCTATTCCTTTTCAATCTGAAGCTGCTGTAATTTTTGTAAAATTCAATGCAATATGGCTACCTGGAGGTGTTCTGTACACCATTGAGACCCCCAGAAATGTAATTTCCTGCATGTGCGATTGGCTCACTGAAGAGACTAGTAGATATAGGGCCTTCTGGGAAAACTGACCAACAGGCAAGTAGTCCTGGAAAAAGCACTTTAGCAGCACTCCAAGAAGAGGGAAGCAACTTTCTGGCAAGGACAATATCACAAGCAGATGGCGCTTCTAAGTGATTGTTGGGGGTCTGCGGGCAGGGGGGGGGGGGGGGGAGCTTATCAGAATCTGGAAGCCCCCAACCCATTCACCATAAAAGCAGTGAAAAGTAAAAAAAAAAAAAGCCAGTTTTTGACAAATCCTTTATAAGTAAAATAGCTCTGAGTCCCGGCGTTGTCTCTCCCTGTGCCGTCTTCTTCTGCCATTGTATTCTCCCTGAGCTGTCATCTCCCAGTGTCAAATACTGTAGCTGCTGAATTTTAATAAAGGACATTTACCTGTCCAGGGAGCCAGCGATGTCGGTACACAAAGCCGACCAGTTCATTGGCTTTGGGTGCAGGCGCCGGCAACCTTACAAAGGGAAACAGGAAGTGAAGCCTTGCCTACTGTGAATGCGTGTGTTGTTCTGCGCTTTCTGAATGGTCCCACTGTCTTCTGAGACCTGTGTGTGTCTCCCAGAAGGCAGCGTAGGGAAGGAGGAGGGGCCGTAAATTATGTAGGTTGCCGCAGTGCCCTTACACAGAAGTGGAATCGGGTACCTGTGTTTAACAGGAAGCAGATAAGCAGAGCTTCCACTTTTGGGTGAAACTCTGCTGTAGCCAGTTGCCTACTTGGGCGTCTTACAAACGTCCATAAAACCCCCTCGTCTGTACACAGGTGTGTTGCTATGGGCATTTGTATAGTGACTTTATTGCAATAATATAGAGTTTAGATGTAGTAACAGCATGTCCACAGAAGGCCTCTACCCCCCTCCATTGATATGTAAATAAACCAGATAGCCAGGTATTGAAGATGAGTTGGTGTTTGCAGGAAGTGGGGGGGAGGAGCATGGAGAGGGTTTGAAAGAGACATGTGTTTTGGGACAGGGGGGAGTTGGTTTTTGGAAGGACAAAGGACAAGATGGCTTTGAGGAACTGGATATCGTGGGAGACGCGTTTGTGAGAACAAGGAACTATGAAGGACATCTTAACCCCTAAGTTGAGTAATTGTTTAGTTTACCTAATGTGTACATATTATACATGCTTATATGTGAAGCTATAAGTTGTGATGTATTGTATTGTTCATCCTACAGTTTGTATGTGCAGATTTTTCCCTGTTTAGTAAAGCATTAATAAACTTTTAGAAGTCTAAGCTTCCTTGGTTTTACCACAAGAACTTAATAGATAGACGCAAAGCGTAACATTTGGGGGCTCGGCCGTGATTTTTGCTAAAATTTCAACTGAAGCAGACCTGTTTTATATTGTGTGTTTTGTTGCTTGTGCTGGGGGAAAAATGCTGCGTACACTGTTTAGGAGGAGTAAGGCTGCAAAGATTTCTGGTGTCCAGGAGGACTTGAAGGCGTGCACCCTTCCTATCTGGGCCAGAAATAGTCAGTGGATGCCTGTTGCAAAGGAGCTAGCTAGATATGCGTCTCCTTTGAACAGAGCTTGGGGGGATGGAGTCTGTGGTCTTTCCTCAGATTTTAGTCTCAAAAGTTTTGGGTTCAGTAAGGGAGAGATGCGGGCAGTTGCTGTGTTTGGTTTGCACTTCCTGCATGCTCTACATATTGAATCTGAAAAGAGGGAAAAGGCGGAATTAGAAAGAGATTTACTGAAGGAGCAGCTTGCAGTGGCATCCAAGTGTTTGGAAGAAACTGCAAGCAAGGAAAAAGATTTAGAAAGGAGGGTAATCAAACTTAAACCTGCAGTGGCTTCGAAGTGTGTTCAAACCCCTGTAGGCCGAGCTGAAGATTTGAATGAGCGGTGTGCAGCCCTCATGACCAAATCTAATGATGCCCTAACAAAGGACAAAGGCCCAAAGCCTGTAAGCAGAAGTAGGACATGTGCCACTGTTACTTCTCATAACCGGGAAGCAGAGGATTTGATCAGCTCAAATGACCGAGTTGAGTCAGATACAAGGAAGGCAAGGCCTATGATCTCCAGGAGACACATGTGGATTGATTTACTTAAGGTGGGGGTCCCTAGAGAGGAAATAGATGGGATTCCTACACCAGCATTGTTTAAGAAGTGGAAGCAAATGGTTGGGAATGGTAGATTCAGTCACATTAATGCCGCGTACACACGTACGGACTTTTGCCGGCGGACCTAAGTCCAGCGAACAATCCGCTGGACTTTCCCGCTAGGTACGCCGGACTAAAAAGCGAACGGACTTGACCACACACGATCACGCAAAAAGTCCGGCGGTTCACGCGATGACGTACGCACGTACGACGGGACTAGAAAAAGGAAGCTCGAGATCCCAAACGACACCCTTTGGGCCCCGTCAGCTAATCTCGTGTGTATCGCGTGTTAGTTGACGTTTGGTTAGAGACGATTCGCGCTTCTCAGACTTCTGCTTAATTCGTTCGCTTCTGCCGTTCAGTTTGTGCTTGTGAGGTTTGTATCTGGCTTTCAGTGCGTGTGGATCAGTTCCTACCTGTTCTCAGGCCGTTCTGGTCCGCTCGTTCCTGTTTTTCAGGTCGTTCTTCATAGGCCTTGCTGTTCTTCAGTGCGTTCTGTTAAGTTGTTTGTTTGATCAGCCGACCGTTTTGAAGCCATGGAGTGTGGACGTACTCGGGAACGAGTTCGTGCTGTGCAGGGGCTCGGTGTTGCGGTTAACACCTTGGCACGAGCCCGGTCCATGAACAGGGTGAGGAGGAGTTCATGGACCAAGAATTGGTTGCGCCAGCGTGACCAATTCTCGCATATGCCTTTGCTCCGTGAGATCCGTGAGAATAATCCTGATGATTTCAGGAATTATCTCCGGATGACGGACCCCATTTTTCACCGTCTGTTGGCTTCGCTGTCCCCTTATATTAGCAGGCAGAATACCTGCATGCGGCAAGCCATCAGTGCGGAGCAGAGGCTAGTCGCCACGTTGCGTTACTTGGCGACGGGGAGAAGCTTGCAGGACCTCAAGTTCACGACAGGCATCTCCCCCCAGGCTCTGGGGCTCATTATTCCAGAGACCTGTTCTGCCATTATCCACGTCCTGCAGGAGGAATACATTAAGGTAAGTCTTCTCTTTTAAAATTACCTATGTCTTGTATGTTTGTTAATGTAGTGCATCAATGTCATCATTAGCTAATTACCATGATAGGACTATTCTATGATTGTCGCCTATTCCTTTTTTTTTGGTGTTTTTTTTTTTTGTCTAGTATTTTATGTTTGACTTATCGAAATATTTTTAAGAATGTATTATTTAGTGGGTCACATGCATATTTGCTTGCACCAACCTCCCCAGCATGGAAGCTTGGCCCCCTAAACACCCCTAGCCTAGTCACTTTCTTTGGTTAAAAATGTATATTACCAGCTCCATTGTACAGCTTTACTCACCCCCCCTTTCACCCCCCTTGACCCTCATTTTTAAATTGATTGCATGTGTTTTTGGTCAGCTTGTAATTATCCCCACCCCCCCCACACCCCCTGATAATTAATATCATGTGTTTTTGGTCAGCTTGTAATTAGCCCCTCCCCCCCCCCCACACCCCTGATAATTAATATCATGTGTTTTTGGTCAGCTTGTAATTAGCCCCTCCCCCCCCCACACCCCCTGATAATTAATATCATGTGTTTTTGGTCAGCTTGTAATTATCCCTCCCCCCCCCACACCCCTGATAATTAATATCATGTGGTTTTGGTCAGCTTGTAATTAGCCCCTCCCCCCCACACCCCCTGATAATTAATATCATGTGTTTTTGGTCAGCTTGTAATTATCCCCTCCCCCCCCCACACCCCCTGATAATTAATATCATGTGTTTTTGGTCAGCTTGTAATTATCCCCACCCCCCCCACACCCCCTGATAATTAATATCATGTGTTTTTGGTCAGCTTGTAATTATCCCCACCCCCCCCACACCCCCTGATAATTAATATCATGTGGTTTTGGTCAGCTTGTAATTATCCCCACCCCCCCCACACCCCCTGATAATTAATATCATGTGGTTTTGGTCAGCTTGTAATTATCCCCACCCCCCCCCCCACACACACCTTTAATTAATTGCATGTGTATTGTGTGACCTTACCATTATATACTCCCCACCCACATCCCCATTATTATCTTCTCTGGTCCATCAGAGGGGTCATCAATCAGAGATTTGTGCCTTTTATCCTTAATCTTTTGGCTTTATTTCAAGGATTTACAAAATAAATACATATGTTCTTCCAAATTGTTTTTTAATTTGTTGCATTTAGTTTGGTGTTTTGCCTGGTTTATAATTTAAATTGTATCTTTCTGTTTGACTTCACAGTGTCCCTCCACGCCACAGGAATGGCAGACTGTGGCTTCCCAGTTTGCTGCCCGTTGGGACTTTCCCAACTGCGGAGGGGCGATTGACGGCAAACACGTGCGAATTGTGCCCCCACCCCATTCGGGGTCATACTATTGGAATTATAAGGGGTTCCATAGTATCGTGTTGATGGCGGTGGTGTCGGCACACTATGAATTTCTGTATGTGGATGTGGGGGAAAAACGGCCGGATGTCGGACGGAGGAGTCTTCAACCACACGGAGTTCGGTCATCGTCTCCAAACTGGTGGGCTGGAGCTGCCACCAGATGAAGATAATGTGGAGGGACTCCCGTTCGTCTTCATTGCCGACGAGGCGTTCGGTCTGGGTGACCATCTGATGAGGCCATTTCCCCAACGATCCCTCACCCCTGAGAGGAGGATTTTTAACTATCGGTTGGCCAGAGCAAGAAGGGTGGTGGAAAATGCCTTTGGTATTATGGCCAACCGTTTCAGATTGCTCCTTACATCGCTACATCTGGCAGAGTACAAACTCAATACTATTATTCTAGCATGCTGTGTCATGCACAATTATTTGCGGAAACATTCAGGAACATACTCCTTACCAATTGGCCCTGAGGCCGGAGTGGAAGGCAACATGACAGGGCTGGATAATCGCCCTCTTGGTTCCGCACCACAATCAGCCCAGCAAGTGCGGGACCTTTATTTACAGTATTTTAATGGTAGGGGGGCCATTGAAATGGCAGCAGACCCTTAAACCATCTTTTTCATTTACAATGAATAAATACAGTTATTTATGTTTGAAATATTGGTCGTTTCGTATTGTTTTGCTTTTAATTTGGCCTGTTTTATATGTTGTCCTAGTGCACATCTTAATAGTGGGAAACTTGTTTAGCGTTTAGTAAATAAGCCCCTTTGTCAATGAACCACAACATGTTTTTGTCAAACTGGTAGTATTTAAAAAGAAGAAGCCACACATTTTTGAATTTGTGCAAACATTATTTTTTTTATTATAGTGCACATCCAAAACCTTTTTTTTTTTTATTTTTTTTTTATTTTTTTTTTTTTTTTTGGTTGTTTTGGTATTTTTTTTTGTTTTTTTTTTTTTTTTTTTTTTTTTTAAAATTTTTTTTTTTTTTTTTTTTTTTTTTTTTATCTTTTTGACATTTTTTTGGTGTTTTTCTCACAACATATTGTTTGTTTTTTTGGGATTGATTTTTTCAAACAAACATAAAAACATGTTTAAAATTGTTTTTAAATTTTGGCTTAGCATTTAAAATTATTTACACAATGTAAAAGTCCAGAACTTACAAAGTTCAACAGGTAACCCATGAACAGAAGAAGCCAAATTTTGAATATGCACACAAATTTAACAGGAAAATGGGTAATGTCAACATGTGCTATGTTCCATCATGGGGAATCAATGGACGTGTTTTGTGTGTGAAACCCCTTCCCTCTCACCTACTAGCATTAGGGGTTGCAAACACAAAATGCGTCCATTGAGATCCCCTGATGGCACATAGCACATGTTGACATACCGTGTGCATATTTAAAATTTGGCCTCTAAAATTAGTTAAACAGCGCTTCAAAAGGGGAATGAAGGACATGATTGATGTTAAGAAATGTAAAAGGGGTCTTTAGATTCTCCCCAAAACATCAATCATGTCCTTCATTCCCTGCTGCATGGTGGCCATCTCCTTCTGCATATTTTCCAGCTGCAGATTCCAGGCCATGATCTGGCCAATAAGCCTGTGGGCACTGTCAGTGGTAAATGGCTCCGCAGCTTGTCGTTCCACAAACAGATCAGCATCACCTAAAAGTTGGGTAGATAAAACACAAGAAAAAAAGTGTCAAAAACATGCAGACCTTAATTTATTAGCTCAATCTGTGTTCTGAGACACTCACTTGGTGGGGTGCAGATTTGATCGACTTCAACGACCTGTTCCGCCACATCCACGCGTGGGCTTGGGCTAACTGCCCAATTAGTCTGGTGATGCCGGGAGGTCCTCGTAGGTTCGGACTGACGTCTGAGTCTTTTGCCCCTATGGTAATGGAACACAAAAAGGTACACTTTTGAATCACACTGATATTTGAGTGCCAAAATAGGATTAGTAAACATTGTTTAAAAGTCTTGCCAATTATTAGCAGTTTGTTAGAAGATCCTACTTGAAGACAGAATTGAAATGTCTATCTAATGAAACTCCAATACTTAAAGCGCCCTTCAACCCTAAATTTGAACTTCCGCTCATTGGATCCCTGCACCCCTGTGGTGTCTTATTTTTAACGTTTTAGGGGGGATGGGTTGCAGATACCTGTGTAAGGCAGGTATTTGCACACACATCCGGCCCTAGACTCCCACAGAAGTATACGCCACATCCCGTCCCACCGTGCTGTCTGCTGGGACACACAGGGGTCCCCGAGCTTGCGCGGACCAGTCCTATTGCATTGCGCAACTGGCGCATGCCCAATAGTGACCCGGGAAGTGAAGCCGCAAACATTAATTTCATGATTGCAAGATCAGAGATTGTAGCTGCACCATCCAAGGGACAGGTGAGTGTACTTCTTTGAAAAGTCACCACCTACAGTATTTAGAGATGATGAGCATTTTTTGGGAATTGTGAGCATGAGACCCTGCTTAACATATTTATCCCCCCCCCCCCCCCCCCCAAAACAGCCTCTGGAGTCCCTGTGTAAGTTACCCCTAAAACCCTTACTACAGCAGTAATTGTATAGATAGTGACAATAATAAACAACCTTACAACTCCAACAACCCAAAGCCCGGTAAACTCAATAAACGTTATGAAGACAAACGGAACTTTCATCAAATATGCGCAAGTTTCAGGTACGAATGGTAATTACATCTGCGCAAGTTTCACGGACGAATGGTAATAACATCTGCGCAAGTTTCAGGTACGAATGGTAATTACATCTGCGCAAGTTTCACGGACGAATGGTAATTACATCTGCGCAAGTTTCACGGACGAATGGTAATTACATCTGCGCAAGTTTCAGGTACGAATGGTAATAACATCTGCGCAAGTTTCACGGACGAATGGTAATTACATCTGCGCAAGTTTCACGGACGAATGGTAATTACATCTGCGCAAGTTTCAGGTACGAATGGTAATAACATCTGCGCAAGTTTCACGGACGAATGGTAATTACATCTGCGCAAGTTTCAGGTACGAATGGTAATAACATCTGCGCAAGTTTCACGTACGAATGGTAATTACATCTGCGCAAGTTTCACGGACGAATGGTAATTACATCTGCGCAAGTTTCACGGACGAATGGTAATTACATCTGTGCAAGTTTCAGGTACGAATGGTAATTACATCTGCGCAAGTTTCAGGTACGAATGGTAATAACATCTGCGCAAGTTTCACGGACGAATGGTAATTACATCTGCGCAAGTTTCAGGTACGAATGGTAATTACATCTGCGCAAGTTTCAGGTACGAATGGTAATAACATCTGCGCAAGTTTCAGGTACGAATGGTAATAACATCTGCGCAAGTTTCACGGACGAATGGTAATTACATCTGCGCAAGATTAGACATATCAAGTATAACCATAGTAGCGCACGTGCTTGACTTACTTTTTTTGATGGCTTTTCGAATTCTCCTGTATTGATCGTGCTCCTTGGATTTGATGTCGGACCATCGTTTGCGCAGTTGATCCTTGCCCCTTCGTACGCCGAATTTCTGCTCCAGGGTGCTGACGATTGTAGTGAGAATCTTGTCCTTGCGCAAGTTGGGACGAGGGTACGGGCCATTTTCCCCGTCGTAATCTTCCCTTTGGAGGATGTCCACCATCTCCACCATCTCTTCAAAGGCCATATTGGTGGCCTTATATCTGCTGCTGGATGCAGATGTGTTGGCTTCTTGGCTTTCCTCCGCGCTACTGGCTGAGAATGTGTCCGCCATATTCATCAATTAATTCACCAACAATGCAACGAGGGGAAGCGGGGCGGGGAATACTCGTCATGAGGAACGTCATGGGCGGGCGACGCGGAGGACGCAGGCGGACTTCGACGCGTGCGCAGTGTATATAAGGCTGTTTGAGGGGCCCACGTGTTCCCGAACGGAAGTAGCGAGCGCTCTGTACGAAGGTAAGTGTTTTCTAGGATGCATTACTGTGTTTTTTTTTTTGGGTTTTGGGCCAGCATTTTTTAAGGATATGTGTGTGTTGCTGCCTGTGTGGATGTGTTGCTGCCTGTGTGTAGGGGTTGCTGCCTGTGTGTAGGGGTTGCTGCCTGTGTGTAGGGCTTGCTGCCTGTGTGTAGGGGTTGCTGCCTGTGTGGATGTGTTGCTGCCTGTGTGTAGGGGTTGCTGCCTGTGTGTAGGGGTTGCTGCCTGTGTGTAGGGCTTGCTGCCTGTGTGTAGGGGTTGCTGCCTGTGTGGATGTGTTGCTGCCTGTGTGTGGGTGTGTTGTGTAATGTTTGTTAAGAAAAACTGGTTGTGCCTTTTAAGTAACATTTGTGTTTTTGGTCTTTTGTATTGCCATTACTAACAAAACAGAAACAAACATGGCTGCACCCCAGTTGAATCCATTCAAGGACCAGGAGTTCATGTCCGAATTCATTGCCCTGTACAGAAAAAATACCAACCTGTGGCAGCTCAAGAACCCTTTGTATGGCAATAGGGATGTCCGGAAGGCAACACTGGGGCCACTTGTGGCTTTTGTGAAGACTAAAGTCCCCAACGCAAACACCAAGTTTGTGGAAGCCAGAATTGCAAGTTTAAGGCACATGTACAAGCGGGAGCGCAAGAAGATTGAGGAATCAGTCAGATCAGGAGCAGCAGCAGAGAATGTTTATGTACCCAAGCTGTGGTACTACAACCAACTGACTTTTATAGGTGACCAGATGGAACCCAGGGAATCACTGTCGACTCTTCCCTCCACCCTTCCCTCCACTCTTCCCTCCACTCTTCCCTCCACCCCAGCTGAGGCTTCCACGGAAGGAGAAGACCCCTCCACCTTGGAGCAGGCTGATGCGCCCAGCTGGAGCCAGGTATATATTTAGTAGCCTAAATTGTGATTGTGTGAATATTAATGCTGTCAACGTTAAAATGTGAAACAATTAACACCCTGAACTCAGAATTGTGAAAACAACTGACAAAAATTATGCACACTTCTAAAAAGTGTTGGTGCAACATATCGATACATATATAGTGTATACATACATCCAGTAGTGGCAAAAAAAGCGTTAGACAACATTGGTGATCTGCTTGGAAAATGCAGGGGTCCAAATGATAGCCTTTTGGATCTTTTGGAAAATTTAGATGCTCGTTCCTAAGTTTACAATTGGATGATTGAGTAGGCCAGAAACCACAAAACAGGTGTTTGATTTTTGTTTTTATTTGCACACAGGATGAGCTGACCCAGGATGATGCCGGGACAAGTGGTATGGAGGAGGAGGAGGACATGCCCAGCGAGAGCCAGGAGGTGGCTGGGCCCAGCACGAGCCAGAGTGACAGCCAGACCCAATTAAGAAGTCTACCTCGACCCCTGCCCTTACCCCCAAGAAGGCCCAGGAGGATGACCATTGTGGAGGAGGAATCACTGGAACTGATTCGGAAGGCGAGTGCGATTCTCGACAAACCCCCCCTTCCAGAAGAGGGCTATGCCAGCTACGTGTCCAGCAGGTTGCTGGAAATGGAGAGGGGCCAACGGCACCTGTGTGAGGGCCTAATTTCTGAGGCAATTAGGGGGGGTTTGAGGGGTGAATTACGAGAATCCACCCGCCTGACCCATGAAGGCCCGACACCAACTTCTCCTCCTCCTCCTCCTCGTCTTCCTTCTCCTCCTCCTCCTCCTCCTCCTACTCCTCCTCCTACCACAAGTCAGCCTCCAAGGAAGCGTGCAGGGAAGACTGCAGGGAAGAGTGCAGGGAAGCGTGGTGCGAAGAGTCGGAAGTGATTGCCTGGCTTCAGTCTGGTCTCCCATAAGACACAGGCTGTTGTAGTGCCACAGCTTGGGGACATAGATGTCATCTGCTGCTGTTCCTGGTCTGTCTGATTCCTGGTCAATCTTCTTGTGCTCCCTATATTGTATGAAATGTGCCCAAGCTTCATTTTTGGCTTCACAAACTTGGTGTCTGCCGTTGGGGCAAAAAGTCTTCACAAAATCTACAAGTGGCTCCAGTGTTGCCTTCCTATTTTGTTTTGCCTTGTTTGTTTTAACCAGAATAAATGGTCATTTTATTTTCATCAAATAATGATATACGTGCTTGATATTCAAAAACATAGTTTCTTTAGGAGTAGGCAGGTACATGTCTAAACATTCATTTGACAATACAAGTGTAAAGTGCAACTTCAATGGAACTGCAAGTGCAGTCGCTGGAAAGGTGAGGTTTAAGATCTGAATTAAGGGCAAGCTCTGCTGACTCCACAATTGTATCATGTGTAATAACTAATCCTTTTGATAACCAACAAATCATAAAAAATATCTATATAGAGATATATGTACATATATAATAGATAGATATATATATATATATATATATTTATATATATATATATATATTTTTTTTTATTTTTAGACACGTATAGATCTATATATCTATATATATTTATCTATATATATATCTATGTAGATATCGATATATATTTTTTTGGGCTTATTGAGAAATATAGATATATTTTTCATTTGGTGATTTGGATATCTATATCTATATCTATATCTATATCTATATATATATATATATATATATATATATATATATATATATATAGACAAATATATAACTTCACTAAAGAATGCTGAAGAAAAAACGTTCGGGAGTACTCTGCGTGAATATACAAGCAGCAAGGCAAAATCATTCTTCAAGTACGATAACATACAAATCCCGCTGTCAGAAAAAAAAAAAAAAAAAATTTCAACAGCGTGACGATTGTGCGAGCTTCAAAACGAAGGCTAGTTTTACCAGACCGAGCGAGTCCGTGACATAATAGCTACTGAGCATGCGTCCTTTTTGGTACGCCGGACCATACTACACACGACCGGATTATCCGCTGGACTGCCAAGTCCAGCGGATAATTTGAGAACAAAACCTGAAACTTTAGTCCGCCGTACTTTGGCCAAAAAAAGTACGCCGGCGCCCACACACACGAGGGGATTATCCGCTGGACTTCGGTCCAGCGGATAATCCCGCGGGATTGTCCCTTCGTGTGTACGCGGCATAAGTGTTTCTGTTGCCATAAAATGGGGCATTTTGCAAAAATGTGCCATGCTGTGAAGGCTGAACAACAGCAAGCTTGTGTGCTTCCCAGGACAGCACGGAGAGACATGCAAGTTTATTCGTTACGTTGGAAGTCAATGCCTTTCCGTGAAAGTATTTCAAGGCAACAGTGGGCACCCTACAATAGTTTTGCAGTTAGAAATGGGCAGATAGAGAAATGTGAGCAGTGAGCTATGTTTTTTGGCACAGTTGGAAGGAACATATAATCTGCTTTGTCTCTTACTCTTTTCAGGTATTGAGCATCGAGAGGTGGAGCAGGCAGAGCAGATGACCATACTGGATGGGAGGAGACAGACCAGAAGAGAGCCTGAGAAATGGTGGCTGAATTGGAGTGGACTTCCATCTGAGCATTTTCCTTATGACCAAGAAGAAAAGAGACTTTTCATCTGGGACTTTTACAAACTGCCAAAAGACATTGTTAACCCTGCTCAAAAGTCAGCCTTCCAGGGACAAACCAATCGTCTGACCGCCCACAAGATGGGGGTCGAAAGGGAATTTGTTCCTCCCATTTATACGGGGGGTTTATTTTGCCCTTTCCTGGACAAAAGGCTTGAAGAAGTTTCCTATATTATCCTATAAAGTCAAGAGGTGGTATGTGTTGCTATGGGCATTTGTATAGTGACTTTATTGCAATAATATAGAGTTTAGATGTAGTAACAGCATGTCCACAGAAGGCCTCTACCCCCCTCCATTGATATGTAAATAAACCAGATAGCCAGGTATTGAAGATGAGTTGGTGTTTGCAGGAAGTGGGGGGGAGGAGCATGGAGAGGGTTTGAAAAGAGACATGTGTTTTGGGACAGGGGGGAGTTGGTTTTTGGAAGGACAAAGGACAAGATGGCTTTGAGGAACTGGATATCGTGGGAGACGCGTTTGTGAGAACAAGGAACTATGAAGGACATCTTAACCCCTAAGTTGAGTAATTGTTTAGTTTACCTAATGTGTACATATTATACATGCTTATATGTGAAGCTATAAGTTGTGATGTATTGTATTGTTCATCCTACAGTTTGTATGTGCAGATTTTTCCCTGTTTAGTAAAGCATTAATAAACTTTTAGAAGTCTAAGCTTCCTTGGTTTTACCACAAGAACTTAATAGATAGACGCAAAGCGTAACAACAGGACGTGTCTTGTACGCCTTGCGCTTTCTTATCTCCTTCTGCTCAGCTACTGTGCACAGACCGTGAGATCCTATGACTGGGAGCTAGTCAGAATCCTTCCTCATTTAATGATCACTCTGACAGACAATCTCAGTCAAAATTGAATGTAACATTTTAAGCCAAAACAACAACAAACAAGTAACATAGTAGCCGCTGTATCTCCTGCATTCCCTGTCAGACAGATTTGTGAGTGAGAGAGCTGCAGCTGACAGAAGAAAGTTTTCTTATTGTATGCCCAAGGAATTAACTCTTTATTACCAGGACATGCTCTTTTTTTTTTTTTTTTTTACTACTTAACCACTTCAGCCCACGGAAGGATTTGCCCCCTTCCTGACCAGGCCATTTTTTGCGATACGGCACTGCGTCGCTTTAACTGACAATTGTGCGGTCGTGTAATGTTGTACTCAAACAAAATTTATGTCCATTTTTCCCCACAAATAGAGCTTTCTTTTGGTAGTATTTGGTCACCTCTGCGGTTTTTCTTCATCAGTTTAGGCCAATGTGTATTCTTCTAGATATTTTTGGTAAACAAAATCACAATAAGCATATATTGATCGGTTTGCGCAAAAGTTATTACGGCTACAAAATAGGGGATAGATTTAAGACATTTTAATTATTATTATTTTTTTTACTAGCAATGGCGGTGATCTGTTATTTATATCGGGACTGCAATATTGCGACAGACACATTGGATACCTTTTTGTGACCAGTGACATTTATACAGCAATCAGAGCTAAAGATAGCCACTCATTACTGTATAAAGGTCACTGGCAGGGAAGGGGTTAACCTAGGGGGCGATCAAGGGGTTAACTGTGTTTTCTATGTGTGTTTCTAACTGTGGGGGGGGGGGGGGATGTGGCTGACTAGAGGAGGAGAGAGTTTTTAGTTCCTACTTAGTAGGAACACGCAATCTGCCTCCTCTCCACTGACAGAACTAGGATTTGTGTGTTTACACACACAGATCTCAGTTCTCGCTCTGTCCCGAGCGATTGCAGGTGCCCAGTGTTCATCGTCTTAAAGAGCCTACAGCTACAATGGGGGGAGCCACCCTGCCGAAGTATAACTGGGGCGGCTGGTCGGGAAGCGGGTAACCCTTTTATTTCAACTGTATAATCACTATTTAGCACTTTCATCTCCTGTTCCATATCTCTATTTTAAATAATTAGCTGGAATCTTTTTATAAAGCACATACAACAGCAGCACAGTGGTGTGGTGGTTGGCGCTTTTGCCTGGCGGCAGTGGGGTCGCTGGTTTGGGTCCCGGCTGCGGAGCCATCTGCCTGGAGTTTGCATGTTCTCCCTGTGCCTACGTGGGTTTCCTCCGGGTGCTCTGGTTTCCTCCTGCACTCCGGGGGCATGCTGGTGGGTTGATTAGACCCTGTCTAAGAGTTAGCCAAAATATGTGTTTGTGGGCGTGTCGGGACCCTGTGGGGTAAAAGGACCACGCTATACTGCAGATGGACACCGATGGCAAAAGCGCCCTGAGGCGATTCAGTTCGCATAGGTAGCGCTATAAAAGTCACTCATACATATATACATTTTTATCTTTAAGGATTTACTTTTAAAAATACGTGGTTTAGGGTATATCTGTTTTATTTTAAATCAGTAAGAACTATAAATTACTGATGTATTACGAGAAAAATTAAATGTATTCAAAAAAAATTTTGTAAATAACTTTAACATACTTTGTACCAAAAATGTAATTTTAATGTTGCAGTAAATAGAACAAGCAGCAGAATTTAATTTATGTTTTCGTCACATTAATGGTACTTGTGTTCAAAATATTACTGATCAAACTTTAAAAAAAAAAAAAAAAATTCTCTTTTTCCCCTTAAAATGCAAATAAATTAAAACAATTCTCAGAGGACTTTAGGGTCATGAGAAAGCCCTGTTTGCCCCCCCCCCCCCCCAAAAATATATGAATCATTTCTTTATCATAAGTAATTACACAGTTATAGACTCATGAACAGACACATAGCAGAAATGTGAAATATGGTCTGGTCCATAGGGGGGTAACAGGTGTGAGAGCCCAAGTGGTTAAGGCCTTGTTCACATGTGCTTTTTTTCAGTTTTACAGAAACGCACTACAGTCCATTTAAAGTGGTTGTAAAACCCGTTACACCACTTTTCACTACAGGTAAGCCTATAATATGGCTTACCTGTAGGTACCGTGAACATCTCCTAAATTTGCACAGTTTAGGAGATATTCACTGTATCCGCATGCGCCGACATCATCGGAACATGCACACTGAAGAAACAGCCCGCTAGTGCCATTTCTTCAGTAGCCATGCCGTGACCGACGGCTCCCGCGCACATGCGTGGGAGTGACGTCACCGCGGCTCCGGCCAGTCACAGCATCGGAGCCCACGAACCCGGAAATAACTCCGGGAGTCATGTCGCTGGTCACATAGGTGTGCGGGGACCACTGCAACAGCTTCAATCTAAGGTAAGTATTTCATAATAAACTATTGCATACTTGCTCATTATGCCTATTTCTTTTTTTGGAGTTTACAACCACTGTAACATGGTTTCCTATGGGTCACATTTACATTTGTGCATTTTCCCCCCGTGCATTTTTTGGAAAGGGTCAGGGTCAGGGTCAGGGACTCCCCCCCCCCCCGACAGCAATATTGTGTTCTTGGTTCCATAGACTTTAATGTAAATGCATGAAAACTAACCACTTCTGGACCGCCGCATGCCGATGTACGTCCCTACTTTGGGGACGGATATCGTTGTTATGGCAGCAGCTAGCTGCCAAAACCCTGGTATCCCCGTGTTCGACCGGCAGTCCGGTACAAGATAAAAGTGTTCTCTGCAGCGGATTCGTACCCCCCCGCCGCTTACCGGAGCCGTCGGCAGCGGCGGAGGCGATCGGATCCTTCTCAGTGCTGTGCATGGAGACGAGTGAGGGGAAGATGGCCCCATCCGTCTCCATGACATTGCAGGGCAGAAGCCACATCATAACGTCACTTCCGCCCATAGCTCTTGAAAGGGTCATTTTATTTTTGTGTAAATATGAGATCTGAGGCCTTGTTGACCCCAAATCTCATATTTAAGAGGTCTTGTCATAAGGGATGTTTACATTCCTTGTAATAGGAATAAAAGTGACACAATTTTTTTTTTTTTTTAAACAGTGTAAAAAATAAAAAGGTAAAATAAATAAGAAAAAAAATGTTTTTAAACGTGCCCCGTCTCACCGAGCTCGAGTGAAGAAGCGAACGCATACGCGAGTAGCGCCTGCATATGAAAACGGTGTTCAAACCACACATGTGAGGTATCGCCGCGATCGGTAGAGCGAGAGCACTAATTCTAGCCCTAGAACTTGGTAACGCAAAACATGCAACCTGTACAATTTTTTAAATGTCGCCTATCATTTTTAAGGGTAAAGGTTTGTCGCCATTCCACGAGCAGGCGCATTTTTGAAGCGTGACACGTTGGGTATCAATTTACTTGGCGTAAAATTATATTTCACAATATTAAAAAAAAAAAAAACTGTTGTCTTATTTTTTAATTCAAAAATGTGTATTTTTAAAAAAAAAAATAAGTGCCCTTGTAAGACTGCTGCGCAAATTCGGTGTGACAAAAAGTATTTCAACAACCGCCATTTTATTCTCTAGGGTGTTAGAAAAAAAAAAAAAAAAAGTATAATGTTTGAGGGTTCTAAGTAATTTTCTAGCAAAAAAAAAAAACAGTTTTTAACTTGTGAACACCAAATCTAAAAAAGAGGCCCGGTCTTAAAGTGGTTAAAGTAAAAATACTGACGGTCGGCAACACTTATTGGGTGTATTCATCGGAGCGCATGCATTTGCTTTACGCAAACCCTGATGCATGATTGCAGGCAAGTCGCCTCTTCTGATGCAATGTACGATGGCAGTGGGTCTGGGGAATGTGTACAGCCATGCATGAGGACAAAAAGAGAGGACTGATGACAAAAGGCGAACAAGAGTTTCCAAAAGAGAATCAGTTGTGATCTATGGTACAATAATTGTCCCTAAGAAAACTCATTTGACTGTTATAGCCTTGAATGTCTGTAAGTGAAGACAATACAAACATATAAACATTGGAGGCAGCAAACACAGCAGAGCCCAACACACACACATGTATTACCAGCCACCTAAGCTCCGCCCCTTCACCTGCTTTCGGTTTCGGTCTCGTCCCGACGTCACGACGTTGAGCCAGGTAGGCGTGTCTTGGAGGCGGCCGGAGGAATGTTCTATTCCAGTGTGCCAGGAGCTACATCCGGGGCACAGCGGGCGGAGAGTGACAGGTACCGTTATAACCCCTATTCTACACAATGTGTACAATGCATGGCTCTCATCCTCTCCTCAGCTAGCATGGGATCGTCCGCCTGTCATTGGCGCAGTCTGTGATTGACAGCTGTCAGATGCGCAGCCTGAGGCTCCGCCTCCAGTGTTAGACTGACTGCTTTAATTACTATGGCAGTATGGAGATGGTCTGATTGCACTGTGTGTATATTGTATTAGTATGTGGAAGCCATTCTGCTTGTAATAAGGGGCAGACACCCTTCACTGGTGCTCAGGAGGTCAAGCGGCGCAAATTGCTTTTGGCAAAAAAGATTTGCACTCCCCCCAATCCCTATGACAGAACTCAACCCACCAATACTCATCATTCTCTTGTATCTGCTGCTGCTACCTATAACCCATTCATTTATTCATTCATTGCCTATAACCTATAATTCATTCATTGCCTATAACCCATTCATTACCTATAACCAATTCATGCATTCATTGCCTATAACCAATGCATTCATTCATTCATTACCTATAACCAATTCATTCATTCATTACCTATAACCAATTCATTCATTGCCTATAACACATTCATTGCCTATAACCCATTCATTACCTATAACCTATTCATTGCCTATAACCCATTCATCCATTCATTGCCTACAACCCATTCATTCACTCATTGCCTAGAACCCATTCATTGTCTAGAACCCATTCATTCATTGCCTAGAACCCATTCATTACCTATAATCCATCCATTGCCTAGAACCAATTTATTCATTCATTGCCTATAACCCACTCATTCATTCATTGCCTATAACACATTCATTCATTGCCTATAACCCATTCATCCATTTATTGCCTATAATCCATTCATTCCCTATAACCTATTCATTGCCTATAATCCATTCATTCCCTATAACCCATTCATTCACTCATTGCCTATAACCCATTCATTCATTGCCTATAACCCATTCATTCCCTATAACCTATTCATTGCCTATAATCCATTCATTCCCTATAACCCATTCATTCACTCATTGCCTATAACCCATTCATTCATTCATTGCCTATAACCTATTCATTGCATATAATCCATTCATTGCCTATAACACATTCATCCATTCACTGCCTGTAACCCATTCATCCATTCATTGCCTATAACCCATTCATCCATTCATTGCCTATAACCCATTCATTGCTTATAACCCATTCATTCATTTCCTATAAACTATTCATTGCCTATAACCTATTCATTGCATATAATCCATTCATCCATTCACTGCCTATAACCCATTCATTCATTGAATCTTCCTTCCTCCATTGTGAGAGAAAGGGGAGGGCTCTCAAATGTAAACAGTAGTAGTGTTTGTTCTTGTGTTCCCTGTGACTAGCCATCAGTGATCACAAGGCACAGAGCCACTCTGATTGGCTCGCTGCATTCTGCCTGTGATCTGACCTGTCTATCCACAGTGCGATTGCGCATAAGTAGGAAACAGAGCACTATTTTATAATGAGGTTCCAGAAATAAAACGTCCACCACTCTGACGTTTGTAAACATACTGAGGTAGCAAAGCGCAAAAAATTTGTCACCAGAGTTTTTTTTAAATGCACCCTGAAAAGATGTAGAATATTTACTAGTCTTATAGATCAGGGGTCTCCGAACATTCTAAACAAAGGACCAGTTTATTGTCCTTCAGACTTGGGGGGCTGAACTATGGCCAGCGGGAGTGGAGGAATAACACCCTGTCATTGGTATCATTGGGAAGAATAGTGCCCCATCATTGGTATTATTTGGGGGGGGGGGGGTGGGGGGGGAATAGTGCCCTATCATTGGGGGGAATAGTGCCCTATCATTGGTATCATTGGGGGGGAATAGCGCCCCATCATTGGGGGGAATAGCGCCCCATCATTGGTATCATTGGGGGGAATAGCGACTAGTGCCCATCATTGGTATCATTGGGGGGACTAGCGCCCCATCATTGGTATCATTGGGGGGAATAGCGCCCCATCATTGGTATCATTGGGGGGGAATAGCGCCCCATCATTGGTATCATTGGGGGGAATAGCGCCCCATCATTGGTATCATTGGGGGGAATAGCGCCCCATCATTGGTATCATTGGGGGGAATAGCGCCCCATCATTGGTATCATTGGGGGGAATAGCGCCCCATCATTGGTATCATTGGGGGGAATAGCGCCCCATCATTGGTATCATTGGGGGGAATAGCGCTCCATCGCTGGTATCATTGGGGGGAATAGCGCTCCATCGCTGGTATCATTGGGGGGAATAGCGCCCCATCATTGGTATCATTGGGGGGAATAGCGCTCCATCGCTGGTATCATTGGGGGGGAATATCGCTCCATCGTTGGTATCATTTCCCAAGAAATGAACACTTCTGATCTCCCTGCTGCACTCAGTTGTTCCCTCCACCAACCCCAAGTCACTACTGTGTCCTGTATGGACCTGGGGAGCACAGGAAATTTACAATACTAGGTTTCTTTTAATGGAATGACATACGGCAGCTCTGGCTGTGGGGGAAGACATTTTTTACTCTCTAGTTTACATTTAAAGAGGAGCTTCAGGCTCCCCCCAAAAATTAAAAGTCAGCAGCTACAAATGCTGTAGCTGCTGACTTTTAATATAAGGACACTTACCTGTCCAGGGATCCAGCGATGTCCTCACCCGAGCCGATTCTTCAATCGGTTTCAGATGCAGGCGCCGGCATCTGTAGTATGGGAAACAAGCAGTGAAGCCTTGCGGCTTCATAGCCGGTTTCCTACTGCACATGCACGAGTCGCACTGCGCCTTGTGAATGGTCCTGTAGTCTTCTGGGACCTGTGATATGTTCCAGAAGACTGCAGGGGAAGGGGGGAGGGGGGGTCAAACCTCCGGCTCAGATTGTCGTGGCGCATCTGACTAGAAGTGGGAACGGGTACCTGTCAAAACACACATAGGCTAACATAAGGGGCATTTACAGTGGGGGAAATTATTATTTGATCCCCTGCAGATTTTGTAAGTTTTCCCACTTGAATTTTTTTAATAATGTTTATCATAGGTGTATATTAAGTGAGAGAGAGAATATCAACCAGAAATTCAGAAAAAACATGATAAAAATATTATAAAACTTGAGTTTCAGTTCAGTGAGTAAAATAAGTATTTGATCCCCAACCAAAACATAACTTAGTACTTGGTGGAGAAACCCTTGTTGGCAGGTACAGAGGTAAGACGTTTCTTGTAGTTAGTGACCAGATTTACACACATCTCAGGAGGGATTTTTGACCACTCTTCTTTAAATCCTTAAAGGGGTCAGAAGGTTTTTTAATCTTAATGCATTCTGTGCACTAAGATAAAAAGCCTTCTGTGTGCAGCAGCCCCCCCCCCCCCAGCACCCCCCAAAAACTCAACTGAGCCCCATCCAAGACTATCCCTCCTGACAGACACAGCAGTTACGCTATTGGCTCCCACTGCTGTCAATCAGTCAGTCAGCCAGCCAGCCAGCCAGCCAATCAGGAGAGAGGGGGCCAATGTCTGAATGAACATAGGAAGCTGTGACTCGGCTCGGGTGCCCCCATAGCAAGCTGCTTGCTATGGGGGCACTCGACAGGAGGGAGAGGCCAGGAGCACAGAAGAGGGACACAAGAGGAGGATCCGGACTGCTCTGTGCAAATCCACTGCACAGAGCAGGTAAGTATAACATGTTTGTTATTTTTATTGAAAAAAAAAAAAAGGAGACTTTACAATCAATTTAAGGTTTCTTGGCTGTCGCTTGGCAACTCGAAGTTTCAGCTCCCTCCATAAATGTTCTATAGGATTAAGGTCTGGAGACTGGCTAGGCCACTCCATGACCTTAATGTGCTTCTTCTTGAGCCACTTTGTTGCCTTGGCGGTATGTTTTACCCCGTATGACCCATCCACGACCCACCTTCAGTGTTCTGGATGAGGGAAGAAGGTTCCCATCCAAGATTTTACAATACATGGCCCCTGTCCATTGGCCCCTGAATGCTGCAAAGACGGCCTGTACCTTTAGCAGAGAAACAGCCCCAAAGCATAATGTTTCCACCTCTGTGCTTGACTGTAGGGATGGTGTTCTTAGGGTCATAGTCAGCATTTTTTTTCCTCCAAACACGGCGAGTCGAGTTAATGCCAAAGAGCTCAATTTTGGTCTCACTTGAACACAGCACTTTCTCCCAATCCTTCTCTCAATCATTTAGATGTTCACTGGCAAACTTCAGATGGACCTGTACATGTGCCTTCTTGAGGAGTTGGACCTTGTGGGCGCTGCGGAATTTCCATCTATGGCGGTGTATTGTGTTACCAAAGGTTTGTTTGGTGGCTGCGGTCCCAACTGCCTTGAGATCATTCATAAGCTCCTCCTGTGTAATTCTGGGCTGATCCCTCACTTTTCTCATGATCATCCTTACTGCATGAGGAGAAATCATGCATGGTGCTCCAGACCAAGGGCGATTTATGGTTATTTTGTATTTCTTTCATTTGGGAATAATTACCCAACAGTTGACTCCATCTCACCTAGTTTCTTTCTGATGGTCTTGTAGCCCATTCCAGCCTAGTGCAGGTCTACAGTCTTGTCCCTGATGTCCTTTGACAGCTCTTTGGTCTTGCCCATGGTGATGAGGTTTGAATGGAAGAAAGAGATTCTGTGGACATGTGTTATTTATAGGGATGCACCGATACCGATATTGGTATCGGTGCCGATACTAAGCATTTTCACGAGTATCGGTACTCGGGAAAATGCTCCGATACTGAAAACCGATACCGGAAGTGACGTCAGTTGGGGGCGGGGCTCCTGCTCCTCCCCTCCGGCAGTGGGGTTCGGAGCAGTAAGCGCCTTACGGCACCAGGACGAGGGGGGGGGGGGTTGGGAAAATCCACAGCATAGTGTGAACAGGCTGACAGCTGGCCACACTAAACACTCCTGCTCCCGGCTGTCTTTTTTTCATTATGCAGCACTGCTGCGATCCTCTCCTGCCTCTGTAAACAAGAAGAGGATGGGTGATGTCATGATTCCTCCCATCCTGTTCCTGCACAGAGAGATGGATGGCTGGCCGCTATCCAATAACGGAGAGTGGGTGGGTCGCCAAGGGCAAGGGGCTGCAGCACGTGTGTTTCTATGTGAGGCAGCTGTGGAATTGTCCCTGGAAGCAGAACCGAGTAATAAGGAGAGCAAGTCCTGCAAACAGGTTAGTGTAGTATGTACAGGACAGTGTCAGCAGGGTACAGACCAGTCTTATACACAAGCACCATGCAGTATATACAGACCAGTCTGTACCCCAACACTGTACTGTATATGTTATACACACACCAGTCTGTAAATAATGTAAGGTACGGTGTCAGTGTACAGACTGGTCTGTACCTAATGCCCTGTACTGCGCCCTCCTAACGCCCTGTACTGCGCCCTCCTAACGCCCTGTACTGCGCCTTCCTAACGCCCTCCTAACGCCCTGTACTGCGCCTTCCTAACACCCTCCTAACGCCCTGTACTGCGCCTTCCTAACACCCTCCTAACGCCCTGTACTGCACCCTCCTACCGCCCTGTACTGCGCCTTCCTAACACCCCCCTAACGCCCTGTACTGCGCCTTCCTAACACCCTCCTAACGCCCTGTACTGCGCCTTCCTAACACCCTCCTAACGCCCTGTACTGCGCCTTCCTAACACCCTCCTAACGCCCTGTACTGCGCCTTCCTAACACCCTCCTAACGCCCTGTACTGCGCCTTCCTAACACCCTCCTAACGCCCTGTACTGCGCCTTCCTAACACCCTCCTAACGCCCTGTACTGCGCCTTCCTAACACCCTCCTAACGCCCTGTACTGCGCCTTCCTAACACCCTCCTAACGCCCTGTACTGCGCCTTCCTAACACCCTCCTAACGCCCTGTACTGCGCCTTCCTAACACCCTCCTAACGCCCTGTACTGCGCCTTCCTAACACCCTCCTAACGCCCTGTACTTCGCCTTCCTAACACCCTCCTAACGCCCTGTACTGCGCCTTCCTAACACCTTCCTAACGCCCTGTACTGCGCCTTCCTAACACCCTCCTAACTCCCAGTACTGCGCCTTCCTAACACCCTCCTAACGCCCTGTACTGCGCCTTCCTAACACCCTCCTAACGCCCTGTACTGCGCCTTCCTAACACCCTCCTAACGCCCTGTACTGCGCCTTCCTAACACCCTCCTAACGCCCTGTACTGCGCCTTCCTAACACCCTCCTAACGCCCTGTACTTCGCCTTCCTAACACCCTCCTAACGCCCTGTACTGCGCCTTCCTAACACCCTCCTAACGCCCTGTACTGCGCCTTCCTAACACCCTCCTAACGCCCTGTACTGCGCCTTCCTAACACCCTCCTAACGCCCTGTACTGCGCCTTCCTAACACCCTCCTAACGCCCTGTACTGCGTCTTCCTAACACCCTCCTAACGCCCTGTACTGTGCCCTCCTAATGCCTCATATTATGGCGAAAATGTGTAATTTTTCATAATTTTTTTAAAAAAATGGTCACATTACCAAAATCAGGTAATGGTAATTGGCGAGTACATGATGTCAAGTATCGGTACTCGTAGTCAAAAAGTGGCATCGGTGCATACCTAGTATTTTATACACATAATGAATTGTCATTAGGAGCACCTTCTTAAATTGACAGGACTAATATGTGTACCACATGAGCACCTACTGTAGCCACTAGCCAGTCTGTGGGGGGCAGAATTATTGTTGGTTGCTAGGGGGATCAAATACTTATTTTACTCACGGAACTGCGAATCAATTTATAACATTTGTATCATGTGTTTTTTCAGGATTTTTGGTTGATAGTCTGTCTCTATAATTTAATATACACCTATGATAAAAAAGGATAGACCCTTCATTTCTTTGTAAGTGGGAAAACTTACAAAATCTGCAGAGGATCAAATACTTATTTTCCCCACTGTAGAGGCAGGGGAAAATAAATTCTTGAAATGCCGTTAGAAGTGGTGTTGGTGACGCCCAGTGTGCATGGGGCCCAAACCTGTTAAGCTCGCTATAAGTCTTACGGAGTGACAAAACAGGCTCTCTTTTGTTGTTGTATTATGGCATGTTCATAGAGCAGGTCACTGCCAGGACTAATCTCGTCAGAAATGATGTTTTGCATTGTGGTCTTGGTCACACAGTTCCTTTTTTTTTTTTGTACAAATACCATACTAAATTACATGACAATCGTTTGTTCCGTTATTGTACGAGAAATTTTTTAGTATTTGTCCCTTCTAATATTTTCACATGAACTGTCCTGATCGGCTCTCAAAAGCTATGTACTATCGATCCAAAAGCAGTATTTTTCGTCCAGTTTTCTCATTGTGCGTACTAGACATAACTCGGAGATAATTACTTGCTTGGTTATCAGAATGCTGCTTTCTGAATGGACTTTGCGCATTTGTTTTAGATATATCTTATCTCCTTTGTGTGTTAGAGTATTATGTTCTCTTTGAATTTGTTCCATTATGCTCTTTTAACATATGTGTCAGCATGCAAAATTCTGAACTTTCTTGGTCTTATAGATGTAGCATTTAGCACGCCGTTGTCCTGAGGTTTTTGGTCCACACCCAGCCTTTTCACCTCTGGGAAATGTAGGCTGTAAAATAGTTGCCAACATAATAAAACCAAACTCCAACTTTCTGTCACTTTAAAAGCTTGTTCACACAAGCAGTTGGGGGCGGTAAAACCCTGCGGTTGAGCTGCACTTATACTGCACCCAAATGTTGCCCTCTTTAGCTGCAGAGGCTGGGGGTGTACACATATCGCAGCCGCAATGCTTTGCTTTGTAACCTTGGCAGGAATTATACCTTTCTATTTTGACTGGCGCTATTGTCCTCTGGATTTGATCCATTCAAATGAATGGGGCCACTCTGCAACTGCCCCACAACCACGTGCATTGCACATGGTTGCAGTGCGTTAGTGCGGGGTTCAAGGGGTTAAAGCAAGCGGCAATACAACTCCTACTCACCGCCTGTCAAATGCTCTCTGAAGAGCATTTAAAAATGCGGATGATTCTTCAGAGAGCAAAGATAGTGTGAACAAGCCCTGAAATAGTTTTGTTTGGACCAAGCTGGCACAAATGAACTACTACCTTATATAACAGCTGCACCCGCTGTGAGTGATGTATAAACTGTATGTAGCATCAGCTCGGTTTCGGGAGCAAGACGGGAACTTCCCATTCCACTCCTGGAACAAAATCGAGTCAAACTCTGCTCAGCCATTCACAGGAAGCTTTTTATTTTCAAAATGAATACAAGGCTTCTGCTGATTGAATGAGGTGGAGATTACAATATCATCTGTCTGCCTCTCCACCACAGCCAATTAAAGAAAGCCTTGTATTCATTCAGAAAATACAAAGCTTCCTCTGACGTTGAGATGACGTCACAAGTTCAGTCATCTTTGCATCTTCAGTCACATCTTCAGCCTGGTGGCTTCCGGGTATGGATCCCAAGCCATTTCCATTGGCCGGGTCGAGATGATATCAGTAGTTTAGTCATAATGTTCTATTCAGTCATATCTTCAGCCCGGTGACTTCCAGATATGGATCTCCAACAGTTTCCATTGGCCAGGCCGAGATGACATTACTAGTTCAGTCATATTGACATCTTCAGTCACATCTTCAGCCCAGCGGCTTCCAGGTATGGATCTCCGCCCGTTTCCATTGTTTTGGCCGAGATGGCACCGCTAGTTCAGTCATCTTGGCATCTCCAGTCATATCTTCAGCACAGCGGCTTCCGGGTTATTGATCTCAAGCCATTTCCATTGGCTAGGTCGAGATGACTTCACTAATTCAGTCATATCGACATTTTCAGTCACACCGTCAGCCCGGCGGCTCCGGGTATGGTCCCCTGGACGTTTTCATTGGCTAGGTCGAGATGACTTCACTAATTCAGTCATATCGACAATTTCAGTCACACCGTCAGCCCGGCGGCTCCGGGTATGGACCCCCGGACGTTTTCATTGGCTAGGTCGAGATGACTTCACTAATTCAGTAATAATCGACAATTTCAGTCACATCGCCAGCCAGGTGGCTCCGGGTATGGACCGCCGGCCGTTTTCATTGGCAAGGCCCAGATGACATCAATAGTTTAGTCATCTCGGCATTGCCGCAATTCTTACTCTGAGCTGCGTGTACACAGATCAGTGTGCCGTCAGGCCAGACAGGTAAGTAACTTTGATGCAAAAACAAAAAAATCACCCCTCTTCTGCATTAAAAATCCTGCCTGTTTGCATTTTTTCAAGGTGAAGTTCCACTTTAACTTGGCTTAGTGCGCAAATATGCATGTAGCAAATAGCTTTTTGTTGGGGTTTTTAGGTGGGAGGGGGGCTAATAGGTAGAGGTTAGTTCATTTTTGATGGAAGGTCCACTTTAAAGTGTATGTAAAGCCAAAAATTTAAATAAAATGATTTGGATGGGAAAGGGTTATGCCGGCCATACACGGTTCGAATTTTTGAAAGAATTTTCTTTTGAAAATCGTATCTATGAATTTTCGTATGAATTTCGCACCATTAGTGGGCTGCAGCAACAGCCAATTTTCGTTCGGAAATCAAATTTGAGGAATCGGACATGTTGGAATTTTTTTGAAAAACGACCGATTTTCTAATCAATGATGGGAGAATCGTGCGAGAAATGTAATAAGAAAAGAAAATTTACGGAGAGAAAAGAAGATTCCCGGCCAAGAAAATTCTTTTCTGTAGCAACTTGAGGTGAAATTGAAGGCTTGGTCGGCCGAATTTCGTAAATCAATGGTGGCACCATCGTATCACAAAAAAAAAAAACGAACTTTCTGATTTTGAAAAGAAAATTCGTTCAAAATTTGACCATGTATGGCAGTTTTTTTTAAGTGCTGTCTGTGTCCTTGCTCGGGAGATTCATCCTAATTTTTTTTCCCTGTGATCCATGTCACTGATACAGAAAGTGATGGCAAATCCAAACTTTTACAGTTGACATCAGAACCGGAGTAAAGGGGAGATCCTATTTTAGTGACATCTGTCTAAAGCTAAGTATATTCACATAGATAATTTTTTGTTCAACCCGTGGGCTATACAGCATGGAGGGAGGAATCTCTTGCTGTAGCGGTTGTACTCTGACAGCCACAGGTGGCACCTGACACCCAAACAGGGGCTGATTGGATGCAACCACTGATCAGCAGACATTTTTGTGCCCAGCTTCTTTTGATCTTTCAAGGGATGTGAGGCAGGAGGTGGCTGACAGGGCTGCCAACATAGCGAATTTTATCTGGTACCTCAAATACTTGCTAAAATTCGTATAGTGTGTACCCAGTGTGGGAGATTAAGCCCCTGTCACAAGGGACGGACTCCAATTAGGTCAGCAGGGGATCTGTCCACTAACCCCAGGCTGATCAGTACAGATGACAGGTCCATGTCTGCCAAGTTTATTCAGAGCGGACACGGACAGAGCACGTTCTGCTCTATGGGCAGCCGGATGTAAATGCACTCAGCTATTCATTTACACCCAACTGTCCTTCAATCCCATCTACCTAAAGAGAAGGATCCCTTTCAGTTTTTTTTTTTTCTTTTACGTGGACTGGATCAGATTGGAGGTAGGTGGGTGATAACAGACACAAGTCTGTTTACACCTACCGGCCCATAGGGATGAATGGATGGTCTGATCAGGTCCACCTGAAAGACTGACAGGTGTGCCTGATAGGAGCCCTCATGTAAAGGGACCTAAAGCCTCGTACACACGATCGGTCTTTCCGACGGGAAATGTTCCATGACAGGCTGTTGAATGAATGAATGAATGATTTGTATAGCGCTGCAACTGCGAACTGAATCGCCTCGTATGCTCCATCAGACAATTGTCTGATGGAGCCTTTGTATGCTCCATCAGACAATTGCTGTCCGATTTTTTACGGACAAATGTGGGATAGCAGGCTTTCAAATTTTCTGCGGACAAATGTGTCTTATCGGATTTTCCAAGTCCGTCGGACAAAAGTCCAAAGTGCAAACACGCATGCTCGGAAGCAAGGACGAGCCAGAAGCGGTCGGTCTTGTAAACTAGGATTCGTAATGGAGAATTAACATTTGTGATGCGGCAAATTATGAAATCTTGAAATGCAGCGCACATTCTATTCTTCTTTAATGGGATAATAATGAAGCTGCTTTGCTGGTGATAATGATGGAGTTATTGCAAACAAATTTTCAAAGGCTTTTTTTTCCTAGTGATATCAAGAATAATATTATGTTTTTTTGTTTTTGGGCAAGTTACCACAACACCATTATCCCGTAGTTTTTAAGATCAAAGGTACAACTATGTTGGTTAGGGCCAAAACAACTAATCGATTAATCGACAACTAATCGATTATGAAAATAGTTGTCAACTATTTTCATAATCGATTAATCGGCCAGCCGATTAGTTGGCCTGCATAAAGAATGCATTATTTGTTTACATATCAGGAAATACAGTGCAGCACACATACAGCTCAGTACATCATCCATACATGTCAGTAATGCCCCGTACACACGGTCGGAAAATCCGACCACAAAATCCATCGGATTTTTTCTGACGGATTTTGTCCGACACTGGTGTTGCATACACACGATCGGACAAAGTTGTCGGAAAATCCGATCATTCTGAACGTGGTGACGTTTGTTGCCTACGACGGGACTACGTAGAGGCTAGTAGCCAATAGCTTTGGTCTTGTAATGTGATCTGAGCATGCGTGGCACTTTGTCCATCGGAATTCGCTACACACGATCGGAAAAAGTCCGATAGGACTTTGTTGTCGGAAAATTTGAGAGCAGGAGATAAAAAAACTTTGTCCGTCGGAAAAAGTCCGATGGAGCCTACACACGGTCGGAATATCCGACAACATTGTCTGATAGGACATTTTCCGTCGGAAAATCCAACCGTGTGTACGGGGCATAAGTGCCTGAGAATTTGTGAATGTGTGAGGAGCAATGCCTCGTGGGACATGTAGTCTTGGGCAGGAAGTGATTGGTTCTAAAGGAAGAAGTTTTTTTTACCTTGCTATAGCAGCTTGCTATTGGGGCACTCTGAAGGCAGGAGGAGTACCCCAGAAAAGGAGAATTAGGGCTGCTCTGCTTTTTTTTTGAAGGAAGACATTGTTTTTGTATGGCCGTCATAAGTGACAGCAGGTGCAGGTAGCTTTTATCAAGCCACCTGCCTATGACAGGGCAGTCTGTCATACATAGTATATAATACACATCTGTCTAAAAATCATCAAAACTAAACTAAATAAAAAATTGATGTCTGATGATATTTACCAGATTCAACCTCTAACAGTATATACAGTATATTTCTCCTTTAACCACTTTCAGACCGGACCAATTTGCAGCCGAAGGACCAGGCCCCTTTTTGCGATTCGGCACCGCGTTGCTTTAACTGACAATTGCGCGGTCGTGCGACGTGGCTCCCAAACAAAATTGACGTCCTTTTTTTCCCACAAATAGAGCTTTCTTTTGGTGGTATTTGATCGCCCCTGCGGTTTTTATTTTTTTGCGCTATAAAAAAAATAGAGTGACAATTTTGAAAAAAAATGCATTATTTTTTACTTTTGCTATAATACATATCCCAAAAAATATATAAAAAAAACATTTTTTTTCCTCAGTTTAGGCCGATACGTATTCTTCTACATATTTTTGGTAAAAAAAAAAAATCGCAATAAGCGATTATTGATCGGTTTGCGCAGAAGTTATAGCGTTTACAAGATAGGGGATAGTTTTATAGCATTTTTATTAATAATTTTTTATTAGTAATGGCGGCGATCTGCGATTTTATTTGTGACTGCGACATTATGGCGGACACATCGGACATTTGACACATTTTTGGGACCATTGTCATTTATACAGCAATCAATGCTATTTAAATGCATTGATTCCTGTATAAATGACACTGGCAGTGAAGGGGTTAACCACAAGGGGGCAGTGTAAGGGTTAAGTATGCCTAGGGGTGTGTTTCTTACTGTGGGGGGGGGGGCGTGGCTGTCAGCTAGTGAATGCTGATCTCTGCTCCAATCACAGGGAGCAGAGATCGGCATCGCTAGTTGCTAGGCAGAACGGGGAGATGCTGTTTATCTCGGCATCTCCCCGTTCAGCCTTCCCGTGAGACGATCGCGGGGGTTGCAGCCCTAATGTTGGTGTCCCTTGTCAATTTTACATTGTATTTTTTTAAATGTACCTGCCTACTCTCAAACTGTCATTTGAAGTAGAACACATAGCCAAGTATTATTCTCCACAATTTTTTTATTGTGCGTTAAAAAAAGAAAACAAATAAAATCAGACATGCTATCTGCCAATAGAACTTAACCAAAAAGTGCATTCTATGCATCCAAAAATATAGAAAATATACCAAATCAAATCATTATTCAACCAAAAAATAATGTTAAAGCAATAACTCCAAGGCCAATAATAATAACACGTTATCTCCTCCGATTCCGCAACATGTCTGGTTGACGAACGGCCGTTCAGAAACGAACTGAAAATTGCAAACTGAAAAGCGTGAAATTAAAAGAGCGAATCAACACTCACCAAACTTCTACTAACATGAAATTAGCAGAAGGAGCCCAAAGGGTGGCGCTAAAGAGCTGAAAAACAGCGTAGTATGTCTAGTACGTCACTACGTTCGTATTTGTTGGCCAACAATTCTGTGGCCATGTGTATGCAAGACAAGTTTGGGCAAACGCCCTTCGGACAAAATTCCACGGTTTTGTTGGCCAACAATCCGATCGTGTGTACAAGGCTTTCCACGTTTCTCTGGGACAGGAAGTGAAGGAATAAAAAATAAATCACAGGTTTTAACAATTGCTGTCATATTTATGGTTCCTATTAAATACAAATGTAATAAAAGCATAATGTTCATGCTTGACTGCATTATAATGTTATTATGATAAAAACATGGGATAATATTATGCATAGGTTGCATATCTTAATAAAGAAAATTCAGCCCTTGAGAATTGGGGTGAAAAGGTGGTGGTTTCACAGTTCTGTAATACAGACGATTCTAAAGCACTTCTGTAAAAATACGCGCATTATGATGAATTTGCCATGGTGCAAAGTTTTCCTTGAAGTTATTGACAGTTGCACGCGTGTTTTCGTTTGAACGGGGTTTCATCGTAGCTTGTTACGTAATGCCTGCAAATGTGATGACTGCTCCTTTCTCATAAACATAACAACTATTCCCCAATCTCAGACCATGAGAACAGCGGCCGCTGCGATCTGCCGCGAGATCTGGACGTCTTGGCACAGAGACGAGCTTTTAATGAGGAATGGAAAAAATGACTAGCTGTTTCTGTGCAGGTGGAAAAAGGTTAACACAACTCGCCTGTCAGATCTCGTTATAAAAATGTCCATAGAATGGAGGAGAAAACATACAAGACAGAAAAGAATGACCGAAAAGTAAGTGCTAATAGGGGCTTTCAGTCCCCCGGCGTACCTGTGATATATTATCCTGCTTCTGTCACCAGGCTGTACAGAGACCTCGGCTGCCTCTGGGACTGACTGGTCATAAGGGCAGCGGTTGTCTTTGAAGAGAAATTTAGGGTTTCTCCATGTACACTATAGGACTATTCTACTTTTGTGTTCTTTTTAAACAATACAACAGTACCAACACGACCATTTTCATTTATATCTTGGTTAAAGGCCTACTCCAGCAACTAGAAAAAAAAATCTACCCTTGCTTTGGGACCCCAGAACTGCAAGGGTTAAATGCTCATTGTTTCTAGGGGGTAGAGTAACGGGCATGATTACTTACCCTTTTTTGGTCAGCTCCGGTGTTGTCCTCTGTTCCCTGAGGCCCTGGTCTGTAGGAAGTCCACATAAAAGCTGGACTATTAACTTTGCATTTTATATGCACTTGGCCCTGTTACATATAACTGCGACAAAGGGTATTTCCCCTTATTATGGCAACCCTGGACATGACGAGCATTTAAAGAGGCCCCCACAACAAGGGTATTTTATTTGTTCTGCCAGAAGTCAGGCTTTAGCCCTGGTTCGCACTGATACCATTTCTAATAGGAAGGAGCGAATTGAAGCGCATACCAAATGAAATAACATCAGTTTCTATGGAGCCCATTCACATACATGCAGTGCGACTTCGATCCGACTTTGAAAAGGGTCCTGTGCAAGTTTGGTGCGATTTTGAGGTCCAAAGACTTCAATGGACACGCATCAAAATCGTATTTGCATTATTTTTTAATCTGTTTTACAGTGCGATTTGTGCTGGTTGTTAGGAGCCGGCACCCGCTGACGTCCTAAAAACCAGTGACTCCTCCCTGCTGTCAGCAGCAGGGATGAGTCATAGGTTTTTAAGAATCCGGCACCCGCCAGCTTCCAACAATGATGAACCATATGTGCTGTCAGTGGGGGATTCCCCACTGATAGCAGAATGTAAACAAAAGAGCCAGCATAAGAAACAGTGTGGGGGTCCTGGTATTTTTTTTTGGGGGGGACCCACACCAAAAAAAGAAAAAAAAATGTGTGGGCCTCGCCCCAAAAATCCACACCGGGCCCTTAGGTCTAGCATGGATTTTAAGGGGAACCCCACGCCAAACAAAATGGCATGGAATCCCCCCAACATCCATACCAAACCCCCCCAGGCATGTTGATGAGGACAAGGGCCTTATCTCCACAACCCTGGCCTGTTGGTTGTGGGGAAGAGTATAGTTATTAGGAAGCTGGCGGTGTAGGCTCCTTAACCGCTTCCCGACCTCCTCATGTACATATACGTGAGTAGAATGGCACGGGCAGGCAAAATCCCGTACCTGTACGGGATCCTTTAAATTCCTGCCCGTGGGTCGCGAGCTCCGTGACCCGGCCGCGGGACCAGCGGACCCGATCGCCGCTGGTGTCCCGCGATCGGGTCACGGAGCTGAAGAACGGGGAGAGGTATGTGTAAAACAAACCTCTCCCCGCGCTTCCTACTTTGCCTGTCATTGATTGGCTGTTCCGGTCATCGGGAAAGCCGATCAATGACGTCAGACGTCAGCCCCGCCCCCTAATGTAAAAAAAACACACATACGTCACAGCCCATAACCCTTCCCCCTAGTGGTTAACCCCTTCACTACAACTGTCATTTATACAGGAATCAATGCATTTAAATAGCATTGATTGCTGTATAAATGACAATGGTCCCAAAAATGTGTCAAAAATGTCCGATGTGTCCGCCATAATGTCGCAGTCACAATAAAAAAATCGCTGGTCGCCGCCATTACTAGTAAAAAAAAAATATTAATAAAAATGCTATAAAACTATCCCCTATTTTGTAAACGCTATAACTTTTGCGCAAACCAATCAAATCGCTAATTGCGATTTTTTTTACCAAAAATATGTAGAAGAATACGTATCGGCCGAAACTGAGGAAAAAAAATGTTTTTTATATATTTTTTGGGGATATTTATTATAGCAAAAAGCAAAAAATATTGAATTTTTTTCAAAATTGTCGCTCTATTTTTGTTTATAGCGCAAAAAATAAAAACCGCAGTGGCGATCAAATACCACCAAAAGAAAGCTCTATTTGTGGGAAAAAAAGGACGCCAATTTTGTTTTGGAGCCACGTCGCACGGCCGCGCAATTGTCAGTTAAAGCAACGCAGTGCCGAATCGCAAAAAGGGGCCTGGTCCTTTGGCTGCCAATTGGTCCGGGGCTGAAGTGGTTAACAGCTAGTGACTCATCGCTGGCTGACAGCAGGGATGACTCTCAGTAGTAAAAACTTGCATTAAAACCATATCCAAATCGCATCAACTCACACCGCAGCTGCACTACAAAATTGCATTGAAAACAGAATCAAAAATCACACGGCACTAGTGTGAACCTAGGCTTAAAGGGTCAGTGTGGTCATGTCCCTCCGATTTTCAGAAACTGCAGTGTACATTGCTTTGCTTCATATGTGCTGAGCCTAACCAAAGGAAATGATGGCTGTTTCTATTTTTACCCCAGTGCATGGGCATTTCCACATTTAGCCGCATATGCGCTGGGCATCTGATGTTTAATTCAATGTTAATTGGAAGACAAATCACAGGTCTTCTACCTGTGGGAATATTGCCACCTTCAGTAGGTTTAGATAATATACATAACAAAAGGGGCATAAACCCAAGGGCTTTCTGTCTTCAGCATTCTGACATCTTAGGTAGCCATTTCTTAGGTCTGTAAGGCTGCTTACCTGGTCTTCACTCCACACTTTCACTATGTATCATTAGGTGGTAGCAGCTTCCTCTATAGATGCTTCTTTTGGATAGAAGATTATCAGGCAGCTGTGTGATCACCCATTTTTAATTTTAATGAGTCTCAAGGATTGTCCACCTGGTCAAAGTGGCCTACACCCTCTAGTTTCTATAGCCTTTCAAATGATTCAGAGCTCAGTTTAGCTTAGAAACTTGGCGGCCTCCATCTTCAGACATCAGGCAGTCATTTCTTCGCTCTGCAAGGCCCAAGGTCCCAAGGTCTTTCACTAAGTTTTACAGGGTGTACTTATCATTATCTGTGGATGCCTCTTCCAGATAGAAGATCCAGCAAGCAGTTGTGTGATCGCCAGCTTTTAATTATCTCAAGGATTGGCTCCTTATTGTATTTTCAGATGTCCTTGCCTGCCCCTATTTTTGTGGCTGCTTCTGGACCTCCCACTGGTTAAAGAACAACCTGTCCCCCAATGGATGCTAGAGTAAACAGAATTTATTTTAATTATCAAAATCCTTTTCTTCAGAACTTCATTGGAGGACACCAATTCCTTCTCTCTGATTGGAACTCATTTTTATGTTGGCATGTTTCCATGGATCAGTTGTTCAAAGAAGGTTTGCTTCTTCGGTTTACTGCTTGTTGTCATTAAGCTCTGGACCCTATGAAGCTACTAGATAGTACAGTGACCTCCTTTTGTTTTGCATAGTGTGTAACCCTTTTAAAGATGGCCATATACTAACAGGTAGAAATATTTTTAAACTACTTGAGAAAAAGAATTTACAATGAATAAAGAAGTCCTGTTACTTTCCACAGCCAGGCCCAGTGTGTGAACCCCTCATGTTTGTTTGAAACTTGTTTTTTTCAAGCCCGATGTCCCAAACCTTGTTGGATTTAATGGAGCAGCTGCAAGAGTGATAAGTCTTCTTGTATAGGGGGATGACAGAATTCACCAATGATTTCCATAAAACCAAAGTATGGGGCAGTAACTCATTTCCATTTGAGTATAATAGATTTCCTGGCATAAAAGTAGTAGACCCAGCAAGGTCCTGATGGCTCTAGTAGGGGCCAAAGCCTCAACCAACCCAAGGACACAGATGTCCATCTGATGTGGGATACAGATGGTGGTCAAACTGTTGATAAACTGAATGACCGGTTTGAAGGTGGATGCAGGACCTGAGCCTATGGAAGTAATCGGCAGGCTCTGCCAGGCAGTGCCAGCAGTGGGCAGGTCAAGTTGGATATATTCTATGTAGTCTGCAGGGTGTCAAATAGAATCTATGCAGTATTTTGAATTGAATCAATCTATCTCCAGTAGAGACAAGTTGTGGAAAGGGGTAATCCCAGATGTCCTTATCATCCAGCTCCACCAGTCGGGAGGATTTCAATTTATCCAAGCCATGATGCACAGTGGGCTGCAAGGCCTTATATATGTTCGAGAGGGTTTTCGTAAGGGATTCGTCCCATTCGTCCCATAGGATCGATTCCATGTCAAATTGTTGTATGATTAAGGGAGAACTCCCAAATTGTGTAAAAAACAAAACAAAAAAAAAAACATAGCATAGGTGGCAGAACCAGAAGTAATGGGAGTTGGGTAAATTGAAGTGCCGTTTAAGGCTAGGGTCACACGTTGTCCGGCTGCGGTTTGCAATCAGTTTTTAAAAGGAGTCCAGTGCAATTTTGTTCACCATTCTCAAAGTTGTGGCTTAGATATCGAACATCCCTAGTAGCCTAAAGGGAGGGGTCCAGGATGGAGTAAAATTCAGGAAGATTAGGATTCATCCATAGGGGAGTATCGGGGGAATACCATCTAAAGGATTTCCTAACAGAATGGACCACCTAAACCCATGCCTTCACCACTGCGTTCATGAAAATAGTAAGGGGGGGGGGGGGGATCCCTCATATTTAAACAAATATTTGAAATCAAGGTTACGCCAGATGAAGAGTGCCTTTTTTCCCAAAGCGTTGCTGCCGGGAGTGCCCGAAAACCATGTTTTTGCTTTTCGAAAAATTCTTTAGACTTTGACACCTATTTAAATGTGTATTGCGCTAATTTCTGAAAATTGTAACTTTAAGACCTCATGCACAATGGAAGTTTTTTGTGGAAGTTTTTACAGCTGCTGTTTTTGGCTTCAGATGTTTTTTTTCTACAGTAAATAAACTCTCCAGCATGTTATCTTATGTGTCCATGCACAAATAGGCTGTTATCAACTGTTTTTGGCTGGGGTGTTTTTTGGCTGTAAAACCCCCCCCCCCCCCCCAAAACTAGTGGGTTCTGAGAGGAGTTGTTCAGCTGTAGAAATGCTCTAACGTCAAAAAAAGGCAAAAAACTGTGATAAACGCTCAAAAACAAATCTCAGCAGGGTTTTTAACATTTTTGATATTATTGAAAAAAAAAATGCTTAACCACTTCCCGCCCGGACTATAAAAGCATGATGGCCGGGCAGTGGTTTCATTATCCTGACTGGGCGTCATATGACATTCAGCAGGAATACCCTCAAGTGCTAGCCCACGGTGGCGATCGGTGACAATGCGTGTCCCTCAGACATAGCCCGTTCCCGATCAGGCTTGGCTGTTTACCACGTGATCGGCTGTGTTCAATCACAGCCGGTCACGTTTGTCAACAATAGGGTATGCGTCCCTGATGCGCGCCCCCCGGGGTGCGCACTGCAGTGATCAGGGATGGCGCGTGTCCCTCGGACATAGCCCATCCCCGATCAGGGTAAACAGCCAATGAAATTGGCTGTTTACCATATGATCGGCTGTGTCCAATCACAGCTGGTCATAAGTATAAACACGTAGGCCCCTTTCACACGGACGGTCCGTTCAGGTCCGCCTGTCAGTTTTTTTAGGCGGACCTGAACGGACGCTCCATAGACCTCTATGGAGAGTCGGATGTCAGCGGTGACATGTCCGCTGACATCCGACCCGCTCCGATCCGAAAAAGTGTGACGGAGGAAAACCCTATTTTTCCATCCGTCAGCGGATCGGGTGACGACGGACTCTACGGTCCATCGTCATCCGATCCCCCATAGAGGAGAGCGGCGCTCTGACAGGTCCGTCCCTGCACAGTGTGCAGAGACAGACCTGTAATCTTCCTGCTCAGCGGGGGATCGACGGAGCGATCCCCCGCTGTGCAGAACGGGCTTCATACACGGACACGTCCGTGTGAAAGAGCCCTTAGGCAGTTTCCAGAGATCTCTACTTCTCTCTCCACACACACCTATCGTGTGAGGAGAGAGAAGGAGAGATCTGAGATCTGTGAGTTACAATTTACTGTTTTTACTGTCTCCACAACACGGCCCTGCCCCCCTCACCAATAAAGAGAACCTGTCACACAGCCCATCTGGATCGGTCACAGCCCATCTGGACCACCTGTCACAGCCCATCTGTCATACAGGCCACTCACTACCAGTACCGCCATCAGTACCCCCATTAGTACCATCTGGATCTGTCACAGCCCATCTGTCAACAGGCAGGAAGGTGAATAAGTGCCTGGTATTGAAGTGGTTAAAAACGCTAACGCTAAAAAACACTGAAAAATGCTTAAAAACGTTAACGCTAAAAAACGCTATTGCAAAAACGTGAAAAAACGTTGAAAAAAATTAACTGCAAAGCTACTGCCGTTTTTATAACGTAATAATAACGTCCAGGCGTTTTTTTTTTTTTTTTTACAGCCAGTAAACTCCCCAGCATGTTATCCTATGTGTCCATGCACACATAGGCTGTTATCAGCGTTTTTTTGGCAGGGGCATTTTCTGGCTGGAAACCCCCCCCCCCCCGCCCCCAGAACTAGTGGGTTTGAAGAGGAGCTTTTCACCTGTAAAAACAATGAAAAAAGCTTGCGTTTTTAATGCAGCATTCTACAACTAAAGCCACTGGCGTTTTTATAACGTCCAGTGTGCAATAGACCTTAAACTAGCCTGTCATTACCATGAGTTCTGGACAGACATTAGTGATCGAATTTCACTCAAGCTGATAGGAAACCTTTAAAGCAGGCAAGGTCCAAACCGCTTGAAGAAGCCGTGACAACCAACCTGAAAAAGAAAGAATGGGTCGGGCAGGCAGGCAGGCAACACTTCTTTTGGGTCCCCCAGCAGTAACACTGTAGAAATTGAAGGGCACCATCTAGTGCCTGTTGGTGCGCTGATTCATTTGGAGATGCTTAAAGTGGACCTTCACCTCAAAACGAAAGTTGGCATTATTATCTTCCAACCCCCAGCCCCTAACAAAACTGCAGTTTGTTTTTTTTTCTTTCGGATAGCAAGTACTTTTTTTTTTTTGATACATGCTACCATTTCCTCAATCTTCTCCTGTCTGATTTTTTTTCGCCATCTGTTTCCCATTGTGGAGATTTCCCTTCACTTCCTGTCCCATAGCCTAAACAGGAAGTGCGAGGAAATCCCTGCAAATTAAGGGAATTCCTTGGGGACCTCCAGGTCACCAGAACTAGTGTCCCCATTAGAAGATTTCCCCTCTATTACTTTTCTGGGGACAACTCAAAATTTCAATGATAATGGTAAACAGGACAAATAGAGAGGGGGAATCTCCATAACGGGGAAACAGAGAGCAATAAAAAATGGCAAGTGTTCTAATCCCTCTCCACTATATGCAAAACTAAAAAAATGTGTTATACTTTAATATGATGGGCAGCTTTCTTGACCAGAAAGGAAGGAGCAAGACCATACTCAACTTTTACGGGAATGCTTTTGATTTACATTTAATGTGAACCCCAAATCCTGGGACGGTCCTGTTTGAGAGCCTGGAACAACCATCTTCAAAGTCTCACTATTAGCAAATTAGGCTGTCAATCAGAGTGATGTGCCAATGGCAGGTGGTGCAGAGGCAGGACCCAGGACCAAGAAGCTGGGTCCATATTTGCATATCAAAATAAGAAGGGATTTGAGGTACCTAGCGTGCTCATTGAGAATAACAGCATTTTTATGTTGCATTTCTTAAGTTTGCTAATTTTTTGTGCTATCCAACCTGCATACAACTCAGAATGAGCTTCCAGAGTCTGTGGGGTTGATTTACTAAAGGCAAATAGACTGTGCAAGAGCAGATGCTCTGGAGCATAGTAAATGAGGTGACACTTTCTGTTTGCAAAGCGTACCCAATCACGTGCAAGAAAAAAAAAAAAAACAGCATTTTTGCTTGGATGATAGAAGTCAGCAGAGCTTCTGCTCATTCAAGTTCAGTTCACACTTGTGTGATGCGAGAACCCTGCGAATCCACTGCGGGATTCCGCATCCCACCCAACTCGCACGGCAGTTCACACTGCCATATGCGAAGTATCAATACCTTGTTAATGACACCCCCATTTCAGCTCGCATATCGCACTCCGGACTGTCAGTTTGGACATGAATTGGATCGCATGGGTGTGAACACCCATGCGATCCGATTCTGGTGCGGACCAAAAAAAGGGTCCTGTGTGAGTTTGATCCGAATGCGATATCAGCCATACTATCTGTATGGCTGAAATCGCATTGTACAGACATCGCATGTGATTTGCACTGCTGTGCGTATCACATCTGATTGTGCACAGCGCAGTAGTGTGAACCGGCATTTACTAAGCTCTGGAGCAACTGCTCTTGCAGAGTGTGACTGGACTTTGCAAAGTGCACAGTTTATTCGGCTTTAGTAAAAAAGAAAAGCCCATGGTGTCTTCCCAAAGAGCGTATGGGAGTGCCCATCGCTGCTACATTGTCTGCATTGCAAGGCAGGCTGCTTCAACTGACAGGCGTTTGGAGTTTTTACAAGCCAATTTCTAGGGAAGAAATGTGTATTTTCTGCCAAACTTCATCGTAAAACAAAAAGCAGACCCAGGTAAACACTTATTAAGAGACCAGTTTTATTGCTGAAGCTTGTGATCTGAGAGGAGTTCTGTGAATTCCAAGTTCAACATACATTCTCTACCTGTGACATATTTGCGGCAAATTCTTAAAGTGAAGGTATGCTCAAAAATTAATGACAGGAGAGCGTGGCTGGCTCTCAATGAAGCCGGTTCACACAACTCGGGGACCATTTAAAAATGGTCCTGTGCGTCTTCAGGTCCAATACAGGTGCAAATTCAGGCAAAAACTCGGACCTGATTCACACCTGAATCGGTGAACAGAAACGCACCGGACCCCGTGCTTTGAACTGCGGCTGCAGCGTATGTCAGCGGAGCCACACGATTGGAAATTCCGCCAGCAAAAGTCAGATGAGAGCTTTTGGTTGGAAAATGCAACCGTGTGTATGCTCCAGCAGACTTTTGCTGGCGGAATTCCAGCCAGCAAAAAATTGAAAGCATGTTCTCAATTTTTCGGTCGGAAAAAGTTTCGATCAGAAATTCTGATCGTCTGTACCAATTCCGACGCGCAAAATTCCTACGCATGCTCGGAAACAATTTGACGCATGCTCGGAAGCATTGAACTTCATTTTCTCGGCTCGTAGTAGTGTTGTACGTCACTGCATTCTTGGCGGTTCAAAGTTCAGAGAACTTTTGTGTGACCGTGTGTATGTAAGCCAAGCTTGAGCAGAATTCCGTCGGAAAAACCATCCAAGATTTCGGAAAATCCGCTACTTTTGCCACATTTATGTGGCAAAAGTATGCAGCCAGTTCCTGGAGGATGAAGAAGTTGATAACATTGAATGACCCCCACGGTCGCCTGACCTAAATCCAATACAACGCCTCTGGGACATTATGCTTCGGTCCATCCGACACCGCCAGGTTGCAACACAGTCTGTTCAGGAGCTCAGTGATGCCCAAATCTGTGAGGAAATACCCCGGGATCTCATTAGGAGCATGCCCCAATGTTGTCAGGCATAGATACAAGCATGTGGGGGGCATACAAACTACTGAGTACCATTTTGAGTTGCTGCAATGAAATTTCAGCAAAATGGACTAGCCTGCTGCATTATTTTTTCACTTATATTTTCGGGGTGTCTTTGAATTCAGCCCTCTGTAGGCTGGTAATTTTAATTTCCATCAAACGACGTGGCATCCTTTCATTTCTAACACATTACCCAGTCCATATCAGTATAGATATCCAGCATGATCATTTTTCCCTATTGAGATCTGATGTGTTTTCAAAGTGTTCCTTAAATTTTTTTTGAGCAGTGTATATATACTGTATATATACTGTATATACATACATACACATACACATATTCTTTTAACTTTGCATACGATTTTTTAATAAAATGTAAGTGCAATACCTCTTTCTACTCTTTGTAAAATAAATGTATATACGGTTTTACGCTATGGGAGCTGTTTATCTCTTTTTTTCTGAATACATCTGCCTTAACCTTCCTATATGAGCCTTACACCCCTGTGAAGATGCTGAGATCCCCGCTGTGTGCAAATCAAAGGCCCTGGCTGGGTATCAAGCCACAGGCGTGTACGATCTCCTATAACAAGAGGTCTATAGGAGTCGGTAAGCGGCAATTTGTGTGGAGGTGGAAGGCTGATTTGTTTTTCTTATCACCATTCTTGTTAGTTGTTCTCCACTGTGTAGATATTACAACAATCAACTTTTATGGACTGTTTAATATTCATTATATGATCATTTTTTTCCACTTTATTGTTTGATTCAAATAAGGTTGTAGTACTTATCTGTCATTATTTTCACAGCGCGACTTGGTATTTAGAAATTGTTCATTGATGCGTGTGTCTCACAGAGAAGTCGCAGCGGTTCACATTCACTATTTTTGCACTTAATTGTTCATTTGGTGTCACTTATCTTTTCAGGATAGCGCAGTAATTATACACTATATTCATATTTAAATCTGTACTTTTGTTCTGGAACATAACTTTAAACTTAATTTATACATTATATTGTTGCACAGCGGCTTCAACATGCAGTGCGGGCACACGATACGTAATGCAGACACCCCCCCCCCCCCCTAGAAAACCTTCGATCCCTCTCAATTTTCATTCTAATTATTTAGCATAAGAGGGGAAATCTATATTTACTGTAAGTGCATCCTTGCATCCACGGCTTTTATAATGCAGATGGCGTATGGCATAAAGAGCACCTTTGTGAATGTAAACTTGGGATGACCAAGGCCTGGAAAAAATCTGCACTTTTTCTTTGACGACTTAATGTAAAAACAGCTGTATAGGCAGCAACGCGAAGCTTGAACGGCCTCCAAATGTGTTGTCTGGCGTCATGACAACACTTCTATAATTACAGATAGTCATGTGATCGGTTCGGACTTCAGAAAAGGTAAACTTTTTTTTTTTTCTTCTTCCCTCTTTTAATGAGCTTAGTGATGTAATAAAGACACCTGTTACCATTTCCAGTCTTGTTGAAAGGTCCCGTAAAGAAAAGCAGATTTGTCATCATTTATCTAGGTGACATTTATGCTTTTGATTATGTAACGGGATGGCTAGAAATATTAATATGTCTTCCATAGAAAACTAATTGTTTCCCAGCATTGTATATAATGTAAGCTGAATGCTCCACGGGATGCGAGTGATTGAAGTCTGAACAATGATTTGCCTGTACTGGTTTGATTTCAGTATGACTGAAAGCAAGCTTCACCCTCCATATGAACATTTCAGTCTTTTTCCCCCTTACCTTTGGTGCTTTGTTATGCTGGAATAATATACCATCAAGCCCGGCAGATTCAGCGCGTTCCTCTTCCCTGGCACCGCTCTCCTACTTGAGGTCCTGTGCTGCGCCACCATCTTCCTTTTTACATCACAGGCAGCCGGATGCCTCTTTGTGTGGCCAGGAGGCAGTAAAAGAGGCAGTTGAACTATGGTTTTATTGTCCCCTACCACCTGTCTGAACCAGGGCAGGCAGCCACTAAGGGCTACGTAAAAATGAAACAGCATGTCGCATTTGGCAGGCTTTGCCACTGCTGCGTGCAACTAATGCGAGTCTAATGCCCCGTACACACGGTCACACAAGTTCTCTGAACTTTCGACCGTCAAGAACGCGATGACGTACAACACTAAAGCCCCATACACACGGTCGGACTTTTTCATGGATTCTGTCCGATCGGACAGGTTGTTGAAAAATCAGACCGTGTGTATGCACCATCGGACAGTGTTCGTCGGTTTTGCCGTCAACACGGTCCGATCACACCAAATCCGATCGTGTGTACGGTTGTCCGACCGGACAAAGTGCTACGCATGCTCAGATCACATTACAAGACCAAAGCTATTGGCTACTAGCCTCTACGTAGTCCCGTCGTAGGCAACAAACGACAGAATGATCGGATTTTCCGACAACTTTGTCCGACCGTGTGTACGCAAAACCAACATCGGACAAAGTACGACGGACATGATCCGACGGACCTGGTCCGCGGATTGTCCGACCGTGTGTATGGGGCTTACGACGAGCCGAGAAAATTAAGTTGAATGCATCAGAGAATGCGTCAAATTATTTCCGAGCATGCGTAGGAATTTTGCACGTCGGAATTGGTACAGACGATTGGAACTTTTTCCGACCGAAAAATTGAGAACCTGCTCTCAATCTTTTTCTGGCGGGAATTCCACCATCAAAAGTCCGATGGAGCATACACGGTCGGAATTCATGACAAAAAGCTCTCATTGGTCTTTTGCTGGCCGAATTTCCGATTGTGTGTATGCGGCATAATGCCCCCTACACACGCTCGGAAGTTCCAACGGAAAATGTCCGATTGGACCATGTTGTCGGAAAATCTGCCCGTGTGTGGGCTCCATCGAACTTGAGATCCTGCTTTGAGAGACTTTTTCCGATCGTGTGTAGAGAATTCCGACGGACAAAATGCCACGCATGCTCAGATCAAATTACGAGACCAAAGCTATTGGCTACTAGCCTCTATGTAGTTCCGTTGTACGCAACGAACGTCACCACGTTCAGAATGATCGGATTTTCCGACAACTTTGTCCGACCGTGTGTATGCAACACCAGTGTTGGACAAAATCCGTCTGCAAAATCTGACGGTTTTTGTGGTCGGAATTTCCGACCGTGTGTACGCGGCATAAGGGTTTGTTGCATTCGTTGCATTGCACGTAATTGCAGCTCTGTGGTTCAGCATTCAGCATTCACATCCCCACCTTTAAAATAATCACATCTTGTAGCTTTGCAGCCTGAAATGAAGGCAGACTACGTTTTTGTTTTGTCCTGCTGTATTTACTATTATAACACCCAAGTGAAAGATATAACACCAAGATGTCAGAAAGAAATAAACAAAATTCAAAAACAGAATAACTGAGTTGAAAAAAGGATCACCACTCTCAAAAAAATGATTTGTAAACTCAATCAGATGTAGCTAATCACCTTTTATAATGGCACACAAAGCCATTTGACTTTTAACTGTGATCAGTTGTGGTAATGTTGATTAGCTCAGCATGAAAAGAGCTTTCCTGGAGCATTTCAGTCCCTGGAACGACGTTCATTTGATGGGGCCCCTATACGGTTGGCTATTTCTATTGTGCAGGGGGATGTAATCCCCATGACTTCAGGAATGCTTGAGGCGCACAGATCCATCAGAGATTCAGAGCTGTACGTTTCAGGGAGGCCGATGATTCGCAGGTTGTTCCTGCGTGAGCGAATTTCTAAATTGTCCAATTTATCTAGAATGTATTGCTGGGTTTGAGAGGCTTGGTGTGCTGCAGTGTCAGATTTTAGGATTTCTTCTTCCAGCTCTGAGATGCGGTGCTCAGCCTCAGATATCCTGCCTGCATGATCCCTCAGCTCTTTGCATATCTGATCAGTGCCTGCTGACACTGCCCTATCTACCGCTGCTGTAATGGTGGGTAATAGCAGAGCCGCCACAGCCTGAACAATTCTGCTATAGTCCTCCTCTGAGAGCGAAGGAGTTGAGCTGACAGGCAGGACTGTGAAGCTTGTGCTGTATGAGACTGTGCCGTCGGCCATCTTTGGCGGCTGTGTCTCTGCTGCCAGCGTGTCAGCGAGAGTACCTGGAGCAGAACCGGGGCCGCTGGGTATTAGGAAACAGTTCATACTCACTCGGTATGCATGGGAGGCGGGAGAGACAGTGTTCCGCCGTGACTTTGTGTGGTATTAGCGGGCTTTGTAAGCCAGGGATCCTCAAACTACGGCCCTCCAGCTGTTGCAGAACTACACATCCCATGAGGCATTGCAAAACTCTGACATTCGCAGACATGACTAGGCATGATGGGAATTGTAGTTCCTGAACAACTGGAGGGCCATAGTTTGAAGACCCCTGTTGTAAGCTATCCCCTCTGGAGCCACTGCCTTGTGTTCCTGTCACATGTGGCGCCGGAACCGGACGTCAATTTACTGCCCCATTTCTTTTTTGATGGATTTTGTGGTTGAGAGGGCCCTTCGTTGTTCAGCCAAAGTTTGCCCCGAGAGAGAGCAGAACATACGCTGCTCTTATACCTCCATCTCTGTCTTCCTCCCCATCCATGTATGGTGAATAAGTGTTTGTACTTTGACATAATTATTGGGGAGCAAAAACTGTTGTTGCACAGGGGTCCCCTGCTAAGCTAAGTTCTCCATCGGCTTTAACTTCCTCTTTCAGTAATATCTTTGGTCAGAGATCCTGAAAACAGATTCAGAATGTGATGCTCTACAACGTGATCTGCAGGTTTTGTTCCTGGTCATGGAAAGCATGGAAACCAGAAGCTCAGCCAAGTACGCCTATATTTATTTCCCTGTGCAATTTTTTTCCAAATGAAAAATGTTCCTGTTTGGAGTATACCTTTAAATCAACTGAAGAAAGCCTATAAGAAAATCACAGCCATAGTTAGCAGCCCAACTACAAAGTGTTCGTGTGAGTTGAATAATCAGATATGCTTATTCATCATACTCTTATTACAATACTGTACAAGGGACCAATAAAGTCTTCTACAAACAAGCTTCACATTAAGCATGGGGTGAGAGGTGTTTGATTGATGGATAAAGCTCATTAGGGTCTCTAACATCGGCCTTTTTGAGGAGAAGAAAACCATTCTAAACCATTTGGGTTTGAGGTGTTAAAAACATCTCCAGGTGTTAAAATGTCATTTGGCAGTTAATGGCTGATAAAGTTTTCTCCATAAAAACAGGGGAAAGAATTCTGGAAGCCAAACTAAACTGTATGCTCAAGCGACAGGCGATAGAAGAGCCCGCCATTGCCTTAAGATATGTTGTAGATGGCTGTGAAAACTGAATTCTGACTTTTTTTGAGAGTAGAAAAGGGAATTGTGAAAAAAAATCTGGTCCAAATGATGATTTGTGTAGACGGCAATGAAAGAACAGTTTAGAGCTCTAAATACAGTGCCTTGCAAAAGTATTCACCCCCCCTGGCTTTTTACCTATTTTGTTACATTACAGCCTTTAGTTCAATGTTTTTTTTTTTTTTTATCTGAATCATATCCAATAGTCTAATGCCGCGTACACACGGTCGGAATACTCGTCAGAAAAAGCTCTGATGGTTTTCCCGTCAGAATTCCAACGGAATTTCGCTCAAACTGTCTTGCCTTCACACGGTCACACCAAATTCCGACGGTCAATAACACCATGGCATACAACACGTTCGACTGCACTATAAAAGGGAAGTTTAATGCTTCTGAGCATGCGTCGAATTGTTTCCGAGCATGCATCGGAATTTTGCGTGTCGGAATTGCATACACACGATCGGAAAATCTGATAGAAAGGTTTTCTGTCGGAAAAATTAAGAACAGGTTCTCAATCCAAAGTCAGTCGGAAATTTCGACAGAAAAAGACCGATGGGTATACACACGGAAAATCCGATGAAAAGCTCCCATCGGACTGTTTCCATCAGAAATTCCGACCGTGTGTACGCTGCATAAGTTGGTGAAGTAAAATTAGAAAAATATATACATAAAACTATTTTTCAGAAATAAAAAAATGATAATTGGCATGTGCGTATGTATTCACCCCCTTTGTTATGAAGCCCATTAAAAGCTCTGGTGCAACCAATTACCTTCAGAAGTCACATAATTAGTGAAATGATGTCCACCTGTGTGCAATATAAGTGTCACATGATCTGTCATTACATATACACACCTTTTTGAAAGGCCCCAGAGGCTGCAACACCTAAGCAAGCGGCACCACTAACCAAACACTGCCATGGAGACCAAGGAACTCTCCATACAAGTAAGGGACAATTGTGTTGACAAGTACAAGTCAGGGTTAGGTTATAAAAAAATATCCAAATCTTTGATGATCCCTAGGAGCACCATCAAATCTATCATACCCAAATGGAAAGAACATGGCACAACAGCAAACCTGCCAAGAGACGGCCACACACCAAAACTCACGGACCGGACAAGGAGGGCATTAATCAGAGAGGCAGCACAGAGACCTAAGGTAACCCTGGAGGAGCTGCAGAGTTCTACAGCAGAGACTGGAGTATCTGTACGTAGGATGACAATAAGCCATACACTCCATACAGTTGGGCTTTATGGCAGAGTGGCCAGAAGAAAGCCATTCCTTTCAGCAAAAAACAAAATGGCACGTTTTGAGTTTGCGAAAAGGCATGTGGGAAACTCCCAAAATGTATGGAGGAAAGTCCTCTGGTCGTTTTGGTCATCAAAGAAAAGGCTATGTCTGGCGCAAACCCAACACATCACCCAAAGAACACCATCCCCACAGTGAAACATGGTGGTGGCAGCATCATGCTGTGGGGATGTTTTTCAGCAGTCGGGACTGAGAAACTAGTCAGAGTTGAGGGAAAGATGGATGGTGCTAAATACAGGGATATTCTTGAGAAAAACCTGTACCACTCTGTGTGTGATTGGAGGCTAGGACAGAGGTTCACCTTCCAGCAGGACAATGACCCCAAACACACTGCTAAAGCAACACTTGAGTGGTTTAAGGGGAAACGTGTAAATGTGTTGAAATGGCCTAGTCAAAGCCCAGAACTCACCAATAGAAAATCTGTGGTCAGACTTAAAGATTGCTGTTCACAAGCGCAAACCATCCAACTTGAAGGAGCTGGAGCAGTTCTGCAAGGAGGAATGGGCAAAAACCCCAGTGGTAAGATGCGGCAAGCTCATAGAGACTTATCCAAAGCGACTTGGAGCGCTGATAGCCGCAAAAGGTGGCTCTACAAAGTATTGACTTTAGGGGGTGAATAGTTATGCACATTGACTTTTTCTGTTATTTTGTCCTATTGCTTGCTTCACAATAATAAAAAAAAAAAACATCTTCAAAGTTGTGGGCACGTTCTGTAAATTAAATTATGCAAATCCACAAACAATCCATGTTAATTCCAGGTCGTGAAGCAACAAAACATGAAAATTGCCAAGGGGGTGAATACTTTTGCAAAGCACTGTACATAAAGGCCGTCAGATACTCAGAATTTCATCTGTCATAAGTCACCTAAGAACTCCATTGCTCCCCTAAAGTCATACTAAAGGCTATTTAATTATTTTTTGTTTACTTACTTATCTATTCTTTGCACAGAATGGTCCCTTACCTCCTCTTCTGGAAGTCCCCTGCTGGCGCTGTGAGCTTTTCCATTCTCCGGGTGCCTCCTTAGTAGACGTGCAATTATTTTCGTTCTGAATTTGTTTCGCTACAATTTCGTTTTCGGACAAAATTCGATGTATTCCTTCATTCGGGAGCATCCGAATGAACGAAAGACTCTTTTGACGAATGTGTACGAAAACCAATTGTCAGAACGAAAACCCAAACCCAAAAGAACAAAAATCAGAGAATACAAAAATCCAAAAGAACAAAAAACGATTCAACCTACAAGTTTAACAAATCCTATTACATTCGGATAATTTCGTTTTTCATATTTTCGTTCTTTACGACTATTCGTTATTGCTGAATATAAAGAAATATGTAATTGATGAATTCGTATTTCTTTTGGATATATTCGGATTCATTTGATTTTTGGATAGGCAGTGTTAAGGGCCGTACACACGATCAGACTTTTTGACAACAAACATGCAATTAGCTGTTTTGGACCAACATCCGACGTGTGTACGCTCCATCCGACCAACTTTTTCCTTTTTCATCTGACTTTTGTTGGCTGTGCGAACGGACCAACTTTCTGCCAACAAAAGTCAGATGGAGCAAAGTCCGACCGTGTGTACACAAAACCATCGGACTTTTGTACAAAGTACAAACACGCATGCTCAGAACCAATGCAAAAGATCAGACAACAATATAGAAGTTGACCAAAGGTGGCGCTGGAGTATTTGAACGTCCTCTTTTGAAGTGTCGTCAGTATGTTGAAACGTCACTACGTTCATGTTTGTTGCCTAAAATGTCCTGCCGTGTGTATGCAATACCAACTTGGGGCCAACGCCCTTTGTACAAAAATCCACGGGAAAGTTGGTACAAGGTCCGATCGTGTGTATGAGGCTTAAGTGTGTTATCTCTGGCCAATGAGCTTGTCCCTTATTTCCTTGTGTGTTTTTCTGTGTCAGACTGCATTCCATCCAGAGTCCAGACAGGGTGTGGTGGGCTGATTACGAATACAACCACCAATGTCCGAATGAACGAAGGGTCCGAGCTCGAAGTAACGAATGCCGTATCTAAACGAATGGAACGTAACGAATAAAGCCCCATACACACGGTAGGATTTTCCGATGGATTCTGTCCTATCCTACAATGTTGTCGGAAAATCAGACCGTGTGTATGCACCATCGGACAGTTTCCATCAGATTGTCTGACGGACAAAGTCCTATCTCCTGCTGGATAGATTTTTTGACAACAAAGTCCGATCACACCAAATCCGATCGTGTGTAGCGAATTCCGACCGGACAAAGTGCTACGCATGCTCAGATCACATTACAAGACCAAAGCTATTGGCTACTAGCCTCTACGTAGTCCCGTCGTACGCAACAAACGTCACCACGTTCAGAATGATCGGATTTTCCGACAACTTTGTCCGACCGTGTGTACGCAAAACCAACATCAGACAAAGTATGACGGACATGGTCTGACGGACCTGGTCCTCGGATAATCCGCGCGTGTGTATGGGGCTTTAGAAAGCTTTTGAAGTTAAGAATTATCTGAAGTAGCGAATGCCGCATCTAAACGAATGGAACGGAATGAATACGAATGCATCCGAAGTTATGAATCAGCCAAAGTAACGAAATGCCGATCATAACAAATGATCCTATAAACGAAAAAAAAAAAACAAAAGAAACGAAAATGAAATTAAATTAAATTAAACACATTTTTCAGTAGTGCACATGTCTACTGCTTAGCAAGCTAGGTGCTAAGGAGGCACTGTGTCCCCGCTCTAATGAGCCAGGCTGCGTGCATCCATAGACACACATAGTGCTGGTAAGCCACACCCCAATTCCCTCCTCACAGAATTTTGTCTGACAGCAGCAGAAGCCTATGACAATAAAAAATATTTAAAAAAAATTAAGTTTTATTACTCAGATAGGTACATGATCTATATCAGGGATCATTAATTTGTGATCTGCCTGGTATTTTCTGCTCATCAGCTATCCTTATTGTTAGTGAATTTTATGCGTGACCCAAGACAATTCTTCTTCCAATGTGGCCCAGGAAGGATCAAAGGGTTGGACACCCCTGTTTGAGACTTTAGAATCATTTTAAAGCCCAACCCTGGAAAACCTGAAAATTCTTTCTTGCAGTAGGGCTGTGTCCTTACTGCAAGGGTTAACTGATCATTTAGCCTAGGGGCTGCAAAAATCACTTTTATTTACCCAATCCGCCTCTCCCTAGCGCCCTCCCACGCTCTTGTGGTGGACTGTCCTTCGGCATCCTCGCATCCAGTGCAGGACTATGGACCCTACTTCCATCTTAATGATGTAGGGACCTTAGTAGTGATGCAACGAAATATCGTCCGACAATAGAGTTTTTAGTGTCGTGCCGAAATAAAAAACAGTGCCGATAATGACTGCCTAAAAGCCTGTGATTTTACTGCTATTTTGCCTTAATTTTACCGCAAGTTTGCTGCAATTTTACTGTGCTTTATGGTGTGTTTTTCATAGGTCATGTGATTCAAAAAATGCACCAGAAACGCAACACTGGTGCATTTTTGATGCTTTCTTGCTGCATTTTCAATGCATTTCAATGGGGAGGTGCATTTTTGGTGCAGTTTTTTTAACTGACCAAAAATGCAGCAAGCAGAATTTTTAACCACTTCAGCCCCGGAAGAATTTACCCCCTTCCTGACCAGAGCACTTTTTAAGATTCAGCACTGCATCGCTTTAACTGACAATTGCGCGGTCGTGCAACGTTGTTCTTAAACAAAATTGACGTCCTATTTTTCCCACAAATAGAGCTTTCTTTTGGCGGTATTTGATCACCTCTGCGATTTAAATTTTTTGCGTTATAAACAAAAAAAGAGCGACAATTTTGAAAAAAAATGCATTATTTTTTACTTTTTGCTATAATAAATAACCCCAAAAATATAAAAAAAAAAGATTTTCCTCAGTTTAGGCCTAAATGTATTCTACATTATTTTGGTAAAAAAATTGCAATAAGCGTATATTGATTGGTTTGCGCAAAAGTTATAGTGTCTACAAAATAGGGAATAGATTTATAGCATTTTTATTATTGGGTACAGCGTTACCACGCAATTGTCAGTTAAAGCGGCGCAGCGCCGTATCGCAAAAAATGGCCTGGTCATTAAGGGGGCAAATCTTCCGGTCATCGGCACATGCGCACTGACGCAATGGCACGTACGTGCCGTTGATTCAGTTAGACTGTGCCGTTTTCCGCGTTAGCGTTTTAGCGTTTTCTTTTTCTTTTTGAAGAAAAATAAATAAATGTTTTTTATTTTTTTTTCAATAGATCAAAAATGTAAAAAAAACGCTGGTGAGTGACGTTTTTAAGCATTTATCGATCTTTATCAGCGTTAGAGTGTTTTTACAGATGAAAAACGTCTCTCAGAACCCACTAGTTTTTTTTTTTTTTTACTGCTCAAAAACGCCACTGCCCAAAACTGCTGATAACAGCCTATGTGTGCATGGACACATAGGATAACATAATGGAGAGTTTAATGACTGTAGAAAAAAAACGTCCAGTGTGCATAAGGCCTTAAGGGGGGCTGAGGGGGGCTGCTACACACAGAATGTTTTTTAAAAAAACCTTCTGCCTTTAGAACCACTTTAAATTAACCAAAAATGTCTACCTAAACAATACAATATATAGGCCCTTGCAATACATAGTTGTCAGTACACGCAGACCACTCGCAGAACTAAGTGCACTCGCAGACCACTCGCAGAACTAAGTGCACTCGCAGACCACTCGCAGAACTAAGTGAACTCGCAGACCACTCGCAGAACTAAGTGCACTCGCAGACCACTCGCAGAACTAAGTGCACTCGCAGACCACTCGCAGAACTAAGTGAACTCGCAGACCACTCGCAGAACTAAGTGCACTGGCAGACCACTCGCAGAACTATGTGCACTCGCAGACCACTCGCAGAACTACGTGCACTCGCAGACCACTCGCAGAACTACGTGCACTCGCAGAACTACATGCACTCGCAGACCACTCGGAGAACTACGTGCACTCGCAGACCACTCGGAGAACTACGTGCACTCGCAGACCACTCGCAGAACTACGTGCACTCGCAGACCACTCGCAGAACTACGTGCACTCGCAGACCACTCGCAGAACTAAGTGCACTCGCAGAACTACATGCAGAACTACGTGCACTCGCAGAACTACATGCAGAACTACGTGCACTCGCAGACCACTCGCAGAACTACGTGCACTCGCAGACCACTCGCAGAACTACGTGCACTCGCAGAACTACATGCACTCGCAGACCACTCGGAGAACTACGTGCACTCGCAGACCACTCGGAGAACTACGTGCACTCGCAGACCACTCGCAGAACTACGTGCACTCGCAGACCACTCGCAGAACTACGTGCACTCGCAGACCACTCGCAGAACTATGTGCACTCGCAGAACTACATGCAGAACTACGTGCACTCGCAGAACTACATGCAGAACTACGTGCACTCGCAGACCACTCGCAGAACTACGTGCACTCGCAGACCACTCGGAGAACTACGTGCACTCGCAGACCACTCGTAGAACTACGTGCACTCACAGACCACTCGCAGAACTACGTGCACTCACAGACCACTCAGAGAACTACGTGCACTCACAGACCACTCACAGAAGTTTGTAAAGCACAGAAATAACTGATCCTCAAAACTTAAATTTTTTTAATTACAAGAGCTATGTGCTATTTTTTGTTATGCAGTTCTCACAATCTATGGAGTGCTGGGGATGTTTAATTTTAGAAGACACCGTACCTGAGCCTTTACCTTTTACAAGAATGGAAGCGGTGCAGAAAACTGCTAAGGAGTTCAGAAAATTCAGACTTATGCTCCTGGGTGAGAATTGGGGACACTTTTGTACATAAGAATAATGGTAAATGCCACAACCAGGGGGCAAACAATGTGTTTCCCTTGGGTGGCATTTTTCAGGAGGGGCGCGTGTACCGGGATAATGCCTGCAGCTAGGTAAATTAGGTGGTCACCTAAGGCCTCGTGCTCACAGGGGCCTCGCGAACACCTAATTTACCTAAAGAGCCACCTCTGCTCCTAAACAGTCAATGTAGCTTGGTCCTCTGCCAGTGTCCGAGTGCGCCTGCCTGTGATCGTCGGCCCCTGTCTCCCTGACCCCTCCCTCCACCCCACCCACCTAGGGCTCCGCTGCAGGGGTCCCGGTGTTCTGACAAGAACAGTCCGGCTATCACCAAGTGTCCGCTGTGTACTGCGCATGCGCAGCGCATGCACAGTACGGAGCAGAAGGATTTTCGGAAAATCTCCGAAGATGAACGGCGCCTGCGCCGTGAGTCGAGGTGTAAGCCCCACCATCCAAGTGGACATAGGGCTATACAAACTTAGAGGGCCCCTCGTGGGCTCGCTTTGCTCGCCACGCTTCGGGCATGGCCCCGCTGTGCTCGGCTCTTTTATATTCTAACTCTATGTCCACTTGGATGGTGGGGCTTGAAAGTGGACTCAGGGCGCAGGCGCCGTTCATCTTCGGCAATTTTCGGAATCTGGTAGTGCTGTGTATTGCGCATGCGCAGTACATAGTGGAAACTTTCTGATGGGGGACAGAAAGTGATAGTACACCGGCTCAGTCCAGTGCCGATCCTCAGCCATGGTGGGCCAATCGCTCCGTATCCTGCACTGGCACTGCCTGCTAATCAGCTTCTCTGCTGCTATCTCCCTTTAGGAGCTCCTCTCCTATGTAGAGTCCTGGGGGGGACCACACTAAAGTGGCATTGAGGACAGCTGGATCTAGAGGGTGGTGCCCCTCCCATGGATGTTGTGCCGGGATTTGTAAGTTTCACCACACAGGACATAACGCAGAGCTGCTCCTACCCCCACTGTACACGGCTGGGGTGGGACAAATTTAGATGGAGGGGGGTTGGGGGGGCGTACGATTTTAGTCTTGCCTAGGGCAGCACAAAACCAAAAAAACACACCGGGCCACAACGAGTCTTTTGTCAAGGCTGTTTACTTGCACACATGGCAACCTTGTGTCAGACTACTTGCACCAAGTAATACTTTTCAGCTGGGCAAAGAAAAAAAAGTTATTTGATTATATAAGTCCACATGTCTTTGAGCTGCAAAGCTATGTCAGAAATATATCTCAAATAGTATACTGGATGTTTTTTTCTCAGCAAAAACTTTACCGTAATTTAACAGTTTTCCCAGGGTTCTGATTGGTGAAAAGTGAAAAGAGGGAGGGGGTATTAATGTCACATCAGCCTTCATACCTCCAATGGACAGATCTGTAGCTTGTGCTGGTATTGAAGTACTTTTTTTGCTTGTTTTCATTGATACTGGATTTTATTTCCTCCAGTAACCACCCATTTTTTTTTTTCTTCTATTTTAGCAATATGTTTGATGACATTGACCACATTCCCATTCATGATGAGTTCATCTACTGCCTTGGAGCTGCTACACAAGTTCTTAAATTTGGACCATGGAAGGACTTGAAGAAAACCACAGATGATTGCCCTCCGGAAATTCTGTTTCTTGTCATTCCTGGTGGGTGTCCTAGAATACTATTTCGTAAAAGTACGATATTAGGAGTATTCCAAGTTATAGTTTTTGAGGCTTATTGCAGACCATTGTCAAAGTGCACCAATTAGAGTTTGTGTTTATATTTTTGGTCCTTGTGTGACCACCTCTGAATGCATATGGGTAAAGCAGACGGAAGTGATGGTTGTATATGGATTGCCAATGAGTCACCTGACTTTTTTTGTAGCTCAAGCAACAATAATTACTTTTTTTTTCTACCAGTCTCCGATTTTTGAACCTCTATATTTTCAGCGTAGGAAGTGCCTCTGTTTATAAACCAGGCAGCCTGTAGAATCTGCTACTTCATACTACTTGGCCACGTCCACCAGAATTGGAGAATTAAAAAAAGGGATCTGAGAATGATAGCTTTCCTGTATAGACTTTCTAAATCTTCTCACCTGGATTTCCCAGGGGGGTCATGCAAATTAGACATGATTACACAATAGTTCTTGGCGGCTTTAGTAGAACTACAGTCCTAAAGAGCAGTGGTCACCAACCTTTTGCACCGGACGGACCACTAAACTCACAATTTTGAATCCTGCGGACCACTAACATGAATTTTACATGCATTATACGCACAATGCTCTGGCTCTCTGCCCCCCTCCCCCTGGATCACACTGCTGCCTTATACACACAATACTCTGGCTCTCTGCCACCCTCCCCCTGGATCACACTGCTGCCTTATACACACAATACTATGTCTCTCTGCCCCCCTCCCCTGGATCACACTGCTGCCTTATACACACAATACTCTGGCTCACTGTCCCCCTCCCCCTGGATCACACTGCTGCCTTATACACACAATACTCTGACTCTCTGCCACCCTCCCCCTGGATCACACTGCTGCCTTATACACACAATACTCTGGCTCTCTGCCACCCTCCCCCTGGATCACACTGCTGCCTTATACACACAATACTATGTCTCTCTGCCCCCCTCCCCTGGATCACACTGCTGCCTTATACACACAATACTCTGGCTCACTGTCCCCCTCCCCCTGGATCACACTGCTGCCTTATACACACAATACTCTGACTCTCTGCCACCCTCCCCCTGGATCACACTGCTGCCTTATACACACAATACTCTGGCTCTCTGCCCCCCTCCCCCTGGATCACACTGCTGCCTTATACACACAATACTATGGCTCTCTGCCCCCCTCCCCCTGGATCACACTGCTGCCTTATACACACAATACTATGGCTCTCTGCCCCCCCCCCCCCCCCCCCCCTGGATCACATTGTTACCTTATACACACAATGCTCTGGCTCTCTGCCCCCCTCCCCCTGGTACACACTGCTGCGTTATACACACAATGATCTGACTCTCTGCCCCCCTCACTCTGCATCACACTGCTGCCTTACACAGACTCGTCATTGGATCTCACCTCCTTATCCAGCCATGTGCTCGAACTCAGTGCTCTCGCCCACCTCCTGCACTCTGCACTACTCCCAGTGCCTCCCTCTGAGTTCACAGCAGCCAGAACTATATAGGAGGCATCGGGTATCAATGCACGCTGACAGTATTGACTGTCAGCACGCATTGAGAACAATACTGGGAACAACTTTGTGCGGTATACATCTGCTACAATGTTGATTTGCGGCAGAACCCAAATTTTCCATCATTGGTCCACTGGTTGTCAACCGCTGCTAAAGAGGGTCTGCAAACACAGATAAATATGATCATTGCACTTGGAAAAAAAAACACTTATTTCTTATTGATATAATTGTTCAAGGGCAGTAGTTAGAAAAATAGAGAAATCAAAGCATCAGTATGACATCCAGGGAACAATTTTTTTTTTTTTAATAAGAATTAACAACGCCAGCCTTAATTTTTTCCATGACCATTCTGGCAAGGCACTGTTAGAGTCTGCACTCAAGGCACCCCATTTTTAAATGTAAAAAATGAAACTAATAGTTTTACATAATGCGGCAGCATCCACACATGTAGAACACCCAACATTAGAAGTGACTTATTTTTACAGTGCAAATATACCTTTTCATACTGCTACTGACCAGCTTTTCTCTTCTTCATGAGTTTCTCTCCCTCCCCCAGCTAATGCGACCCCAGGACTGACAGAGAATGGCAGGGGAGGGACAAACAAGTACATCCTCAGGTGTCCTCCCTATCAATCTATGACATCATCAGTTGTTAGAATGCCAGCAGCTGGCCTGCACAGTGTCCAAGGTTGTAATACTGCACAATTAAAACCTGTGGCTTTGTGTAACGAAAAAGTGAGTTGACAATTTGTGGGCAATTTTTAGGCCTTTTTAAGGCACCTCTAAAGAACCCAGTAGACACCCCAGGGTGCCATGGCCCTCAGGTTGAAAAGGGTTGCTTTAGGCTTCCACCTGCTGGATGGTTATGGGAGTATATCTTATTTGTATGCAATGTTTCAGACTTAAAAAATGTTTTCTTCAGTCCAGACAAAATGAACCCCTTTGCGACCGCGTTATAGCCAAATGACTGCTACAGCGCGGCCACACTTTGCTGGAAGGCCATCATATGAGTTCCTCCCGTGCTCACGCTGCCTGTGCGCCCCCTGTAGCGCACATTGGCAGTGATCTGTTATGGCTGCATGCTTCGGACACAGAAGATCACAGATCAGGATAAAGAGACATTCTTGGGGGCTCTTTACCACGTGATCAGCTGTGTCCAATCACAGCTGAACACAATGTAAACTGGATTTGCCAGTTATCAGCAATCCTCCCCTCACACTGACAGGTGAGGAGAGGAGAGCCAAATACCAGCAAATCCACACAGGGGACATCTGCACTGACAATCAGGGCACTGATCATCAGTGTCCTGATTATCAATGCAGCCCCAGCAGTGCCCACCAGTGCTGCCAATCTGTGCCCACCAGTGCTGCCAATCTGTGCCCATCAATGCCACCTATTAGTGCCACCTATCAGTGCCTCCCCATTAGTGCCTCCCCATTAGTGCTGCCTTATTAGTGCTGCCCATCAGTTCAGCTCATCGGCGCACATCAGTGTAGGAGAAAAATTACTTATTTACAAAATGTTATACCAGAAACAAAGAAAAACTTTATTTTTCAACATTTTCGGTCTCTTTTTGTTTTGTTTTTTAGCGAAAAGTAAAAAACCCAGTGGTGATTAAATACCATCAAAAGAAAGCTCTGTCTAGTGCAAGCATGGTCCTGTGTTTAGTCATTGAGTATGAAGCCACCCATAGGAATGACCTGATCCATCCCAGCTTGCCTTGCTGAAAGATGTACATTGTGATGTCTGTAAATTAAATATAAAGTACTTGTGCGCTGCTATGGACCTCACAACCAACCAAAACTGATATAAAAAATAAATACCAAAGAATAATATATCACCTTAACAATACACATGAAAAAGCTGCAACCATTAGCAAGTGACCTCAACACTCTAAAACAAATAATGATAATAAAAATGGTGCTCTAATTCAAGGAGCTATGCAGCAAAAAAAAGACAAAAATGCAGTAATAAGCGATAATGTGCAATAATGTTGTGAAACAAGGATAAGGTGCACTAATTCAAGAAGCTATGCAGAAAAAAAAAATGCATGAATAATTATCCCTAATGTATAAAAAAAAAAAATTGCAGTAATATGCGATATTAAGTGAAACAGTGATAAAGTGTGCAAATACAAGAAGATATGCAGAAAAAATTGACAAATATGCATGAATTACTGTCCCTAATTTTAAAAACAAAACAAAAAAAAGAAGTGATATGCAATAATATGCAAAACAGTGATAAAGTGCACTAATTCAATAAGCTAAGCAGCAAAAATAGGCAAATATGTAAGAATGACTACCCCTAATTAAAAAATGATAAATAAAAAATACAATATATGCGATAATATATGAAACAGTGATAAAGTACTCAGATCAAAAGCAGATATTCATCTGATTTTACCTAAAAATATTAAGATAAGTCCCAAATAATACAGTGCATGTGCATCAAAAAGTGATGAGATTAAGATCAAGTGCTCAAAAAAACTGTTCTTGAAAGTTGTGAACACAATTGTTCCCACCATCCAGGTATCCACCAGGAGTGTGCCCTAGCAGCTCACCTTAAACAAAGACCATGACAGGTCTAGTTATGCTTTGATATAAATATCATTAACTTCAGTTTAAGTACCACTCTCTCCTCTCCTGCATTGAAATCCACAGCTGGTCTGACAAGGCATTACTATATGGATCCTTTATGAACAATCACATTCCACTCTCCTCTCCTTATAGCATAAACCCAGGGATGTGGTATATGGCTCTGTAATCGATGATAAATATCCGCTATGCTGTATTAGATCTCCTCCTCTCCTCCATTCACAGGCCATATTAGACAAATAAGAACTCCATAGTGTAATAATTTCACAGAAGAAATGGTTTTATTAAAACATAATACCTTACATCTAGGTTAAAAGCAAGCAGTATCGATAAAATCCATACTTCCAGTCTCTGCCCTGACCGGCTCCTCCTACGCGTTACGTCACTGGTCACGTGACTTTTTCAAGGAATCACATCTCGTGACCAGTGACGTAATGCGTACGAGGAGTTGGTGACATCACTCCCAGTCACGGGCGAGACTGGAAGTAGGGATTTTTTCGATACTGCTTGCTTTTCTTTTTTAAATTAGGGGTAGTCATTCTTAAATATTTGTCTATTTTTGCTGCTTAGCTTCTTGAATTGGTGCACTTTATCACTGTTTCACATATTTTCGCATTTTAATCATTGCATTTTTATTTTTATTTTTAAATTAGGGATAGTCATTCATGCACATTTGTCTATTTTTTTTCTGCATATCTTCTTGTATTAGCACACTGTTTCACCTAATATCGCATATTACTGCAATTTTTTTTTTAAACAATAGGGATAATCATTCACGCATTGTTTTATTTTTTTGCTGCATGTCTTCTTGAATTAGTGCACCTTATCATTGTTTCACAACATTTTTGCACATTATCGCTTATTACTGCACTTTTTCTTTTTTCTTTTTTTTTTGCTGCATAGCTCCTTGAATTACCACACCATTTTTATTATCATTATTGTGATGCCAAAATTTGTACATTCACCTTCTTTGGTGAGTTCAAATGAATGGGCTCCCTCAATTCAATGTATGTTAAGATGTGGCATAACGTGCGATGATGTGCATGCTCTCATGCAGCTCAGTAGTGTGAAAGGGCCCTAAGGGTTTGTATACAATAGAGATTGAGGGATGGTAAATCCCCGCAGTTGAGCTGTGTTTTTCTGCTCCCCGACTGCTCCCCCTTTAGCTGCAGTGGCAGGGGCCAAAGTTATACACATACTGCAAACGCGTCAAGAATTTTTATTTCAAAGTATATTATTATGTATAACAAGGTGAATATAATGGAAAAGGACTTGCCATATAATCGTCAAGAGAAAAAGCATATAGTATACAAGAATTTTACCCCATGTTGTTTTCAAGTGCATGGGACTGCATGCAATGTACACAGTTGCAGTGTGCTAGTGTGGCATTAAAAAGATGAAATGCTCCCTGAAGGGCAATCCAAATGCAGAACGCTCTTCAGAGATAATAGTACATGTGAACAAGGCCTTAAAGTGTCACTAAACCCACATCATAAAAAACAATAAATAAATGGTGTATTAGATTCTGTTCATACTCACTCAGTCACTATGAGATTAGTTTTCTGTATTCTGCTAAAAACCTGGTTGATCCTGCTGTTCTCTATCTCCACCCACTGTCCATGTCCCCAATTCAGCTAGGGGTTTTGCAGAGCAGAGTTGGCAGCTCTGCACATGCTCAGTTTTCAGTGAGTTTCTATGCTGAGCATTTCTCCCTATCACATCTGAGCAGCCCATTATAGAGTCACACGTGTGGGCGTATACACAGTGGTAAATGACAGAGCACTCCTTCCCTCCTTCTTCATGCCCACTAATTGGCTAAACACAACGGGGGAGGGCTATTATATGTAGATTAAAGCGGAGATCCACCCAAAAGTGGAACTTCCGCTTTAATCTCTATTTCTAAATCCTGTTTGTGAAACTGAGCTTTTGGGAAGGAGGGGTGAGCAGGTACCTGATTTTGACAGGTACCTGCTCCCACTTCTGGTCCGGACACCTGTTCACAGAAGCAATCATTCAATCAGATTCCAATCTCTCCACCATTGCCAAGACCAAAGAGCTATCCAAGGATGTCAGGGACAAGATTGTAGATCTACACAAGGCTGGAATGAGAGGGTGACAACAGTTGGTGCGATTCTTCACAAATGGAAGAAACGCAAAATAACTGTCAATCTCCCTCGGCCTGAGGCTCCATGTAAGATCTCACCTCGTGGAGTTCCAATGATCATGGGAACGGTGAGGAATCAGCCTAGAACTACACGGGAGAGTCTTGTCAATGATGTCAAGGCAGCTGGAACCATAATCGCCAAGAAAACAATTGGTAACACACTACGCCGTGAAGGACTGAAATCCTGCAGCACCCGAAAGGTCCCCCTGCTCTAGAAAGCACATGTACAGGTCCGTCTGAAGTTTGCTAATGAACATCTGAATGATCCAGAGGAGAACTGGGTGAAAGTGTTGTGGTCAGATGAGACCAAAATCAAGCTCTTTGGCATCAACTCAACTCGTCGTGTTTTGAGGAGGAGGAATGCTGCCTATGAACCCAAGAACACTATCCCCACTGTCAAACATGGAGCTGTAAACATTATGCTTTGAAGGTGTTTTTCTGCTAAGGGGACAGGACAACTTCAATGCATCAAAGGGATGATGGATGGGGCCATGTAGCGTCCAATCTTGGGTGAGAACCTCCTTCCTTCAGCCAGGGCATTGAAAATGGGTCGTGGATGGGTATTCCAGCATGACAGTAACCCAAAACACATGGCAAAGGCAACAAAGGAGTGTATCAAGAAGAAGCACATTAAGGTCTCCAGACCTTAATCTCATAAAAAATATGTGGAGGGAGCTGAAGGTTCGAGTTACCAAACGTCAGCTTCGAAACCTTAATGACTTGGAGAGGATCTGCAAAGAGGAGTGGGACAAAATCCCTCCTAAGATGTGTCCAAACCTGGTGGCCAACTACAAGAAATGTCTGACTCTGACCTCTGTGATTGCCAACAAGGGTTTTGCCACCAAGTACCAAGTCATGTTTTGCGAAGGGGTCAAATAGTTATTTCACTCATTAAAATGCAAATCAATTCATAACGTTTTTTTAAATAGTTTTTCTGGATTTTTTATTTGTTGTTGTTTTGTCTCTTACTGTTAAATCAAACCTACCATTAAACTTATAGACTGATCATTTCTTTGTCAGTGGGCAAACGAACAAAATCAGCAGGGGATCAAATACTTTTTTTCCCTCACTGTAGATATATATATTTTTTTTATTAAATTTATTACAGTGCCATCATCCACATACAGGAAGAGAAGGGACAATGTAAATGAAATAGTGTGTGTTTAGTATCTTTTCTCTTTATTAACTATTAATAATCTAAAAGACAGTTACGGTAATAAATTCACCCCCCATGCCATAAATGAATAAAGTTCTCTCCTATGGTTCTGTATGGGTGTTGTGTTTGTCGCTGTTATTTTTGGGGAAAAAAGTAATATGATTTTCTGCTCTCACTTTGAAATTTAAATAAAATGTTTTTTTAAATAACCTCAAAGCTTGTTCCAGGTATAGTAGTTTTTTAACCAGTTTGGGGAATAATGAATGATGTTCAGTTAATTCAGGATCCCCAATTGCTTATTTCCTAACGTGATTGACATATCAACAGACAGTGGTGTGGGAGACATTTTTGGGAAGAATCTAAACTGCAGGGCTGAGAATTGTATGGTTTTGTAATTGTGAAAACATTTTGCAACAGTCACTAGATGAGAATTGTGTGTGTTTGATGAACAAATAACTGAAACTATGTCCCTTTTTCATACACAGGAAGACCTCAGCCAGGAGGTGGCTGTGGAAGGTGGCAGTCAGGAGGAGGCAGGGGGTAGTGGCAGCCAAGAGGGGGGTAGGCGTAGGAGCCTGACTGTCTCCCAAGTCTCTCCCTCCGCTTCCCTACAGAAGGGCGAAAGACATGGGGGAGGTGGGAGAGTCAGCGCTCCAGCTGATCAGAGATGCCTCAGCCTCCCTCTATGCCACACCCACCTACGAGGAGGCCTTGCCTCCTTGGTTACCAGTAAATTTACGGGTTATGGAGGCGGGGCAACGCAGCATGCATGTGTGAGGAGGTCCTCAAAAGTCAGCAGTATCGCAATATCTCACCACATTTTATTTATTTCTGAGATGTAAACAAGCTTCATTTTGTCATGATTTTCATGTGGTTTTTCTTTAACCAGAATGTTTAATCACTGTGTGATAATGTGTGATGCAGAACATAAAGTTTTTGTCTGTCTTTTAAGGTTCTTTTTTTTAATAATAATAATAATAATAATAATAATAATAATAATAAATTGAATCTGCCATGTTTTTTTTTTTTTTCCTTAATGTTCGTCTGTCAGTAGTATTTTTCATCTTTCTTTAGCAGACCAAGTGGTCCAACAAAAAGTAGAAGTTAGAGGATTGAGGGGTGTGGGTGGCACTAAGGTACATACTGGACATGCCGTCTTCAGTGCAGCTCAGTAATGCTGACCCTAATAAAGCCACAATCTCAGCATTATTTGCAGACGCAGTGGCAAAGCCTCTTTAGTGTCACAGAGCCTGTTAACGGGGTGAGGGGTCGGGTGGCGGTGAAGTTCCTCTTTAACATAAACTTGCTGCAGTATCCTGTAAGAGCTGTAAGCTTGTGCTTTTTTTGGTGTTGTCCCCCTGCATCACTGTCCAGAGCACATCATATATACCAGCTCTTGGCCGTTAAAGGGTATATGGCCCTGGCAATATTCAGTGGGTGGTGTTTGTGCCTATGGATATGCAAATAGCGACTTTATTATTATTATTATTATACAGGGTTTATATAGTGCCTACAGTTTACGCATCGCTTTACAACTTGAGGGTAAACAGTACAAATACAATACACTTTAATGCAGTAGGAATCAGAGGGCCCTCCCTCTCTTATAGTCTAAGAGAGGGAGGGAGGGTCAAGAGATACAATAGGTAATACAGTGCATCCAGAAAGTACTCACATCGCTTCACTTTTTCCATATTTTGTTATGTTACAGCCTTATTCCAAAATTAATTCATTATTTTCCTCAAAATTCTACAAACAATACCCATAATGACAACGTGAAAGAAGTTTGTTTGAAATTTTTGCATATTTATTAAAAATAAAAAACGGAAAAAATCACCCGAACATAAGTATTTACAGCCATGACACTCAAAATTGAGCTCAGGTGCATCCTGTTACCACTGATCATCCTTGAGATGTTTCTACAACTTGATTGGAGTCCACCTGTGGTAAATGCAGTTGATTGGACATGATTTGGAAAGGCACACACCTGTCTATATAAAGTCCCACAGTTAACAGTGCATGTCAAAGTGCAAACTAAGCCATGAAGTCCAAAGAATTATCTGTAGACCTCCGAGACAGGATTGTATCGAGGCACTTATCTTGGGAAGGGTACAGAAACATTTCTGTAGCATTGAAGGCCCCTATGAGCACAGTGGCCTCCATCATTCGTAAATGGAAGACGTTTGGAACCAACAGGACTTTAGCTAGAGCGGGCCACGAGAAGGGCCTTAGTCAGGGAGGTGACCAAGAACCGGATGGTCACTCTGACAGAGCTCCAGTTTTTCTCTGTTGAGAGAGGAGAACCATCCATAAGAACAACCATCTCTTCAGCACTCCACCAATGTGGCCTGTATGGTAGAGTGGCCAGACAGGAGCCACTCCTCAGTAAAAGGCACATGACAGCCCACCTGGAGTTTGCCAAAAGGCACCTGAAGGACACTCAGACCATGAGAAACAAAATGATCTGGCCTGATGAAACAAAGATCAAACTCTTTGGCCTGAATGGCAAGCGTCATGTCTGGAGAAAACCAGGGACCACTCATCACCTGGCCAAAACCATCCCTACAGTGAAGCATGGTGGTGGCAGCATCATGCTGTGGGAATGTATTTCAGTGGCAGGAACAGGGAGACTAATCAGGATCGAGGTAAAGATGAATGCAGCAATGTACAGAGACATCCTTGATGAAAACCTGCTCCAGAGCGCTCTGGACCTCAGACTGGGGCAAAGGTTCATCTTCCAACAGGATAATGACCCTAAGCACACAGCCAAGATAACAAAGGAGTGGCTACGGGACAACTCTTTGAATGTCTTTGAGTGGCCCAGCCATAGCCCAGACTTGGTCCTGATTGAACATTTCTGGAGAGATCCAAAAATGGCTTCGCACCGATGCTCCCCATCCAACCTGATGAGCTTGAGAAGTCCTGTAAAGAAGAAAGGGAGAAACTGCTCAAAAATAAGTGTGCCAATCTTGTAGCATCATACTCAAGAAGACTTGAGGCTGTAATTGGTGCCAAAGGTGCTTTAAAAAGTATTGAGCAAAGGCTGTGAATACTTATGTCCTGTATGTGTGATTTTTTCTTTTTTTAGTAAATTTCAAACAAACTTCTTTCCTGTTGTCATTATGGGGTATTTGTAGAATTTTGAGGACAATAATGAATTTAATCCATTTTGGAATAAGGCTGTAGCATAACAAAATGTGGAAAAAGTGAAGGGCTGTGAGAACATTCCTGTAACTGTGGGGGATGTGCTGATGGAGAAAATAAATATACAGTTGTTAGGTGGGGGCCAGATAGACTTCTCTAAAGAGATGAGTTTTCAGGGATCGTCTGAAAGTTGACAAAGTAGGAGATAGTCGAACAGATTGGGGTAGAGCATTCCAGAGGATGGGAGAGGCTCGTAAGAAGTGCTGGAGGAAAGCATGGAATGAGGTGACAAGGGAGCTAAAGAGCAGGAGGTCTTGGGAGGAGCGAAGAGGATTTGGTTGGTATTTTGAGACCAGGTTAGTGATGTAGCTGGGGGCCAGGTTGTGGAGGGCTTTGTAAGTTATTGTTAGTATCTTGAATTGAATATGTTAAGTAGCAGCCAATGGAGGGATTGGCAGAGAGGGGTAGCAGACGGCAAGCGGTTTGTAAGGTGGATGAGCCTGGCAGCAGCGTTCATGATGGACTGAAGTGGGGATAGACTATTTAGAGGTAAACCAATGAGGAGGGAGTTGCATTAGTCGCGGCGAGAGATTACCAGGGAGTGGATTAGGAGCTTTGTGGTGACATTGGTTAGGAAGAGGCGTATCTTGGAGATGTTGCAGAGGTTAAAGCAGCAAGCTTTGGACATCGATTGAATGTGGGACCGAAAAGATAGTTTAAAGTCCAGGATTACACCTGGCATAGGGGGACAGGTTGATAGTTGAAATGTTTATTTTGACAGAGAAATCGGGGAAGTGGAACGTGGGGGGGGGGGGGGATATCATGAGCTCGGTTATCGGTTCAGATAGATTGAATTTGAGGAAGTGATGTGACATCCAGGCTGATATGTCTGTTAGTAAGTTGGTGATATGTGAGGAGACAGATAGAGTAAGTTGGGGGGTAGAGAGGTATATTTGGGTGTCGTCAGCATAAAGATGATATTGTAAGCCATGGAAGGCAATCAACTGACCCAGGGAGGAGGTGTAGATTGAGAAAAGGAGAGGTCTAAGAACAAAACCTTGGGGGACTCTATAGTATTCCTCTTCGATTCTCCCCTGGCATAAAGGTTATGTAAAAAGGGCCCTATCAGGGCCATATCGGTGCCCAGCAGTGCCCAATCCGTGCTATGTCAGTGCCCCAATCCGTGCCATATCAGTGCCCAGCGGTGCCCCAATCCATGCCATATCAGTGCCCAGCAGTGCCCCAATCCGTGCCATATCAGTGCCCAGCAGTGCCATATCAGTGTCCCATCTGTGCCATATCAGTGCCCAGCAGTGCCCCATCAGTGGTCTACAGTGCCACGTCATGTGTAACATATGTCCCTAGAACACCTGACGGTGCTCCCTTCATGTTGGGCCTCTGTATGTGGCCAGGCTGTAAAAAAGTCTCACATGTTCTATCGCCATACTCAGGAGTAGCAGAATATATTTTGGCGTGTAATTTGTGGTACACATATGCTATGTGAGAGAAATAACCTGTTAATATCACAATTTTGTGGAAAAAAAAAATCTTAATTTTGCATAGAATTGTGGGAAAAAAATACAATATGAAAAAACTCACCATGCCTCTTACTAAATACATTGGAATGTCTACTTTCCAAAAAATGGGTTATTGGGGGGGGGGGGGTATTTGTACTTTCCTGGCTTGTTAGGGTCTCAAGAAATGAGATTGGCCGTCAGTACATCAGGTGTGATACATTTTCAATGATTGGCACCATAGCTTGTATACTCTATAACTTTCACAAAAACCAAATAATATACACTAACTTGGATTATGTTTACCAAAGATCTGTAGCAGTATAAATTTTGGCCAAAATTTATTAAGAAAAATTACTAATTCGCAAAATTTTGATCTTTTTTTATTTATAGCGCAAAAAATAATAACCTCCAGTGGTGATAAAATACCACCAAAAGAAAGCTCTATTTGTGTGAAAAAAAGGACAAACATTTCCTATGGGTACAGTGTTGCATGGCTGAGTAATTGTCATTCAAAATGTGAGAGCGCTGAAAGCTGAAAATCGGTCTGGTTAGGAAGGGGGTTTAAGTGCCCAGTGGGCAAGTGGTTAACGCAATCGCTTAGTGCTTCAAAACAGATTCTGTTGGCTTCCAGAGTGCATAGAAAAAATATCAGGTTCAACTATCACATTGACAAGCCAGTGGTATGGTTATTTTGCTATAAAGTCTCAACCCCATCTCCTGGAACATGCCTGAAGACAGAGGCTCCTGAAAAAACATCCTTCATCCATTGCCTTACATGACAGATTGCCACCATTAGGATTACAGATTCAGGAGACCACACCTAGTTAGGCCCCTTTCACACATGCGGACCGTACATTAGATCAGTTCAGTCACGTTTTTTTATCATCAGTTGTTGTCAGTAAACATCAGTTTTCATCCATTTTCATTTCCGTTTTACATCCGTTGTCATCCGTTTTTCATCCGTTTATGTCCGTTTTTTTATCTGTTTAGGTCCGTTTTTTATCCGTTTATGTTTTTTTTAAAAAACAGTTTTTCATGAATTATGGGAATTTTCCCATGATTCCTTGTTTTTGGGTCATAGGTTATTTGTAATGTATGCATATAAAACTACATATTTTGATGAAAAACGGGTGTCAGCGGATTGGATGTGAACGGATCGTCCGCTAACGTCCGTTTTTCGTCGGTTCCATTTTTTTTTTAAGGAAGACAAAATAGGGTTTTCTTCCGTCCAGAAAAACAGAGCTTAACAGAGACGGATGTTAATGGACGTTAGCGGATGATCATCCGCTAACGTCCGCTATCCCATAGAGAAGCATTGATGTCCGTTTTGATCCGTAAACGGACGTGTGAAAAAACGGATGAACGGTCCGCACGTGTGAAAGGGGCCTTTGCCTCTCAAGGAGGATTACAGGTACACCTAGCACAGCTGAAAAATACCTTTAGCAGTTGTTCAACTAATTTTACAAGGTCTTAATGAGGTTGTTACATTTACTTGAACTTCTTTTTTTAATATTATTTTTCTTTTTATCGCCCTGCCTGTTGGCACCAGTCCCCGACTCTTCTTCTATTTCCTTGCCAGAGTTCCTGCTGTGTTTGATACAGCTTGGATTGCTTCTGGCGATATGGCACCCAACAACACATTTGTGAAGGAAATTGGTGGTGTCTTGCATGTTACTGAGAGCTCGGGTTTCCTAATCATCTAAAGCGGGATGTCCTAACCTATTATGCGTGTCTTTTGTTTTCTCGGCTGGATGTTAAACTCCCTGACAGACCGTTCTGTCCGAGAGGCTGTTGGGTTTCTTTGCGTTTCCAGCAGAACCTGCTGCGCCGGCCACATCTGGAAAGAAAGAAAATAAAAAGATAATGGCCAGACATTTCCATGTGATGACTGCATATAGGGAAACCACCAGTGTTACAGCAGCTACATGGAGCCTTGCGTTCTGTTTATTTTTACAAGGGATTTTCAATGTCTACCCCACCCCAAAGCAAATCATTTTGTTTTGATAGGTAGATGATTGAAGACCCTCGCTGTAAATTAAAAAAAGTGGCATGTTTTGAAATGCAGAGCTGAGTTTTTTTCCTGATTTAGAAATACTCAGCTGTGACACGGGATTTATTATTTTTACAACAGTTATACGGTATATTTGCATAACACTAGAATATTTTGTAGCTTTTGTTGCTCTTGTAAATTAGAGTAGGGCCCACGCTGTACACAGCCTGTGACACCATAGAGTGGCTTTCTCAAATATGTGCAAATGTATGCAAACTGACATCTCTGTCTTTGTTGAAATATTAAAGCATTTTTTAAGTTGCTTTATTTGGCTGGTGAACAGGTTGAGTGCTGGGGAATGCTTGTGTTTGGTATATAGTTAATGGTCCGCTCCTAGCTTTTCCCATTTCTCAGATGCTCCGACAGCACAGTCTCCCTGCTATTATTTCTGACTCCTGTTGCCCGCAGAAAAAGCAACAGTTTCAATTTAATGCCCCCCCCAACAGCCTATCTTGCGGATATAGGAGAGCATGTGAGTCCTCTCCTTCCTACCAACATGACAGAATCAGATTTATTTTGCCATCGCCATAATTTGACCGAAATAGAAATCTTAAAATTTTACCTATTGGGTTGCAAAATTTACATTTAAAACCTTTTTTTTTTATTAAACTGAGCTTTTTTTTGGGGTCGGTGTTTAGATGATTTTAGTTTGTTTCAATTTGTGTTCATTGTATTTTGGTTTTTATTTCCATTTTCCATTATTTTTTTACTTTTTAAAATTTTAATTTAGATTTCATTTTAGTTAAAAAAAAAAAAGTAGTAAAGTAACAAGGCTAATGAAGGGCTTTTTTAGCACAAGAACAAGTCCAGGATAGTTGAAAGAAGCTTCTCTAACTGGCCCATTAAAAGCCCAATGCATTCTTATCATCAACAAATATGTGTAATTTTCCATTCCCATTGACTCTAATGTATTTAAAAAAAATGACAAAATTTCACTTAAATTTAAGGAAATAAAAGGTCTCAGTTTTGCTCATTGCTCATCCCTATTAGTAATTGGCTTCTTAAGTACCAGCATCATCCCACAGTCCTCAGTTCTGTGTAAAGCTGGCCATACACTGACAGACTCTTTTCATTCAGCCTGCAGGCTGAACTAAAAAAAATCTAACAGATCTCTGGATGCAGCCTCTATTTGGACGACAATTTTCCATCGCCGTTTTTCAATCAAAGAATGTTGGGTGGGAGGGGGTCAATATGGCTACCCTTAAAGCAGATTTTGTCTGGTTGATCAGGAACTGGATGGAAATTGCATTGTTTTTGACTAGCCTAAGTTATCCCCCAGGTTTTCTTCTGACTTTCATTGACAAACTAAACACAGCTGACGAATCTCCAGCGCCCAACACATTTTTTATGTGTGTCATAGGCCTGGTCCCTACTGCAGTATGTGATTCTAACTATCCTTCCCTAGAGAAAAAGAGCTCCTTTCAAAAAAAGTAATCAGCAGGCAGTCTTATGTCAGACCTCACTTCTTTTATGCCCCGTACACACGGTCGGAAATTCCAACGGAAAATGTCCGATCGGACCATGTTGTCAGAAAATCCGCCCGTGTGTGGGCTCCATCGACAGAAAAAAAAATTGAGAGCAGGATCTCAAATTTTCCGACAACAAAATCCGATCAGGCTTTTTCCAATCGTGTGTTGAGAATTCCGACGGACAAAGTGCCACGCATGCTCAGATCAAATTACGAGACCAAAGCTATTGGCTACTAGCCTCTACGTAGTTCCGTCGTACGCAACGAACGTCAACATGTTCAGAATGATCAAATTTTCCGACAACTTTGTCCAACCGTGTGTATACAACACCAGTGTTGGACAAAATTAGTCTACTTGGTAACTATATATATATATAGGGATAGCAATATTTGATCAATATATGTGCAGGCTGTGCTCATGTACATTTATGAATCCATTCTGCAGACATACTGTATAGCACATTAAAGGCTCTTTTCAATGTTCTCCCTGTGCGTGCGTGGGTTTCGACTGGGTACTCCGGTTTCCTCCTACACTCCAAAAACCTGCTGGTAGGTTAATTGGCTCTTGTCTACATTGGCCCTAATATAAGAACATACAGTAGGGAAAATAATTACTTAATCCCTGCAGATTTTGTAAGTTTGCCCACTTACAAAGAAATGAAGGGTCTATAATTTGTATCGTAGGTGTATTTTAAATGACAGAACATCAACCAAAAATTCAGAGAAAACACATGATACAAATGTTATGAATTGAGTTGCAGTTCAGTGAGTAAAATAAGTATTTGATCCCCAAGCAAAACATGACTTAGTACTTGGTGGAGAAACCCTTGTTGGCAAGCACAGTGATAAGACGTTTCTTGTAGTTGGTGACCAGGTTTGCCCACATCTCAGGAGGGATTTTGGTCCACTCTTCTTTACAGATCTTCTCTAAATCCTTAAGGTTTCTTGGCTGTCGCCTGGCAACTCGAAGTTTCAGCTCCCTCTATAAATGTTCTATAGGATTAAGGTCTGGAGACTGGCTAGGCCACTCCATGGCCTTATTGTTCTTTCTCTTGAGCCACTCCTTTGTTGCCTTGACGGTATCATTTGGGTCATTGTCATGCTGGAAGACCCATCCATGACCCATCTTCAGTGTTCTGGCTGAGGGAAGAAGGTTCTCATCCAAGATTTTACAATACATGGCCCCATCCATTGGCATGCCCAATGTGGCAAAGTTGGTCTGTACCTTTAGCAGAGAAACAGTCCCAAAGCATAATGTTTCCACCTCCGTGCATGACTGTATGGATGGTGTTCTTAGGGTCATAGTCAACATTTTTCTTCCTCCAAACATGACGAGTCCCCCTCCTCAAGAAGGCACATGTACAGTCATGCCAATGAACATCTAAATGATTCAGAAAAGGATTGGGAGAAAGTGCTGTGATCAGATGAAATAAAAATTTAGCTCTTTGGCATTAAGTCGACTCACTGTGTTTGGAGGAAGAAAAATGCTGACTATGAACTTAAGAACACCACCCCTTCAGTCAAGCACGGAGGTGGAGGGACCTGAAACTTTTGAGTTGCCAAGAAACAGCCAAGAAGCCTTAAGGATTAAGAGAAGATCTGTAAAGAAGAGTGGACCAAAATCCCTCCCGAGATTTGTGCAAACCTGGTCACCAACTACAAGAAACGTCTTACCTTTGTGCTTGTAAACAAGGGTTTCTCCACCAAGTACTAAGCCATGTTTTGCTTGGGGATCAAATACTTATTTTACTCAATGAACTGCAACTTCATTTATAGCATTTGTTATATGTGTTTTTTCAGGATTTTTGGTTGATATTCTGTCTCTATCATTTAAAATACACCTATGATAAAATTATAGACCCTTTATTTCTTTGTAAGTGGGCAAACTTACAAAATCTGCAGGGGATCAAATAAGTATTTTCCCAACTGTATGCATGTAAGGTAGGAACGGTACACTCTAAGCTGCTTGAGGGCAGGCATTGATGTTAAAGGAGAAGTACAGCCAAAGCTTGTTTGGCTGTGCTTCTCTTGTGGATCACAGGAGTGCAGTTCGTTCTGCACTCCTGTGACCTGTTTTTAGCCAACAGTGGGCTGAAGCCAGTCCTGGCTGGGTAAAGATCCGATCATATGGTCGTGATCCACCCAGGAGCCTGGAACGGCACCCGGCTCAGCCTCTCAGTGAGCCGCTGAGAGCCTGAGCCAGATGCTCCCACCCCCTCCACAGCCCAATGCTCCATTGAGTGCTGGACAGATGCAGCATTGCATCGATGCTGCATCCACCTAGGTAAGTATGATTTTTAAAAAACAAACAAACCCATACTCTTTAAATGTACAATATATAAAGAGCTGCCTACATTGTCAATACTGTGTATATACCTGTAATAAATAAATCAACCAGGAGGTATGGACAACATTGATAATATTCAGATACCATCCAGACATCAGAGCGAGAGAGAGCGAGCATTTCTTTTGCAGTTCTCCCTGAGCACCGTTGCTGAAAGGAGCATTGTGGGTTTCAAACCGCTAGAGGCCCAGTGTGAGGGTAGCGTTCTGGCTCTCCAGTGTGCTGCCAACAGTGTTGGTCATCTTACTTTAAAAAAGTAATTAGTTAAGTTACAAATTACTTCTCCCAAAAAGTAATTGCGTTAGTAACTCAGTTACTACATTGGAAAAGTAATTAGTTACGCAGCAAAGTAACTGACTTTTTTTTTTTTATATTCTATACGTGTAACTAAGGGGCGGGTCTAGTATTACTGTAAGCAAGGGGCGCATTTATTATTATTGTTATATATCATGTAACCAAGGGGCTGCTCTATTATTACTCTTACCAAGGGGCAGATCTGTTATAGCGTGTAAGCAAGGGGTGGATCTATTATTATTATATTGTGTAAGGGGCGGATGGCTACAGAAGAGGGCGAATGTTAAATTAATGGGCAAAGCTCAATATATAACAATAATAATAAATGCGCCCCTTGGTTACAGTAATACTAGACCGGCCCCTTAGTTACACGATAGACGCCCCTTGCAGAGTAGCACTAGCATCGGGAGCGGCATCGCCTCGTACAATTACATGTTAACTGTGCCTGCGCGGTGTAGAGTTCACTGTTTTTAGGTTCGGCAATTTTCGTAAGCTCCGTAGTCCTTTGTACTGCGCAAGCGCTGCACCTGCGTAGTACAGGGGGTCCTTATCCGGCGGGGGAACTTTTTTGGCAGGACACCGGAATTACACTACTGCCATCTAGTGGCAGTAGATGTAATTGAGGTAACACCGCCCAAGTAATGGGAACTGAGTTACCATGAGGGGAAAATAAATCAGTTAGATTACTCGTTACCCTCTAAAGTAACTGCGTTATGTAACTCCGTTTATTTTAACTCAGTTACTTACATCACTGGCTGCCAACACAGGACAGTACAAAGCACATACACTCATTAACTATATTTAAAAAAACAACCTGACTGCATAGCAAGAAAAAAACACTGAGCCTCCTATTGGACTTTAATAATCCAATAGAGATTGAAAAGTAGGTGAAGCTGGGAACTAAGGTGCAACAGTTCTTACCAGCGTTCCAAGACATACAAGAAGTCAGTGGATGGGTCACTCTGCTGGTATCTGTTCAGAATTAAAATATCAGATATGAGGGGACTAAGACTTTAAAGAAGCGTATATTTTCAACTCACAATGGATTTTGCTAAGATCTCAATAAAGTGTTAAGACAGGATGTGTCCTCAGTTACCACTGCAAGTAAAAACCCGATGATATCCTTTGTGACCACATCCATTTTGTCTTATCCCACTAAGGAAGAGCTTTTCTATACATTTCTATACATCTCTGCTTATACATGTCTCTGTTGACAAATACTCCTTGCATTATAGCCCCTTGGGTCTCCAGCCGGTGCCAAAAATTGTACAAGCTAATAAAACATCAGGCAAAAATGGAAACAAAATGTAACAGGTATTCCTTAATTTCTGATTACATACACATAAATTATCATAGTCTATGAATTCAGAGTTCTTTATATATCTTCTATAGATAATTCAGTGATGAAGAAAAGTGAGCATATCCACTGTTCACACAAAAGCCCATATACCTGATAAAATAAAAATCAGCAAGCATTACTCACCGTTTCTATGCTCTCTTGCTGCCCTCTGCTGTTTTTTTGGTCCTCGCCAATGTGCCTCTTCCAGGCCTCAAAACTGTATATCTGCATTGTGAAATCCAAGGCACTGCTTCCTCTCCCCCTGACCCTCCCTCCATGCTTGACTGTAGGCAAGACACACTTGTCTTTTACTCCTCATGTGGTTGCTGCCACACACGCTTGACACCATCTGAACCAAAAAAGTTTATCTTGGTCTCATCAGACTACAGGACATGGTTCCAGTAATCCATGTCCTTAGTCTGCTTGTCTTCAGCAAACTGTTTGAGGGCTTTCTTGTGCATCATCTTTAGAAGAGGCTTCCTTCTGGGATGACAGACCAGTTTGATGCAGTGTGCGGCGTATGGTCTGAGCACTGGCATGCTGACCCCCCACCCCTTCAACCTCTGCAGCAATGCTGGCAGCACTCATACGTATATTTCCCAAAGACAACCTCTTAATATAACGCTGAGCACGTGCACTCAACTCCTTTGGTCGACCATGGCGAGGCCTGTTTTGAGTGGAACCTGTCCTCTTAAACTGCTGTATGGTCTTGTCCACCGTGCTGCAGCTAAGTTTCAGGGCCTTGGCAATCTTTGTATAGCCTAGGCCATCTTTATGTAGAGCAACAATTCTTTTTTTCACATCCTCAGAGAGTTCTTTGCCATTAGGTGCCATGTTGAACTTCCAGTGATCAGTAAGAGAGTGAGAGCGATAGCACCAACTTTAACTCACCTGCTCCCCATTCACACCTGAGACCTTGTGACACTAACAAGTCACATGACATTGGGGAGGGAAAATGGCTAATTGGGCCCAATTTGGACGTTTTCACTTAGGGGTGTACTCTCTTTTGTTGCCAGCGGTTTACACATTAATGGCTGTGTGTTGAGTTATTTTGAAGGGACATCAAATTTACACTGTTCTACAACCTGTGCAAAGTGTCATTTCTTCAGTGTTGTCACCTGAAAAGACATAATAAAATATTTTTAAAAAATTGGAGGGGTGTACTCACTTTTGTTAGATACTGTATATCCCTCAAAAAAGTCCATGGCTACTTGTATGTTTTGTTTGTACATGCCCCTACCAAGATGTCTGTCTCCACACAGAGACCCAGTGCAAAACAAGGTATGATAAGTCAGTAATAGGGTAAAGGTCAGCTAAAATGGGACCACCGGCTTTTCTAGGAATAGCTTCCAGAGTTCAGCTCCTCTTTTACTAACACCTTTGCTAGTGATCAATCTTTTTGTACAATATAATAAGATAGTGCAGCGCAAAAAATAATAAATGGTAAAATGAATAAATCAATGTTATTTTAAATAGTCCCAGAATACAGTCAATGAAAGTTCCAGTATAAAGTGCATGTGCAAAACTACAGCAGCTTCAAGTGGAAATGGTGACAATCTTTTTGTAACCTGGAAAAATCACAGTCTCTTGCTCTCATTTGACACTGTTATGTCAGATACAATGGCATTTTCAGCAGAAAGATATGGCAGGCAAAAACCACAGTCTTCTGAACGCCTTAGAAAAATCATTTGTAGTTTAGTGTCCTAGCTCTTTCCATTCGAGAAATATATACAGTGTATGTGTGTGTATGTGTGTGTGTGTGTGTGTGTGTGTGTGTGTATATATATATATATATATATAAACACTATATATATATATAAAAACTTTATTTTAATTTATTGCATGCATTTAATAAAACAGAACCTTTACCATGGGGAGAAGTTATGTAATACCACTTCACCTATTTTGTATTAGGTGTCACTGCAATGCGGTATTCTTTTCAGTAACATATGTATGCGTTTGGTATAAATATGGTATAGAATAATGTTTCACACATTCTATGCATCATATTCTCAGCCTGTCACATATTTATGTTTACAGCACAATGGAAATGCAAGGTTTTTTCAGAACACCATAAAACATATTACCACATTGCGCTTTGGTCCCCAATGCCTGCTCACAGCGCATTTCGCAGGGTTTTGCATGAAATCACTGTGACTTCATTAAGGCCTTTGCACTGTAATGGGTTGTGTCCTTTGATAATGTCATAGAGATGTAATACCTTACAGATGTCCCAGCTGCTCTGGTAAATCAATGTGCGCAGTGTCCTAGGTGCTGGGATTTGCCTTCTACATATCTGCTAGATTACCTATTGTTTATTACAACAACAAGGGCAGGTGTTATCCCTCGAAGAGTGTAAAGAAATAACGGGGGAATATCATTGCATTCTGGAAACCATTCACAAAATAGAATTATTTCTTTCAATTTTAAAATTAAAGAATAGCAAGTTTATAAATGTAGTTTTCAGTGCATTTACTTGGAGCAAAATCTAATTTTGAAGATAAAAGCCTTGCCTATAATCGGGCACTACAAGGTACTCATTCAGTTTCCATTCAGTTGCTAAGAACTGAATATCAACGACTGAGAGCTAACTTCATCATCCTCTTGTTGCTTTCTAACAAACGACTAATGCCGCGTACACACAGTCGGAATTTCCGATGGAAACAGTCCGATGGGAGCTTTTCATCAGATTTTCCGATCCCATCGGTCTTTTTCTGTCGGAATTTCCGAAGGACTTTGGATTGAGAACCTGTTCTTAATTTTTCAGACGAAAAACCTTTCTATCGGATTTTCCGATCGTGTGTATGCAATTCCGACACGCAAAATTCCAACGCATGCTTGGAAACAATTCAACGCATGCTCAGAAGCATTAAACTTCCCTTTTATAGTGCAGTTGAACGTTTTTTAAGGCGTGGTGTTATTGACCGTCGGAATTTGGTGTGACTGTGTGTAGGCAAGACAGTTTGAGCGAAATTCCGTCGGAATTCCGACGGGAAAACCATCAGAGCTTTTTCCGACGAGAATTCCGACCGTGTGTACGCGGCATTAGTGATTTTCAGAGGATTGCTGCAGACAGGGTTAGTTTTCACCTACAGGCTTAAAATACATTATATTACCAAAAGTATTGGGACACCTGCTTTTACACACACATGAACTATAATGGCATCCCAGTCTTAGTCTGTAGGGTTCAACATTGAGTTGTCCCACCCTTTTTAGCTATAACAGCTTCATTTCTTCTGGGAAGGGTTTCCACTAGGGATGGTCCTGATGTTTGCCTGTTCACCGACTAGCGAACAATTTGAGGTGTTCGCGGCAAATTCGAAAGCCGCGGAACACCCTTTAAAAGTCTATGGGAGAAAAGTAAATTTAAAGGCTTATATGCATGGTATTGTCATAAAAAAGTGTTGGGGGACCTGAGTCCTGCCCCAGGCCACATCAATGCAAAAAAAAGTTTTAAAACGGACGTTTTTTCGGGAGCAGTGATTTTAGCCCTTCAGGTCTGGTATGGATATTAAGCGCAAACCCCAATCCAAAATTTAAAAAAAAAAATGGCGTAGGGGTCCCCCTCAATATCCATACCAGACCCTTATCTGAGCATACAACTTGGCAGGCTGCAGAAAAAGAGGGGGGACGAGAGAGCGCCCCCCCTCCTGAACCGTACCAGGCCAAATGCCCTCAACATTGGGAGCCCCCCAAAGCACCTTGTCCCCATGTTGATGGGGAGAAGAGCCTCATCCCCACAACCCTTGCCCGGTGGTTATGGGGGTCTGTGGGCGGGGGGCTTATCGGAATCTGGAAGCCCCCTTTAACAAGGGGACCCCCAGATCCCAGCCCCCCCGTGTGAATTGGTAACGGGGTACAAATATACCCCTACCATTTTACAAAAAATGTGTGAAAATGGTAAAGAAAAGACAATACACAAAGTCCTTTATTAAAAAAAAAAAAAAACTGTCCCATGAAGTCCATTCATCTTCTTCTCTTGCTCCGACGGACCAAAAAAAAAAAAAGAGCCGCAAGCCGCCCACGATCTACCTCCATGGGAGACACCCGGCGATGGCGGGGTCACCCGGTGCTGTCATCGTGTGGCCCCGCCCTCAGTTATAAAACAACTGTCACCTGCAAGGCACGTCATTACGGCTGGTGCCTCCCATGGAGGCAGATCGTAGGCGGCTTGCGTTTTTTTTTTTTTTCGGTCCGTCGGAGCGAGAGAAGAGGAATGGACTTCGTGGGACAGTTTTATTTTTTTAATAAAGGACTTGTCTCAAGGCATGTAATGTCTTTTTTTTTACCATTTTCACAAATTTTTGGTGAAATGGTAGGAGTACCGGGTTACCATTTCACACAGGGGGGGCGGGATCTGGGGGTCCCCTTGTTAAAGGGGGCTTCCAGATTCCGATAAGCCCCCCCCCACAGACCCCCACACCACCAGGCAAGGGTTGTGGGGATGAGGCCCTTCTCCCCATCAACATGGGGACAAGGTGCTTTGGGGGGCTACCCCAAAGCACCCTCCCAATGTTGAGGGCATGTGGCCTGGTACGGTTCAGGAGGGGGGCGTTCTCTCGTCCCCCCTCTTTTCCTGTGGCCTGCCAGGTTGCGTGCTTGGATAAGGGTCTGGTATGGATTTTTGGGGGGACCCATGCCATTTTTTTTTATTTGGGCGCAGGGTTCCCCTTAAAATCCATACCAGACCTGAAGGGTCTGGTATGGAATTTGGGGCGATCCCCACGCATTTTTTTATTTATTTTTTGGTTCAGGGTTTCGGGGTAAATGGAAATTTACTACTGTATAACTTCTTAAATATGATGTGTTTTGCTCATGACATGGTCTTCCCACAGATATACACAAAGCAAATCTTGCCTGTCTCCTGAGGAAGTGGGCACTGCTCCAGGGAACGCATAGAGACTATAGCTTTAGGAATATATTTCAATTTAGGTGCTTCTGCAATTCTGTTTATACATCATTACCAGCAATATATGAATATTGGGATATGTTTTTATGACATATACAATGTTGAAATGTGTCTTGTTTTAAATGTAATATGAAATAAAAATTTTTAACATATTGTTATTTACTTCGTTTGGCACCACTCATTAAAAGTCCCATTGGCAAATGTCTTTATTGGTTCTACTATGTCCATATTTATAGTTTATTTTTGCAAGTACAATTTAGATGGCTAGTTGTGACCTAACTGAGTCTACCCCACCAAGCACTAGAAAAAGTTTCACAGATTGGGTCATGCACCTTGGAGTTAAGGAATGTATTGCGACTTTGGTTTCAACAGATGTAGATTGCTCTTATCATGTTGAGCTGACTTCTGCTTGTCCAGATGCTGTATTGTTTAATAGCTCACACCAGCAGATGCTGGGTCAGCATTCCGCACTTGGCATATAATAATAGTCGATTTAGTAAACACAAGCTTCTGAAATGGTGTTAATGATATGCTTTTAGTGTCTCCAACAGAGCAAATGGTTCCATCATTAAATTATGGGGATTTTCTTGGTTTCTAGAATAAACAGGTAGCAATTTCAGCTGGCCTTAAGAATTGTGTAAATTGTTTTACTGCTTTGTTTCAGGAAAGTTTACTTCCCTTTATTATGAGAGCAGTTTTGGTTTTAAAGGTTGGACAGTCTGAGAGTATTCATAGTTCTTTCATGCAAGGGATTGTAGAGTTAAAACTCTGTCAGCGGGCTGTAAATATCACTCGAGATTGCGTAGTCCACAGCACTTACATGCCCTTGCATCTGCATCTGAAGTTTGTAAGTGTATCGAAAGCCCAATATTTTTTTTCGTTTGTGTAGAAAGAGATTTTTTCCTTTAGAACCCCTGTCATGTTTATATTGGTGTCTACACATTTCGGAGATTTACTTTTACTAGTGGACATGGGTCAGATTGGACAGGTACAGCAGAATCTCCTCAATGGGGATAAAGACAGCTTTTATACTATAAATGTGGTTTAAACTCTACCCCATCTTATGTAAAACAAAATGAAAAAAGTTTTTTGGGTTTTATATATTTGAAATGTAACTGTGCTGATCCAAAAAGTGCTAGTGCAATAGTAACACTAAAACGGTGTCTGTACCATGTATAGAAATGTTAAAACTGTAAAGTACAACATATCAATATATATTGCAAAATATCAAAACTCCAGAACGTTTTTTATAGTCCCCAAAGTCCACTTCAGTGTATCATATAATTTCCATGTGCATATTGTGCACCAATTCACATCCATGCTCAATAAAGGGAATTTTCACCACTTCATGTGCCACCACCACCTTCTGAAATGGGCACTCACCAGAACCTAGAAAAACTTGTACTTTGGTTTATATTGGGATAACCACTCCACTTTCCTGGTGTTCCTTCAACTAAGCTGCCACTAGTTACTCCTCATGTCTCCATGCCAGTCCTGGTATCTCAAGAAGTAAACATCCATCATTGCGCAACATACTTTGTATAAAATTTATTTTAACAAGTAAGATAACATCCAAAATGTATAAAATGTGCGCTCACAATTAAAGTGCCTTTAGACCGGCACTGAGTCTTTCCAGCAGTGTGTTTTAGGGTATATCTCCGCGACTTAGTTTCCCGGGATCGGCGCGCGTTCCAAGCCTTGATCTTGTGCGGGTTAGGGACAGGAAGTGACGTCAGTGGTTACCCAGAAGCTTTCATGTTGTTGGGTTTTATGCAGTGTTTTAAGTTGCTTTATGTCAATTGTTTATCTATACTTTATGTTTTCTTTTTTCTGATGCAGAACTGCTGGATCAATGACCTAGTCCTTTCTATACAGCCTTCCATCTTCATCAAGAATTTTTTCTACTGAAGTTCTATACTGGAAGTGCTGGGTGAAGTCCTAGAACTCTAATGAGATCCCTCTAGAAACTAAGATATACTTGCACAAAATCTTTGAACAAAATCTTTTAAATTAAACTTGCTATTTGCTTAGTGAAAATAGGTAGGAGGAGGAGGGGAAAGTCAATGACATCAAATAAAAGACATTTTTGTCTGTAAGGAACATCAGTCACAGGTGCGATGGTCTGTACAAAGGTCGTCCTGTGAGCTGACAGGTGGGCAGCACACACACCTTACTTTCACTGTCCTCTCCAGATGATCGCTGGAGCTTGGGAACGTCTTCCAAGCTGGGAGAAATTGTCAGAGCTCCCGAGGGCGCGTTAATCCTTTCAAGAAATTAGAGAGGGCTCTTTTAAAGATAATACAATTTTGTGTCTGGTTGAAAGTGGATATTGTAATTGTACTGTTAAAGGGAAGAGGAGCTTGTGTGCAGGTCACTTCGAAATGTTGACAGTAAACAGTTTAATGCATTGCACAGGAGTCTCGCTTTCAAGAGCGGATCGCTTCAACTCTTCTCGCACTCACTTTCATAGGCGCGCTCCAGCCTGTGGAACATTTGCTTCTATTCAGCAGCTGTTGCTCTGCAAAATTCACATGATGAGGATTTAATGCTGAACATTTCCGACAAAATATTTGAAAAGACGTGGAAGTGCTCATTTGGACTTCAAGAAAAATACTTTGTAGCCAAAACAAATCCACAAAGTGCACTAAATTTAAAGGTGGCGCAGGGAGGTGGGGTGAGCCTACGGGTGAGCTAAGTCCTGGATTTTACAGTCCAAACAATAAGAGAATTTGCATCTCCTACTGTCTGAATTGCAAAAAATGCCTTTCATTTATATAGATTTGATTCTGGGCAGTTTTCAATAGCTTTGTGACCACTTGCTCAAATATGCATCATTAAAGCCTAACTCCAGTTAATTTTATTTTTATTAACCACTTCAGCCCCGGACCATTTGGCCGGCCAAAGACCAGAGCACTTTTTGCGATTCGGCACTGCGTCGCTTTAACTGAAAATTGCGCAGTCGTGCGGCGTGGCTCCCAAACAAAATGTCCTTTTGTCCTGATGTCCTTTTTTTCCCCACAAATAGAGCTTTCTTTTGGTGGTATTTGATCACATCTGCGGTTTTTATTTTTTGCACTATAAACAAATTTTGAAAAAAAAAAGAATTATTTTTTACCTTTTGCTATAATACATATCACTAAAAAATATATAATTTTTTTTTCCCTCAGTTTAGGCCGATATGTATTTATATGTATGTATATACTCTACATATTTTTGGTAAAAAAAAATCGCAATAAGCGATTATTGATTGGTTTGCACAAAAGCTATGGCGTCTACAAAATAGGGTTTAGTTTCTAAGGCATTTTTATTAATCATTTTTTTTACTAGTTTACTAGTAACTAGCGACGATCTGCGATTTTTATCGTGACTGCGACATTATGGCGGACACATCGGACAGTTTTTACACATTTTTGGGACCATTGTCATTTTTACAGCGATCGGTTCTATACAATTGCACTGATTACTGTAAAAATGACACTGGCAGTGAAGGGGTTAACCACTAGCTGGCTAGGAAGGGGTTAAGTGTGTCCCAGGGAGTGATTCTAACTGTTAGGGGCGTGGCTGCGAGTGACACGTCACTGATCAATGCTCCCGATCACAGGGAGCAGAGATCAGTGACATTGTCACTAGGCAGAACGGGGAGATGCTTGTTTACATTAGCATCTCCCCATTCTTCCTCTCCGTGAGACGATCGCGGGTATCCCCGCGGACATCGAGTCTGTGGGAACCGCGATCCTACTCTCGGAGCTAGCGGCGGGCGCGCATGCGGTCGACGTAAATCTACAGGTGGCGGTTGGCAAGCGGTTAACAGAACACTTACATTTCTGTCAATCGTGTTTATTGTCTATGATTCCCATTACTGAGATTTTCTCTCCTGTTCCTATGATGTCTGTAGAAGAAGTGCAGGGTGTAGTGTTCACTGTACCGGGAAGGCACAGACACCAATAAAAGCATTATCTCAAATTGGAACCCTTTCCTATTTTCTATAATTTTTTTATTAATTTATTTGTTTTGTTTTCCTGTTGCAAAGATTTTCTATCGCTTCCACTCCTGACTGACATAGGGATATAGAGCATCATTGGGCTTAAAGGAAAAATCTACTTTCACTTGAAGAAACTGATATACCTACAAGGGCTGTACCTAAAGTAGTGCAAAAGTAGGCATAACTTTTTTATTCGTTTACGGTACATAGGTCGTTCAAATTTAACATGTTGGTAGAATATCTCTTCTTCTTCTATTTCATTGCAAGTAAATAATGGATTTCAAGCAGAAACAACATGTGGTCAATGAGTTATTGACAAAGGAGGGTTGCAGGCTGTCTGACATCCACAGAAAGCAACACAATGTGTACTGAAATGATACCAATGATAAGAGCAATGTCTTGTTATTGGTAACTCTTGTCAATGGTGTCATCTCTTTAAACATTCTGTAGCCTTCAGTGGAGAGCCTGCACCTCTCCTTCGTCAAGAACTCAGCGATGGCACATTGCTTCTTCTTGGAATCCATTATTTACCTGCAATGAAAAAGAAAAAGTTACTATAGAGAAAATTACTATAAATAAAGAGTTACTCTACCAACATATGAAATTTAAACGCCCTATGTTAGGTCATAAAAAAAAGCTATGCCCACTTTGCATTACTTTCAGTACGGCCCTCGTATATTTCTACAAGGCAAGCCATCTTCTAAAGTATTTTTTAATTAGCTTTGCTTTCTATCTGCAGCCAGCTGTATTTTTCTGCACAATATGAGGTTGTGAATGATCATCTCTACAGTCAGTGGATTGCTAGAAATCTGAATTGAGGCATCGTTCTCTGCTTGTTGTGAGGGTCTTCTACAAACCGCTGGGGGCTGGTAGACATTGATGCTTGGTGCTACTGACAGTATTGGTGACATTAGCTTAGCAGATGTTGTTCTAGGGTTAAAGGGGGGTGTATGTTAATTTGGTATATATTAAAAAAGGATTAAAAAAATAATGAATTGATCAAGCTGCAGTTATTTATCCAATACTGAAATATCAGCTCTTGATAGAATGATTCTTGAAGAAGTTAAAGTGTTACTAAACCCACGACAGTAAAATCTGTCTGTATATGCAGCAATGCATGCTTGTTATACTCACTGTGAAACTTAAGGGGTTAATCCTCTGCACTGTGTAAAAAGGCTGTTTTATCCTGTATGCACAGTTCCTTCCCTCCTGCACTGTCTATCTGGGGAAAGCCAGCTAACACAGGCAGGGTAGCCAATCTGCACATGCTCAGTTGTGTATTTTATGCTGGAAAGACCATTACTTGTTCTCAGAGATAGCCAGGTCACATGATATTGGCATCACACATGTGGGCGTTTTTTATCAGGCTGCAGTGGAAATCTCCCCCTACCTGAACTCTCAGCACTGGAGAAACTGTGCAGTTAATCACTGACGGTGGTATACAGATCATCCAAAAAGGTATATAGTGACAGTATTTTAATGTAAAAAGATGATTCATAAGCTATGATCGATTTTAAAAAAGTTTTCATAAAGAATCCTTAAAGTTCTTCAACCCTGATTCATTTATTTTCCGATTTAATACAATGAAAAAAATGTGTGAATCTTGGGTGAAGGTTGTGAGAATTTAGGGGTGAAAACATTTATAAATAGACACCCTAATATCCTAAATCACTGTGTTTCAAACTATTGCCATGCTGGGTTTTGTTCACCTATTTCATGCTTTTATTGTATCTCAGTACTGTTGATCTCTTTCATCCTTTTTTCATCCACTTGCTTACTGGCTGCAGATCTTTGCTCAGGACCAGCTTCTTGACAGTGACAGTGGTGAACCAAGCCTGCATAATGTATTTTGTACGGCAGCTTGTAGTCTCACTAGGGAAGCATGGGACAGGGCGACATAGCAGTAGCACAATTGGGAGCAATGCATAGAACATTGTCACCCTCTTACAGGAAAGGACAAAACAAGGACCCTCATGGCAAAATGACCAACTGCACATGTAAATAAGTTTGAAAACGATTTTGAAATAAAATTAACTGTATACGATGTCAATAACTGGATTCTGTGTTTTTGTTGATACCATTTATGTTCCTGTAACCAGTATTTTCTGCAGTGCTTTAGACTCCTACATGTCCTTTTGATGGAACAACAGCCCCTCTTTTCCAAACAACATTTTTACTTGTCAAGCCAAGAACTGATAACTACATTTATTTTACTCCTTTTTAGGTAACCCTGGAATCGTAGGATTTTACAGAACATTCATGCAGTCTCTGTATTGTGGTTATAACAAGAAATATCCTGTGTGGGCTATTAGCCATGCTGGTCACTGTTCACCGCCACCAGGAATGGACATGTCGGATGGTAAGGTATTTATTGTCTGTTTGTGTTTTGTGGTGGGTGAAGCACACAATATAATGAATATACTAAATGTAAAACACAAGCCTGAATTGCAATAACCTATAAGGCAACAGAAGATTGTTATAAAAAAGAAAAATAGATAAAAATCCCTTAGCGGAAACAGAGAGTGGGTCTTGGACCCATTGTAGCTAGAATGTCAGTACATGGGACAAAAGTCAATGTGGAAGAAGTTCTCTTTATAAATGGCTGCAGCTCTTCTTCAATGAGGGTATTGATGTCCTCTGTGAACTTTAATTGAAACTGAAGGAGAAGGCGCTGCCATCTAAGTGTAACAATGTGTATAAAAACACAATGATTAAAAAGAAAGGGACTCACAAGGGTTAAGGTGGTGCAGAACTCCCTGAAACAAACCATGTGTAAAATCAGCGAATTCGGTGAATTCTCAGGCTTAAACATTAATTGGGGAAAATCCACTTTATTGCCAGTGGACCCCCTATATAGTCCACTACCCCAAGAAGCCAGTAGATTGCAAGTAGTAACCCAGATGAAGTACCTGGGAGTCATTATCACGAAAGATCCCAAAGCCTATATAGTAAATAACTTGGCCCCACTGCTGACCAGGTTCAAAGAGAAAACTAGGATCTGGAAGAGGTTCCCTCTCTCCTCGATGGGCAGGTGTAATCTTATTAAAATGATTTTTCTCCCACAAGCCTTGTATATCTTAGCTAATTCCCCGGTATGGGTTTATAAAAAATGGTTCAATAGATTTGATACTGTATTTAGAGAACTGATATGGAAGGGTAGTATGGCGCGTATCAGTCTAAAAATCCTTCAACTTCCGATCAATGAAGGGGGAGCGGCAATCCCACACCTGTTTAGATATTTCCTAGCATCCCAATTACAATATATGAGGGGCACTGGGGCAGGGGGAAATCTGCTCCAGGTATTCCTAAATAGACAAACTGTTGAAATTATGGAAGCAGGTACGGTGATACGGGGAATTCCTACCCTTGACCTCATGAACAAGGTTTGGGTAGCGGCTAAGGGAATACTGGGATGTAGAGGCTATACGGAATACTCACCACTGTGGAAGAACAATAATTTGAGAGAGGTACAAAAAATAGGACCAATTAGGGAGTGGGAACGAAGAGACGTAAAATATTTACATCAGCTTTTTACCAATGGACAACTAAAAACATTCCAAGAGCTCAGAGCGGAGTTTTCAATACCGAGGAAATCTTTCTTTCGGTACCTCCAAGTGAGGCATGCACTTACACTACAATTCAAGGACTCACCAGTAGAATGGGGTAATATATCGATACTAGTGAGAATAGTGCAATCAGAATCAACAAAGGGGTTGACCTCAGGGACGTACTTGATCCTACATAAATATGCCAAGGGCGGTCAGTATACCTCTGTCTCTAGAGATAAATGGGTAAGAGACGGGGTTAACATTACAAATAACCAATGGGATAGGATTCTTGAACTAGCTCCATGGGTCTTTCTTTCTCCACCTCAAAAGATGTCGCACTTGTTCCTTCTATACAGAGCCTACTTCACCCCGAAAAAACTTTTTAGCTTTGGAAGCAGAATAGACTCCTCCTGCCCAAGGTGTGGAGGAATGGAGGGAGACATGATACACACCTCAAAAGATGTCGCACTTGTTCCTTCTATACAGAGCCTACTTCACCCCGAAAAAACTTTTTAGCTTTGGAAGCAGAATAGACTCCTCCTGCCCAAGGTGTGGAGGAATGGAGGGAGACATGATACACATGTTTTGGAGATGCCCCAAGCTGCACCGCTATTCGTTGGAGGTAGTGGAAACTATTTTTCAGGTTTTTGATGTCTCTTTCGAGACAGAACCCAAGACTTGTGTATTAGGATGGATGGCTGGGAAAGGAAGACCTAATGATACTAATATCGCAATTCTGAGATGTCTGTTTCAGGCGCGTAAACTTATAGCCCAGAGATGGCAGTCGCCCACCCCTCCATGCAGTAGAGAATGGGAGAAAGCTGTGAATAGTATGGTATTAAAGGAAAAAACACTCTATATAAGACAGGGGAGTATCAATAAATTTGAGAGACTGTGGAAAACTTGGTGCGAAAAAAAGAAAATAGACACAAAATAAATCGAGGAACAATTTTGAATTAGATAAGGAGACATGCGTGAAGGTAGATGTGTGATGTGAATGGTGAAGATATGTGAACGAATAAAGGTGGGGGAAATAGTAAATAGATAGGGCTATTTGGGAAGAGGGTGAGGACACACAGGTTGGAGCAATAAATTTGATCGCGTCATCATACTTTTTCTTATACTGTACTAGGTCTTCTCCGTTATTTTTCTTTGTTTGCAAAGTATCTGTACCTCCCCTACTCTTCTCCCAGAATATCAGAGGATGAGTGGTTAACTATCTCTCTTACTGATAGTTGGACAAAATATAGATGTAAGAATGTTTTATGCTATGTATGATGTTTATGTTGTAAAACTGAAAACGATTAATAAAAATATAAAGTTAAAAAAAAATAAAATAAAAAATAAAAAAAAGGTGGTGCAGGCAGATCATCTGTTTCTTTCGAGAGGCGGGGACTTGGCAAAGGTCCAGGAGGGATGGAATGCGTCATTAGTCACCGCTGCTGTACAGGGGCACAGGTGCGTGTCACAATGACATCTTATCTGGATGGCTTGGCAGGCTGTGGGCAGTCAGATGTTCGTAGTTCCAAAGTGGGGAATGGATGATGGTAATTGCCAGGCAAGTGGACATGTGAGGGTAGCTGTGGCTTGGAGCCGTGCCAGGCTGGGATGCAGGCTGGCTTGAATGCTGTAGCTGGAAGGACATCGGGCTATGATGACGTCACAAGGTGGGCGGCAACAGGTTTCGGAGCACTTCAGCTCCTTTGTCAAACCGCACAGCTTTCAAACATCCCCCCTTTGAAACTGCAGACATCTGACTACCCACAGCCTGCCAGTCCATCCAGATAAGATGCCATAGTGACCTTCACCTGTGCCCCTGTACAGCAGTGGTGAGTGATGACTCATCCATCCCTCCCTCCTAGACCCGTGTCAAGCCACCAGTTCTTTAAAGAAACAGATGATCTGCTTGTACCACCTTAATCCTTGTGAGTGCCTTTCTTTTTAACCATCTATTGTTACACTTAAATGGCAGCGCCTTCTCCTTCAGTTTTCAATTACAGCCATGTCATAAACATGCATGATTGCCGCGGTTGAACTTTTCGATTTCTCTAACCCTGTATAGTTACCTCCAAAGCTGGAATTACTGTTAGTGGAAACTAACTGCAAAAACCTGTTCTGGGCATTTTTTAAATTTGATTTTCCCGCTTAAGTCAGTTGTCTTTAGATTTATTTTTTGTTGCATTAAACCATCATTTTAGTCTTCTGATCAATTAAAGCCCTTGCAGAGGCCCCTCACCCCAGGCCACCTGCACTGCAAGGGTTTCATTACATCTACGGAGAGATGAGAAGGCTGCATTACTTTCCTTATCTCCCCGCTCCAGTGCTGTCCTTTTCTTCCTCTGACATTCTAGGCTGTAGGCAGTTCTTCAGCATTATGACATAGAGTGCAAGGTTGTTGACCCTGCTTGTATGTGGAGGAGTGCGACTGCAGCCAGGAAAACCTTAGAGAAGAGGCTGCAAGGGACAGGTTGCACCACTGAAGGGACATGACTGAAGTGAGGAATAAGGTAAGTATTGCACCTTATTCATCTACCTCTAGGCAAAAACAAGCATTTAACCCTTGTCAATTTACCCATCTAATAAAAGGAGTTTTCTATAAGGTGAGGGGTATTCCCTCTTAGACAATTCATATTTGTATGTCTAGAGCACTGTGTGCTATGGAAAGAGACAGAGAGCAGATGCTGCCTGTCTAGAGGTTCTCTTTTTGTAATTTAAATGTTGACAAGAGTCGTTTGATAAGGGCGAAATCACTGCTACAAAGTTTTCACGTATGTGTGTGTACATTTCAGATTGAGCAATTTAGCTGTGGAGAAGGAGAGGCAGAGAAAACATGTGGAAAGGAGCTTATAGGTCCACCTCCTGGTTATAACTAATACACACTAACAATATGCAATATTTTATATTTACCAAGCAAAAACAAATCTTCTTCATATTAAAGGAAATGTGTTCAAAATCATTATCCATTTGCCTTTAAAGTGTGACTTGCAAAAATGGTCCAGTAATTTCCCTCTTCGAAGATGATAATTTGCACATTCTTATCCAGGAACATTGTCCGAAGTCTGTATGAGAGCCGGTCCGACAGGAGAATGTTTATAGAGATGTCACCAATGACAAGACTTTTCTCTTGTCAATGGTGTCATCTCAGTACACATTCTGTAGCTTTCTGTGGATGTCCGACAGCTGCAACCTTCCTTCATCAATGGCGGCACGTTGTTTCTGCTTGAATTCCATTATTTAGCTGGAATGAAAAAGAAGAGTTACAGTTATGCTATGAGATGCTATAAGTTATAGATATCCTAACTAGGAGAAAACCAACATTAAGCGTAAAAGATGGAGATGATTACATACTCTAAATCGGTCCCATAGGATGGATTGAACTCAACAGATTTAAATGAGTACATACAGTGGGGAAAATAATAATTTGATCCCCTGAAGATTTTGTAAGTTTTCCCACTTACAAAGAAATGATTGGTCTATAATTTTTATCATAGGTGTATTTTAAATGATAGAGACAGAATATCAACCAACAATCCAGAAAAAAAAACACATGATACAAATGTTACAAATTAAGTTGCAGTTCAGTGATTAAAATAAGTATTTGATCCCCAAGCAAAACATGACTTATTACTTGGTGGAGAAACCCTTGTTGGCAAGCACAGAGGTAAGACAATTATTGTAGTTGTTTATTAGGTTTGCAGACATCTCAAGAGGGATTTTGGTCCACTCTTCTGTACATATCTTCTCCAAATCTTTAAGGTTTCTTGGCTGTTGCTTGGCAACTTAAAGTTTTAGCTTCCTCCATAACATTTCTATAGGATTATGGTCTTGAGACTGGCTAGGCCACTCCATGACCTTAATGTGCTTCTTCTTGAGCCACTCCTTTGTTGCCCTATTGGTATGTTGTGGGTCATTGTCATGCTAGAAGACCCATCCACGACTCATCTTCAGTGTTCTGGCTGAGGGAAGAGGGTTCTCATCTAAGATTTTACAATACATGGCCCCATCCATTGGCCCCCCTCAATGCGGCAAAGTCGGCTTGTACCTTTAGCAGAGAAACAGCCCCAATGTTTCCACCTCCATGCTTGGCTGTAGGGATGGTGTTCTTGGAGTCATAGTCAGCATTTTCTTCCTCCAAACATGGCGAGTCAAGTTAGTACCAAAGAGCTCAATTTTGGTCTCATCTGACCTTAAAACTTTCTCCCATTCCTTCTCTGAATCATTTAGATGTTCATTGGGAAATTTCAGACGGCCTGTACATGTGCCTTCTTGAGGAGGGGGACCTTGCAGGTGCAGCAGGATTTCTATCCATGTTGGCGTATTGTGTTACCAATGGTTTGTTTGGTGACTGTGGTCTCAAACTGCCCTGAGATCATTTACAAGCTCCTCCCGTGTAGTTCTGGGCTGACCTCTCACTTTTCTCATGATCATCCTTGCTTCATGAGGCAAAATCTTGCATGGAGCTCCCGACCAAGTGTGATTGATGGTTATTTTGGGTACATTTGAGAATAATCACTCCAGCATTTGTCTCCTTCTCACCAAGCTTCTTGCTGATGGTCTTGTAGCCCATTCCAGCCTTGTGCAGGTCTACAATCATGTCCCTGACGTCCTTTGACAGCTCTTTGGTCTCGCCCGTGATGGTTAGGTTTGAATGGAAGAAACAGATTCTGTGGACATGTGATTTTTATACACATAACAAGTCGTTAGGAGCGTTTTCTTAAATTGACAGGACTAATCTGTGTACCACATGAGCACATACTTATTTTACTCAATGAACTTCAACTCAGTTTATAACATTTGTATCATGTGTTTTTTCTGGATTTTTGGTTGATATTATGTCTCTTCTCTAATATTTAAAATACACCCTTTGCCTCAGTCTATCATGGAAATAAAAGTTTTTAGAGTCATATCTTCTTATTTTATGATTATTGGGCTTTTGCTTTGTAGAGCATTAGTGAGTTGAGCTTGTCTCTCAGAGTTTTAAGTTCTGTTCCATGTATGGGTGCTTGAGACTTTCTATGGATTGTCTCTTGGGCATGTATACGCTGTATGTTTTTTGCAATTTGGGAGGTTTGTTTCTTTTCTAAGGCCAATTCTTTCACTTTTAGTATCCTTATGACACATTTTTGGGTTTTCCATAGGGTAAAGTTAGTATGTCTGGATTAGAGGTCGACCGATATATCGGCCGGCCGATATATCGGCCGATATTTGGGCGTTTTTAAAAAATCGGCATCGGCCGATTATTGTGTAAACCAGGCCGATTCGCGGCCGCAACGCTATACCCGGCCGCCTGCAGTACAAACTGTGCCCCCGTGTAACATCTTCACCTGCGCGGCCGGCCATTCTAGAAAGTTTCACAAGCACGGGACCGCTCCGCTCCACCCCGCCCCCCCTCCAACCGCATCGCTCCGCCCCCGCCCCGCCCCCCTCCGGCCGATCCGCCCCGCCCCCTCCGGCGTGCTGTAAGAGAGGAGCCTCCGCAGGAGATCGTGGCAAGCACCAGCTAAGCTCCTCTTGCTTCCCTGCTAAGGCGGAGCCTGCTGGATGCTGCCATCTCTCCTGCTCTGTGATTGACTGGTCAGCGTCTATCTGCATGCACCTAGCCCTATCAGGTGCATGCAGATAGATACCAGCATGTATGGAGGTCAGAAGTCAGAAAACGTGTGCTACTGTGCCCCCCTGCAGACTTTATTTAATGTCCTCCACAGCCACCTCTGTACCCCCCCCCCCTCCTCCACAGTCACCTCTCTGTACCCCCCCTCCTCCACAGTCACCTCTCTGTACCCCCCCCCCCTCCTCCACAGTCACCTCTCTGTACCCCCCCCTCCACAGTCACCTCTCTGTACCCCCCCCTCCACAGTCACCTCTCTGTACCCCCCCCTCCTCCACCTTCACCTCTCTGTACCCCCCCCTCCACAGCCACCTATCTGTACCCCCCCTCCTCCACAGTCACCTCTCTGTACCCCCCCCCCTCCTCCACAGTCACCTCTCTGTACCCCCCCCCTCCTCCACAGTCACCTCTCTGTAACCCCCCCTCCACAGTCACCTCTCTGTACCCCCCTCCACAGTCACCTCTCTGTACCCCCCCTCCTCCACAGTCACCTCTCTGTACCCCCCCCTCCACAGCCACCTATCTGTACCCCCCCCCCTCCACAGCCACCTCTCTGTACCCCCCCTCCTCCACAGCCACCTCTCTGTACCCCCCCCTCCTCCACAGCCACCTCTCTGTACCCCCCTCCTCCACAGCCACCTCTCTGTACCCCCCCTCCTCCACAGCTACCTCTCTGTACCCCCCCTTCTCCACAGTCACCTCTCTGTACCCCCCCTCCTCCACAGCTACCTCTCTGTACCCCCCCTCCTCCACAGCCACCTCTCTGTACCCCCCCCTCCTCCACAGTCACCTCTCTGTACCCCCCCTCCACAGTCACCTCTCTGTACCCCCCCTCCACAGTCACCTCTCTGTACCCCCCTCCTCCACAGTCACCTCTCTGTACCCCCCCCCCTCCACAGCCACCTATCTGTACCCCCCCCTCCTCCACAGCCACCTCTCTGTACCCCCCCTCCTCCACAGCCACCTCTCTGTACCCCCCTCCTCCACAGCCACCTCTCTGTACCCCCCCCCTCCACAGCTACCTCTCTGTACCCCCCCTCCTCCACAGTCACCTCTCTGTACCCCCCCTCCTCCACAGCTACCTCTCTGTACCCCCCCTCCTCCACAGCTACCTCTCTGTACCCCCCCTCCTCCACAGCCACCTCTCTGTACCCCCCCCCTCCTCCACAGCCACCTCTCTGTACCCCCCTCCTCCACAGCCACCTCTCTGTACCCCCCTCCTCCACAGCCACCTCTCTGTACCCCCCCTTCTCCACAGCCACCTCTCTGTACCGCCCCTCCTCCACAGTCACCTCTCTGTACCCCCCCTCCCCCACAGTCACCTCTCTGTACCCCCCCCCCCCTCCTCCACAGTCACCTCTCTGTACCCCCCCCTCCTCCACAGTCACCTCTCTGTACCCCCCCCTCCTCCACAGTCACCTCTGTACCCCCCCCCCTCCTCCACAGCCACCTTTCTGTACCACACCTCTCTGTACCCCCCCCCCCCCCCCTCCTCCACAGCCACCTCTCTGTAAGCCCCCCTCCTCCACAGTCACCTCTCTGTACCCCCCTCTCCTCCACAGCCACCTCTCTGTATCCCCCTCCTCCACAGTCACCTCTCTGTACCCCCCTCCTCCACAGCCACCTTTCTGTACCACACCTCTCTGTACCCCCCTCCTCCACCACCACCTCTGTACCCCCCCTCCTCCACCGCCACCTCTGTACCCCCCCCCCCTCCTCCACAGTCACCTCTCTGTACCCCCCCTCCTCCACAGCCACCTTTCTGTACCACACCTCCTGCACAGCCACCTCTGTACCCCCCCTCCTCCACCGCCACCTCTCTGTAACCCCCCCCCTCCTCCACAGCCACCACTCTGTAATCCCCCCTCCTCACAGCCACCTCTCTGCACCCCCCTCCTCCACAGCCACCTCTCTGTACCACGCCTCTCTGTACCCCCCCCCTCCTCCACCGCCACCTCTCTGTAACCCTCCCCTCCTCCACAGCCACCTCTGTACCCCCCTCCTCCACAGCCACCTCTGTACCACACCTCTCTGGTTAATTTAAGCAATTTTCTGTATCCCTTTATTTTTTAACTATACTGTTAGGTTTTATGAAATGAAGGGAAAAAAAAAAGAAAAATCGGCCTAAAAAAATCGGCCACAAAAATCGGCAGCATATCGGTCATCGGCTGCCCCAATTTCTAAATATCGGCATCGGCATCGGCCAGAGAAAAACCCATATCTAGTCTGGATTGTCATTTTTTTAGCAGGAGCTGCTTAAGCTCTGACCTAATTTTAATTTTGAAGAGGACCATCTTGTATAAGGGACTTGTTCAGTTTCCATTAACAGGTTTTGGGTGTCACTTTGCCCAGTTGTAGAGTGAGTATAATTGGGGCAAGCCTTACCTTTTAAAGAGCGAGAAGCAAAAAATTTGTGGTTGATATGGCTCATTCTGACACTGCTGTTTTTTCTAGACCCACTTTTCTATAAATTTTTCCCATGTGGCTGCAATGAGCCTACCATTGAAGAGGTGCTTCCTGCTTCTATAACTGGGATGACACTATGGATCAGTAGCAAGAGTTAGCTTTTAATGCCTTTTAAGAAGTTAAATTACTCATAATAGGCTCATGTGAGCCTATAAGAACAGAAGGTACCTAAGAACTAGGTCAGTGCACTGCTATTTCTAATGAGGAATTTAATGTTTAAAGTATATATTTGACCTATTGCTTTACCACTTTAAACTATGCTGATAAATCCCTTTTTAGACAGCCAAGTTTTAGATTAAAAGGACTCTGTCGGTGAAATATAAATTTATAAAAAAAAGTTCCTAGAAGAGACTTTATACTTACCTATCCTGGCAGTTATTCATTGAATCTTCTCTCTGCTGTAGTGCACAGCCACGCAAAGAATCTACGGGACTTGGCAGAGATGCCCGTATGCACATGATCCAGATACCCCACATACACAGACATGCTCTGGATCTCTGCTAGTTCTCTGGGACAGGAAGTGAGGTAGGATTTCCCCACTAAATGGCAGTGGTCATCTGCATAAAAAGTGACCCACCCAGAAAGCAATTAAAAAAAAAATTGGCTGCGTTACTTCAAATTCTATCTTAGATTTCACTAAAAACCGGGCAAAGCCTAGATGTCATCTGTGACCAGCATGTAAGTCCCCAGTGAAAAGTCTGAGTCTGCTTACTGCTTTTTATGATTAAAAGAGGAAACATTTGTAATTGTAAAAAATCATTAATTGGGCTGCCATCTCTACACAGGAACATCTTTCGAAGCAGATGTTACGTATGCGATGATCTTGTGTTTTACTTGACAAGGCTTGACCATTTTCTGACGATTGCTTTAGGGCAAGTCAGTGTTTCTTGTTGCAAGCCCTGTTTAAAATACTGACCTGTCTACACTGATTTGGAAGAAATTACATACAGTTCCACAAGTAACCTCAGTCATAATATACACTTCATCTTTAATTTGCTAAAAGCTAAACACAAATTATGCCGTTATGGGCAAAACAGTACATCAAAGCCTACCACTGGCACTCCTCTCAGGAAGCATTGTACTGGTGACTTCACCTGCAAACAAGCAACAGGCAGTGAGAAATGAACTGCTAGATAATTACAAGGAAACTGTAGTCTTTTTAAAATGGATCCAAAACCCTAACTTGATGACATTTAGCTTGCTAAAACACTGTTGCCATGTTCTTTCTATAAAATACTGTTTTCAGTGCTACTGATCTCCTCCAACCTTTAGGCTGCTTCCACCACTTCCTGTCTATGTGCACAAGCTCTAGTGTTGGCTGCACATCCCTATACTGGGCTGATTTACTGATAGTGACAATAGTAAACCACAGCAATGTGTGTTGGCACAGCTGCTTGTAGTCTTCACTAGGGGTGCATGTGACAGGGTGACAACTCTGAAGTACAGTTGGAAAAAAGTCGTCACCCCATAACAGGAAGTGCCTGAGCTAAGACCTTTATGGCTAGATTACCAGGCAATCTTTAACTGGGGTATTGTTCATACAAGGTTGATTGACCTGCATTAATCAACCCAGGCTTACCGCAAGCACACTGAGAAAGCAATGGTTCTTTATATTTATGGTGCGTTTTCCGTTTTTAACATTCACGTCAACCCCTGCCCTCAAGCTTACAATCTACATACCTTTTCACACCATACAAGTGAGTTTGTGTGCAATGCTAGATATTTTTTTTTTTTAAACAAACAAAAACATGCTACAATGCACAGTAATGTATTGCAACATGCTGTTATTAATATTTTTATATAGGATTTATATAGCGCCAACAGTTTACGCAGCGCTTTACAATATAAAAAGGGAGACAGTACAGTCACATTGCAATACAATACAAGTGGGTTAAGAGAGCCCTGTCTATAGGAGCTTACAATCTAATAGGCTGTTGTGCATACATTTGAATGTAGTGTATTTTTGTTCATTTTAATGTAAAACTGAAGCCAAAAATTTTAATTTTATTGAGAGTCTTTTTTTTTTTTTTTTGTTTTTTTTTTTTTGCCATCTGTGTCTCAATTTTACCACACTTCCCATCTCATAGCTACTGCATGAACTTAGAGAAAATCCCTGATTAGCACCAGGGTCACCAGAGCTAGTGATCCCTTAGGAAAATTTCCCCTCTACTCTCTGTTCTGGTGACAACCCAAAATTTGGGAAATTCTTTCACTCTTGGTGATAACAGTCACCTGGATAAATAGCGAAGGTAAATCTTCTTAACTAGGCACAGATCACAATAAAAACCTTACAGGGGTTTTAATCCCTCTCTACGTTATCCAAACCTAAATAATACAAGTTGTGCCTTTAGTTTTCCTTTAAATAAAGTTTATAAAGATAACACACGTCTGCTGGTGTGAACAAGGGCTGCAGATTTGAAAAGACTGAAAACAACTTTTGAAACAATATGTGTATGCATCCTTTTTTTTCTCCTTCAATGTTATCTGCTCTCCACTGGGTAGATCTGTACAGATTTGGTCCTGGAGACCCTAGTCCCTGAGAAAGAAAGGGATAAGAAATTTTACAGCTTTGAACAGAACAAGAAGTAGGCGCAAATTTTTTCCGGAGGGACACCGGTTCCTGTGACAGCGGTCAATACTCCTTAGTTTAAAGAGATTTCTCCAGGACAGGAAGTCAAGGAAAATCTACCCAACAAGATACAGCTAAATAAATAAATAAACTGATGTGGATTTAAAGAAGTATAGTCAAAGCTCGTTTGGCTGTACTTCTCCTATAGATCACAGGAGTACAGTCCGTTCTGTACTCCTTTGATCCGTTTTCAGCTGACAGCAGGCTAAAGCCAGTTGCCAGCTGACGTCACTCAACCGGTCCAGGCTCAGGAAAGATCCTGACAGTCGGGATCCACCTAGATGCCTGGACCAGCAGCTGGCTCAGCCTCTCAGCGAGCCTCTGAGAGGCTGAGCCAACCGCTCCCGCCCCTCCACAGCCCAGTGCTCCAGTGAGCAATGGAGGTGCAGAACAGAGAACCAGTGACTGAGAGTCACCAGCTCTCTGCAATTACTCAGTTATCGGTTTTAGAGCCCGTGGGGGACAGATGCAGCCTCGGAATGATACTGCATCCACCTAGGCGAGTATAAGTTTTCTCTTTTAATGAAACCCCTAATTATCTTTTAACCTTTATGGCAGTGTGTCTAAAAAAACTGGAACTAAATTGTATTTAGCCAGTTGTCCATAGAAGGAAAAAAAATGTTTGCAAAATAATTTGTTTTATCTGCTACATGCTACATGCTATCTTGGCTAGTAACCTAAAGCCTAATAAAGGGAAAAAAAAAATCACCCTTACAGTGGGGACACCCTGCACTGCATAGGTTAAATGCTCATTATGTCCAGGGGTGCACAGAAAGGGAGTAAATACTTACCTTACTCCTGGCCTACTCTGATCACACTCCAGCCTCCTCCTGTACAATACAGGGTTAATAGCCGTGAATTGTATATTGGGATGCCAATGCTCTGCCCACAGACTAGAGCCAGAAAAAGTGGGGTATAAGGTAAATTATAGAGCCTTCAATGTGCACCCCTTGACATAACAAGCATGTAACCCTTGCAGTGGGCGGGGGGTAGTCCCTACAGCAAGGGTGCATTTTATTCCCCCTATAGTTGGGCTTTGCTGGCTCGTTCACACCAGCAAGCCGTGCTGAACACTTGGCTTCTGGTGTGCACTGGGGGGGGGGGGGGGGCACAGTGCATATGTGCCAATCCCACTACATCACACTGTTTACTTTTTTTTTTTTTCAATAGAAGTTTATTGAAATGTTACTTGTGACATTTCAATACAGTTCTATTTACTGCAGAGGTATTGCGTTGCAGTGGTTTGCATTGCAACCTGCTGCTCTGAACAATCTTTACTGCATGCAGTACTTACTGTTTAGCACACATCACTAGTGTTAACGGCCCTTATAGGAAATAAGGCATTTAGCCGTGTCTTGTGGTGGGACTACACAGCTTTAGCACACCTGGTGTGAATGAGCCCTAATGCCACGTACACGCGGTCGGAATTTCCGATGGAAACAGTCCGATGGGAGCTTTTCATCGGATTTTCCGACCGTGTGTATGCCCATCGGTATTTTTCTGGCGGAATTTCCGACGGACTTTGGATTGAGAACCTGTTCTTAATTTTTCTGACGGAAAACCTTTCTATCCGATTTTCCGATCGTGTGTATGCAATTCCGACACGCAAAATTCCGACGCATGCTCGGAAACAATTCGACTCATGCTCAGGAGCATTAAACTTCCCTTTTATAGTGCATTCGAACGTGTTTTATGCCGTGGTGTTATTGACCGTCGGAATTTGGTGTGACCGTGTGTAGGCAAGACAGTTTGAGCGAAATTCCGTCTGAGTTCCGACGGGAAAACCATCATAAGCTTTTTCCGACGAGAATTCCGACCGTGTGTACGCAGCCTTACAGATCGTTTACACAGGGTGCTTTACCCCATGCAGGTCTGTGTTTTCCCAGCACGGGGATGCACAGGTGTTGCTGCTGTTGTGCCCTAATATGGCACGTGCATGAGTGTGTGTGCACACCCTGTATGCGTTTGGCGACCCACACTCACCCGCAAGTCATATTAGGACACAGTGGTTGTGTCCGTACAGCCATGTGTCCCAGTAGAAATGAATGGTGATGCTGGCATAGGGATGCACGCAACACCTGTGCATTTCCATGCCAGGAAAACGCAGCCAGCAGTAAAGTGCCCCATGTGAATGAGCCCTAGATGTTACATAAGTACACAGAGTAAAATAAAAAATCTTCATACTTTCACAACATATGTAGGTTATCTACAGTGTTTCCATTATAAGGTAATAAAAAAGAGAATGGGTCAATTAATAGACGGCTCAGCCCATTGTTTGGGGGTGGCTGTTCACTGTAAAAGTTGGTCGTTTTTAGTTTGTTTTGCCATACACAGATTCTGCAACTAAGCAACAAAGATGGCTCCCCCGGTGAAGTAAATGTATACACTATACCTCATGTTCTTTCGTAATTGCCATTCAGTCTGGTTATTTGAAACTGAAGCAGTGACATTTTCCTCGTTTTTTCATAAACATTTCTTCATGGATTTCCAAAACTGTGGTTAGTACCCTGAGCCCGATGTTTACCTGAGAGCGTGGAGATGTTCTTTGTTGTACACACTCAAAATGACGCGTCAGACTATGTGCAGTGAAATGAAACGTTTATAGGAAAGAAATAGGCGCACGTCATCTCAGCGGCATTAAATGATCTGACTAAAAGGAAAACGATGGAGAGACGTCAGCGGTGTTTTTTTAGAAAATGAAGGGCCATATATGTGGGAAGACAACGCTTCATGTGACGGAGTCCAGATACCTCAGGATAATGTCTGTGTAGAAAAAGGGATAGGTGGACTGGGTCCAGCACAGGGCTATCTTTATACTTGAAGTTGGACAGCTTGCTGTGTGTATTGAGAGTTGAGGTTGTTGTGGGATGCACTGTGTAAGCCTGGCTATACACCAAGCAAATTTCCTGATGAACCAGACGAAATTTGCTCAGTGAGTGGCCCTGTTGCCGCTCTGCTGCCCAACATTGAAGGAGCCAGATGGAAACTTGTCAGGCAAACAGTGCTTACCTCCATTCAGATGAAGACACTGGGTATTTTGACAGCTGGCAGGGTCGGCTGTCAAAATACAATAGACAGTGGGAGTTTCATCCATCCACAGTGTATAGCACCCTTGTGTAGTGTCCATATGTGCTCTATGGCCAGCTTAAAGTGACACTACAGTGCCTTGAAAAAATATTCATACCCCTTGAAATTTTCCACATTTTGTCATGTTACAACCAAAATCGTAAATGTATTTTATTGAGATTTTATGTGATAGACCAACACAAAGTGGCACATAATTGTGAAGTGGAAAGGAAATGATAAATGGTTTTCAACATTTTTTACAAATAAATATCTGAAAAGTGTGGCGTGCATTTGTATTGAGTCCTCCTGAGTCAATACTTTGTAGAACCACCTTTCACTGCAATTACAGCTGTCTCTTAAGTCTCTTTGGGGATGTCTCTAACAGCTTTGCACATCTAGAGAGTGACATATTTGCCCATTCTTCTTTGCAGAATAGCTCAAGCTCTGTCAGATTGGATGGAGAGCATCTTTGAACAGCAATTTTCAAGTCTTGCCACAGATTCTCAATTGGATTTAGGTCTGGACTTTGACTGGGCCATTCTAACACATGAATAAGCTTTGATCTAAACCATTCCATTGTAGCTCTGGCTGGATGTTTAGGGTTGTTGTCCTGCTGGAAGGTGAACCTCCACCCCAGTCTCAAGTATTTTGCAGACTCTAATGCCGCGTACACACGACCAGACTTTTCAACGGACTTGGAATCCGTCGGACAATTTGATTGTGTGTGGGCTCCAGCGGACTGTTTCTTCCCAAAATCCGGCGGACCTAGAAATAAAACGTGCTTCAAATCTTTCCGACGGACTCAAGTCCGGCCGAAAAATCCGGTCGCCTGTGTGCTAGTCCGACGGACTAAAACCGACGCTAGGGCAGCTATTGGCTATGAACTTCCTTATTCTACGTCATCACGTTCGAATCCTTCGGACTTTTGGAGTGATCATGTGTGGCCAAATCCGTTCGTTTGAAAGTCCGGCGGACCTCAGCTGCAAAGTCCGTCAGATTGTCCGCCGGACCAAGTCCGTCGAAAAGTCCGGTCGTGTGTATGCGGCATAACAGGTTTTTTTCTAAGATTGCCCTGTATTTGACTCCATCCATCTTCCCATCAACTCTGACCAGCTTTCCTGTCCCTTTTGAAGAAAAGCATCCCCACAACATGATGCTGTCACCGCATCCGATGGTGTGTTGAGGCTGATGTGCAGTGGTAGTTTTGCTTTTAGGCCAAAAACGTAAATTTTGGTCACATCATATCAGAGCACCTTCTTCCACATATTTGCTGTGTCCCCCACATGGCTTCTCACAAACTGCAAATTGGACTTTATATGGCTTTCTTTTAACAATGGCTTTCTTCTTGACACTCTCTTCCATAAAGGCCACATTTGGTTGTCCTGTGGACGGATTCTCCCACCTGAGCTGTGGATCTCTGCAGCTCCTCCAGAGTTACCATGGGTCTCTTGGCTGCTTCTCTGATTAATGCTCTCCTTGCCCGGCCTGTCAGTTTAGGTGGACGGTCATGTCTTGGTAAGTTTGCAGTTGTGCCATACTCTTTCCATTTTCAGATGATGGATTGAACAGTGCTCTGTGAGATGTTCAAAGCTTGGGATAATTTTTTTATAACCTAACCCTGCTTTAAACTACTCTACAACTTTATCCCTGACCTTTCTGGTGTGTTCCGTGGCCTTTATGATGCTGTTTGTTCACCAAGGTTCTCTAACAAACCTCTGAGGGCTTCACAGAATAGCTGTTTTTATACTGAGACTGGTGGACTCTATTTACTAATTAGGTGACTTCCACTAGATTTTAGTTAGAGGTATCGGAGTAAAGGGGGATGAATAAAAATGCATGCCACGCTTTTCAGATATTTATTTGTAAAACATTTTGAAAAACATTTATAATTTTCCTTCCACTTCACAATTATGTGCCACTTTGTGTTGGTCTATCATAAAATAAAACAATAAAATACATTTACATTTTTGGTTGTAACATGGAAAAATTTGGAAAATGTCAAGGGGTATGAATACTTTTTCAATGCACTGTAAATGATATCCTTATTGTCCAAATATAATGCATACACATCTGATACTCATTGCTCCTGTAATCTATTCTTCATTAAGGCCCCTTTCACACTGGGGCGGTGAGCCGCGGTGACGGTAAAGCAGCGCTATATTTAGCGCTGCTTTACCGTCGTTTTCACCGCGGTTTTCGGCCGCTCGCGGTGCGGTTTTACCCCCCGCGAGCGGCCGAAAAAGGGTTAAACACCCCCCGCAGAGCGCCGCCGTAGCGGCGCTTTGCGGCGGTATTGCCGCGGTTTTACCGCGGTCTCCCATTCTTTTCAATGGGAAGGAGCGGTATAGGAGCGGTGAACACACCGCTCCTATCCCGCTCCAAAGATGCTGCTAGCAGGACTTTTTTTTTTCATCCTGCTAGCGCACCGCTCCAGTGTGAAAGCCCGCCGGCTTTCACACTGGAGTTAAAGGGGCAGGATTTTTTCATGCGGTGAACAGGCGCTATTTTTAGCGCTGCACCGCATGAAAAACGCCCCGGTGTGAAAGGGGCCTAAATCATTTCTTAATGTTTTTTTTCTGCCTCCTTGTAACATCCTCCATGAGCTCCTGAACCTCTCTCCTCTTTTCCCTTACATCGTTTGTTCGGAATGTTAGCTGCGGTCATGTGCACTGCTCTACACTACAAATCTCATAGTCTATAGTCCAGCTCAGCGAGAAAGAGAGGGTGGCTACATTCCTACATACAGTAGGAGCACGTAGATCAAATATAGCCACCCTCTAGGGCGCTGTTCACACCTATGCGTTTTTTATTTCTTTTTGCAGAAACGCACTACAGTCCATTTAACACGGTTTCCTATGGGACACGTTCACATCTATGCTTTTTTTTTTCAGCTGCCGCATTTTTGGAGAGGGTCAGGGACTTTTTTTTTAAAGCAAAACAGTGCATTTTTGGTTCAACAGGCTACAATGGAGAAGCTGCAGAAAAACACGTAGTGTGTTTTTTTTCTGCGATTTGCATTTTGCGTTATTTTTAATCTTCCCAACAACAACTTGTCCAAATTAGAAAAAAACAAAAGCATAAAAAATGCAAAATGCGTAAAAAAACATGGGAAAAACACATGTGCAAAAATGCAAAGTGCTCTGCAGAAACGGATCAAAAGCAAAATGCATAGGTGTGAACTGAGCCTAACAGGATCAGCAGCAAAAAAATAAAAAGGATTTAGGAGATTTGGTGGAGGCTGAGAACAATAGAAGGTTCCTTTTTAAATTAAATGTAAATTTCAATAGAATTTTGCCCAACATAAAAATTTTATATTTTGCAGCTTACCAGTCCTTAGATGTGGTGTCTGCTTTAGTTTCCCCTTTTTTTCACTTGTTGATCCGGCAAGTAAGTCTGTTTTTTTTCAACTTCCTTTAACAGACCAAGCTGTCTAGCAAAAGTAACAGTGGGTTGAGACAAATAAATTAAAACTGACAAGGGTGCTTACAATGGTCATTCGTTTATGTAAAACCTTTATCCCTTTATCAAAAATAACATCATTATAATTGTTTAACCACTTCAGTCCCGGAAGAATTTACCCCCTTCCTGACCAGAGCACTTTTTGCGATACGGCACTGCGTCACTTTAACTGACAATTGCGCGGTCGTGCGACGTTGCACCCAAACAAAATTGACGTCCTTTTTTTCCCACAAATAGAGCTTTTTTTTGGTGGTATTTGATCGCTTCTGTGGTTTTTATTTTTTATTTTATTTATTTATTTATTTACTTATTTTTTATTTTTTATTTTATTTTTTGAACTATAAACAAAAAAAAATTTTTTTACTTTTTGCTATAATAAAAATCCCCAAAATATTTATATATAAAAAAACAAGTTTTTTTTCCTGAGTTTAGGCCAATATGTATTCTTCTACACATTTTTGGTAAAAAAAATTGCAATAAGCGTATATTGATTGGTTTTCACAAAAGTTATAGCGTCTACAAAATAGGGGATAGATTTATGGAATTGTTATTATTCATTTTTTTTATTAGTAATGGCGGCGATCTGCGATTTTTATCGTGACTGCAACATTAAGGCGGACATGTCGGACACTTTTGACACTATTTTGAGACCATTGTCATTTATACAGCGATCAGTGCTATATAAACGCACTGATTACTGTATAAATAACACTGGCAGGGAACGGGTTAAACACTAGGGGGCGATCAAGGGGTTAAGTGTGTCCTAGGGAGTGATTCTAACTGTGGGGGTAGGGGCTACCTAGGACATGACAGCGATCACTTCTCCCGATGACAGGGAGCAGTAGTTCTCTGTCTTGTCACTAGGCAGAACGGGGAAATGCTTTGTTTACATCTTTCCGTTCTGCCTCTCCGTGACACGATCGCGGGACATCGGCAGATTTTGAGTCTGCGGGTCCAACTGGCACGGGGCATGCGGCAGGTGTTAGTCAAGTCTATCTAAATCTGCTAGTATATAACATGCTACCCTCTCCCCAGACTGATAGTGCTCCTGTCCAAGGGCATCTCCATTGCTCCTTCACAGAGTAAAGGCATCCTAAGACACAAGGTGAAAGTAAAGAAAAAAAGCAGAAAAAAAGGGAAACAAATGCAGCCACTACATTTAAGGATCTCTAAGCTGCAGTATACAGTATTACATTCTTATTTTGTAGTTTAATATCATTTTGAGCCTAAGCAGTACACTTAAAAATCTACCTTTTTTCTGAATTTCCGCCCAAAAATAGTAGAGCACTTCCTGGTACATTATGCCCACACAATCCTTTGCCTACAACCTCATAGATGTAGATCTACAGTGTGAGTTCTAAAGCAGTTCCCTCTAACTGCTATTCTCAGGAGATTTGGAGTGAGATTTGTAGGTAACGCTACTGTGTTACTCCCCTGCTCAGTATCAATCAGCTTCACTAAAGCCAGACAATTTTCTTTCCTGCAACCACAGGTTGCACATACACATACGTTTAAACAAATGTAGTGACTAATAAACTGTTTTTGGAATACAACCCCAATTTCAAAAAAGTTTAGTCCGGAGGATGCAGATCTCATGGCTGCTAAAAAGATTGTCAAATTTTGATTTGTCTGACCAGACAAAGGTTTTCCACTTTGCAACAGACCATTTTAAATTAACTTTGACCTTGAGAAGATGGCGGTGTTTCTGGATCATGTTCAGATATGGCTACTTCTTTGCATGATAGAGCTTTACCGTGCATTTTTGGATTGGATAGCACAGTGAACTGTGTACACAGACAGTGAATTTTGGAAGTATTCCTGACCCCATGCAGTGATGTCCATTAGAGAATCATGCCGGTTTTTAACCACTACAATACTGGGCACTTTCGCCCCCTTCCTTCCCAGCCCAATTTTCAGCTTTCAGCGGTCTCGCACTTTCAATGACAATTGCGCGGTCGTGCTACGCTGTACCCAAAGGAAATTTTTATCATTTTGTTTGCACAAATAGAGCTTTATTTTGGTGGTATTTATTCACGACTCTGTTTTTTATTTTTTGCGATATAAGCGAAAAAATTGCGGAAATTTGGAAAAAAAACAATATTTTCTTCTTTCTATTTTAAAAGAAATCCAACAAAATCTAATTGTGTCACAAATTTAAGCCAAAATGTATTCTGCTACATGTTTTTAGTAAAATAAATTCTGTTGTGTATAATAACTGGTTTGTGTCATCACAGACATATGTACGCAAATGATCATGTACAGATGTGTGCAGGTGATCACGGACATATGTGTGCAGATAATCATTGGGACATGTGATTTTAGTGGGACATATGTGGGGGACATGTGTTTTTATTATTTGGGGACATGTATTTTTATTATTTGGGGACATGTATTTTTATTATTTGGGGTAATGGTCAAACTCCGCAAACCTGGGAGGAAGACCGGGTGAACACATTGGCACACCGGCATCAGTGGAAGCGTGCTGCTGGAGAGCTGTGTTTTAAAGGTTTATTTTTTTCCCCCTTTGAGTTTACTACTACTTCAAAAATTGAGTAGTTCTGGAAAATACCACATTATGGTCACTAGATGGAGCTGAGAGTCATAGTAAAAAAGTATTTATTTACTGTGATCATCGGTCCCTTCTAGTGGCCATAATGCACCAGTTTCCAGATTAATTCTATTTTGCATGAATGAATAACTTTTGACCTGGAAAGAGAATAGCCTAGTAAGATGCAATTCTACCCTCAGTTGCACAGAACTAATGTACATGCTGTTTTACAGGATAAATAAACAAATAAATAGCTGGGCAAAAATAAACCCTTAAGTATCTTTTAGGCAAATTCTACTACTTGTCCACAGTTCCTTTGAAAATTTGATGTAGGTAATTTAAAAGAAAAATTATGTGTGTGTGACTCTTGAAGACTGGGGTTGTACAGCCCTGCAGAATGGAATGTTGTTAACTTTCTATTAAAAGGTGTGATAATGGTTGATGACATGGAAGCCGCCAGCGGTGTCATTGGCCATCAGGCTGATATCAGACACTGGGGAAGTGGCAACACTTCAGCCTTATATGAACCGACTCATTGGTGGGAAGGTTTGCCCTGGACAGAGAAACATTGCCCTTAGGCAATCACTGTGACATCATGTGTGATATTAGTGGACATAACTCCTCATATTAACCTGACTGTTGTTTGGTGTCAGCTCTTACATCTGACCTTCCTCACCCCGACAATACCTGGCTGTCCCTTCTAGCAATTGACTAATGATGGGAAATTCCTTTACACCTTTTGTCTTCGAAACAGCTGTGCTCCAGAATGCAATAAATTGTGATAGCCTTAGCAAGTAGCAATAAAAAGTAATAAGCGGTCCTTAGCATTGTTACGTACATCTTACCAAAACAGTGCCTTAAAAAAAGTATTCATACCCCTTGAAAATTTACACATTTTGTCATGTTTCAACCAAAAACGTAAATGTATTTTATTGGGATTTTATATGATAGACCAACACAAAGTGGCACATAATTGTGAAGTGGAAGGGAAATGATAAATGGTTTTCCAAATGTTTTACAAATAAATATCTTTGTATTCATTCCCCTTTACTCTAATACCCCTAACTAAAATCTTGTGTAACCATTTGCCTTCAGAAGTCACCTAATTGGTAAATAGAGTCCCACGTGTGTGTAATTTAATCTCAGTATAAATACAGCTGTTCTGTAAAGCCCTGAGAGGTTTGTTAGAGAACCTTAGTGATCAAACAGTATCATGGAGGCCAAGGAACACCACACCAGACAGGTCAGGGATAAGGTTGTGAGGAGGTTTAAACCAGGGTAAGGATATAAAAAAAATATCCCAAGCTTTGAACATCTCACGGAGCACTATTTAACCACTTCAGCCCCGGACCAATTGGCAGCCAAAGGACCAGGCCCCTTTTTGCGATTCGGCACTGCGTTGCTTTAACTGACAATTGCGCGGTCGTGCGACGTGGCTCCAAAACAAAATTGGCGTCCTTTTTTTCCCACAAATAGAGCTTTCTTTTGGTGGTATTTGATCGCCCCTGCGGTTTTTATTTTTTGCGCTATAAACAAAAATAGAGCGACAATTTTGAAAACAATGCAAGATTTTTTGCTTTTTGCTATAATAAATATCCCCAAAAAATATATAAAAAAACATTTTTTTCCCTCAGTTTAGGCCGATACGTATTCTTTTACATATTTTTGGTAAAAAAAATTGCAATTAGCGATTATTGATTGGTTTGTGCAAAAGTTATAGCGTTTACAAAATAGGGGATAGTTTTATAGCATTTTTATTAATATTTTTTTTTACTAGTAATGGCGGCGATCAGCGATTTTTATTGTGACTGCGACATTATGGCGGACACATCAGACATTTTTGACACATTTTGGGACCATTGTCATTTATACAGCAATCAATGCTATTTAAATGCATTGATTCCTGTATAAATGACAGTTGTAGTGAAAGAGTTAACCACTAGGGGGAGGGTTATGGGCTGTGACGTGTGTGTGTTTTTTTACATCAGGGGCGGGGCTGATGTCTGACGTCATTGATCGGCTTTCCCGATGACTGGGAACAGCCAATCAATGACAGGCAGAGAAGGAAGCGCGGAGAGAGGTTTGTTTACACATACCTCTCCCCGTTCTTCAGCTCCGTGACCCGATCGCGGGACACCAGCGGCGATCGGGTCCGCTGGTCCCACGGCCGGGGTCACGGAGCTCCCGACCGGGTCGCGGGCAGGCAATTACCAAATCATGTACAGGTACGTGATTTTGCCTGCCCGTGCCATTCTGCCGCAGTATATCTGCGTGAGGCGGTCGGGAAGCGGTTAATCCATCATCCAAAAATGGAGAGTATCGCACAACTGCAAACCTACCAAGACATGGCTGTCCACCTAAAGCAGGTGGAAAAATCCGTCCACAGGACAACTATTAGTCGTGCTCTCCACGAATCTGGCCTTTATGGAAGAGTGGCAAGAAAAAAGCCATAGTTGAAAGAAAGCCATAGGAAGTCCCATTTGCAGTTTGTGAGAAGCCATGTGGGGCACACAGCAAACATGTGGAAGAAGGTGCTCTGGTTAGATGAGACCAAAATTTTACTTTTTGGCCTAAAAGCAAAACGCAATGTGTGGCGGAAAACTAACACTGCACATCACCCTGAACACACCATTTTCTTCAGCAGGGACAGGGAAGCTGGTCAGAGTTGATGGGAAGATGGATGGAGCCAAATACAGGGAAATCTTAGGAGAAAACCTGTTATGCCGTGGACACACAATCGGAATTCTCGTTGGAGCCTTGGATGTTTTTTCCGACAGAATGTCCGCTCAAGCTTGTGTTGCCTACATACGGTCACACCAAATTCCGACCGCCAAGAACGCGTGACGTACAACACTTCGATTACTTGCGAAAATTAAGTTTAATGCCTCCGAGCATGCATCGAATTGTTTCCGAGCATGTGTCTGAATTTTGCGTGTCGGAATTGCCACAGACGATCGGAATTTCCGTCAAAAAAATTGAGAACATGCTCTCAATCTTTTGCTGGCCGAAATTCCGCCAGCAAAAGTCCGATGGAGCCTACACACGGTCGCATTTTCCAACCAAAGGCTCACATCGGTCTATTGCTGGCGGAATTTCCGATTGTATGTACACAGCAATAGAGGCTTCAAAAGACTTGAGACTGGGGTGGAGGTTCACCTTCCAGCAGGACAATGACCCTAAACCTACAACCAGATCAAAGCATACTCATGTGTTATGCCGCGTACACACGGTTGGAATTTCCGACACGTGTGTATGCCCCATAGGGCTTTTTACATCGAAAATTCAGATGAACTTAGATAGAGAACATGTTCTATATTTTTCCGATGGAACAAATTCCTATTGGAAAAAAATGCTCGTCTGTATGCTGTTCCGATGTACCAAAAATGACGCATGCTCTGAAGCAAGTACGAGACGGAAGCGCTCGGTCTGGTAAAACTAGCTTTCGTAATGGAGATAGCACATTTTTTTTTATTTCATCAAGATGTCCTTTTTTTGGATTATTGAAAAATTATCACAAACTGAGCAGCAGTAAAACAGACTGAAAAGCGTGAATCGTCTCTAACCAAACTTCTACTAACATGAGATAAACTCTCGTCTTGCCAACACCCTTTTGTCCTTCTTCTCTCTCACTTACTCACCTCACCAGCACTTTCACACTTTTGTATATATTTTTTAGTTTCACCCATTTATTCTCTCACCGGTCAATGCACACTCATCACTCCATCCTCCCCCTCCCCCCACCCTCTCATGCCTTTTCTTTTCCCCTCTCCCCACTTTTTCTCCCTCTCCCCACCCTCCCCTTATTTTTTCCCCTCTTCCCCCCTTTCCTTCCCCCCTTCCCCCCTTTCCTTCCCCCCTTCCCTCCCTCCCCCCCCCCCCCCCCCCTTTCCATTTTCTCCCTTCCCCACATCCCTCACACTACCCATTTGTTTGAGTATTTTTAATCCATTCACCGCTTGCATCCCATGGTTCACTTTTTTTCTTTTTTCAGGATTTCCTCACATCACCTACTTCTCCACTTGTTTGGTTGCTCACTTTATGTTCTTCTGGTCCTATACAGGTCCCTTGGATTTCCTTGTTTTTCCTTATTTTACGTAGAAAGGGTTCTAATGTTATCACAAAGGGCAACCTTGTCTGGTGCCATTATTTATCTGGAAATGTTCTGACAGTGTTCCATTCACCTTTACTCTTGCTCTTGGTGTTGAATATAGTGCCGCTATCCAACCCATTATGCGTTCCCCCACTTTCATCTCCCTCAGGACCTCGGTCATAAAGTTCCAGTTCACCCTATCGAAGGCCTTTTCGGCATCCATCGATACTATCGCTCTAAGGGTTTTATCTGGGTCATTTTTTATCCATTGTAAAATATGTAAGGCCCTTATAGTATTGTCTCTCGCCTCCCGGCCCTTCATAAAGCCTGTTTGATCGGGATGAACTATTTTTACTATATGATCTTGTAGCCTTAGAGCCAAGATTTTTGCTAGGAGTTTAATATCTGCATTTAGCAGGGAGATAGGTCTATAATTAGCACATTGCTGGGGGTCTTTTCCTGGCTTTGGAAGCACTGTAATGTACGCTAATAAGGCTTCTGATGATAGTGGGTTTAATGAGTTGATTGAATTAAAATAATTACATATCGGTTTTCCCAAGTATATAGCAAATTTTTTATAGTATGAGTTTGTGAAGCCGTCTGGCCCTGGGCTTTTCCCCATTGCCAGATTTGCTATCGCTCTGTTCACTTCTTCTATTGTTATTGGTTTGTTTATCTCTTCTATTACTTCTGTTGGTAAAGTTGGCATTTCTGCCTCTCTTATATAATCTCTGGTTTCGTTCAGTTGCTGCTCTTCTATACCCCCTGTTTGTTTAGAGTGGATATTATATAGAGCTTCATAGTAACTATGAAATTCTGCTGCTATTGCCTGAGTTTCTACTATCATTTTGTTTTTAACTGTTAATTTATGGATATGTCTGGACTCCTGTTGTTTTTTAAGCTGTCTTGCTAAGAGACGGCCACATTTGTTGCCCTGTTTATAGAACCTATGAGCAAAATATCTCGTTTTATTTCTTGTTTTATAATCTAGACATAGTGTTAGTTTACTCCTAGCAGTTTCCAATTTCTCGACCTCTGCCAGTTCTAGGTGTTTTTTATGTTTTTTTTCTAGATCGTTAATTTCTTCTAACAACTCTGTTATCTCTTTTTGTTTCTCTTTTTTTTTTCCTTGACCCTTGTGCTATCAATTCACCCCTAATTACTGATTTATGTGCCTCCCAGATCACTTGTTCGGATGTTTCTCCTGCAATGTTCATCTCAAAATACATTTTTTTTATTTTACTGTTTATTTCCTCTACTATATTGTTATCATCTAACAGTGTCTCGTTCAGTCGCCATACTCGTTCCCTATAACCTCCGGTCATATGTTGGATTGTCATTGTAATGGGGGCATGATCCGAGATTGTTATTGGTTCGATCGTACATGATCGGATCTTTTCCAGGTGGTACTGGTCCACCAGGAAAAGGTCCAAGCGTGAATACATATTATGTGTTTTAGAGAAGTAACTGTAGTCTTTCTTCCCATTGTGTTTTACCCGCCATCCATCTACCAGATGTGCTGATCTTATAAGTTGTTTTATATGTTTTAATGCTTTATGAGATATATTAGTTCTACCTGTTGAAGTGTCCATACTTGGGTCCATAACTAAATTAAAATCTCCCCCCAATATCAAGAAGCCTTCTCTATATTTTTCTAGTGACTTCAGAGTTTTTATCAAAAAGTTCACTGTTCCTGTATTTGGTGCATATATTGCGGCGAAGGTGTAACATTGACCGTTTAGTCTAGCTTTCACAAAGAGATATCGACCTTCTGGATCTATCTGGGTGGATTCCATTATTATCGGGCATGTTTTCCTGAATGTTATTGTTACCCCTCTTGCCCTGGCAATCGGGGAGGGGGCATGGAACCACTGATTAAATTCATGTGTTGGCATATTTGGTATATTCTCTTTCATAAAGTGAGTTTCTTGTAAATATGCTATATCTATTGCATAGTGCTGTAACTCTTGCCATAGGCGACCTCTTTTCTGTGCTGATTTTAGGCCTCTTATATTATATGATATTATTTTTATTGGAACAGCCATTACATTTTTTCCTTATTCCGGATGTTTAGCTTCACTATTACCCGAGCCCCTTGAGAGAGGAAGAAAAGAGAGAAAGAAAAAAAAAAAAAAAAAGGAAACCCCTTTCCCCTATAGCCCAATAATCCATTTGGGTTATTAACTAATTGGGCAGTGACGTCTAGAGGTGGGTTGCGCCCACCTTTTCGACCTCCCTGACCTTTTGCAAAATTGCAATTTCTAAGTCCTGTGTATTGGACCTAACCTAATGAGTTTGTTAACTCTGTAGCCCACCCCACTGATCTGAAGCCCCCTCCCCCTTTTTTTTTTTTCCCTTTCCTTTCCCTTCCTGTTCCCTGCTTATTGGCCTACATTGTTTCTTTATTCATCACTACTCTTCCCCTCACATCTGCATTCCCACTTGCATTTAGTCCTCTTCAAAAGGAGAGTGTGTGGGGGAGAGGGGCAGAGGGGGTGACTGGCTATTGAACTTCCTTTCTATAGTGCCGTCGTACGTTCTGTAGGTCACCGCGGGGCACACTGGCTATTGAACTTCCTTTCTATAGTGCCGTCGTACGTTCTGTAGGTCATCGCGTTCTTGGCAGTTGGAATTTGGTGTGACCCTGTGTATGCAAGACAGCTTTAGCGGAATTCCGTCGGCATTCCATCGGAAAAACCTTCAGAGTTTATTCCGATGGGAAAACTGGTCATGTGTACGCAGCATTAGAATGGCCCAGACCTAAGTCCAATTGAGTATCTATGGCAAGGCCTGAAAATTGCTGTTCACAGAAGCTCTCCATTCAATCTGACAGAGCTCGAGCCATTTTGCAAAGCAGAATGGGCAAAATGTCAGTCTCTAGATGTGCAAAGCTGGTAGAGACATACCCAGAAAGACTTGCAGCTGTAATTGCAGAGAAAGGTGGTTCTACAAAGTATTGACTCAGGGGGGCTGAATACAAATGCATGCCACACTTTTCACATATTTATTTGTGAGAAATTTGGAAAACCATTTATCATTTTCCTTCCACTTCACAATTATGTGCCACTTTGTGTTGGTCTATCACATAAAATCCCAATAAAATACATTTACGTTTTTGGTTGTAACATGACAAAATGTGTAAAATTTTAAGTGGTATGAATACTTTTCTTTTTCAGGGCACTGTATGTTTATTGTTAAAGTAGATATAAAATTTAACAATTTGACCTATAGTTTGCTAAAGCATAGTGTAATATAAACAATTACAATTTTTATTTTTGGATTAAGGATGCTATACATAATCTCCTGCAGCCCTTTTGCAGCTACTTCCTGTCTACATGTATCAACTCCAGAATGGCTGCATGGCATTCCTAATGATAGGTTTCCAGGTGGTGGCAACAGTAGTCCATGCCTGAATATTGTAGGGGTGGGCTAATTTCATATAGCGGTACCACATTCAAATGATCAGATCACTAATACGAAAAATAGACTCAACACATCACAATATATAAAATCAAAACATAAATTGTATTAATGTTACATTAAGACATATTTCAAACTTCAATTATACACAAAAGCATTAATATATCCCAATAAGCCCCAGTACTAATATTTATCATCCTCAACACCCATTACCTATCCAGTATTATTTAACTCACGTATATGGTCCTAAGACTTGATTCATCAGTATATTATTAGATACTGTATGCTAATGCGGTGGAGGAAAGGATTTTATTTTTTTCAATTTTTTTCTCTAAAAATATTTTGCTTCTTTAGGTGCATTGTATAGGCTAATCCAATGATAAATATAAAAATAAAATTACCATACAATATAATCATTATATATACAAAGCTAATAACCTATACATACAATATGTACAGAATACAGTTTTTTCTTTTTTAGATTTAGCAGGAATTTTGTAAGTTATTTCATCTTTTTGTCCGCTATTAATGATTTTATTGTATTTTTATGGAAAATATTGTTTTAATATTTGGGGGGGAGGGGCTGTCAGGTAGGCTGTATGGTTCCCCATGATTTCAAACAGCAGTCCTGCTTGTGGGTACCTTAAAAGTCCAGTACGGGGGGTCCCCGGGTTACAAACAAGATAGGGACTGTAGGTTTGTTCTTAAGTTGAATCTGTTTGTAAGTCGGAACAGGTACATTTTTTTTAAGTGTTTTTTTAGATAACATAGGGAAGGGTTATCACCCCTGTAACATTTGTTTTGCTGTCTGTGCCCCTGTTCAGAAGATTCACCTCACCTTCTGTCCCAGTGACAATTGGATTTTGAAAATTTGGGGTTGTTAGGGAAACATGGACTGGTGATAAAGCATCAGTGGAGACACCTTTTTCCCCAATTAACTCTTACAGGAGAGAATTTCCCTCCTAGGGGTGGATTTCCTCTCACTTCCTGTTGTCTCCCTCCGTTTGTAGGAGTCGTTTGTAAGTCAGATGTTTGTAAGTAGGGGACCCCCTGTGTATAGTCTAATATTTGTATTATTAATGTGTTGAAACCATCCCTTGTAATTTGGAAGCCCATGAGACAGAATAACAAAGCAGAAGCGTGCTCCCAATGCCTGCGATTGTGGCTAAGAACCAAGGATTTTATTTTTAAAGCATCCCCCGACTTACAATTTAATTACAACAGCCAATCAAGCAGTGGTTAAAAAGTAGCCGTACGTTCTCTGCATGCACATTCCCCCCACAATGGTTCTTTCACAGATGTTCTCCTAAGTTTGCCTCTGGCAAAATTTGTTAATTGTGGACCATTTTTAAGAAAACATGAGTGATCAGATCAAACACATTTTCTTTTATTTATAATATGATCCCAATTAAATAATGTAGCATTACAAAATAGCACAATAATAGAACAATCATTAAAAAAAACATAGCAATAAAGGAAAATTAAAATGGTCCTGCTTATACGTTTGCGTACCCTTTGTTCCTAACATTGTGTACTACTCCCTTTAGCATCAATGACACCATGCAGTCCTCTGTGATAGAGGCCCTTTATTCTCTCATGTGGTAAAGTTGCCCATTTTTCTTGGCAAAAAGTCTCTAGGTCCTGTTAATTCTTTGGTTATCTAGCATAAACTGCATGTTTGATATCTCCTTAAAGTGGCCGATTTATGTTGAGGTCAGGAGATAGTAATGGCAACTCGAGAACCTTCACTTTTTTCAGCTGCGTTGCATAAATGGTTAATTTGACTTTATGTTTCAGATTATTGTCACATTGCAAAGTCCTTATGGGGACCATAAGGACTTTGCAATGTGACAATAATCTGAAACATAAAGTCAAATTAACCATTTATGCAACGCAGCTGAAAAAAGTGAAGGTTCTCGAGTTGCCATTACTATCTCCTGACCTCAACGTAAATGCACACCTTCCAAGCTGACGAATGCAAACTATCTTCCAACATTTTCTCATAATATGCTGCATTTATATTGCCATTAACTTTGACTAAATTGACTAAATTCCCTGTGCTGGTGTAGCTCAGAACCCCCCACTTCCCGTTATACAGCAGAGATCTATCTTCTCTTCTCTGTAGGGATGGTGTGCGCTCTTCATAGGCCTTATTGACTGCTCTCCAAACATAGCTTCTTTGGTTGTGACCAAAACATTCATATTTGGTCTATAGTCACTACAAACCTCTATACCACTTTCAGATTGAAGGATATTGGGCGGGAGGATGCTCACAGGGCGACCCACGGCTCAAATTTTGACTGGTTCATCAGGAACTGTCCAAAACTCTCCCCATGTATGGCCATGTTTGGTTCCCAAGGACTGATGCTGTGGGAGAGTAGTTCGAGAGCACTGTAATGTATTGTATTGATTTCCTTTTTGGACCACTAACCGATTGCCTCACTTAAAAAGTACATTCTACTCATTGTAGTTGGGTTCAGCCTTGTTGTTGCACATTGATCACCTGCAAGTCCAAATGAAAGACACAAAAGAGTATTTTTTTTTTAATTACAATTTTTGTTTTCCACAAGTGCAAATTAGAATCAAAACTACACAGAATGCCTCAATTGTGATTTTTATTTGCTTCCCAGTAAAACATGCTGGGAGCTGTTCCTATCGGTGTAGTTGACACCATCAAGCGTTTGCGACTCATACGGTGTAAACCTATCTGAGTCGACAACATTTGGTAAGCCTTATTCCAACTGGTGACGGACCCCTTCAGACAAGTTGAACAAGTCACTTATATGTTGTTTCAACACACTTATTTTTTTGCCACGAGTTTGGTGTATTTGTTTATAGTCACAAATTCACTTTGAATTATTTTATATGATTAACTAATATATATATCTGTGTTCTAATAGAGATGTATATACGAAATCATGTTTTCTAGTTTGAAATAGAGATTTCATTGATTTAGTTGTTGTCACATCACCTATTTATGGGTATATTTGTATATTTTTTTTATTATGGTCACAGTGTGAGGTTTATTTAGCGATAAATATTTGGTTTACAGTCACCATACACTCGAGTGTGTATTACGCACACATTGGTCATAAGATTTTGTTTGCACATACCCACTTGCACATTTCTTTATGTGAATGTTCAATAATAAATTTTTGGACATTTAGAGCGCCGCACTTTTTATTTCCATTGCTTTTACGTAAAACATGCTACCTGCCAATTGTAAAAAAAAAAACAAACAACAACAGCGCCGCTACCCCACCTAAAATTAAATTGAGTACAAAGTGAGGTAAGTGCAGCTGTGGGACTCCAGTTGAAACTAGTATATAAATAAAGAGGGAGAGACACAGCGCAAATGAACCCCACTAAACTGAGAAACTTAAAATGCAGAGATAGAATAACAAAAATAAATTAAACAAATGAGAAGATAAATAAAGATTAAAAAAAAGACCAAAAACAAATATCTTAAAAAAAAAAACAGTAAATAAAAATAATTTACTAATTGTTTGATGGATGAATAAATAATGCAGTAATGTATTACATTATTTATTCATCCATAAAACAATTATTAATTGATTTTTATTCATTATTTTTTATTTGTTTTTTGGTCTTTTTTTATATCTTTATTTTTTTCATTTGTTTTTTAATTATTTTTCGTTATTCTGTTACTTCTCCATTTTAAGTTTCTCAGTTTAGTGGGGTTTATTTGCACTGTTTCTCTTCCTCTTTACTTGCCAATTGTTTTGTACCTGGACACTGACAGACAAATAAGTTTATCCCCTGTGCCTTCAGATCAAAAATGGAAACCGTTAGAAAAAGTTAAATTTCAAGAGGAATGGCATATGGCTCTTGGTCTGTGGTCAAATACCAAGTGTAGCAATAGTTCCATTCCAAATAAACCTTGTGCAGAACGATTTATTTGACTTGATTTGCTGTCAGAATTGTGTTGCTATCGTATTTTGAGCCATACATAATTGGCTCTCAATTGCTAAAAGCTACAATTTGTTCTTAAAAATGTAAAATTAAGATTTTTTTGTAAGCAGTTAGACTAAAAGAAAAGAAAAACAACACAATACTTATTTTTGCCTTGATAACAGTGATAAAGCATTATAAACCCTGTTATTTTTTTTATTGCTTTTTGTGTCCTGCTGGGGAGATTCACACTCTGTTTGTCACAATGACTGTCTCCAGGATGCAAAGTTTTGAGCTACCACCAGAACAGGATTAGAGGGGTAATCTGCCAATGGGTATACTGTTTTTAGTGACCACTATCTACTAAAGGATGTCCTCTCACTTCCTATTGTTTTACCTAAAAGAGCAAAAAAAAATCAAAAAACAAGGGATTCTCTAGAGCAGTGGTCTCCAATGCGGCCCTTTGCTTGCTTTTATCCGGCCCTTTGGGAGGCTATTCCTTCCATTGACACCAAAAAGAAGGCACCATTCCTTCCATTGACACCAACAGTAGGGAACCAACGATGGGACACTATTCTCCCCACTGATACCAATAATATGGTACTATTCCCCCCACTGATACTAATGATGGGGCACTCTTCCTCCCACTAATACCAATGATTTGATACTATTCCTCCCACTAATACCAATTCTGGATATTCCTCCTTCTGCTGACTACAGGCACTATATCATTTTTTTATTCCCACTAACACCAAGATATGAGATATTGTTTATTCCTGCTGATGCTGGGATATTTTCTACTCCCGCTGGCCACTCCTGCCCCATCTAAAACCTGAAGGACAGTAAACTGTCACTTTCTTTTAAAAGTTTGGAAACCCCTGCTCTAGAGGCCCCTGGAAAGTTTAGTGGGAAAATCAAAAGACTTACTTGGAGATGATCTTTTAAAAAAAGGGCTCACTTCAGTGGTTAAATTGTTATGGCCATGTAGTGGGCTAGGTTATACCACACATTTTACATCATTTAGTTCCTGATAGGACAAAGTACATTTATCACGTTTCCCCATCTTCCTATGTTCCCTGAAACACTAGCTTTGGCCCCTTGGAATTGCCCGACAATGCAGCTATCAAGGAGCCTGCTTGATAGTGAGTGCCTGTCTACAGCTCCCATCATGGGAAGTTCTCGCAGAACTTTTTTCAGGGGGGGCATCATTTTAGGGTCACCCATTCACCGCCCTTTTTCGACCCTTTTCGACAATGTAATTATCACATTATCCTGGTCAGAGACTGCAGACGTAGTCCAGTCCCTAGGATAAGTAATGGATAATGGCCAACAGGCCCTCTTACCAGACCCAGCGAAACTACAGCAGTGATCCCTCCCGCTGGATGTTCGCTCCCTCTGGGTTCCCCAGGGGCGAATCTGGTCAGTAGTGTAGCATGCCTGTACCCTGGTAGTGGCTCAGTCTTTCTCTCTCTGGTGGTGCAGGGCAGCGTGGCTCTCTCTCTGGCTTCCGCCCAGCACACTCCTTATTCTTTGTCCTGTAGCGCTCTCTCCCTCAGCTTTTTTTCGCAGTCTCTCAATCTCTCTCTTGATCGAGCTGTAGCCTCCTCCCTGTGGAAAATGGGGCCCCCAATCTTTGGGACTATCTTTGGGACTACATGTCCCATGATGCTCTCCTATCATAGTCTCTTTTGATTGGCCCTAAATTATGGCCAATAGGGAAGGAACGAAGCGGGCAGGAAGCTTGGCAGGGAACCTGGTGAGAGCCGCCGTATCTTCTCCCTGACAGGAGAATAGGTGGGGCGAGCTGGGGAAACCTCTGATAGCCCGCAGTTCGCCTTTCTGCTGTCACAGTGCTGCTGAGTTCTCTGCTGGACTGAGCAGGGAAAAGAGCCCAAAGTCACACTACACTAAAGGAGGGGCTTGACAGCACCTTGATGGTGTCACCCCGATAGCGATACAACTGTGCTGAATTTAAGATCCGATCCCTGATTCCAGGGGGGGGCACTTGACCCCCCTTGCCCCTACCTGCGGACGCCCATGGCTCCCAGCACTTGCCTGAGGCAAGAACCACCATGAGGAATGCAGAGGGAGGTGAGGCTGACAAACATTACTGCCCTCTGAATTTCTTGGGCATGTGCTGGTAGCCGTAGAAAGACACATGTTATTAAAGCAGTTGTCTCCTTGCTGGTTGTGGTGAGCTTGTGCCAAAGGACAGGAGCGAGGGGGCTGTATGCGACATTGCAGCTAGTGTTACAGGACACGTAGGAAGATGGGACAAAGTAATACATGTACTATCTCCTATCAGGAACTAAATAATGTTAAAAAAAATAGGCATAGGGTCAGCCCACCTAAATGGGATATTTTTATAATTTAGTTTTTGGTAGTCACTGAAGAGTTGAAACATCTGACTGTGACAGTCATATCTCTTGGGGACTGTATTGTTGAGATCCCTGCACTTCCTGGGTCTGCACACCTGCTTTATGAGGGCTTTCCAGTTTCCACTCTCCTTGTTGTAACAGGAAATGCCAGAACACAAAAGCCAGCGGTGCATCTTATACACCAAGGTGGACAAGAGTTGAGAATGTTGACAGGGAGATCTCGCTGTTAAAGTGTCCAAGCAATATAAGAAGCCAGTGGTTGACCTGGTTTCATGTAAAACTAAAATATAACTTTTATCTGGATTGTCCTTAAACTAGAAGTTCACATTAATACTAAAATCTGTTAGGCTGGGTTCACATATATGCAAATTGGATGCAGGTTTTTGAGCTTTCAGCTTTCGGCTTCTCTGTGGAGGCGTGTGCAGAGGAGGCAGTGGCAACGGAAGCCCCATAGTAAGTCTATGGGTGACGTCACTTCCCCGGCTTTCACAGCCCTTGTCAGCTGTGTCCTGCACAGAACTTCTCCTGCTGGAGACCGGACCGGATTGGCTTCAGAAAAAGTATGTATAACAATTTCTTCTGTACAGGGCTGGATAGGTTAGTCTTGGATTGTGGATGTCTGTAGATTTAGAGATTTTAGTGTTAGGGTGAACTTCCACTTTAAGGATTCAAATTTGGGAGAGTTGATGGGTTTTCAGACACTTCAGGGAGTACAGATATTCGCACTTCTCAGCTTCTAAACTGAACCAAAGTGTCACACTCACCTGTACCATGTTCCAGCTCCATGTCCTTTCCCCTACGTGAGGCCGTTGGCATGCAGCCAATCAGCGTCCAATAGCGCCGCAGCTAATCCTTGGCCAGGTTATGTCTTAATTGGTTGGCGCACATGTTGCTCGACATTCGATCACTGTGTTGCCACACTAGCTGCTGAGCCACCTCTCTCTCTAGTTGACTTCCTGGGCATATCTTTAGTGGTTCTCTGTGACCCCTGCATTCTCCCTGTGTCCTCCAATGTTCCTGACTCCAGAAATTCTCTGTGACTCCTTGTGCATTTTCACTTCTAATGAATCTCATATTCGCTGAATGAATGGGCACATTGACACCATTCCCTTCAGTGCCATCGGGAATCCTGTCTCTTCATTCTCCTTTACCTGTTTCCTCTGTGGTCCAAGCCACCACCTCTGTGGTCCAACGCCTCAGCTGTTGTTACTAAGACCTGGTCAGCCAGTCAACCCCAGTAGGAATAGATTACCTATCCTTGGCATAAAGAACTAGAATTATTTGTTTGTGTCACCTTGCTTTAAAGGATAAGTTCACCTTTTAAAAAAAATAAAAATAAATGCAGGTAAAAAAATGTGCATGTATTATTTTTTTAATTGGGAGCAAGGAAAGCATTGCACTTACGATCAGCAGATTGTGGGTGCTATGCAGGGCTCTTGCAGGCTCTGTGTGTAAGCTGTTTGGCCTTACATCATACGGCTAGCAGTTACACCTTAACAGGAAGCATCAATGAACTAACACGGCGCTCAACAGCGCCGTGGCAGGTCATTGAGAACTACAAGCCAATAGCCGCAAAGGCTGCCGGATCTTGTAGTTTTCAGTTCACAGAACTCTATGAATGAGTGATGTGGCCAGGCAGGTGGAGAGGATGTCCCGCCGCTCGTGACATTGGGGAAGTGCGGGGGCCGGTGGATTTGTAAGATGTTTCACCCTGAATATGGGTGTAACATGTAACATGTTACAAAAAGTGACAAAAAGTGACAAAAAGTGAAATTAGGAGTCAGTAGAAGCCATTCTGTGTGTGTGTCCCCACTACCACTTATACTAGAACTCCAGGTTTAGGTTAACTTTATGTTACTAAACCCAGGACCCTGCATTCACAATATCTGGTCCCCCACAGAACACATAACATGAATTATTTTAATTAATACAGTATAAATTGCTAAATACCTTTTCTCATCAGCAATATATAGCAGACTTGTGATTTTTATCAGTGTCTGGTTAAAGCTTGTAAGAGGAGTTTTCATTCTACTCTAACTGTCTTGTGAGACTGCAGGACTGCTGACCCTCTGTCTGGACAATGCTGATTGGCCCTGTGCCGATCATATGCACCCTCCCAGAAAAAAAATAAAAAACTATAGCAATACACATCAAACTGAGTGTGTAGATAGTGCCCCCAGGACTCTGTACCATCAGCAGATGCATTGGGGACAGTGGAAGAAGGGGAGGATCAGATAAGACAGGATCAAACAGCCTTTTTACACAATGCAGAGGATTAACCCCTTAGGTTCCACAGTGAGTATAAAAAGCATGCTTTACTACATATACAGACTGATTTTACTGTTCTTGGTTCAGAAATATTTTAAATAGTTTGGGCTTTCTGAGAATTGAGAACTGTCCAGCAAAAAAAGTGCGTTGCAGAAGTCTGTTATATGTTTGCCACTTTTTATGCTTCAGAGCTTGAAAGTAGAACCAAATTGCAGACTGAGTGGGCGAATCTCCTAACCAGTAGGCATTTCCAAATTGTGCTTTATTCAACAAATATTTTTATTGCTTCTGTAAAGAGACAGGACCTGTTATGGAGCACATATGAGTATTGCACAGTGTAAATAACACCTTTTCACTGTACTAGAGGCTTTACTCGCCCTGGGCCATGTGCTTTTCACAAAATGATATTCATAGGTGTTAATTCCCACCTGCAATGCACAATTTTGGAGGTCTGTATATTATGATTTTTGTTGGAATGCTAAAGCTTGGGATACTCAAGAGTTTTAGATTAATATTTTTACAAGGTGCAGCTGTTCTAATATTCACTGGGGGAGTCGAGTAAGGAAAAGCTTTGTCTTGAAGAGCTTTTTACAGTTAATTCTGAGAACCCAGGAGTATGTTGGTTAGGATGGGTGCCATTATGAGATGTCATTTTTGTTAGGGACATAAAGAAATCATTTGAATGCCTCCACCCTTTACTGTTAAATGATGAATAAAGCTTGTCTTGTACTTATCTTACCATACCAAATAGAAATGCATAGCCTATACCTTAAAGTGATTGTAAAGTCTTGTTTATTTCAAATTAAAACTAACAAACATGTTATACTTACTTCCTTTGTGCAGTTGGTTTTGCACAGAGCAGCTCAGATCCTCCTCTTCTTGGGACCCTCTTCGGCTCTCCTGACCCCTCCCTCCTGTTGGGTGCCCACACAGCAAGCAAGCTGCTTGCTTTGTGGGCACCCGAGCCGAGTTGGGTTGACTGACTGTGATTGACAGCAGCAAAAGCCAATGGCGCCGTGCTGCTGTCTCAGCCAATGAGGAGGGGAGTCCCGGACAGCCAAGACTTTCCTACAACATCGTTGGAGCTAGAGGGACCTCAGGTAAGTATTAGGGGGGGAGGGGGGGGCTGCTGCACACAGAAGGCTTTTTATATGAATGCATAGAATGCATTAAAATAAAAAACCTTCTGACTTTACAACCACTTTAAGGTTATGTTTCAGTCAAAATTTTAATTTAAACCTTAAGATGCTAACCATCAGTTCAGGAATTTAATTTTCAACTCGGTATTGCTGTAGTGCTAATCCACACCACTTCTTTTCGGCAATAGGTGCTCCTTTGCTGCCTTGTTAAAGTGGATGTAAACCCACACATATACCCAGCCTCAGATGATACACAGGGATGAAACAAATATCCCTACATAAGTTTTACATGTATATCTGCTTTCTTCAGCTTTATATAGTCTTTAGAACTTTCAGATCATATTAAGAGATTTTCTCTTCCTGTTCATCACTGAAGTGAAGCCTGGGCATACAAGCCAAGATAGCTGATTGGAGGAAAGGCACACCCCCCCCCCCCTCCGCATAGGTAGAGACTTTCAGAGCTGTTCGTTGAATGGTTCAGTTCTGTGCTAATCTATTTATAGCATCCTCTCCAACACAAAACGCAGGCTGCTTTTATCTCAGTTGACAGAGGACTTGTCAGGAGTTAGGATGATAACAGAAGAATGGAGCAGGAGACAGCTATGGGACATAGTGCTTTGAAGAGAGATACAGTAAGCAAACACTGCAGATATATGTGACTAGCTCAAATTTCATGAATCGGTTTACATCTACTTATATGCAATATGCATAGTATCAAACATGGAGGTTCAACAAACTATGCATAGAAAACAAAATTTGCTAATGATTTCTGTATAACTTAAATTTATCTCATGCATCTCCATGTATATTTTAAATAAAAGCAGTGTACAGAAATTTGTAAACCATTTCCTTGTACACAACTGTTGTTTTTTTATGCTAACTGACGCTATTGGAAAATGTGAGTGCATCATCAAAAATTTCAAACAAATGGACCTTTTTTTTTTCATTAAAAAAAATAATTAACACACCCACTGAACAAGAACAAATACTCAGGATAGGCTGCATTACAAATAATTAAGTTAACCACATTCAAACATTTTTCTGTAAAAGGATAAATACAAATACAAAAATGCTAAAAATGGATGATAAGTGATGATCTGGAAAAAGCCCTTTAATTGCTTTTGTGTGGAAGCAAAGTGAACAATTTTCATACTGTTTCTATACTATTACATTCAAATGTAGTTGTATTGTACATACATGTTTTAGACCCGGGGCACCAACCTGCAGCCCAAGATGGCTATGAATGTGTTTTAACAAAAACATTAAAATTTTTATTTTTTTTGCAAAAATGTATTTACACTTTTTTTTTTACAAATTTTGACAGTGTTTCTTTACTGGAATTTTATAAGTTTTATCTTCCCAAGGGAAAACATCCCACTCTTCATAATCACACCTTATTAGTGTCATCAGTTTTCCACAGCGCCTATATTTGTGAGCAACTATTTTGAAGGATGAAGAACACAAAGGCCAAAATTAGAATCAAAATATCTGATGAACACCTTGAAAATTCATTGAGAATTGCTACTACATCCATCCAACCAGATATTGATGCGTTAGTTTATCAAAAACAATGTCAAACATTGCACTAGTTTTATGTTTCCCTCTTTTACTTTTGTAATAAACAATATTACAAAAAAAAATTACCGTATTTATCGGCGTATAACGCACTTTTTTCCCCTTAAAATCAGCACTTTTCCCCCTTAAAATCAGTGGAAAATCGTGGGTGCATGTTATACATCAATCCCCGCTGTCTCTGAGGGAAGAGGAGCGAGCACCGCTGAATTACATAGAGCCGCGATCTCCTGTGTAACCGGAGCTCCGTCACTCACAGCCACGCCTCCTGGCCCCGCATTAGGCCACTGCTCTGTCTATCATGTAAGCAGGGCCAGGAGGCGTGGCTGTGAGTGACAGAGCTCCGTTTACACAGGAGATTGCGGCTCTGTGTAATGCAGCGGCGCTCGCTCCTCCTCTTCCCTCGGGGGCCAACAGGGATAATCCAACACTGGCGAGGCTGCAATGATGGGAAAGGTGAGGCTGCAGATGAGCACTGAACAGGCTGCATTGTTGGTCAATTTATAGGCTGCAGATATGGACTATACAATGCTGCATTGTTGGTCAATTTAATGGCTGCAGATGGGCACTGAACTGGCTGCATTGTTGGTCAGTTTAATGGCTGCAGATGGGCACTGAGCAGGGTGCATTGATGGGCAATTTAGAGGCTGCAGATGGGCACTGAGCAGGGTGCATTGATGAGCTGTAACACTAATTTTGCTTCAAAGTTCTTTATCTAAAATGTAACTTTTTTCCCTTAAATTAGGGTGCGTGTTATACACCGATAAATACGGTAAGTTTTATAACTCAAATGGATACATTATCGTTATCGAGGATCGTTAACTTGTGCCTGACTTCTTCTGCTCACCAGCTATCCTTATTGTTATGCCTCGTACACACGATCGGACATTCCGACAACAAAATCCATACATTTTTTCTTTCGGATGTTGGCTCAAACTTGTCTTGCATACACACGGTCACACAAATCTTGACGGAAATTTCGAACGTCAAGAACGTGGTGACGTACAACACGTATGACGAGCCAAGAAAAATGAAGTTCAATAGCCAGTGTGCCTCTTCTGCTTGATTCCGAGCATGCGTGGAACTTTGTGCGTCGGAATTATGTACACACGATCGGAATATACAACAACGGATTTTGTTGTCAGAAAATTTGAGATCCAGATCTCGAATTTTGTGTGACGGAAATTCCGATGGAAAATGTCCGATGGAGCCTACACACGGTCGAAATTTCCGACAACAAGCTCCCATCGAACATTTTCCATTGGAAAAAACGCCCGTGTGTACGGGGCATTAGTGTATTTTATTTGTGGCCCAAGAAAATTCCTTTTCTTCCAATGTAGTCTTCCAATGAAGGCCAAAAGGTTGGACACACCTGTAGTAAACAAAAAATATTTTTTTTTTAAAAAAGGATCCATTGCAAAAAATCTTTCACCTTGAGAAAAAAAAGTTTGCATCCCATTTTCGAATTTCTAGAAGTCAAAACTGTGTTAAATCCATTAACTATGTTTGTCAGTTTTCTCTAATGCGAATGGCAAACCACCTGTCATGATTTTGCATTCCTGGTGCTGGATACACACAAACAGAGAATTGGGTGCTAACAGAAGACAAGACGGGAACGAATGACCTGGAATAATAAAATAAAGAGAAGTAACACAGGGTGGGGTGTGGCTTCATGTCACATATAGGTCAGTAATGGTAAATAATCACTCGTGTCGAATGTTAGAGTGAACTGAAAAGCAGTATAACACAGCGCTGTGCTCAAAAAAACTTGTCCACAGGTGTGGCACCCACCCAAAAACATTGCAGCTGATATGTTTTTCTTGGAATTCCTGGGGAAATTTTGTCAGGAGGACAGGTTCATGTGCACAAATGGAAAACCAATCTCTTGTTACAAGTAAATGAACTTGTTCTTTCATTGACCCTCTTACAAAGAATCTGCATATACATTTGCGGTGTTACAAATTGGAACCTAGTTTTATTTTTTTCTCTCTGTTCTCATGTTCTGTGCTTTTAATACTTGATAGTCTGGAGATCAGCCAATGCAACAAACTTGTAATCTTAACATAACATTGCATTATAAAAATGTATTCCGCTTGCGATTAAGGTACTGTCATAGCAGGAAAATTGCCCTGTCACCTGTAATCCTTGGACTCCCTGGCTGGTTTTAATGAGAACAAAATGGGTGGCTGCCTAGGGCCCCAGGCCTCAGGGGGGCCTCCATGGGAATGCATACTAAAAAAAAAGTTATGAAGTTTAGCAATGTTTATCAATGTCAGGTTTGCAAGTCTTTGCACTTTTGTGAGTTTCAATCTTCGAGTCCCGCTACATTCAATCGTGCCTCCGCTGATCTCCAAGTTACTACTGGGTACTGTAGTGATGTGCCAGCCATCGGTTGGAACCACAGCATGCCGAGGGGGTCCAGACATCTAACACTGCCGACAGTATTTTGGATACTGGGGATTCTTCATTTGGCTTAGCTCTTCAAGGACAGTTCAGTGCAGTATAACATTTCTTCATATATGGAGATTTTTAATTGTCATTTTGGGGTCTGAGTCAGTAAAATACCCCTGAAAATTTATGTTCAGGAAGGAATTTTTATTGCAGAAAAGACATGTATGTCTCTTCTGCAAAAAAATGAATACAATCTTATCTTCCTCCTTACAGTATACTTTAGAATGTGCATTGTGCATGGGCAATAGTTATGTTACCCTGGCCTGGACAGGCAAGATGGCCAAAGGCTCTGAACTTTGAATAAGCCGGAGAGAAGATAGCAGCTCTGGAGAGGAAGTTTGTGGAATTTGCATCGCTGAAAGGAAGATTAGTAATGGAAGGCTTAGTTCAGCTTTAAAGGTATCCAGTCACAGGGAGTACAGTCTTCCCACTTAGCGCTTTAGCTTCAATTCAGCACCAGTCCACCCCACTCTATGATTTATTTATTTTTATTTTTTTAATATGTATTTGCAGCCATGTTGATATCTTTAGCAGTACAGGTCTGGTTAGTAGCCTAGGAGTTCAAAAGTCCTTTTGGAAACTTTTTTGGTGGCTTTACACAGAGCAGCCCTGATCCTCTTCTTCTCTGGGCCCTCACCGGTGCTCTTGGCACCTTCTCCCTGCCAAGTGCCACCAGAGCAAGCAGCTTCCAAGCAGGCTCATTCCCGAGCTGAGGCTCTGTGTGCACATTCACACACAAAGCCGTGGCTCGGCCCCGCTCTCTCTCCTCATTAGCTCACTGGCTGTGATTGACAGCAGTGGGAGCCAGTGGGTCCCCCTGCTATCTCAGCCAGTGATAAGGACGAGTCTCCGGAGAGCCGAGGCTCTCGTGCACAGCGCTGGATGGAGATGGGGCTCAGGTGGGTACTAGGGGGACAGAGGGGGCTGCTTCACAAAGGAGGTTTTTTACCTCCATGGATAGAATGCATGAAGGTAAAAAACCTTTAGCCTTTATAACCCACTTTAAGTGCAAATATATCTCTCTGTAGCTGCAGGATCTCCTACTTTTTCCTGTGTGACTTGCCCAGTGGATCAAAGTAGCACATCTGCAATAGTCCAGATGACCACATTTCAGAAAGTTTCTTATTGGAGAGCTACAAATGTTGAAAAATCTTCAGTATCCATCCCATTTTCATTAGTGTTGGGTGCCTGGTTCCCCACTGTGCACTGTGAGGGAATAGGCATTCAACAGACCTGAAAATGTGTTGGATGCTGACGTTTCTTCACTGTAGCCTAGCTTGCTGATCAAGAGACTGAAGATCCAAGGTGTGGGTGGATGGTTCCCTTTCTTTCATAGATAACTCCTATTTTAGTTTTAATATGTGGCAACAGAGTTGCTTTAACACCTTTCTTCTGTCTTCGGGTGGGTAGTTCAGAAATTTCCAACAAGTTGAATCGTTTATGGGAGTGATCATGATAACTTATCACAGTTGCAAGCGCTTATTATCACCCCCTAGATGGACCATATTGCAGCCAAGCTTCAAATTTTATGGCCAACCTTATTTATGCTCAAAGTGGGTTTCCATTGTATTATTATTTGTCCCTTTGTTTCTCAGCCAGTTGGATTGTTGTCTATTGTGTACATGCCTGTGTGCGATGAAAATAGTACAAGGAAGGACAACGTGTTAGCCAACGGGAATTTCAGAGGTTTTGGAACATAATATAATATAGAAAAAGAAGATCCCCTTTGGCTAAACAGCCTCTTATCTCATTTATTAGTGTCTGCATGTGTTTCACTGTCAGTTCCAAACTCTGTTCAAAAGAAGGCATTCCGCGACCTCTGCCAGAACTGGAGAGGCGAATTGCACTGGGACAATGTTTTATTTTGTTCTATTTGTATTTTGTATATGACTTGTTGCATTTTCGTCGCTATTACTCTCGAATCCTGAAAGGCTGAGAGATTTATTAAGTATTATGCGCCGGGAACAGAAAGGTTGCTTTAGGTAATTTAAAACACGTTAACAGTAGACATAAAATAAAATAACACACTCGGTGTTAAACATATTAGTTCTGTTTACATTAAGTATTATTCAATTTTTATAAAGTGATGTGGAGATGTTGCGCAGATGAATAAACACAGTTCGAGAAAATATATTATCTGTCATTGAGATACTCAAAGCCCAAAACCTGGCGATGTTAGTTTATATTCTAGGCGATGCATTCCGAGCAGGGACTGTGCTCAAGTGACCTTTTGTTGTACAGCGGGAAAGAATCACATTGCGTTAATGGAGTGACAGCTTCATCTAGAAAGGTCCTTTTTTTAAAGCACAAGTTTATAATATTTTTTACATGTACCCTTTTTTACCCTTCTGTCCTCCTTTTCACAAATTGTAATTTTTCTGTTATTGTGATCCCGCTTACAATTTTAAATGCTGTCTGCTGGGGGTCCTGTACACACAGAGGAAATCCTTGAGTGGCTACCACTTATCCATTGGGGCGCTACTATAACTAAAAAAGTTTTTAATTAAAATTAATTTCTGGTTATGTCGATCTCTTTATGTGAGTGGATAAGTGCCTATATTTTGGTGTAGGTGTCCCTATTTGGGGCAGCCATAAGAGTGAAAAAAATCTAAATTAATACTAATCTACTGTGTCGTGGTGGTATGGTAAATTGCAAAAACAGGTAATTTAAACAACCACTGAATAATACCAATTAAAGTGCTCCTGCAAGGACGGACAAGCCGTCCACTATATATGTGATAATCAAAAATAAAAATAAATTAGCTAAAGACAACCGGCATTGCCTAATAGCTCAATGAGTGCTGTTGCAATATTGTGCTAAAATTATAAACACCGTGATACTAAACTTTACAATGGTGGGTGTTCCCACAAGGATGAAACAAATCCTTGTATTAATTAAAATTCACAATATAAATCAATATAGATCAAAAGATAAAACAAATCCTTATGTTACATAAACTTCACAATATAAATCAATATCGCAACCACTGCGAATGTGATACTAGATGACTAAAATAAAGCCTTAAAGTCCCAAAATAATCAGACTCCTCTCTAGTAGGGTCTGATGTGCACAACTGAAAACAATAAGTGAAGAAAATATATGTGAAAAAAATATTGAAAAAAAGAGAGTTCATATATCAATTGTTTAGGTGATTTGAATGTTGAATTCACTCTTATCATAAGCAGTGTGAGTCCCTTCACCACATTGATTTTCTTCCTTCACCCAAACGTGATAAAACGGATTAAAGCTGGCCGCTTACCAGAGGTTGTTGATTGCTTTAATTAAAAAACAATCAGAAGCACTTGTTACAGGACTCTGCCTGTTCTCAGGTAACACCAAAAACTTTTAAGACAACTCTTCCTCCTCACAGATCAATTGAGGTCACAAAGATGGGTAACATGTATGGAATCAGAGAAGAACACTTCATAGCGTAATATTGCTTTTATTATAAAATTAGATCAGAACAAACATTAGCCAAATGGCCACTTACATTTACCGGTGCCCGCCCGGCACTGGGGCTGCTCGCCTTTGTAATCAAATGATGTAGTCTAAAAACTCTCTCCCCTAGTAGATCCCCGCTGTGGATCGGCGTGCGTTCCACCTGCTACTGCCGACAACCAGACAGACCGGAACCTCAGGGATGTTTAGCGCTTGGTTTGTGATCAGGTACCGCCTCCATATCCGTACCCGTAACTGCATGCAGGCTTTATTTCTGTAATGCAGTGTTTAGGTCTGCTTTAAGTACAGTTGTTGCATTCCTCTTGCAATGTATCTAAACCCAAAACCAAAAAATGTTATATACAGTACAGTATTAATAAAGTATTGAGGCCCCTTACTTTTTTTCAATTTTGTTATGTTGCAGCCTAATACTACAGTTGTTTAAATAAATTTTATTCTCATTAATCTACACTCAGTACCCATAATGACAAAGCAAAAACAGAATTTTAGAAATGTGTGCAAATGTATTAAAAAGGAAAAACTTAAATATAACATTGGCATGAGTATTCAGACCCTTTGCAACAACACTTAAAAATTTAGCTCAGGTGCCTGCCATTCCATTGCTGAGATGTTTCTACACCTTGATTGGAGTCCATCTGGAGCAAATTAAATTGATTGGACATGATTTGGAAAGGTACACACCTCCCCATAAAGGGTCTCACAGCTGATAATGCATACTGTATAAGAGCAAAAGCCATGGGGTTAAAGAGGAAGTAAACCCATGGGTTTACTTCCTCTTTGTTTCCCTGCAAAGGTAAAGCATAATGGACTACTATGCATCGCATAGTAGCCCATTATGTGTCATTTACCTGACACAGGAGCCAGCGATGTCACCACTGTCCCCTGTAGCACGAAGCGTCCATCTTTCTTCTGGGTATCGCTGCTCCGGCGCTGTGAGTGGCCGGAGCAGCGATGACGTCACTCCGGCGCATGCGTGCGGGAGCCGTAAGTGACAGCATGTTTGCCATCACTTGCGGTGCGCCCAGTGCGCCTGCGCCGTTGTCTACGGCATGCATGCACCGTAGACAGCGGTGCCCGATTTTTGTAAGATATCTCCTTAACCGTGTGGGTTAAGGAGATATTTCTTGGACCTACAGGTAATCCTTAATCTAGGCTTACCTGTAAGTCAAAGTTTTCTGTAAGGGTTTACAACCACTTTAAAGGAACTGCCTGCAGAGCTCAGAGACAGGATTATTGCAAGGCACAGATCTAGGGAAGGCTACAAAAAAACTCTGCAGCACTGAAGGGTCCCAAGAGCACTGCAGGCCTCCATAATTCTCAAATTTAAGAAGTTTGGCACAACCAAGACTGTTCCCATAACTGGTCGCCAGGCCAAACTGAGCAATTGGGAAAGAAGGGCCTTAGTAAGAGAGGTGACCAAAAAAACAATGGTCACTCTGACTGAGCTCCATAGATCCTGTGTGGAGATTGGACAAAGTTCCAGAAGAACAACCATCACTGCAGCCTTCCATCTTGGCTTTATAGCAGAGTGGCTCCTCAGTGCAAAACACATGATAGCCTGCTTGGAGTTTGCAAAAAAGCACCTGAAGGACTCAGACTGTGAGGAACAATATTCTCTGGTCTGATGAAACCAAGATTGAACTGTTTGGCTTCAATTCTAAACATTATATCTGGAGGAAACCAGGCACCGCTCTTCACCTGCCCAGTACCATCCCAACAGTGAAGCGTGGTGGTGGCAGCATCATGCTGTGGTGGTGTTTTTCAGCAGCAGGGACTGGTAGACTGGTCAGGGTTGAGGGAAAGCTGAATGGAGTAAAGTACAGAGATATCCTCAATGAAAACCTGTTCCACAGCGCTCAGGACCTCAGAATTGGCTGAAGGTTCACCTTCCAACATGACAATGATCTTAAAATGGAGCTCCACCAAAAACGGTAAGCCATGCTTGTTTGCAACCTCCACTACTACATTTGACACTTTTTTGGGGGGGGGGGGGGGTGGGGGAAGCGGGAACCTGGTTCTGACAAGTACCCACTCCCATTTTTGTCTCAGATCGCCATGGTGAACTGAGCCGGAATCCTCCCCCTCCTTCCCCCGCAGTCTTCTGGGACACATCAGAGACCCGTAAGACTATGGGACCATTCACAAGGCACAGCACGACTCAAGCATGCACAGTAGGAAACAGACTGTGAAGCTGCAAGGTTTCACTTTCTGTTTCCCTTACTAGAGATGCCTGCACCCGAATCCGATTGAAGAATCAGCTCGGGTGAGGACACTGTGGAATCTGAGGTGTCCCTATATTAAAAGTCAGCAGCTACAGTATTTGTAGCTGCAGACTTTAAATTTTTTTCTGAAGGAGCCTGGAGCTCCTCTTTAAGCACACACAGCCAAGACAACTCTGTGAATGTCCTATTCCGTGTACACACAACCGGACTTTCCGGCAGAAAAGGTCAGACGGAATCATTCCGTCTGACATTCCGCTCGTGTGTGGGCTTCATCTGACTTTTTCTTTCTAAAATTCTGACGGACTTTAGAAATTGAACATGTTTCAAATCTTTCCGCCGGAACCAGTTCCTATCGAAAAAAACGTTTGTCTGTATGCTGGTCCAAGGGCAGCTATTGGCTATTGACTATCAAACTTCCTTTTCTAGAACGGACTTTCGAACAAACTTTGGTCCGTTTGTTTGTGGGCAAGTCCGTATGTTCGGAACTCCGTCGGAACTCCGTCCAAAAGTCCTTCGGAGTTCAGTCCGACGAGAAGTCCGCTCGTGTGTATGCGGCACTAGAGTGGCCCAGCCAGAGCTTTGACTTGAACCCTATTAAATATCTCTGGAGTAACCTGAAAATGTCTGTCCACTGATGGCCCCATCCAACCTGACTGAGCTTGAGAGGATTTGCAAAGAAGAATGGCAGAAAATCCCCCAATCCATGTGTGCAAAGCGTCATACCCAAAAAGACTAGAGGCTGTAATTGCTGCCAAAGGGGCTTAAAGGGATTGTAAAGGGAATTTTTTATTTTTTTTAAAATAACAAACATGTTATACTTACCTCCACTGTGCAGCTCGTTTTACACAGAGTGGCCCCGAACCTGGTCTTCTGGGGTCCCTCGGTGGCTGTATCGGCTTTCCCCCGCAAGTACTTCTCACGTTTATGTGAGCTCCCTAGCATGGTGAGAAGTGCTTGCGGGCACGCTCCCGTGATGCAGCCGGTGGCTATAGCCGCTCACTGTATCACTCAGCCCCGCCCCCCCGGCGCGCTGGGTCATTGGATGTGATTGACAGCACATGGCTGTGCTGCTTTCAATCCATCCACTCTAGCCAATCAATGACCAGGCTGAGTGGCGAAGAGGATGTCGGAGGCGAGCGTGGGACTTTCGAGGGGTCAGGTAAGTAAAACCGGGGGACTGGGGGGGGGGCGGTATTGTCAGATGTTTTTTCACCTTAATGCATTCTATGAAAACATTTTTACCTTTACAACCCCTTTAAACAAGGTACTGAGTAAAGGGTCTGAATACTTAGTGTTACTAAACCCATAACAGTAAAATCAGTCTGTATATGTCTGTATATGCAGTAAAGCACGGTTGTTATACTCACTGTGGAACCTAAGGGGTTAATCCTCTGCATTGTGTAAAAAGGCTGTTTGATCCTATCATCTCTGATCCTCCCCTTCTTCCACTGTCCCCAAACTATCTCCTGATAGAACAGAGCCTTTGGAGTCGCTCAGTTTGGTGTGTATTGCTAGCAACATTTTTTTTTTTGCATTTTTTTTTTCTTGGGAGTGTACATGTGATGAGCACAGGGCCAATCAGCACTGTCCAGACAGAGGGTCAAGGGTCTTGCAGCCTCATAGGACAGTCAGAGTAGAATGAAAACTCCTCCTACAAGCTTTACTCAGACACTGATAGAAGTCACACGACTGCTCTAACTTCATATAATATTTACTAAAATAATTGCATTTCCATATACTGTGTACTGTGGGAGACCAGATATAGTGAATGCAGGGTCCTGGATTTAGTAACACTTTATGTATATTTGATATATATATATATATATATATATATATATATATATATATATTATTTATATATATATATATATATAATTTTATTTTTCTAATACATTTACAGGCATTTCTAACATTCTGTCTTCACTTTGTCATTATGGAGTACTGAGTTAATGAGAAAAAATTAACTTAAACAACTGTAGTATCAGGCAGCGACATAATTAAAAAAAATTTTTAACGCAAGTAAAATTATTATTTTTTTTTTTAGAATTATGCCGCGTACACACGGTCGGAAATTCTCGTCGGAAAAAGCTCTGATGGTTTTCCCGTCGGAATTCCGACGGAATTACGTTCAAACTGTCTTGCCTACACACGGTCACACCAAATTCCGACGGTCTGTATCACAGCGGCATAAAACACGTTCGACAGCACTATAAAAGGGAAGTTTAATGCTTCAGAGCATGCGTCGAATTGTTTCCGAGCATGCGTCGGAATTTTGCGTGTCGGCATTGCATACACACGATCGGAAAATCCGATAGAAAGGTTTTCCGTCGGAAAAATTGAGAACAGGTTCTCAATTCAAAGTCAGTCGGAAATTCCGACAGAAAAAGACTGATAGTCACACCGATTAAAAGCTCCCATCGGACTGTTTCCATCGGAAATTTTGACCGCGTGTACGCCACATTACAATTTTATTTGGTAACACTGACGAAAGTCTTTCTCATTTAAGTCAATTTTATTGATGGTCCCATTTTGGACCTACGGTTTTATCTCACAAATGTACTTCTGGAAGAACGGTCAAACATTCCCATAGACACACTCCTAAACCTTGTGGACAGCCTTCCCGGAAGAGTTGAAGCTGTTATAGCTGCAAAGGGTGGCCAACTCAATATTGATCCCTACGGACTAAGACAGGGATGCCATTGAAGTTCATGTTTGTGTAAAGCCAGGCTGCCCAATACTTTTGACAATATAGTATAGTACATTCTAATAGCATTAGTGTTGTATTTATTGCAGAATGAAGCATCCATAGTCCAGCAGCTGTTTTGGTGGCAAATACAGTACATAGTACGATACACCGTATTACTCTACTGCAGGGGTCCTGGCAACCAAGCAGCAGCTGGACTACGAATGGCCTGTGATGGATGCCTTATCCTGCAATTAATACATCACCAAGTTTCTTCATTTGACACACTGTGCCAGCAGAACGGAGAGAACATGAATTAGCTGTAAGCAGGATGATCTTTGCATAGTTTGTTGCTTTCAAATGTATCCAAATCTGACTTAATATTTTTTTATTTTTTGTAGCGTAGATTTAACTTTAGCCCCATCTCTGCCTGTCTACTTCACGGCAGCCAGACATCTGATTCAAGGATGTTGTTGCTTCTTTTGTTTTTTAGGTTGCCAGCTGACAGATTTTTTTTTTTTAAGCCAATGAAACATACTGTCTTGGAAAATTCATTAAAGACCTATTTTTTTTTTTTTGTGAAAGCAGAGATTATTTTTTAGAATTCATGCTTGTTATAATGTTTCTACAACTGTTTTAATGCTGGTTTGTAATGAGAAATCCATTAACCCCTTTCTGCCCACTTCGCAAGGATTGGCGATCACTGCCATAGTGGTCACATGATCAGAACCCGGTCCCACTGGCTACCGATCTGTAGCTGTCTGTAACAGCTTGGTCTTTGCACTGAGAGCGCACAGTGAGCGCACTCTCTGCACGTCCCTTTGCCACTGCACATATGTTTTGGTGCGCTGTAAAGGGATTAAAGTTTAGGTATGCATATTTTTGCAGAGTCACATTGGTCCAAGTTGGACTAATGCAAGTATGCATTTGGCATAGCTGAAAATCACTGTAGTGGGCGCTGCTAATACAGCGATTGCTCCTGGCTTCTGTTCCATGCAGCTGTCCTTCTGCACAGTAAACACGAGGTCACTTTCTTGACATAGACACCATTCAGAGAATACTTTGCACTTTCTCATTGAAAGCAAAGCATTCTGTGATTGGATGAGGTGATGATTGTGATGTCACCACCCTGCTGCTCTACTTGTCCAATCAGAAAATGCCTTGCATTCACCAAGAAAATGCATAATGTGCCCTTGCACAGTAAATGACCCCTTGTTTATAATGCGGAGGGGCAACCACTCGGCAAAGGACCAGTAAGATAGGAGCAATCACTGCAGTAGCAGTACCTACTACAGTGATTTCCGGCTTCCATGCAGATCTTCCAGGTATGACGTGCACACTTACATTGGTCCAAGCTGGACCAATGTAACTTTTCGAAAATATTGTTAACCTCTAAAATCTATATTTCTGATTTAATAATCACAAGATATGATATGGGTTAAATAAGAGTTCTTTTATAAGGCAACAATATGCATACCTGAACTTCAGCTTTCAATCTGAACTCCAGGCACAGGAACTTTCATTTAAATGTTTTCCTTAATAGCCACAAAGTATGTACAGTGGAACCTTGGATTACAAGCATAACCGTTCCAGGAGAATGCTTGTAATCCAAAGCACTTGCATATCAAAGCGAGTTTCCCCATAGAAGTCAATGGAAACGAATAATTTGTTCCGCATTGACTTCTATTGCATGCATGTGGCCAGAGGTGGCCGGAGAGCCTCAGAAATACTCGGGGACAGCTCGGCTGAACTCGGAAAGGCTCGGAAACGGAGCATTTCTGAGTTTTTCCGAGTATTTCCGAACCGTTCCGAGTGTCACCGCCGCCCCGCACCTCTGGCCAAATGCGGTACTGCACACCCCATGTGCTTGAATTCTGCTAGTCAACAGTCGCAAACAGAGAAAGCAAAAAAAAAAGTTGCTCGTCTTTCAAAACGCTTGTTAATCGCGTTACTCGTTAACCAAGGTTCCACTGTATATCCACTCTGTATGCCCCAAATACTCCTGCAAACCCAGGTATTACCTTACAAATATATTGGTGACACCTTCACTGTGCTGCAAAGAAACTGTGGAGAGAGGAGGGCTGTTAGAGGGGCTCAGAGGTTCCACCTAGTAAAGCTGTCTGCAGAAAACTACAGAAGGGGGTGGAGACAAGACCAGTCACCCTGCACAAGAGGAGAGAGCTGCAGTGACTGGTCTTTACTGCAGGAAGCTCCTGCACAGACGTCAAGTCTCATACTTGATTTTGTACACAGATCTGGAAGAAATACACAAAACACACCAAGACTAAAGTGATAATACATATGACTCTTGTATTTAGACAATATTTGCTTATCAGAGTTCAGCTATAAAGGTATTATGCAACCACAATAAGAACCACACAGATCCTAGTAAACAGACAATGTTACTAAACCCACAAAAGTAAAATCAGTCTGTGTATGCAGTAAAGTAATCTTCTGCATTGTGTAAAAAGGCTGTTTGATCCGGTCTTCTATGATCCTCCCCTTCTTCCACAGTCCCTTATCCATCTCCTGATAGACTAGAGCCTTGGGGGCAATCTGCACATGCTCAGTTTGGTATGTATTGCACATGGCCAATCAGCACTGTCCAGACAGAGGGCCAGGAGTCATGCAGCCTCATATGACAGTCAGCATAGAATGAAAACTCCTCCTATAAGCTTTAACCAGACACTGATAGAAGTCACAAGACCGCTATATACTGCTGATGAGAAAAAGTATTTAGCAGTTTATATTTACTAAAATAAATTGCTTTTCCATGTTCTGTGTACTTTGGGAGACCAGATATATTGAGTGCAGGCTCCGGGATTTAGTAACACTTTAACATATGAATGTATGATCCACGGGTAATTTTCTTTATGTTTGTTCCTAGTATATGTATGTACTTGATGTCATCTTTCTCTTACATAGCATCAAAAACAGTTTTCCATTTGTAATTTATGGTCAAAATGTAAAATTATATATTCTTGTCCACATTTATTTCAACTATTTCTAGCTTACTCCTATTATTCGGAATGATCTTGAAGTTTGTACACTTTGTTTGTGAAGCAGTGACTCCCCCCTTATCAGAGGATTCAGTCAGATGAATTGTTCCTGAAGGAAGGGGCTTCTGCTGTGCTCTCTCTTTAGATAACCCATGGTCCTTTATGAATCTTTAACCATTTTTTAGATGTTACTTTGTAAAACAAAATTGTATTTACATGGTTAAAAAAAATATATAAAAACAGTTTAAAAACGTATAAACCTTAAACAAAATTATAATAAAATAAACCCCAAACCATTATAGTTTCCCTATAAATATAAACGTTTGCATTATTTGACAATCCTTGTTTAATTAACATTCATTTTAATTCACAGACTCGGTCCACGCAGAAGATGTGTTTGGCCTTAATGGACAAATCGAACATAAGCTGTCTTTCCTGCAGGAGAATGTTCCAGCTGACATGAAACTGATTCTTATTGGTCATTCCATTGGATGCTTTACCATATTGGAGATGATGAAGCGATTACCTGGTCTTAAGGTAAGTCACTAGCTTTGGAAGAAGTCCACCTAAAAAAAGAGGAAGAGTTTTTTAAGTTTTTTTGTTAAACCTTGGGTTTTATAAAGTGTTTCTAAAGCTAAACATTTTTTTTTTTAGTTTTGAGTAGAACAGAGAATAGTTAAAACCCATGTCCATTTTTAATTTTTGCTCTTTGTGTACCATTGGAATGAATTATTTTTACTTCTTGTCCCATAGACAGTGAGAGAACATCTCTTAAAAATAAGGAAAACGAATGCCCTCATTGGAAGACATTTCCTCTACTCCTGTTTCAGTGGCAACTCAGAATTTTTTCTCACTTTCAGCCCCATTGACAATAGTTACCAGTATGGTGTTCGGACACGAGCCTGAACCCCCTGAGCTATCTTGCCAGGAAGCTGTAATAAGCCAACAGCCAGTCATAGGTAGTGGAAGCATTCTCATCTCCAGCCAGATATATGCAAGGGGCGTGTATACATGTGGCTGTAGGGTGGGAAATGCCTATGCTGCCTATGATTGGCTGTTGGCTTTGACATCTTCTCAGGGGGGATAGCTCATGTGAGTTTAGACTTATATTCGTACAATTATTAATCAATCAATCAGTTTGGTCCTATATATAGATGTTAAAAGATATTAGAGCAAAATGCACCCATTATTAAAACCAGAAAAAACAAATGGATTGCTTGATGTACACTGCAGGGTGATTTCACCACACCCTTCAACCAATCATATTAAGATATACCGTATATACTCGAGTATAAGCTGACCAAAATATAAGCCGAGACACCTACTTTTACCACAAAAAAATTTGAAAATGTATTGACTCGAGTATATGCCTAGTGTGAGAATGCAGCAGCTACTGTAAGTGGAAAAGAGGGTCAACAATGCCCATTTGCAGCTTCACTGTGCCCATTTGCATGCCTCGGCCTTACTATGTCCATCTCACTGTGTCCATCTGCATGCCTCAGCCTCACTGTGCCCATCTGCATGCCTCAGCCTCATGCCTCAGCCTCACTGTGCCCATCTGCATGCCTCAGCCTCACTGTGCCCATCTGCATGCCTCAGCCCCATGCCTCAGCCTCACTGTGCCTCAAGTACCTTGATCAGCCTTGTGCCCATCTGCCGTTGTGCCGGCGTTATCATCTCCTGGTGCTGTGCCCATCTGCAGTCTTATTATCTCCCGGTGCTGTGATACCTTCAGTCTAGTCGGCGGCCATGCAGTGTATCAAAGTGCCGCCTCCTCCTCGTCCTCCTCCCTGAAGGAACACTGACTCGGTTTCCCAGCAGTGAGTCAGTGTTCAGCCTATCACGGACGAGGAGGCGGCAGCGCTTTGTTACACTGCATGGCTGCTGACTAGACTGAATGTATCACAGCGCAGAGGGATTAGGCTGCAGATGGAGAATACCCCTGGGAGGACTCAAGTATTAGCCGAAGGGGGGGGCATTTTCAGCAAAAATGTGCTGAAAAACTCAGCTTATACTCGAGTATATACGGTAGGTGTCTGTTTATGAAGCAGTAAAAAATATTCACTGCTCAGTTCTCCGGCATTCTCAGAGGAGATCGTTCTCCTCTGGATGCCTGTTTTAAGAAGTGAGGTGGATCGCTTCTCCTTTGGAGGAGTGAAGCGATCTACAAATGCTTCAAACAGTGGAGAACAGCTCCTAATACTGGAATCTCGTGAGAAATTCACTGAAACACGAGGTGTTCGTTTATTAAGCAGTGATAAATTATCACTTCTCAGTACACAGACATTCTCAGAGGAGACATAGGAGATAAAAAGTCTATACACCCCTGTTAAATTTTAGATTTCTGTGATTTAAAAAAACGAGACAAAGATAAATCATTTCACAACTTTTTTCCACCTTTAATGTGACCTATAAGCTGTATACCTCAATTGAAAAACAAACTGACATTTTTTAGGGGGGGAAGTAAAAGTTAAAAAATAAAATAATGTGGTTGCATAAGTGTGCACACCCTCTTATAACTGGGGATGTAGCTGTATTCAGAATTAGGCAATCACATTCAAACTTATGTTAAATGGGAGTCAGTACACACCTGCCATCCTTTAACGTGCCTCTGATTAACCCCAAATAAAGTTTAGCTGTTCTAGTAGGTCTTTCCTGACATTTTCTTAGTCGCATCCTACAGCGAAAGCTATGGTTCGCAGAGAGCTTCCGAAGCATTAGAGAGATATCATTGTTAAAAGTTATCATTCAAGGGGAAGGGTACAAAATTATTTCCAAGGCATTAGATACAGTGCCTTGCGAAAGTATTCGGCCCCCTTGAACTTTTCAACCTTTTGCCACATTTCAGACTTCAAACATAAAGATGTAAACTTTTAATTTTTTGTGAAGAATCACCAACAAGTGGGACACAATTGTGAAGTGGAACGAAATCTATTGGATTTTTGAAACTTTTTTAACTAATAAAAAAATGAAAAGTGGGGCGTGCAAAATTATTCGGCCCCCTTGCGTTAATACTTTGTAGAGCCACCTTTTGCTGCGATTACAGCTGCAAGTCGCTTGGGGTATGTCTCTATCAGTTTTGTACATCGAGAGACTGAAATTCTTGCCCATTCTTCCTTGCAAAACAGCTCGAGCTCAGTGAGGTTGAATGGAGAGCGTTTGTGAACAGCAGTTTTCAGCTCTTTCCACAGATTCTCGATTGGATTCAGGTCTGGACTTTGACTTGGCCATTCTAACACCTGGATACGTTTATTTGTGAACCATTCCTTTGTAGATTTTGCTGTATGTTTGGGATCATTGTCTTGTTGGAAGACAAATCTCCATCCCAGTCTCAGGTCTTTTGCAGACTCCAACAGGTTTTCATCCAGAATGGTCCTGTATTTGGCTGCATCCATCTTCCCCTCAATTTTAACCATCTTCCCTGTCCCTGCTGAAGAAAAGCAGGCCCAAACCATGATGCTGCCACCACCATGTTTGACAGTGGGGATGGCGTGTTGAGGGTGATGAGCTGTGTTGCTTTTACGCCAAACATATCGTTTTGCATTGTGGCCAAAAAGTTTGATTTTGGTTTTATTGGACCAGAGCACCTTCTTCCACATGTTTGGTGTGTCTCCCAGGTGGCTTGTGGCAAACTTTAGACGAGACTTTTTATGGATATCTTTGAGAAATGGCTTTCTTCTTGCCACTCTTCCATAAAGGCCAGATTTGTGCAGTGTACGACTGATTGTTGTCCTATGGACAGACTCTCCCACCTCAGCTGTAGTTCTCTGCTGTTCATCCAGAGTGATCAATGGCCTCTTGGCTGCATCTCTAATCAGTCTTCTCCTTGGCTGAGCTGAAAGTTTAGAGGGACAGCCAGGTCTTGGTAGATTTGCAGTGGTCTGATACTCCTTCCATTTCAAAATGATCGCTTGCACAGTGCTCCTTGGGATGTTTAAAGCTTGGGAAATCTTTTTGTATCCAAATCCGGCTTTAAACTTCTCCACAACAGTATTACGGACCTGCCTGGTGTGTTCCTTGGTCTTCATGATGCTCTCTGCGCTTTCAACAGAACCCTGAGACTATCACAGAGCAGGTGCATTTATACAGAGACTTGATTACACACAGGTGGATTCTATTTATCACCATCAGTCATTTAGGACAACATTGGATCATTCAGAGATCCTCGCTGAACTTCTGGAGTGAGTTTGCTGCACTGAAAGTAAAGGGGCCGAATAATTTTGCACTCACCACTTTTCAGTTTTTTATTTGCTAAAAAAGTTTAAAATATCCAATAGATTTCGTTCCACTTCACAATTGTGTCCCACTTGTTGGTGATTCTTCACAAAAAAATTAAATTTTATATCTTTATGTTTGAAGCCTGAAATGTGGCAAAAGTTTGAAAAGTTCAAGGGGGCCGAATACTTTCGCAAGGCACTGTATATCATGGAATACAGTGAAGACAGTCATCAAGTGGAGAAAATATGGCACAACGATGACATTACCAAGAACTGGACGTCCCCCCAAAATTGATGAAAAGTCGAGAAGAAAACTGGTCAGGGAGGCTGCCAAGGTGCCTAGAGCAACATTAAAGGAGCTGCGGGAATATATGGCAAGTACTGGCTGTGTGGTACATGTGACAGCAATCTCCCGTATTCTTCATATGTCTTGGCTATGGGGTGGAGTGGCAAGACGGAACCCCCTTCTTACCAAGAAAAACATCCGAGCCCGGCTAAACTTTGCAAAAACACATCTGAAGTCTCCCAAAAGCATGTGGGAAAATGTGTTATGGTCTGGTGAAACCAAGGCTGAACTTTTCGGCCATAATTCCAAAATTTGGCGCAAAAACAGCACTGCAGATAACTAAAAGAACACCATACCCACAGTGAAGCATGGTGGTGGCAGCATCATGCTTTGGGGCTGTTTTTCTTCATCTGGAACTGGGGCCTTAGTCAAGGTAGAGGGAATTATGAACAGTTCCAAATACCAGTCAATATTGGCACAAAACCTTCAGGCTTCTGCTAGAAAGCTGAACATGAAGAGGAACTTCATCTTTCAACGTGACAACAACCCAAAGCGTACATCCAAATTAACAAAGGAATGGCTTCACCAGAAGAAGATTAAAGCTTTGGAATGGCCCAGCCAGAGCCCTGACCTTTAATATGATTGAAAATATGTGGTGTGATCTGAAGAGGGCTGTGCACAGGAGATGCCCTTGCAATCTGACAGATTTGGAGTGTTGAAGTCAAGATGTGCCATGCTGATAGACTCATACCCAAAAAGACGTGCTGTAATAAAATAAAAAGGTGCTTCAACAAAGTATTAGTTTAAGGGTATGCACACTTATGCAACCATATAATTTTATTTTTTTATTTTTACTTCCCTCCACCTAAAAGATTTTAGTTTGTTCAACTGAGTTGTACAGTTTATAGGTCACATTAATCACTTCAGCCCCGGAACCCCCTGCTTAATGACCAGGCCATTTTTTGCAATACGGCACTGCGTCACTTTAACTGACAATTGCGCGGCCATGTGACACTGTACCCAAACAAAATAGACGTCTTTTTTTCCCACAAATAGAGCTTTCTTTTGGTGGCATTTGATCACCTATGTGGTTTTTATTTTTTGTGCTATAAACAAAAAAGAGTGACAATTTTGAAAAAAACACAATATTTTGTACTTCTTGCTATAATAAATGTCCCCATTTTTTATTTTTTTAAAAAGCACATTTTTTCCTCAGTTTAGGCCAATATGTATTCTTCTACATATTTTTGGTAATCAATATACGCTTTTTGCGATTTTTATTGTTTTTTTCGCAAAAGTTATAGCGTCTAGAAATGGGAAAGATTTATGGCATTATTATTATTATTTTTTTTACTAGTAATGGCGGCGATCTGCGATTTTTATCGGGACTGCGACATTATGGTGGACAGATCGGACAATTTTGACACATTTTTTGGGACCACTGACATTTATAAATCGATCAGTGCTATAAAAATGCACTGATTACTGTGTAAATGTCACTGGCAGGGAAGGGGTTAACACTAGGGGTGTGATCAAGGGGTTAACTGTGTTCCCTCTCTGTGTTTTAACTGTAGGGGGATGAAACTGACTAGAGGAGATGACAAATCTTTTTTCCTAGCTAGTAGGAAGGCACGATCTGTCTCGCCTCTACTCACAGAACAGGGATTTTGTGTGTTTACACACACGTCCCTTTTCTGGCTCTCGTGCCCGCGACCGCCGGCCACGTGCATCGGTTCCCCTGCAGTGCAGCAAGCGCATGTGAGCGCCTGCTATCCCTGATTAAAGGGCCGCCGTACAGCTACGATGGCTCGTGGGAACGTTTCAACCTGCCGCAGTATAATGACAGGGGCTGGTCGGCAATCGGTTAAAGGTGGAGAAAGTTCTGAAATGATTTATCTTTGTCAAATTGTTTTACATCACAGAAATCTGATATTTTAACAGGGTGTGTAGACTTTTAATATCCACTGTAGATACAGTATCGCACAAAAGTGAGTACACCCCTCACATTTTTGTAAATATTTTATATCTTTTCATGTGACAACACTGAAGAAATTACACTTTGCTACAATGTAAAGTAGTGAGTGTACAGCTTGTATAACAGTGTAAATTTGCTGTCCTCTCAAAATAACTCAACACACAGCTATTAATGTCTAAACCGCTGGCAACAAAAGTGAGTACACCCCTAAGTGAAAATGTCCAAATTGGGCCCAATTAGCCATTTTCCCTCCCCGATGTCATGTGACTCGTTAGTGTTACAAGGTCTCAGGTGTGAATGGGGAGCAGGTGTGTTAAATTTGGTGTGATCGCTCTCACTCTCTCATACTGGTCACTGGAAGTTCAACATGGCACCTCATAGCAAAGAACTTTGAGGATCTGAAAAAAATAATTGTTGCTCTACATAAAGATGGCCTAGGCTATAAGAAGATTGCCAAGACCCTGAAACTGACCTGCAGCACGGTGGCCAAGACCATACAGCGGTTTAACAGGACAGGTTCCACTCAGAGTTATCGAATCGCCCTGTCGTAGCTGTACGTCGGCCCTTTAAGCAGGGATAGCAGGCGCTCGCATGTGCCCGCTGCACTGCGGGGGAACCGATGCGCGTGGCTGGCCGCAGTGGCTAACAGTACTTGTAGTCCGCAATGTGGGCAGAATTGATGAAGATCCCCTGCCCGCTGTCACACTAAGAATCGGGGGTAGAGGGGGCAGGAGATGGAACACGTTACATGTTCCACCCTAAATACTGGTGGAAAGTGTAACTTGTTCCAGAAGGTGAACTTATCCTTTTAAATGGTATCAGGTCTCAGCAGCTCCTGTGGGTCCCAGTTGGTATGTAGGCTGATATTGCTGGCTGTCAGGGCCCAGGAGCTGATACAATTAGCTTGTGAGCTCCTAATCTTCCTACACAGCCTTCAATAGGAGCTCTTGTAAACACAATGCTTAATAAAATAAAATAAATATTTGTATGTAGGTAGGTAATATATGAGCATGTACATTTTATTATGTTTTCCAGTAGTTGTCACTGCACCTTCAGTATATCATACAGTATATCCAAGAGAAAATGGGCCCAGGTGCTCAGGAAATCATAAAGTATATATAATACAGTAGATAAGGCGACACTCGTGGGGCTTGAATGGTGAGCACTCGGTGATGAGGTTTATTTTGAAGTTTCACCGAAGCACAAGGTCCTGAGGAGGACAAGCTCATCACTGAGTGCTCATCTCTTTCATTTGATGATTTAAATAACAATTGTATTTACTATGTAATTATTTTAGTCAACAGAGCTTTGTTTTGGTGGTATTCGATCACCTCTGTGGTTATGTGCTATAAACAAAAAAAGACCTACAGTTTAAAAAAAAAAAAAAAAACTATATTTTTTATTTTCTACTATAAAACACATTCAATAAAAAATTTAAAAAAATCTATTTTCTTCATTAATTTATGTCAATATGTATTCTTCAACATATTTTTGGTATATATTTTTTCCAATAAGCGTATATTGATTGGTTTGTGCAATAGTTATAGCGTCTACAAACTATGGGATATTTCTATTTTATTTTATAACTTATTACTAGTAATGGCGGTGATCAGTGACTTATAGTGGGACTGCGATATTGCGGTGGACAGTTGTGACACTAACTGACACTTTTGACATTTTTTGGGGACCAGTGACACCAATACAGTGAGCAGTGCTAAAAATATGCACCATCGCTGTACTAATGACACTGACAGGGAAGGGTTAAATATGTACCTGACCAGTGCTTTACTACTGTGGGGGAGGTGCTTGTGTCTTCTGTAGTGGCAGAACGGCAATCTGCCTTGTTTACATACGCCATAATGCCTGTGTACTGAGGCATCGGCGGGTGCCGGTGTACATCGGGTCCGCCGTACCCGTCAATCCGCCGCTGCCCCAGACACGAGAGTGCCAGATCATGTACTAGGTACGTAATCCGAGATGCCCGGTCAGCATATACTGTATTTACAGTATACGGTCGGCAAGTGGTTAAACCAAACAATAAATGATACGTATCCAAACCTACTATTGAATGAAAGCGCTATCAGTCCAAAGAACAATGATGTATATGTGGAGACTACAAAAGCCTAACAATATAAGTTGTGGACCTGAGACATCAGTGAATCTAGCAAAATGCTCTGGGACTCAAGGGTGTTATAGATGAAAACGCCCAGCCCAGGGATTCAAGTTGTTAAGAAGTGATAATCCACAAGACAATCTTCGTAAATTCCCTGGGGTATACAAAATACAGCAGCTGTCAGTAATATAATATACAGTATACACATATACAGTGCCATCATCCACATACAGAAAGAAAAGGAATAATGTACATTAAACAGTGTGTTTAATATTACTTTTAAGCTTAGTCATAACTTGTGATAATAGAAATGAGCATGTGTATCCATTTGCATGTATTATACTTTGCTATAGGAAGAACAGTGAAAAATTCCAGTTGATTTATATGTAAATTGTAGACATTAGAGGAGACCACAAGAAAAATGTTTTTATTATCTCAGAGAGTCTTATATTTATTAAACGCTAAGTTCACCTTTGGAACATGTTACATTCCACCCGTTTGTACGGTAGAACATGTAACATGTTCCAGTTCCTCCCACCGATCCCCCCACCTCCCTGAAACAGCAGGTAAGGGATCTTCTCCCCACACCCACTGTCACGTTTGAAAAACAGCACAGCTGTGTGGTGCTCCGTCCACACAGCCACATCATTTGTTTACAGATTCCTGTGAATGAATAAACTACAAGTGTTGTCTTCCACCGTGGCAGATGGAGTTTTAGTTCCAAACAGAAAGCCCGTACAGAGGGCTGAAAGCCGGAGGATGTCTGTAGGAGCCCACATTGCACTCATGATCTACTGATCACAGATGCAATGTTTTCCAGGCTCCTGCAGGAAAATATAATAAATACATATTTTTCTTCTGCAAAAATATGTGCATTTATAATTTTTTCTGTAAAGGGTGAGCTTATCCTTTAAAATGATGATGCTTATGGGACCATTGTAGACCAAAAGATCAGTTGAATTTGATACACAGGAGGAGAATGCTGTAACCCATTGTACTGTACAAGTAGACTGGTCCAAGAAAAGTGTTCATTCATTGTGTGCAGAAACTGCTTAGTTCTTGTGTGGCTGGAGCGTTCAGAAATTGAAAAAGTTTATTCCAGCTTCTCTTAACAATAGATAATATTTCATCTTAGCAGAGTGTTGTGCACCCTCTTTATTATGGCCAATAAAAGTTTAACTGCTAACTTGGATGACATATGAAGTGTAATAATCAAAAACGTGTGTTTTAGGTCTCTCTTATTTTTGCTGGAATATGGGTCCCCTCTAACGTTCTGAACAAGATATGTGTATGTTAGTAGCAGAGTTAGTGATTTTTTTTTTTGTATCCTATGGAGCTCAGCTAAGCGGCTGTCATTGCATCTCACTGGAGGGATGTACAGTACAAGCCTTCCTATAATTACAGTTGAAGAGTTCACAATTCTATAAAAAGCTGAGAAACACAGATCATTTTTCTAGACAATAGTTCGCTTTTGGCTGTTAAGAGATGACTTAAAGAAGATTAACATATTTAAAATTGAACGTCTTTAATATTAATCTGTAACTCCCTTTATAGGTTATTCTCTTCCCAGCTGCCTAGATGCATTGTATACATCCTATGTTACTCCTATTGCAAGCTGAAGTTGGGAAAGGAGCCTACCGTATATACTCGAGTATAAGCCGACCCGAATATAAGCCGAGGCACCTAATTTTACCACAAACAACTGCGAAAACTTGTTGACTCGAATATAAGCCTAGGGTGAGAAATGCGCAGCTACTGTAAGTGGAAAAGAGGGTCAAAAATGCCAATTTGCAGCCTCACTGTGCCCATTTGCATGCCACACTGTGCCCATTTGCAGCCATAGGTCCCCTAAACTTCAAACTTGGTAGTTAAGGGTTTCTAAATGCCCCCTAGCTGCAGCCAACATTTGGGGTCTCTGGACCAGAAATGACATTGCTGCAGATGGACACAGTTGACCGACTTTGGGGCCCTCTATCTCGGGGTCACTTTGTGCAATCTTTGGATATGTTGTAGTGCTAGGCTAGGCTGAAAAAAGACACAAGTCCATCCAGTTCAACCATAAAAAAAAGAAATAATAAATAAAAATAAAAAATATCGTACAATCCAATATACCCAATTCTATACCCACAGTTGATCGTCTCTCTTTATTTCGGGGGGAAATGACCCTCTATCAGAGAATGTCAATGCTACACCACACCTGCATGGACTGACCAGCTGCAAGTGACCTTTTTGTTAGCGCCCGTTCACACTTAGCGATTTAGAGATGTGTTTTCTTTGGCCATTTTTACATGCAACTCGTAGTACAGGAGCAGAGATCCTATGTCTTTGGCCCCCATATACTTTTAAATGTGAGCACTGGGTTTGAATACCAAATTTTGGGCTTCCTAGTACCAAGTGTCCCCGAGATATGGGGCCCCAAAGTCGGGTCGGAAAATGTCCAGCACTTTTCTGCAGCAGAGAATGACATTTTCCGAACCGACTTTGGGTGTCCCGTATCTCTGGGCCACTTAGTGCTCAAATTCGGGTCAGAAAATGTAATTTCTGCTGCAGAAAAGTGCTTGACTCGAGTATAAGCCGAGGGGGGCACTTTCAGCACAAAAAAAATGTGCTGAAAAACTCGGCTTATACTCGAGTATATACGGTATGTTGGGTTGGACAATAGTCACTGTGAGCCAGGCTGACCCAGGCTCTAGTTACATAGTTACATAGTTAGCTAGGCCGAAAAAAGACACAAGTCCATCCAGTTCAACCATAAAAAAAAGAAATAATAAATAAAAATAAAAAATATCGTACAATCCAATATACCCAATTCTATACCCACAGTTGATCGTCTCTCTTTATTTCGGGGGGAAATTCCCCTCTATCATAGAATGTCAATGCTACACCACACCTGCATGGACTGACCAGCTGCAAGTGACCTTTTTGTTAGCGCCCGTTCACATTTAGCGTGAGCATATTTAGGTGATTTAGAGATGTTTTTTCTTTGGCCGTTTTTACATGCAACTCGTAGTACAGGAGCAGAGATCCTATGTCTTTGGCCCCCATATACTTTTAAATGTGAGCGCTTGAAAAATGAGTGTAAACATGCAGTTTTCAAGCATTTTCAGGGACTCCATACACACATAATTTTGCAGAAAAGAAGCTCATGTACTTTGCTGAGCTTCATTTGACAGTCAACAAGTACCACAGTACTCAGGAGTCAACAAGCCCATTGAGAATAATGAGAGTCTTCATCTTGAGCATAGTCAGGCTTCAGGGGATAAAGGGTACACTCATCCTAAGACGTGGCTTTCTATACAACCCACATAAACATACAAAATACGCTCATGTACGGTACATATCGGAATTCTGCACCACTATTTCTAAAAGATTACATACATGGTGCTCCAACCAAGGGACATTTACATATACTGTATATGATCAAAACATTTCTCTGTTAAAGTTCAATTGAACCTTTCTATATTGTTACTGTAATGGTGTTAAATAGTAACTCCACTTTCGTAAAAATATAATAATATTAAATATACAATTGTGACACAAGTCTTATTGTAATTGAATGTTATTAAAAATTACTTTTCCTTTTCAAACTGCAGCTCTGTAATTTTCTGTAACGAGCAATGCAATATGGCTACCTGAGGGTGTTCTGTACACAGAATGTGTTCGGAACGCCCCCCAGAATCATAATTTCCTGCTTGTGTGATTGTCTCACTGATTTTTCCAGAAGTCTACACCAGTGGTGGCTAGTGCTAAACAATTTTTTGGGGGGGGGGGGTGCAGCAAACACCCCCCCCCCCCCCACACACACAGTCAATGGAGCAGTGGCTTCCTCGTCTTCTCATCCTGGTCAACCCAATCCGCCCCTGCTGTCCTGATTGGCCAGGAGGAGAAGCCGGAAGACATTAGAAAATGTGGATTCGCTAGTGTCACAAGTGGGTGGGTTCGGGGCGCAGTGCTCGGTGCCCCGAGCCCAACCCTTTTCAAGCCAATTAGAGCCTCAAGCTCTAATAATGTGGCTTGTAAAAAAAAAAAAAATAATAGAAACCTATGAGTTTGTTGCCCCGCATGCAGACTAGAGGGGTTGCACACCTTATGGACTGGCCACTCCTGGTCTACACTAAGATACAAGTCAGATTTCAGGCATTCTCTGCAACAAAAATGTCATTTTTGGCGAGATACTTCCAGTAGGAAATCACGTCTAAAGGGATGCAGGCCCAGCAATTTTCCTCATTAGAGCCCTGCAGGTGCAGCAGTTGATTATGAAACCACACCCATACAGTGTTTTGTTTTTGTTTTTCAGAATAACAAAAGGTAGGAATCTGCAGCAAAGTCTGTTAAAATCCTTGCAATGTACATGGATCACCCAGAGGGGAATGTTTTTTTCTCCAAAAAAGTGGAGTTACTTTTTTAAGGCTTGCTTTAAACCGTAATAAAGCTTTTTTTTTAGATATTTTTTAAAACTGCTATTTGCTGCAGCAAGGGCTAAAATTCCCTCTGCTAGCAGGATGTTATGGAACCGGACCTTTATTTAACACAGATCGCAATGGTCCAGGTCTCCGGTGGTCTGACCCTCACCATGCACGGTGCTCCAACCAATAGGGCTTCTGTGATTGGAGCACTGGTCAGAGGGCATGTCAGAAAGGGGGTGTAGCAGAAGCTTTTGTGAAAAATAAATGTAATAGCAGGCATCTTGTGATGTCAGCTCTTATGCCCCGTACACACGGTCGGAAATTCCGACGGAAAAAGTCTGATCAGATTATGTTGTCGGAAAATCCGATCGTGTGTGGGTTCTATCGGACTTTTTCCGTCGGAATTTCCAACTGAAAAAGTTTGAGAGCTGGGTCTAAAATTTTCCGACAACAAAATCTGATTGGACTTTTTCCGATCGTGTGTCGAGAATTCTGATGCACAAAGTGCCACGCATGCTCAGAAAAAATTTGGAGACGAAAGCTATTGGCTACTGGCCTCTACGTAGTCCTGTCATATGTGTTCGATGTCACCTCGTTCCGAACGATCGGATTTTCCGACAACTTTGTGCGAACGTGTGTATGCAAGACAAGTTTTGGCCAAAATCCGTTGGAAAAAATCAGACTGATTTTGTTGTGGGAATGTCCGACCGTGTGTACAAGGCATTAGACCGGACTTTTAAAAGTTTAAATTGGAGTACAAATTCACTTTAAACATCTAACATACTGGGGATACCTTCATCTGTCTGTTCGGGGTACATGTACATTAAGGCTGTGTGCATGTATTAGCTGTATCTGGGTTGCTGTTTTCCCACTTATTTATGTTTTTTATTTCCTACTTCATTATTTTTTCTCTACTTTTGTGTAAGCTTATATTTTATTTGTCAAAAGGGGACGTGTGATCCACTTTGTGACATTATACACAAGTCTTCATCAGAAAGTGACAGGTCTACCTACAGGAGGCATCAAGGATCTAAACTGACTACTAATACCTCCTTCCTGTCTTGTAAAATAGATATTGAGGACAAAGCATCTCAATCTCCCCCTCACCTGATGCTGGTACCCTAAGCAAGAACCCTGAAGAGTTCACGAACAAGCGCTTCAAGTATTAAATCATCCCAAAGGAGATCCGTGAACATGTCACTAAAATCTTTCAGTCAGTCATCCTGAAACCAGCTGGCCCCTCTCAAAAATAAAGTGACTAAGATGACCAAGGGGCCAGCCCGCACTGTTTTCCGAGCCTCTATTTCGAAGACACTGAGGAAACCCTTACAAGTTTTAACCCTTCCTTACTCTATCTAAAACTTTGGAACCAATAAAGCATACTTGCACATTATGGCAGACTTACCGCCTAGTGTGTCCTATGCCAGCAGTGTGAGGTCCACACATTCTTTTGTTGCTCCAGCTATGACCATCTTTTTTCCTTCTTCTGAATCCAGCGTCTTCTCTCTTTGGCTATTGAGCGGCCACTGATATGCGCTAGAGTTAGTGTACCAGCACCTGGCTCCATTCCTGGCATCTTACAGATGCTGGGAAGTCTCTTACATCAAAAAACTTCTATTAGAATAACAACAGCCAACTGAGACCTAACTGGTTGCTATGGAAAGCAGATAACCATTGCTACTTTCAATGCCTTATGTTTGCCTTCAGTGTCTTGAGGCAGCTCTCCCTACTACACACCTCAAGTATTATTACTGAAAAGACAGATCTTGTATTTCTATTTGTTGTGGAGCTCGGTCGCTGGGTGGATATTCCCCAGCCCTGCTGACGTGCGAGGTAAACCCACATTCTTCATATGTGGGATGACTGAGGCTGAGATACTTCATTAAAAGGTTCTATATTGGATGGTGCTGTGGAAGAACACAGTGAGTTCATTGAGGAACACAAAGGAGTATTGAAGAAATATCAGCCTGGATGTGAAAAGTCATTGTGTTATTTTAGCACCTTCTAAATTACAGAAAATTCTTGTGTGCAAGGCACTCCTACAACAGCAGAAATAGTAGAACTCATTCCTCTTTCCACCAGGAATGCATACTGTACGTCCTGACCTTTGTAGAATACAGTGCAGGATTTCTAATCATTCTTCATCCATAGTGATAGGTTAGGTTTCCATGACCATTCACGGGCTGATTTACTGGCAAAGATATGAGCAATTAGGCTTCATACTCTTTATTGTATAAATATCTTTATAGTATAACTATATCTCGATAGTAGACTTTTAAAAGGTAGCTCCAACAAAAACGAAAATAATTTAATTTTGGTTGAATGAAGGTTGATTGTATGCATGTACAGTATACAGGTACAGTATATTCTATATTGATTTTTATCATGCTTCACAAAGAATATTGAAGCACATCAATTTCTAACTCATAAAGGAATTCCCAGGCCAGTGTTCCTGCTATATTCATACACAGGCAGTGAGCCACTAGAAGAGGAACTGAATTGTAGGAGTTGTGCCTAAATACCTACTGGTATTTCCAGTATTGCATGCAGACCTTTCCACATTATTGGCATACCATGCCTTGTTCTGAACTGTTTCTCTGTGTGGACACCACAGTAGTGACATCAATAAATATCATTCTAAGTCTCCTGATACAAGAAGTCAGAGGCAGCAGTACCTCAGATTTCACACTGCAGATATACAGTACTCACATACGGGAAGGGCACTGCTGTTATTTTTTTTGTAGGAATTCCAGGCAAAAGGTAGAAGTTTGCGGGTACTGTTTAACATTTATATGATGTTTCCTATAAAGCTTTACTTTGCTGATTGTACAGTACAGGGCACATGCTTGTTTAAATCATTACAAATGGGTTATGTGCTGCTATCTTCAGGTGATTGGACATGGGAAAAAGAGATGAAGGGGCACTCCCCCTATAAAACCCCTTCTATTCTACTCCCAGCTAGCTTCAATCTTTTGTTAGTGTTCTTAGTTGATGGACCTCCTCTCTCTATAGAAAGAAGCTTAACATCTTACACACAGGACTGTAATGTTGCTGATGCACTGGATCCAGTTGCAGGCACTCCCCTTGGCACATAGTGAAACTTGTGGATTTAGCCACAGGGTTCTTTACAAGGTCCAGGTATGTCCTGTTCCTTAAAACACGTGGAGCTGCTGTTAATCAAATCCAATGACGTGGGCGCCGGGGGCAGGGACGAGTCATACATTCGGCGGTTATGGACGCCGAATGATGGATTCGAGAGCATGCTCGCAAGGTAACCCCGGGGAGTGCGCTTCTCCTAGGGGGTTATCTGATGTGGGGAGGAGTCGCGAGAGCCGCTGGGGGACCCTAGAAGACGAGATTCGGGGCCACTCTGTGCAAGACGAGCTGCACAGTGGAGGCAAGTATGTGATATGTTTGTTATTTAAAAAACTAACCCTTACAATTACTTTAACAATGTGAGATTGTTCTTTGTCTGCAGGAGTACTGCGTGATAAAGTAAGGGTATCCACGACAACTTGACATGGTTTTAAGAGGACGGGTGACGCACGCAGGCTCCGCCCCGCTGACGAAGTTCTTTGAACGTAACGCATACGGAGGAGAAGCCACGCGCTGGCGACACCTGCTGCCGTTCTGTATCTACTGTAGTGCCAGCTACACTTTGGAAATGTGTATTTACAACAGATATTTGTGAGTAGCAAATGTTAACAGTGTGCAATTAGATCTATCTTTGTTCTCACCTCTTTACACCCTGGGGGAATCGACTGGAGTTCCTGACTGCCTCTGGAGGATTTTTCTCTAATGGGACCTGCTTTACTGACCATCTGTTAGCTCAGTGGTCTGTCATTTGAGGTGAGCGAAGCGAGTGCTTTGGAGGTGGAGGGTTTGTCACTTTTTTTACCTAAAGTGTGCTCCGACACACAGAATCTTCTTTGGTAATTGCTAGGATCTGTAGTCCTCCTCTTTCTTCTGGACCATATTGGATTGTTTTAACTAGTAGATAATTATTTAATGCGCTGCATATAAATTTTGTTTAAATTTATCATTCCGGACTTCTGCGACCCACAGTTGGTTGACACTGAGGTATTACCCTCCCTCCATTACTGCTGCTGAGTTGTAAAAACCCCTCTGAAGATAAAATTTAGGAACATGGCAGGTCATTAACAGAAAGAAAAAAGGGTCACATGGACTTGCTAGTTCAAGCTCCAGTTTTTAGTCCAGTTGGAGGTGGTAGTTCCTCTGTTCAGGGCTCTAGTAACCTTTTCTATCTCTACCTTCCTCTGGTGATTCGTCTGGTCCTCCAGCCACTCTAGTCTTCTCTTTTTTTACCTAGAGGGGAAGTTTCTGATATAATGTCAGATTTCATGGGCAGAAATTCTGGCCTTTTTGTGGCCATAGACAGCAGGGGTCACAACTGTGCCCCTCCAGCCTCCCCTTCTGACTCTGTCTTTGATTTAAGCCAGAACATGAAGAGGGGGCAGATATTGATAAGGAGAATCAGTCACTCTCTGAAGCATCGGATTAGGACGACAACCTAGTACTGAGATTGCAGCAAAGCTAAAGTTACCCTTATTGATGCTGCAGCGTTGAAGCGTTGCAACAGACTGATCACTAATAGGTATCAAGTACAGGGTCACCTAAATTCCCTAAACAAGCCAGGACCTTTGTTGGCCTCACCTGGAGAAGATTTTTTTTTCTCAAATCCAACAATATCCTATTGAGAAAAGTTTTCTTTGGAAGTGGGCACTTTGTGTGGTAGATCTTGCCATATACTGTCTTAGTAAGGTTTTCACAGTCCCCGTGGAGGATAATTCTATGTGCACGGTAGATACAAGATTAGAGGCAATCCTTTAAAGCTCTCTTTAATGAAAGCTCATCAGTCTATAGACAGGCAGCTCTGACAAGGAAAGAAAGCTCTATTTCTCTACATGAGTGGTCCACATACTGCAGCCCGTAACCTTATCTTTAATTGGCCCTTGGGGCACTGCTCCTCCTACTGTTGCGAGGCACTATTCTTTCCACAGACACTAACAATGAGGTGCCATTCCTTCCACTGACACTAACAGTGGGGCACTATTCCTCCCACTGAAACCATTGATGGGGCACTATTTTTGCCACTGATATAAGCGATTGAGCACTATTCTTCCTACTGACACCAACGATAGAGGCATTTACTAATATCAAAAATCGTACCAGTGGTATTAGTCATAATGGCCATTCATGCCTGTGAACTCTTTTCTGTACAGTCAGACCAGCGGTACCTGTACATATTCCCACCCTTTAATCTCTTTAAAAATGCTGCAAGTACAGGAAAATACCCATTCAACTGCCATAAATCCAGTGATCTCCATCATTTTCTTTCCCTTTGACACTCGTACAAAAAATTTGTGATATGGCTGTCACCGAAACAGAAAGGCACAGAAAAGCAAAAGCATTGTCTGAAGTTCTAACCTTTCCCCACTCTACTTAAGGTATGCTTTTGCACTTGACTTTGTCCCCATTGGAGAGATAGTTCATCACTTCCTTTCCAGAATATCCAGTAGGTAGGGGAAACATTTGCAACAGGGACATACAGACGGCAACAAAAACTGATGACAAAATCTCTAACCCTTCCCTATAGAAGTTGAGTTTTTTGAACACAACATTTTGCCTAGTTTTACTTTTACTTTTTCTTAACTATCCTTGTTTTGTTCTCCAGTGATCCCTACATGAACTGCAGTATTCCGAGAAATGGATAAATTGGTAGTTTTTTGTTGTTTTTTTTTCTTTCTCTTGTGGGTCGAGCAGAAGACAATTAGATGTTTTTCTCATATTAGTTATTGTGGCTGGGACAAGACGTCATCAGCTCATATTGTTTCAAAAAACAAATTGGTCTCCTGTTTGAATGGCTCATCTGGTATTCCTCTTGGAGGGAACAAACTCCCATTCACATTCTATGACTAGTAGCAATTACCACCCTTACCACAAATTTGGAAGACCTCTACGACTCAAAATAATTTACATGGGTCCTTAGCAACTACTGATATTCCCCGGATTACATCAGTCATCAGAAATCTTTGTCATCTGCTCATATGCAATCTTTGATCATGCTGATTTGCTAACTGAAGGAATACATTTTACTGTTATACAGCCTTTTGAAGGTTTTTCCAGGTCCAACTTAAACAAAAAAAAACTATATAAAATACAACCTGTGATCCCATCATTCTGCATGTTAAAGCCAAACTCTAAGCCAATATTAAAGGCAGACGTTAATGCAGCGCTATAATCATTAATACACCGTTATATGTATTTTTTAAATGAAATCAGTGTTAAATTGTTATCATATGTATTTAATCTTTGTATTGGGCTGTTCGTTTAGTGTTCAGCTTTAGCAATATAAAACTGTATTTATGTAAAATGTAACTGATACATTTTGCCTTCTATTCATCCTCCTGTGCTTTCTATACATCCTCCTGTGGTCTTCCACTTTATGTTGGAAGATGGATTCTTCTGTCACAAGTATATAAAGTAGAAGCATTTGCTACAACTTTAAATCCTGGTGTTTATTCCTATCCATGGAATCTCAAGCTTACTTTTGAGGCAGAAAGATTCTATCCTACCCTATCCAACACTTAGTGAATCCCATTGCTGATGCTACGAATGTCCTGATATTCAGCAGTTTCCAGAACTCATACCGGGAAGGGGGGGGGGGGGGGCATTGATGTGACCAGGCTAATCCTGCTTAAGTGTCTTTATGAAGAAAGTGGTCCCCAGGCTAGATTCAGATTCAGAATACTTTATAAATCCCATGGGGAAATTACTAAAATACAATTACATTCAACAAGAAACTACAAAGATCACAATAACAAGGTACAACAACAATAAAATGACCAATAACCGCAAATAATACCACATAAAAACTAAATAAATACTGTACTGTAATCAACCATACCATTCTATTAAAATATTGCATAGAATATATAACACTAATTGAAAAAATAACAGAAAATCAAACGACCAACATTCAAATTACACCACTTTCTCTAACATTACTCAAAAATCATTACACCAATATAAATTAAAAACTACATAGATCAGATTCTAGGCTTGGAGGACCCTGGCAGCAAGGACGAGGGTTGATTTCAACCAGAAGAGAGATTTTTCTGCTTAGATCTGCAGGAAGTGATTTAGTTAGACCCTGCAGGGAGAGTCACTGTTTTGGGAGAGAGAGTGATTGCACCTGAATGTGGATGTGAACCGTGAACTCTGAAGGAGAGAGAAAGGTGCAGTCTGGCAGCAAAGCAGATGACCGACAAGATCACCAGGGAAGCATTGGCCCAATCTTAACCGCTTCCCGACCGCCTCATGTAGATATACGTCTACAGAATGGCACGGGCAGGCAAAAGCACGTACCTGTACGTCCCCTTTAATTGCCTGCCCGTGGGTCGCGCGCGCCAGCGGCGCGCTCGCGACCCGGTTGGGAGCTCCGTGACCCCGGCCGCGGGACCAGCGGACCCGATCGCCGCTGGTGTCCCGCGATCGGGTTACGGAGCTGAAGAACGGGGAGAGGTATGTGTAAACATACCTCTCCCTGCGCTTCCTACTCTGCCTGTCATTGATTGGCTGTTCCCGGTCATCGGGAAAGCCGATCAATGACGTCAGACGTCAGCCCCGCCCCTAATGTAAAAAACACACACACGTCACAGCCCATAAACCCTCCCCTCCCCCTAGTGGTTAACTCTTTCACTACAACTGTCATTTATACAGGAATCAATGCATTTAAATAGCATTGATTGCTGTATAAATGACAATGGTCCCAAAAATGTGTCAAAAATGTCCGATGTGTCCGCCATAATGTCGCAGTCACAAAAAAAAAAAAATCGCTGATCGCCGGCATTACTAGTAAAAATAAAAAATATTAATAAAAATGCTATAAAACTATCCCCTATTTTGTAAACGCTATAACTTTTGCGCAAACCAATCAATAATCGCTAATTGCAATTTTTTTTACCAAAAATGTGTAGAAGAATATGTATCGGCCTAAACTGAGAAAAAAAAAAGTTTTTTTATATATTTTTTGGGAATATTTCTTATAGCAAAAAATTTTGCATTTTTTTCAAAATTGTCGCTCTATTTTTGTTTATAGCGCAAAAAATAAAAAACGCAGGGGCGATCAAATACCACCAAAAGAAAGCTCTATTTGTGGGAAAAAAAGGACGCCAATTTTGTTTGGGAGCCACGTCGCACGGCCGCGCAATTGTCAGTTAAATCGACGCAGTGCCGAATCGCAAAAAGGGGCCTGGTCCTTTGGCTGCCAATTGGTCCGGGGCTGAAGTGGTGAGATCAGTTAGCACAATGTTAATGAGACTAATATCGGTCAGGACATCTATGAAAAATTAGAGTGGTTAGAAGCCTTTTTGCCCATTTCTGTGTTCCCAAAATGTGTAGTTTTAAGATCTGGTTGCTATAAACAGAGCTGTCCCCAAAAAGGGGACTGCAGCACTCTTTCTCAACCTCTTATTAGAAGAGAATGCTTTAGGAGCACTTCTACTATCTTATCATTACAAGTGCCCTCACTTGGAGGGTGAACGCTGCAATATAGAGTCCAAGGGTCCCACCGCCAGCAGACTCTTTATTTCTCACCACACTGGCCAGTGGCTAGGCACGGTCTAAGAATAGTAGACAGGCCACACTCTTTATTGCATCCTCTTTGTTCTACTTTGTTTTTTTTTCACTATTGTATTTCATTAATGTCAGTTTCGTCATTCCCCTCTCATCTGCCTAGTGCATTTTGTCAAGGCCCTTCACAGACAATAAAAAACATAGACTTTGTTTTAACCTTGTTTTTCCCTGTGTTTGATACCGGGTTAACCCTGTCATAGTTGAAACTATTTACTTTAAACTTCCCTTGCAGGGATTATTCCTCCTTAAAGTGGAAGTCCACCCTAACACTAAAATCTCTAAATCTACAGGCATCCACGATCTGAGACTAACCTATCTAGCCCTGTAAAGAAGAAATCACTACACATACCTTTTTTGAATATGCTCTGGTCCGGTCTCCAGCGGCGGAAGCTCTGCAGAGGAGACAGCCGTCAGCGGCTGGGAAATGAATAGGAAGTGACGTCACCCATCACCTGCCTCCACAGCGAAGCCGTCACTGACAGCTCAGCATGGGACTGGACCAGAGTGGCTTCAAAAAAGATATGTATAGCAATTTCTTCTTTACAGGGCTAGATAAGTTGGTCTTAGATCATGGATGCCTGAAGATTAAGAGATTCAGGGCTGGGTGCACACTATGGCAAATTTGATGCAGGTTTCCCCGCATCCAATTTGCATGACAGGAGAGTGTGACCGGCTCCCAGTCATGTCCTGTGCGTCTTTGGCTCCATTTCAGGTCTGAATTATTGGCTGAATTCAGACCTGAAATGGTGAATGGGGACGCCCCGGACCCTTGCTGTGCCCCATGGCCTCACATAGTGTGAACCCAGCCTTAGTTTTTGGATGGACTTCTACTTTAAATAAAGCCCAATTTATCACTAATGGTGTGTGGGCGAGTCGTTGGGTCCATTTAGAAGCTCTTCAGGGAGTCAGTGCTACACTGGGTATAAATCTCAGTATATGTCGGCATAGTACCATTGTTACTTACAAGATTCTTGGCAACTATTCCTATCCTGTGTGTGTGTCATCTATAGCTAACTATTGATCTCTTTGCTTTCTCAAACTCACCTAAATTAAGAACATATCTTATGCAGCCAGCACCCAGTATGGGTACTTATTTAAAAAGTATACAAGCACCACCTTGTATCATAAATACAATAAAAATTACATCAACCAATTAATTAATATAAATGTACAACATATAAGATATATATATATATATATATATATATATATATATATATATATGCTGTATATTATCGAGTATAAGCCAAGTTTTTTTTTAGCACATTTTTGTGTGCTGATAATGCCCCCCTCGGCTTATACTCGAGTCAAGCATTTTTCTGCAGCAGAGAATGACATTTTCAGACCCTAGCCCTACAACATTTTCAAAGATGGGGTTTCTAGCAACAAGTGGCCCCGAGATACGGGGCCCCAAAGTCGGGTCGGAAAATGACATTCTCTGCTGCAGAAAAGTGCTTGACATTTTCCGAACCGAATTTGGGGCCCCTTATCTCTGGGCCACTTGGTGCTAGGAACCCCATCTTTGCATATGTTGTAGTGCTAGTCCCACTGGGTTTGCACAACAAGTGGCCCCAAGATACGGGGCCCCAAAGTCGGTCAACTGTGTCCATCTGCACCCTTTGGGCCCAGAGACCCCAAATTTTGGCTGCAGCTAGGGGGCATCTAGGAATCCTTAACTACCAAGTCTGAAGTTCAGGGGACCTATGGCTGCAAATGGGCACAATGAGGCATGCAAATGGGCACAGTGAGACTGCAAATGGGCATTGCTGACCCTCTTTTCCACTTTCAGTAGCTGCGCATTTCTCACCCTAGGCTTATACTCGAGTCAATAAGTTTTATCAGTTTTTTGTGGTAAAATTAGGTGCCTCGGCTTATATTCAGGTCGGCTTATACTCGAGTATATACGGTATGTGGTCATGCCAGTGACAGACTGCAATCTTTACCTCATTTTTGCTTTTGCCCTTAGTAATACTTAAATGAACACACACACAAGTTGCGCAGTGAACATATTTCCTACTGTGCTTGACAAGCAAATCTTCGCCAGATTTTTTGTAAGTTAAAAGTGATTAAAGTGCAATTTCTGAACGACAAGTACTAAAAGGTTCAGGAAAAAAATGTGTTTGTGGAACAGATGTGGACCGATTACTAGGGTGACGGAGGGCGTTTGGTTTGGTAGCAGCTGGCGTGGCAAAGGTTGCCTAACCGCTCGCCAGATAATGCCAGAAGACAAGCGCAGGCCTCCTTTTGTGAGTAACAAGTACCATTAGTGTCAGCTTAGAGAAGCTTGAGGTAATTCATCACCCGGTGTTAAGAGGAGAGGGACAGAATGCATGAGGTGAAAGGTAACACTATATTTAAGACAATTGTAATGGGAACATGTGAGACAAGGTGGCCTAGTTGCCAACACAGATACTTAACATGGCTCTACAAGTGGAAGGTTTTTGTTTAACCCTATTGACCTTTGTGTGAAGTTTTAAGAGGGTCAGCAATGAAACCACCAGCTATGAGCTGTGCTGGACTGTAGCAGACTGCCCTGAACATGATACTTTGCTTCAGGATCATGTGATCCTCACCTAGAAGAATGGAAATGATTCAGGAAAACTGCTTAACAGTTAAACTACCATATGCCTAATGTATATGTTAAAGATGAACTCTAATGCCGCGTACACACAGTCGGAATTCTCATCGGAAAAAGCTCTGATGGTTTTCCCGTCAGAATTCCGACGGAATTTCGCTCAAACTGTCTTGCCTACACACAGTCACACCAAATTCCGATGGTCAATAACACCGCGGCATACAACACGTTCGACAGCACTATAAAAGGGAAGTGTAATGCTTCCGAGCATGCGTCAAATTGTTTCCGAGCATGCGTCGGAATTTTGCGTGTCGGAATTGCATACACACGATCGGAAAGTCCGATAGAAAGGTTTTCCGTCGGAAAAATTAAGAACAGGTTCTCAATCCAAAGTCCGTCGGAAATTCCGACAGAAAAAGACCGATGGGCATACACACGGTTGGAAAATCTGATGAAAAGCTCCCATCGGACTGTTTCCATAGACCCTATGAGGAAGTCAATACGACAAAACATGTCGGGGGCGTGGCTACAGGACAAACGTGTATGCTGATGTGAGACGCTGCACTTTCTTGAATTTATACTGAGGCCTGGCAGAGAGATCTAGGAGTGGGTGAGAAACCACGTTTGTGCGCACACTTCTGGTCCGCCGTGGCCACAGTATATTACTGGACCCTTTTGAATTTGTTTGCTGTGCTTTTAACTGAAGGCGTGATTTTATTGTGAAAAATGTGAATTTGACCTTTGGAAATGCTGGTGTGATTTTATTAAACTGGTTGGATTGTATTACACTATTTGGAGCATTTTTTCTTACATATGGAGTCAAACTGCAACAAACAAAAGGAGTGGACGGTCACTATTAACCCCTGAAGTGGGTAAAAAGCACCATAGCCAAACACGAAAGTGGGAGGCACTGCGAGCTGGTGAGTGTGTTTTCAGAGGGAGAGTTGGCACATAGCACGTGGTGTGGTGATTCACTCAAGTTTTTTTGAAGATTTCACTGAAGAGATAATTCGTAGATACGTTTTTGAACTGAGTTTCACTGCACAAGTTTGGACTATTTTTATCAATAATATTTTTATCACTTTTCACTTGGTGATTTTACATACATATTTTTCCAATAATTTATGGACTATATGATATTATTTCACTTTTTTATACTTTGAAATTTGTATGAGGTTTATTACACAAGCGCTACTAGTTTTGCCTATTTATATTTATATGTTTGGGTTGAATTGCAGATTTTACATTTTTATACTTTTTTAACCACTTTCAGACCGGACCAATTTGCAGCCAAAGGACCAGGCCCCTTTTTGCGATTCGGCACTGCGTCGCTTTAACTCACAATTGCGCGGTCGTGCGACGTGGCTCCCAAACAAAATTGACGTCCTTTTTTCCCCACAAATAGAGCTTTCTTTTGGTGGTATTTGATTGCCCCTGCGGTTTTTATTTTTTGCGCTATAAACAAAAAAGAGCGTCAATTTTGAAAAAAAACGCATTTTTTATTTTTTGCTATAATAAATATCCCCCAAAAATATATAAAAAAAACATTTTTTTTCCTCAGTTTAGGCCGACATATTCTTCTACATATTTTTGGTAAAAAAAATTGCAATAAGCGATTATTGATTGGTTTGCGCAGAAGTTATAGCGTTTACAAGATAGGGGATAGTTTTATAGCATTTTTATTAATAATTTTTTTTTTATTAGTAATGGTGGCAATCAGCGATTTTTAATTGTGACTGCGACATTATGGCGGACACATCGGACATTTTTGACACATTTTTGGGACCATTGTCATTTATACAGCAATCAATGCTATTTAAATGCATTGATTCCTGTATAAATGACACTGGCAGTGAAGGGGTTAACCACAAGGGGGCAGTGTAGGGGTTAAGTATGCCTAAGGGTGTGTTTCTTACTGTGGGGGGGGAGTGGCTGTCAGCTAGTGAATGCTGATCTCTGCTCCAATCACAGGGAGCAGAGATCGGCGTCACTAGTTGCTAGGCAGAACGGGGAGATGCTGTGTACTTCCGCATCTCCCCGTTCTGCCTTCCCGTGAGGCGATCGCGGGTGTCCCCGCGGCGATCGAGTCCGCGGGACCCGCGACCGGACTCACGGGGGTCCCGACCGGCGCGGGAGCGCGCCGCTCCCGGCGCACTCCCGATGGCACGACAGGCATTAAGGAGGGACTTATATATACACCCTCCTGCCTGTACGTGCCATTCTGCCGACGTACATCGTCGTGCGCCGGTCGGGAACTGGTTAAGTAGCAGCTATTTTCACAAATTTATTTATTCATATATATTTTTCACTGATATATTTAATATATAAACTCTCACGATCATTTGGTGCGGTGGGGCTAGAGAATATTAAGGGCAGGCCTATATTTATTTATTTTTTACCAACAGTATATACACTCTATATTACCAAAAGTAATACCTGCCATTACACACACATGAACTTTAATGACATCCCAGTCTTAGTCCGTAGGGTTCAATATTGAGTTGGCCCACCCTTTGCAGCTATAACAGCTTCAACTCTTCTGGGAAGGCTGTCCAGAAGGTTTAGGAGTGTGTCTATGGGAATGTTTGACCATTCTTCAAGAAGCGCATTTGTGAGGTGTATGAGAAGGCCTGGCTCACAGTCTCCATGTGTGTGTGTCGGGGGGTGAAATATAAGGGCCAGTTCACACCATAGAAACGCAGTCTGGATGCGTTCCAGGTGCTTTGCTGCATACGCGTTTTTAATGCAGTCCGGTGCTTTTTTTTCCCCCCTCTTTTTCTTAACCTTAAAATAAGGACAAGTCTGTTGCAGTGCGTTTTTTGGTGCATTTAGGTGCATTCCAGTGCATTTTTGATGCGTTTTACAGCGTTCCAGTACAGTCCAGTGCAGAAAAAATGCAGCATGTTCTACTTTTTTTTCTGGACCTGGAATGCACTGGAACTGACCGCACTGGTGTGAACTATGGCATTGAAAACCATATAACCTACTTTCCATTTCCTTTCCTTTCCTTTCCATTTCCGTTTTTGATGCAGAAAATAAAACGCACTGGACTGCATGTGGTGTGAACTGGCCCTAACAAGGAAAATGCATTGTAGATATGGAAGAGAAAATGTGTAAAAGTTAGAACAATGTTGACTATGAGATTATTATACATAACCATACCCACCAGAAGTACCAAAGTATAGAGTGTCCAGTATCAGTGAAGGACTTTTTTCAGATAAATCTTTACTGTTTCGTCTTGTCTGTAGAAACATTCAGGGCTGGGTTTCCAGCAATACATTCGGTTTTCACATCATGTAATCTGAGACCATGAAGCAGGCTTGTGCTGCCGCATTTCACTTTAGATCTTCGAGTCTGTTTTGGATAACCAGATATCGGCTGGAACACTTGACAGATCCTTCGTAATGCCTCAAAAGAATGTTTCTGTTATCTATTGAACTAATTATCTTATCTCCATCTGCGGTAGTACAATAGTGACAAAGGCAACTAAGAACGTTTAAAATATGATGTTTTTAGACACATCTGCTTGCTGGTTCTCTTTTTTTATGTCACGTTATTATTCATATCGTAAGGTTTTTTTTTGTTTTTTTTTAAACTGAATGTATGTACAAATTAAAGGGAACGTGCATTCCTTTCACTGATGTTTTAAATGACACTTTGCTACAATATAAAGTAGTGAGTGTACAGCTTGTATAACAGTGTAAATTTGCTGTCCTCTCAAAATAACTGCAGCTGCAGGCATCGTTCAGATATGTCCGCTCAAAGTCCAGGACGTCATATGATTGGCTACGGGCAGGTTGCAATAAAGTGGTTGTAAAGACAGAAGGTTTTTTTTATCTTAATGGATTCTCTGCTCATATTTTTGGGTCATGTGATTAATTTGTCTGATTCTGTTGAAGGGCTTTACTAAACAAAAAACAAAGAAGAGAGGAGCGCCATCTAAGTGCAGTGTGATAAAAACATTTTAATATAGGACAGACGATTTTAAACTCACAAGATTGTATGAGCCGGCGGCCATCCAGAGTCAGCCCATCTGTGACCATCTACACACCTCTTGCTGCATTTGAACTCTCATGCATGGACTCCCCACTATAGAGAGTAGATTAATCGCCCATTTCTCTCTATTTGAGCTGACAGAGCGCACATGAATGTATTTATACAATATTTCTGTGCTTGATTCCTTTACTCCCTTCTCACTATAACCTTTATGGTTACTTTCTGTAAGGCTACTTTCACACTGGAGCGGTGGGGGCGCTGGCGGTAAAGCGGCGCTATATTTAGCGCTGCTTTACCGGCGTTTTAGCAGCGCATTGCGGCCGCTCGCGGGGTGTTTTTACCCCCCGCGAGCGGCCGAAAAAGGGTCAATACCGCCCGCAAACCGCCGCTATTGCGGCGTTTTGCGGGCGGGTTCGGCGCGCTCCCCCATTGTTTTCAATGGGACCGGGCGCTATAGGAGCGGTAAATATACCGCTCCTATAGCGAGCCAAAGATGCGGCTTGCAGGACATTTTTGAGCGTCCTGCAAGCGCACCGCTTCAGTGTGAAAGCCCTCGGGCTTTCACACTGAAGGAACAGCAACAGCTGTTTCGGGTCGGTTTGCAGGCGCTATTCTTAGCGCAATAGCGCTTGCAAACCGCCCCAGTGTGAAAGGGGCCTCAGGCTACTTTCACATTGAAAGCGCCCGATGTCAGCAGTAAAGCGCCGCTTAATTTAGGGGCGCTTTACCGACATTTTAGCAGCAATTTTCGGCCGCTAGCGGGACGCTTTTAACCCTTGCTAGTGGTCGAATAAAGGGTTAAAAGTGCCCGTGTTGCGGCGCTGCCAAAGTGCTTTGCAAGCGCTGCCCATTCATTTAAATGCGCAGGGTGTTTTGGGAGCAGTGTATACACCGCTCCCAAACCGCCCCAAAAATGCTGCTTGCCGGACTTTTTCTAACGTCCCGCAAGCGCATGATCCCAGTGTGAAAGCACTCGGGCTTTCACCCTGGGGTTGGCATTGGAGGCGTTTTTCAGGCTCTATTTTTAGTGCTAAAACGCATGAAAAATGCCTTTAGTGTAAGCTACAAAACGCATGAAAAACGCCTTTAGAGCAGCTACAAAAAAAAAGCCTGCAAGGATCTGCTTGTCCGTTTTCAGGCGGATCTGAGCGAGCCACCCATTGACGGAAACCTTCATGAAAAGGATCCAAGAACTAAAGAGTTTAGGGACAAACGTATTGTTCAACGTAAAACAATGGCTTTGTAGCATAGTGAAATAATGTTAGATTTCTAATTTAGGTTCCTAAATAGGCTTTTTTATATATATTTTAAGAGCCGGTTCACACTGAGGCAGCACGACTTGCAGCGCGACTGCCTCAGGCGACCTGCACACAACTTTAGCGGCGACTTGCAAAACGACTTCTGTATAGAAGGCAATGCAAGTCACCTCAAGTCGCCCCCAAAGTAGTACAGGAACCTTTTTCTAAGTCGGAGCGACTTGAGTCGCTCCTATTAAGCCCAATACACACGGTCAGATTTTTGCATGGATTCTGTCCGATCGGACAATGTTGTTGAAAAATCAGACCGTGTGTATGCACCATCGGAAAGTGTACGTCGGATTGTCCGACAGACAAAGTCCTATCTCCTGCTGGATAGATTTGCCGACAACACGGTCCGATCACACCAAATCCGATCGTGTGTACGGTTGTCCGACCGGACAAAGTGCTACGCATGCTCAGATCACATTACAAGACCAAAGCTATTGGCTACTAGCCTCTACGTAGTCCCGTCGTAGGCAACAAACGTCACCACGTTCAGAATGATCGGATTTTCCGACAACTTTGTCTGACCGTGTGTACGCAAAACCAACATCAGACAAAGTATGACGGACCTGGTCCTCGGATAATCCGCGCGTGTGTATGGGGCTTTAGAACGGTTCCATTGTACAGAACGGGACGCAACTTGTCAGGCGGCTAAGTCGCCTGACAAGTCGTCCCTGCGTGAACCGAGTCTTACTCGTCTTATTCGTCATTTGTTATTATCAACGCCTTAGCAACATAAAGTAAAACATTTTTTATGTATGTGTTTTGATTCTTTAATGTACAATGAACCTCAGTGACCAGGTCGAACCCTGAAACGAGCCTTTACCGTAATTCATTCAGATTTAACATTGTTTTCTGTAAGTTTTTCGTTTTGCCTAATTTGCTGCCAGGCCTGTACAGGTGTTAAGCTGCGTAAAAAGTTCTTGTGTAAAAATAATTTCATAACATATGAACATCTGGCTCCGCAGAAACGGGATAGAAATTTCTCGTTTTTAGTTGTTGATCTAAAGACAGAGATTTGAAAGTTGTCTTACCCCCTGCAGACACTTGCTCATACAATTCATCTTGGCGGTTCTGAAATTTCATTTTTTGTAATGCTGGATAAATATTTATCCAGTGTGATCACTCACTGAAAAATGTTAGATATATGGTTGGGTAATAGACGGAACCATAGAACTTGCTGTATCTTTTTGTTGGCACAAAAATGGTTTTGTAGAAAGCGTTTATTGACTGGGCAGTAATTTTTGCTTTTGAGTGAAATCTTACCAAAAGTGGGAATATTATCGTTATTAATAAACCATCCGGACAGGGGATCTATGAATTAAGTAGGGCAAAATCAACAGAGCTTTGTTTTTCAAGACATTTCAAAGAGCAATGATGTGCTATAACCCTTGGCAGCCAATAAAAACCCAATTCTTGCAAAATTATTTAAGTTTAAAGAAGAGCTATGCTCTATTGTTAAAGTAACCCTATTCCTGATACTAAATTCAAAATGTGTTATACAGTTGTGCTCATAAGTTTTCATATCCTGGCAGAATTTATGATTTCTTGGCCATTTTTTAGAGAATATGAATGATAACACAAAAACTTTTCTTTCACTCATGGTTAGTGTTTGGCTGAATCCATTTATTATCAATCAACTGTGTTTACTCTTTTTAAATCATAATGACAGCAGAAACTACCCAAATGACCCTTATCAAAAGTTTACATACCCCAGTTCTTAATACCGTGCATTGCCCCCTTTAACATCAATGACAGCTTGAAGTCTTTTGTGGTATTTGTGGATGAGGCTCTTTATCTTATCAGATGGTAAAGCTGCCCATTCCTCTTGGCAAAAAAACTCCAGTTCCTGTAATTTTTTGGGCTGTCTTGCGTGAACGGCACGTTTGAGATCTCCCCAGAGTGGCTCAATGATATGATATTGAGGTCAGGGGACTAAGATGGCCACTCCAGAACCTTCACTTTATTCTGCTGTAGCCAATGACAGGTCGACTTGGTCTTGTGTTTTGAATCATTGTCATGTTGGAATGTCCAAGTATGTCCCATGCACAGCTTCCTGGATGATGGATGCAAATGTTCCTCCAGTATTTTTTGATAACATACTGCATTCATCTTGCCATCAATTTTGACCAAATCTCCTGTGCCTTTGTAGCTCACACATCCCCAAAACATCAGCGATCAACCTCCGTGATTCACAGTAGGAATGGTGTACCTTTCATCATAGGCCTTGTTGACTCTTCTCCAGATGTAGTATTTATGGTTGTGACCAAAAAGCTCAATTTTGGTCTCATCACTCCAAATGACTTCGTGCCAGAAGGTTTGAGGCTTGTCTCTGTGCTGTTTGGCATATTGTAAGTGGGATACTTTGTGGCATTTGCATAGTAATGGCTTTCTGCTGGCAACTCAACCATGCAGCCCATCTTTCTTCAAGTGCCTCCTTATTGTGCATCTTGAAACAGCCACACCACATGATTTCAGAGAGTCCTGTATTTCACCTGAAGTTATTTGTGGGTTTTTCTTTGCATCCCGAACAATTTTCCTGGCAGTTATGGCTTAAATTTTAATTGGTCTACCTGACCATGGTTTGGTTTCAACAGAACCCCTCATTTTCCACTGCTTGGTTAGAGTTTGAACACTGCTAATTGGCACTCTCAATTCCTTGGATATCTTTTTATATACCCTTTACCGCAGATCCTTTGACAATTCCTTTGCTTTCCCCAGGACTCAGAATCCAGAAACGTCAGTGCAGCACTGGATGAAAGATGCAAGGGTCTGTCAGGAGTCCAGAAACTCTTTGACCTTTTATACACACACACTAATTACAAGCAAACAGATCACAGGTGAGGATGGTTACCTTTAATATCCATTCAAACCCATTTGTGTCAACTTGTGTGCATGTTATCAGGCCAAAATCACTTTTGATCAGGGTCATTTGGGTAGTTTCTGTTGCCATTATGATTTAAAAAGAGTAAATACAGTTGATTCATAATAAAAGGCTTCAGCCAAACACTGACCATGAGTGAAAGAAATGTCTTTGTGTTATTCATAATAATTCATAATCATCTCTGAAAAATGGCCAAGAAATCATAAATTCTGCCTGGGTATATAAACTTATGATCACAACTGTAAGCTAGAACATAGGTTCTCCACCTCAAGTCACTCCTGCTTACTTCCACATCAGACCTGGCGATTGGGGGTTATACGAGCTGTTTCTGCTCACATGCCAAGTGCTTAGAAGAAAGTAACCTCTAATGCCCCGTACACACGGTCGGAAATTCCGACCACAAAATCTGTCTGATTTTTTTCCGACGGATTTTGTCCGACACTGGTGTTGCATACACATGGTCGGACAAAGTTGTCGGAAAATCCGATCATCCTGACGTTCGTTGCGTACGACGGGACTATGTAGAGGCTAGTAGCCAATAGCTTTGGTCTTGTAATGTGATCTGAGCATGCGTGGCACTTTGTCCGTCGGAATTCGATACACACAATCGGAAAAAGTCCGATAGGACTTTGTTGTCAGAAAATTTGAGAGCAGGAGATAAAACTTTGTCCGTCGGAAAATCCAACGGAAAAAGTCCGATGGAGCCTACACACGGTCGGAATTTCCGACAACATTGTCCGATAGGACATTTTCCGTCGGAAAATCAGACCGTGTGTATGGGGCATTAGAGCGGTGGTCCCCCATGAGGGCTGTCAGTGGTCAAGCTTGTGGATATCATTCCTAATAAATGTGGTCATCTGTGATCTCTCCGGTGTACAGTGGCTTTCTTCTTAGCACCTGTAAAAGAAGAATGTAAATACTTACCTCTGCTGCTGCCTTAATGCCACTGTGGTCCCTTGAAGTCGGCTACATAACCAGCACTTCAGAGAATGTCATTCCCCTTTGTCCCCAATAGTTACTGTCTCCTTTTGTTGATCTCCACATCACTAATGAGTGTTGTAGGGATGTAGAGGTCAGCAGGAGGAATGGTTGAGCACTCCAGGGTACAAAGGCGATGGATGCTCCCAGAAGTGTTGGTTTCTCAGCAGATTTCTGGGAACGTTTCCCCAGCAACAAAGAGGCCTTTGGCAGAGCAGGCAGCAGATGAGGTTTAATTTTATAGTCTTCTTTTCAGGTATCGAGTTTATTTTTTATTTAGGTTTTCAACAGGGTCACTCCACAATGCTTGTGCTTGGCATAGGCTGACAATGTGCCACTGAGATAAATTAATTTTCCTTGATAAAATGCTGCTTGCATTTTTTTTTTCTGCAAGCACCAACATGGCATATTGGTGTAAACTGACATAATTGAGAACAAGGCATTTTGTTTGTCTAGGCATTGGGACTATGCTGACCAACACAGCTCATCACAGCTGGTAAGAGCAATCCCTGAGGGCTCAATCACACAATATGCAGTGACCTGTGTTTTTCTGCACAGACCAGCACAGGTCACCACTAGCGTACATAGATTCACACTTGACATTTCGGGGCATTGAAATAACACACACATATTGAATGGAACTCCAATGCAGCTCAGACACAAATGTGCTTAAAATCTGCATTTCTTTCGTATGTTCTTGTGTATTGGCAGCCCATTCAAAATGGGCTGCCTTAACGCTGCATACATTAAAATGCAACACGCACAAGAATGGCAAAATGTGATTGGGGCCTCATGGTTTCTGGATCAGTCAATAAGGGGAGGCATTTGGGAGGACAGCCGTTAATAAAAAAAAAATCTGTCTTCTTTTTTTCTTTTACTTTTTCTATTTTAGGCAAAATTGCTAAAACATTTTTTGAGTGACAATCCGCTATATATATATATATATATATATATATATATATATAAAGATTTTATATATATATATATATATATATATATATATATATATATATATACAAAGAATGATGGAAAAACTTGGCAATGGTACACTGCATTTGTTTTTATGCTAATGTCATGCATTCTAACATTTGTTCCCTGCACCATTTACAAGGCACAAACATCCATACAGTATTTGTAAGGACTGCTTAGATAAGTCAATGGGCTTCTTTTTTTTTTGCGTCAGAGCAACTTCTGTCCTCAAATAAGTCAGTGGGAATGCAAAAGCAGCTTGAATATGGATAATGCAGCCTAGAAGGAGGTCAACTGCAAAGAATAAGGCCATCCACTTCAGGCCAAATACACCTAGGAATGGACTCTGATCATTCTCACAAGTGTCTCAAACTGGTCTCAAAAACAAACTGAATGCACCTGAAAGCAAGCTGCACTTGCTTCTCTGTAACCCCTAAACCTGCTGCCTCCCACCAGCCCTATGAACAATGTGAGGCAGAGGTGGAGTTCCTGATGATGTGACCACTGCGATTGGGAGCCTTTCTACTGACTCCCAAATGTAAATGGTAACCGGTGATATCTTGGTCAGTGTGCTGGAGCATGCTGTAAGTGTGCTCTCACAGTGGCGCACCATGGACGCATATGTGCAGCAGGTGTTTGTTTGTCAGAAACCATGAAATATGGCTGAGACAGAAGTACAGTTAAATCACACTTGTTTAATAAAAAAAGTAAAAAGAACAAACGTAGTCAAAGCATAGCCAAAGTACAGTAACCGGAACGGATAGTCAACCAAGCCAGAAGTCAGGGATTAGTTTAGTGGAACAGAAAGAAGGATCTGGAGCCAGAAGGGATGTCAGCAAAGCAAGTCTTGAACAGGATCGCAGGAGATAGTTTCTGTGATGTTGACCAATGCGAAGGCAGAGATCCTCTGGACTGGATGGCTTAAGTAGGCAGGATTGACGAGCAGGATATCATCAACAGCTGAGTAACTGTGGAGAGATAGGAGCTGGAAATTAGCCAACAGCTGAGCGGCCAGCTCATAGAAGGAAGGGTTGATCCCAGCCCTGACAGTGTTAAGGCCCCACTGTCGCATATATGTGCTAGACAGTCAGCAAAAGGTTGATGTCCCCCTCCTTCTTCTTTCCTTCACTGTCTTGCCTCTCTGTTCCGTTACCATGAACAAATAAAAAGTACCTAGTGCTTCAGGTTATTCCCATATATAGTCGCGCTGGTGCTTGGTGATAAGCTCAGTGCTGTCACAAAGGAGCATTCTCAGCCCTATATAAGCACTTACAAGAGCAACTCAGAGCTTACAGAGGGCGACTTCCTCCCCTCATTCCCAGGTAGATGAATTGAGTGACAGGGCTGGAGAGGAGGGCTTTAAAGCTAACTAGTTGCTTTGTCCACACTGAGCCCCCCTTTAGCATAAGTTACAACATTATGTGAAAATATGGCTGCAGCCTAATGCTGCGTACACACGAGCAGAATTTCCGTTGGAAAAATCTTGGATGTTTTTTCCAACGGAATTCCGCTCAAGCTTGGCTTGCATACACGCGGCCACACAAAAGTTTGCTGAACTTTCGACCGCCAAGAACGCGGTGACGTATAACACTAAGACGAGAAAATTAAGTTCAATGCTTCCGAGCATGCGTCAAATTGTTTCCGAGCATGCGTAGGAATTTTGCGTGTCGGAATTGGTACAGACGATCGGAATTTTTTCCGACCGAAAAATTGAGAACATGCTCTCAATCTTTTGCTGGCTGGAATTCCGGCCAGCAAAAGTCCGATGGAGCATACACACGGTCACATTTTTCGACCAAAAGCTCTCATCAGTCTTTTGCTGACCGAATTTCTGATCATGTGTACCGGGCATTAGAGCACTTTGTTTCTGAAAGGAATTATACAAAACTCCAGATCAAAGCTAGCTCAGATTCTTTCTAATTTTATTTCATGGATTTTCTCTTTAGGAAGATGAGCTATAATTGGAAAATCCAAAAACAAATAATTTTGTGAAAAAAAAAATAAACCATATATAATATAATAATAAAACATTAATCATATATGCCGTTAAAAAAGAAAAAAAAAGGTTTAAAAGGGAACCAATATTTAGGCAGTTCTGCCTTCAACAGAAGGGTCTATAGCTTGAAAGCAGCAGGTAAATAGAGGATTATGGGAGATGACAGGAATGTATATACAGCTTGAATTTAACTGACTATGGCAACGTTTTACATGGTTGAGTGCACACGTGCCTCATGCTTCTCTACAGTTTCGAAACTTGTATTTTTATTTTCTGTAGCCCTGTTGCTCTACGTCATGCTGAAACTGATCTCTTTGCGAATTTATTATTGTTTTTCTTTTCATGAAAAAGTGTCCTTTCTAGGGTCAAATTAGAACAGCAATCCCAGACCGAGGTGGTAGCCAGGCTTCAGTCATGCTCTCCTCTGGAGATTTGCAAAGCAAGCAAATTGGAATTCACAACAATTCATAACATATTTGAACAGAAAACATTACTGCGTCCATATTAGGTTGCATCTATAGCCTGATGTGGACCTGGCCGCAGTACAATAGCCATTTCCTGCTTAAACGTTGCCTGCAGTTGCAGCTATTCTCAGATACATCTTGTCTGTTGGCACCTGATAGAACTCTCTCTTTCTGCTTATCGCTTCATCCCTTTTCTCTTCCTGTGGGCTTTTTATAGCCTAAGTTTTAGGAAACCAAATATAATGGGGTATATAAAGTTCACATGTTGCTTCCTAGACAATAAGATCAGTTAACTGAAACCTAATTGAAGTTGGGTTTTTGAATTAAAGAAATAGATATACAGTTAAGATAAGCATTGAACCAAGAACTGCAATGGCCATACCATAGTCTTACCTTCGCTGTCCAGTTAAAGCAGTTGTGTAGTGTTTCTAAATATGACTGTGCAGTTCAGTTAACACCATTGTTATGCCCCGTACACACGGTCGGATTTTCCGACGGAAAATGTCCTATCGGACCATGTTGTCGGAAATTCCGACCGTGTGTGGGCTCCATCTGACTTTTTCGGTCAGAATTTCCGATGAAAAAAGTTTGAGATCCTGCTATCAAATTTTCCGACAACAAAGTCCTATCGGACTTTTTCCGATCGTGTGTAGCGAATTCCGACGGACAAAGTGCCACGCATGCTCAGATCACATTACAAGACCAAAGCTATTGGCTACTAGCCTCTACGTAGTCCCGTCGTATGCAACGAGCGTCACCACGTTCAGAATGATCGGATTTTCAGACCACTTTGTCCGACCGTTTGTATGCAACACCAGTGTCGGACGATTTTGTGGTCGGAAATTCGGACCGTGTGTACGGGGCATTAGAGTAAAAGCCTTTATGTTCAATTGTCCATTGTTTTTACTGTTTTCATTTTCATGTCATTATTGAGCTACCTTGGACAGACAAAAGTACAAGAATTACTCGCTTGCTTGATAGTTTTTCTAATATGTACCGTAAGTAATGTCTGTAAACTAAAACACCTGGATTAATTGTTGGGTGTATTAAACTATGTAGTGTATCTTATATGTATCTATTTCTAGACAGATTAATTAAAATTATTTTAGACATTATTTTGTGTCGCCCAGTCCCGAAAAAAGCAGTGGTGGACCATGAAACACTTCAACTTGTATGAATGCCGATTACCGTAACTATTGAATGTATACATTGGATCTGTAGAGTAGTTGTATGTTTTAATGTACTTGCTGTACATTTTTTCATAAGGATTGATCACTCTACTTCTTTTACAGTTTTACAATAAAATGATGGTTCTTATGAATATATAAATTTTATATAACTATAAGTCATTTCATTGAGGGTACAGCTAAAATACCATATATGTGGTGGGTGCTTCCATGGTATTTTTATATTGGTGGGATGGTAACCCAGAAGAAAAGAAACAAAGCAATCCTTGGGTTCAGCAATCTACACCAATAAATCCTCAACTAAAAACTTGTTCGCTGTAATATTTTTTTATTTTCAAGAACTAAAATCACTAATGCCGCGTACACACGATCGGAAATTCCGACAGCAAAATACTGATGTGAGCTTTTAGTCGGAAAATGCGACCGTGTGTAGGCTCCATCGGACTTTTGCTGGTGGAATTTCGGCCAGCAAAAGCTTGAGAGCATGTTCTCAATTTTTCAGATGGAAAAAGTTTCTATCGGAAATTCCGATCGTCTGTGGCAATTCCGACGCGCAAAATTCCGACGCATGCTCGGAAACAATTCGACGCATGCTTGGAAGCATTGAACTTAATTTCCGCGGCTCGTTGTAGTGTTGTACGTCACCGCGTTCTTGACGGTGGAATTTGGTGTGACAGTGTGTAGGCAACACAAGCTTGAGTGGAATTCTGTCGGAAAAACCATCCAAGGCTTTTCCGTCGAGAATTCTGATCGCGTGTACGGGGTATAAGTGAACTATAGACTAGGGGTAAGTATATAGCTTCTTTGCTCTCTATTAGGGAATACATTTGTCCAGGTAGAATTGTTCCAACATTTTTAAATTAGTAGAAACATGGTCTCACGTGGTCAAGTTTATTCTTACTTTTATGTGCCACACTTCAGGAATGATCCACCTTACTGAACTCACATTGCACTAAGATCTTGCATGTTCTCCCTGTGCCTGCGTGGGTTTCCTCCGGGTGCTCCGGTTTCCTCACACACTCCAAAGACATGCTGGTAGGTTAATTAGATCCTGTCGAAAAAATTTTTTCCATATATGTGTATGTTGTATGTGTTTGTAAGTGTGTCGGGACCCCATGGGGCAAAGGACCGCGCCCTGAGGCGATTCAGTTCGCATAGGTATCGCTATACAAGTCACTCATTCATTCATCTCTTTTCATGAACTCAAGTCACCTACAAATTATATAAATATATGGATATGTGTAATTTGTGCACCTTCTGATGCATTGGACTTTTGTTTAATGAATTGTTGCTATGCACTGTATTGTTTTTTTTTTTAATGATTAATGGCTCATAATCACGGTTACATTTGCACTTTAATATTCAGTTGTGGTACATTCACATTTGTATCAACTAACATTCATTTTAATTTATAGCGCTGCTTTTTTGTTGTATATCTGCTTTTGTGCCTACTATCTGGGTTATAGTGCTTAGCTGCTTATGATATATTGTTGTTTTACCATAGCGCGGATATTTCTTTTATCTTTTTTTTTTTTCAATTAGTGCCTCCCATTGTCATTTAGACTGTTTATAGAGCGATTTTCAGGTGTTGGGAGAGGTATCTCTGTAGTTTTCAGGAGGATACCCCAAAGTGGATCTCCATGCAATGTTATTTTCTTTTATTATCCACATGCAGCATGAATTAGTGTTGTCAGCTTTGTGAGCTGTGTCATGGGATTAGAAATGGTCTGGAGAGAATTACAGATATTTTGTCAGATTAAGTAGTTTACATGGCGTATGTGTGTTTAAGAGCTTTGTTTATCTTCCTGCCTGTTGAGTATGCTTTGCCTTCAGCATAGTGGCAATGCATCCTAAATAAGCAGTTATGTGTTGCCCGGAGTTTCCCTTTAATGTACTCCGAGTTATCCTTCCACTTGCAGGAGGTTTTACAGGTTCCTCCCGTGTAAGTAATACAATACCTCGTAACCTCCAGAGATACAATGATAATATATTTGTTCCAAGTTATGATTTTCCTGTCAGTATTCATTATGGAAGCAGGTGGAAGAGTGCTTAATTATGCTGGCTCAGAATGACTCAGAATGCGAAAAATGAGAAGTATTTGCAGAAAATATGGTTAGTGTTAAAAGTTCAATTTTATTTATGAAATGTGTTTTTAATGATATACTGGCGATCACAAGCCTTGGTTCCAGTGGCTGGTGCACGATGAGAGAAGTCTCTGCAGCACTAATTCACTGAACTAAAACTAGCCATCACCAACGTACTTATTGTCAGAGATCTTTTCTTATCTGTTGTAGAAGAAGAATCATGTAAAACTTGGCACCTGCCTAAATAAAGGCCACAATAACCACTTTTGGAAAAAGCTAGTTACCGAACTGACTAAAACAAGGGAACTGAACCCTCCTATCCTTTACAGCCAAGGAAACTGCCATTTTAGCCTCTGTTTGATCTGCAAGTTATGTTACTGCACGTGTGATCAGTTGTGACGACAGATGGGATGACTTGACAGTTAACTTGAAAGATTAAGCAACTGTGACAGTTATCGTTCACTGCATACCTAAAATATAACTGTTTTGGCAACTGTTTAATTGATGAGTTTAGTTCTGCTTTAAATACTTTGAGGAACTGGCAAGTAGAGCTGCACCATTCTGGCTAAAATGAGAATCACAATTTTTTTGCTAGAAGATAGATCACGATTCTTGAGGCGTAACATGATCTTTCACATTAAAACAAAAAAAAATTGGGCTAACTTTACTGTTTCGTTTTTTTTTTATTCATTGAAGTGTATTTTTTAAAGTTGCGTTTGAAAGACCGCTAGGCAAATACAGTGTGACATAAAATATTGCAGCAATTGACATTTTATTCCCTAGGGTCTCTGCTAAAATATATATAATGTTTGGGGGTTCCAAGTAATTTTCTAGCAAAAAATATTGATTTTTAACTTAAGAAACAAGTGTCAGGAAAAAGGACTTTAAGTGGTTAATCTTCCTGCATTTATACGTTGTTTAAAAACTTGGCAGACTGCCTTGATTTTTTTTTTCACACAGAAGTTTCTCCCTTTGATCTAAGAAAGAAGAGTTAGTTACAATGTTTCATGTTAAACTTGGCAGACTGCCTGGATGTTTTCTTTTGACAGCTGAGTGAGCAGAGAAGTCTCTCCACTTGTTATATGAAAGAATCGCAAACTCTGCAATAGAGATCTTCAGTGTGGTTGAATCGAGATCACGATTTTTTTTTAACGATTAATTGCGCAGCTCTACTGGCAAGTATCCAGATCAGAAAAGTCAGCCAGGCAAATCTTTTATTTTAGAAGATGAGGTCAACAACAGCAGCTCTCATGTTTCTCTTGTTATGGATATATACACTGATCAGCTTTAACTTTATGATCACCCTCCTAATATTGAGTAGGTGCTCTCTTTTGCCACCCAATCAGCCATGACCTGTCGATGCATGGACAGTGGACACCACTAGACCTCTGAAGGTATGCTGTGGTATCTAGCACCAAGCTGTCAGTAGCAGATCCTTTAAAGTGTCATTAAACACAGACTATAAAAAAACTCTCATTATATGCTATATAACATATACACAAAACTACTAAAGCATTTGTTTTGTGTAGAGTGAAATATACCTGGTTGATCCTGCCCTCAGCTGTCCCTCCCATCTTCTCTGAGTCATCACTGCAGCCTGAGATTGTAGACCAGCTGATGTCCTCTACGGAGCATGTTCAATTTCAGTTCCCTTCTAAACTCTTAATTTCCTCCTTTTCCTTATCTGTGCAGCCCACATGACTATAGAGTCATGCATGCAAGTTTATACACAGTTGTAAATGATACTCCCCTCCCTCCTCTCCCATGTCCTCCTATTGCTAAACACTATGGAGCCTGTGATATAGTATGCTGATTGATTACGTTCACTAAAAAAATCACAAAAATGCTTTGTTTTAATATAAATCAATATTAAATATATCTAATGTAATTACTAATACATGTAAAGTAAAGAGAAGAACCTTGGGTGCAGCTGCTGTCTGAACAAAGTGAAAGCTAGTGTCAATCATCTTTTACTCCCCCCTCACCATATGGAGGGGGGGAGGTCCAGCCTCCTTCAGAAAAAAATTAAGTTAGCAGCTACAAATACTGTAGCTGTTGACTTTTGAATATTAGGACACTTGCCTGTCCAGGGATCCTACGATGTATTCACCCCAGCCGATTTTTCTTTTGACTCTCGGGTGCTGCCACCGCCATTGCTTTACAGCCGGTTCACTACTACGCATGCGCGAAGCAGGCTGCGCTTTGTGAATGGCCCGGCGACAGGGGAAGGAGGAGGGGGGTGAGATCACACCAAGATCACCCGGAAATGGGAGCAGGTACCATTCAAAAGGACCAATCAGGGCTGGCCAGACATAGAGTAGACCCACAGCATAGAGAGCAGGGTAATAGCCCCCTCCCAAAGATCTTTCCCTGTAGATGCCAAAGCACTGGGAGAGATCATGTGACCACAAAACAGTGCTGCAGGAATAATGTCCTTAAGGGATTAAAAAAAATACAGTGGCTTGATATGTATGATTTATGTGAATGAATTATGGCCATTAACACGTTTTTTCTGCTTTTAACACATCAGCTTCAGCAACAACATGTTTACTTGCTGCCTAATATATCCCACCCACTTTCAGATGACATTGTAATGAGATAATCAATGTTATTCACTTAGACTGTCAGTGATTAAGTTATGGCTGATTTGTGTATGTAGATATAGAGTAAGAGAAAAAGGTGCAGGATCAATGAACTGCTCTACTTGCTAGTGATTGTCGCATTTCCAAATACAGCAAGGTCACATAATTGTTCCTGATTGGGAGAATCAAAAATCTGACAGCACTACCAATTGCCTTTAACTCCAGTAAAAAAAGGAGATGTATGGGGTTAATAAAAAACAAACATGCATACTCACCTCAATGCTGCAGCTGTCTCACGTTGGCTCATGACTACTGATCTTCAGTACTCGGTCTTCTCAGTGTGGAGAGAATTGATTGTTGGTCACCGCTCTCCACTTTGCCCCTCCAGTGCTCACTGGAGTGCTGAGCAGGGGGGGTGGCAGGCCAGCTGCCAGTCAGGCTTCTGGGTGGATCCCAACAATATGGTCGGGATCCTTCAAGATTTTGGAGCAGCTCTTTGACAATGAAAGTACTTATATCTATATGAACAGTGGTGTAGTGGATATCACTTTCGCCTAGCAGTAAAAAGGGTCACTGGTTTGAATCCCAACCACGACACTACCTGCCTGGAGTTTGCATGTTCTCCCTGTGTCTGCATGGGTTTTCTCCGGGTACTCCGGTTTCCTCCCATACTCCAAAGACATGCTGGTAGGTTAATTGGATCCTATCTAAATTGTCCCTAGTATGTGTATGTATGAATGCGAGTTAAGGACCTTAGAGTGTAAGCTCCTTGAGGGTAGGGACTGATGTGAATGTACAATGTATATGTAAAGCGCTGCGTAAATTGACGGCGCTATATAAGTACCTGAAATAAATAAATATTTCATAACTAATGGACCACTGGGGAAGCTGCAAATCGCTGTAGTAGTCGGTGCTTCTACAGTGATGACTACGATCTTCCAGGTCCTGCTCAGCTTCCCCTCTGCCCACTAACCACCAAGCTGGATCAATGTAAGTATTCAATACAATCAATTCCTGAAAATCAGCTTTAAATCAAACTTTCCAAAGTCCCTTGATATATGATCATGCAACTATTTCTTCAACATGTGATCACCACAACCAATGAGAAGCTTTCTAGTTGTTCTAAGGGTACTTTGCAGGCTTTCACATTACAATCCAGGCACCTAAAATTGCCAACAAACACATCTAGGTAACCACCAAGGCCCCCCATGTAGCACCCTGAAATCAGGACCTCTGTAACTGCCTTATAGTGTTTGAAGACTGACCTGTCTTCTCCAGCATGTTACTTTTGGCCTAACATTATAATGGCAGCTTTACTAAAATATACCATTCTTTTTCAGTAAGGTAAAAATGAAATACTGCACAGGAACATTTAATATTCACTTCGGGCCATACTGTTAAAGCAATAATTCCAACATTCACCAAACATGTTCTCTAGGCTAATTTTCCAGGTGTGTGTGTTTTTAAATGACAGTGATTAATTCTGCGGTGGTAAATGTTTGGTGAAGGTCATAGTGCTTTATAAATATGCCCCTAGTGTTGCCAGCAGTTTACAAGTTCTAGACAGCCTTTCTCCGAAAATCGGGTTCTTGTTAGCTGAAAAAGTGCTGTGTAGCAGAAGAAACCAGGTTAATGCTGAAACAACCTATCCCCTCTCTTTATGAAGATCAGGGATGTCTGACATAAGTCAATTATACAGTGGCTGCAAATAAGCATGCAGGAAGTGCAAGACTCAGCATGATTTATAAAACTTAGGGTTCATTTACACTTGCTTCAACTTTAACACACATTAAAGCGCCTACCGCTTCAACAAATGCCTTGTGTGTGTTAATTTTCTATTTGTTTTTAAGGGGCCCAGTTAAACCCTGGCTCAGTGGTACCCCCACTCAGCAAATCTCAAGCTAATTATTACCCCTGTTCAGCAGATCCCCAGCTTATTAGTACCTTAATTTAGCAGATCCACCTCTTTACTATATCCTCGTTCAGCAAATCCCCTTGCCATTAGTATCCCCCAGCTCTGCTGATCCCCCACTCAGTAGTAACCTCCAGCTCTGCTGATCCTCCTCTCTCTCTGGTCCCCACTCACCTCCCACTATATTTATCCCACGCTGCTCAGCACGTGTGACATCTGCTATTTTCTCCTGCTTCAGTCCCAGAGCTCTGCTGATCCTCTGCCACTCAGTCCTCTTTTTCAGGTCCCCACTTACCTTCTGCTATAGCATTCCCAATGTCTGCTAGTTGCTCCACTCCAGTCTGGACCCCGCTTACCTTCTTGCCGCTCCACACTGCACACCAGACGTGATGTCTCCACCAGACACTTCCAGAATATATACACATGAACCAGAAGTGACTGCTGATGATGTCTTTCCGGTTCGCTTGTTGGCTTCCCACTGCATCCTGGGATATCGCATACCTGCAATACTTCCAAAACAAAGTGACGGTAACCCTGAAAAAAAGCCTTTTAACCACCTGCTTACTGGGCACTTAAACCCCCCTCCTGCCCAGACCAATTTTCAGCTTTCGGCACTGACGCACTTTGAATGACAAGTGCGCGGTCATACAACACTGTACCCAAATTAAATTTTTATAATTTTTTTCCCACAAATAGAGCTTATGGTATTTAATCACAGCTGGGGTTTTTATTTTTTGCTAAACAAACAAAAAAAAGATGGAAAATTTAAAAAAAATAAAAATCATGTTTAATAGTTTGTTATAAAATTTTGCAAACAGGTAATTTTTCTGCTTCATTGATATGCGCTGATGAGGCGGCACTGGTGGGCACTGATAGGCTGCACTGGTGGGCACAGATAAGGTGGCACTGATGGGGACAGATATGTCGGTACTGATGGGCACAGATAAGGTGGCACGGATGGGCACTGAAAGATGGCACTAATAGATGGCACTGATGGCCACTGATAGATGGCACTGATAGGTGGCACTGATAGGCACTGATAGGTGGCACTGATGGGCACTGGTAGGTGACACTGATGAGCACTGGTAGGTGACACTGATGTGCAGCACTGTAAAGGCACATTGTGGGCACTGGCACTGTGGGCACTAACAGATGGCACTGTGGGCACTGACAGGTGAAGCTGGTGGGCACCATGGACCTTGGGCACATTGCAGTGATCGGGACTGATGTCCCTCTCACTGCCGCCGGTGATCAGCTTTTTTTTTTCTCCTCGCGCTGTCAGCACGAGGAGGAAAAAAAGCCGATTACCGACTCTGCTATTATCACATGATCAGCTGTCATTGGCTGACAGCTGATCACGTGGTAAGGGGTCGGGATCGACCCCTTACTTGGATCTGTGATCCAGCGAGTCTCACAGACTCGCTGATCACAGAGCGCGCCGCGCACGCCCTTCAGGGGGCGCGCAGGCCGCTTGTGAAGTTAGATCTGCGCTGTAGCCGTCATTCGGCTATAGCACGGGTCTCAGGTGGTTAAAAGCTTCAGATGCTGTAAGCGAGCCTTGTCTTAGACTTCTATAGAGGCTTTGTTTGACCAGAACTGTAAAGTGACCATTTTATTTAGTGACAGGTGCTTTCATTGGCATTCAGAGTGCTTTAAAAAAAGCATTTCCAATGCCACATTTTGGAGTGTAAACGAGCCCTATCAGCTCTTGAAGCCAGCACTTGTTGTGTCTGCATTTTTTTTTATTGTGTCACCCTATCTATTATGTTATACTATGAAGAGCCTAAAAAAAGCATTTGTAGAATCTTCTGCTGTTTTGGTCACAATTCAGAAACTATCAACAAATGATTGGGAAGTGCTGGGCTTTCTTGTTAGAAAGCCCAGCTTGATTGCCAAAAAATTTCATGATAGCACCTTGTATTACATTTTTATTTGTAGACTAGAGATTTTATGATACATGTAAACAAAAAAGAAAACTGTGATAAAAATAAACAAAAAAACATTCTAAATGTTTCTCTAATAGGGCTCTTAAAACCCTGCATTCTCCATAAAGGTAATAATTAAGGTCTTTCCTATATATATTTTTTAGACATTAGTAAACTTTTGTTTTACTATTTTAAGTCATATATGATTCTAATGTCATGTCCACATAGACTCATACCAATTAAATGTGAAGCACGTTTACTGTAAGTAAAATTTCTAAAACCAAGCATAAAAATATTTTAGTGAAGAAACTGTTAGTTTACTGCCTGTTCGAAAATTACGCTACTTAGCTTAAAACTTCTTGTAAATTTAAATTCAAACTTTCCACATCCACCCACAGACTAGGCTGTAACATTTTACATTATCCACAATGGTTTGCATTGGGCCAGGTGCAAAGGGGAATAATGATGGAGGGGTTTTGCAAGTGTATTAAGTTTACCAAATGTGAGGTCTGTGCGTATGTTATGGAATTTATCTCCAACAGTTAGAATCAGCAATTATAGGTGGGAACTAGTGTTTGAGACCAGGTGACTTTTAACTGATCAGATGTTTTGTTAGTGATTTGTAAAAAAAAAAAAAAAAAAAAATGTGTATATACAGTATAAATACTGTACAATGTATAAATACTGTATAATGGTTATAATTTCTTTTTAGTAATATTTGAAAAAGTTGGCCCCTCTTGATACTGAGTTATATATGACAGTATATCCTAATGTAACATGGATCACTGTCCGGAAAGAGGAATATTAGAAATAAAAAGGTAAACTTGCATGTACTGATTGGAGAAAAACTAAAAACCCAAATCTTTAGTGCCCTCTTGGTGTTTAATTAAAGCTGAACATGGTGGTTTTTAAATACTTTCTAAAGTAGTCAGATACCGTATTTATTGGCGTATAACACGCACCCCAAGTTTAGGAGGGAATTTTAAGAAAAAAAACTTTTAGGAGGGAAGTTTAAGGAAAAAAATTTACATTTAAATGCCCATCAATGCAGCTTTATCAGTGTCCATCTGCAGCCTTGTCCATCATTGCAGCCTAGCCCAGTGTCCATCTGCAGCCTTGTCCATCATTGCAGCCTAGCCCAGTGTCCATTTGCAGCCTTGCCCAGTACCTTTGCAGCCTTGCCCAGTGCCTTTGCAGCCATGCCAGTCTCTCCAGCTGTTCACTGATTTAAATTTGGCGCCGATTTAAGCTTAATGTGAAGAGCGAGCACCGCTTACAATCAGTGGAGGTGGGCGGGACTGCGAGAGGAGCCAAGAATAGCCGAAGTACTCTCGGCTTTCTGTATCTCGGCTCCGCTCACTCGTTGCAGAACAATCAGTGGGGATCGGCGTATAACAAGCACTTACGATTTCCCCCTGATTTTAAGGGGAAAAGGGTGCGTGTTATACGCCGATAAATATTGTACTTATACAAGTTGCACTGTTTAAGATGTGCCTGGCTTTCTGCTTTAAAAGATGTAAACCTAATCACTAAAATCTCATATAATCTTTAACATGTCAATGAAATTTCTTAATAGTACTAATACTAGTACTAATAGTCCTAATACTACTCCCGCAGGAGTTGCTGGTATTCTAAGTTCTCCTTTCACTCCCAGTGGTGACCCACCCTGTAACTTGACATGACAATACATGGACATAATAGAAATTTATTTTTAGGCTTCATTAAGGCAGATATAAGCCCTGTAGCAGAGCATTGGATGAACAAATTTGATGCAAACAATTTGATACAACAAGTAAATGCAACAGTTGAATAACAGCAGAATGATTCAGTAATACAGTGAAATAAAGAGGACTGATATTCCTTTATTTTACTACCACATCTATGCTCATCCATGTCCTTATGGACCTTGCTTTGTGTACTGGTCCAAATCATTTGGTGGAGAGAGGATTATGGTGTGTAGTTGTTTTTCAGGGGTTGGACTTGGCCCCTTAATTCCAGTGAAAGAAACTCTTAAGGTGTCAGTATACCAAGACATTTTGGACAATTCCATGCTCCCAACTTTGTGGGAACAGTTTGGGGATGGCCCCTTCCTGTACATGACTATTCACCGGTGCACAAAGCAAGGTCCATAAAGACATGGATGAGCAAGTTTGGGGTGGAGGAACTTGACTGGCCTGGACAGAGTCCTGACCTCAACCCCATAGAACACCTTTGGGGTGAATTAGAGTAGAGACTGCGAGACAGGCCTTCTTGTTCACATCAGTGCCTGACCTCACAAATGCACTTCTGGAAGAATGGTCAAACATTCCCCTAGAGACACACTAAACATTGTGGGCAGTCTTCCCAAAAGAGTTGAAACTGTTATAGCTGCAAAGGGTGGACCAACGCAATATTAAACACTACGGACTAAGACTGGGATGTCATTAAAGTTCATGTGCGTGTAAAGGCCGGCGTTCCAATACTTTTGGTAATATAGTGTGTTAGTCCAGATTGGCATTGCACACTGCTCGGACTTTTCTGAACATTGCCCACATATGAATGGGGAACAAGTGGTGAAAAGACTGTTCTATCCCTGGGCAAAAATGTGATCACTCAGCTAAAGAGATATATTATACAAAGAGAAATATTGCACAATAACAGTAATGTACACTTGTAAGTGCTTGCTATGGTGTAAGAGTCATCCCCTAAATATCATGATGGCCACAAGCAGTGGTCAAACTGGTCCTGTGGGTTGCAGATAATGAGTGCCAGTGCTAGGTTGTATGATCTGGATATGGATTACATCATCATATAATAATGTTATAATCTTTTGCTAGACCCTTGCAGACAATTCTGTCAGCCTGTATCATCTTACACTTGGTTCATAGAAAATTTGTGTTAATCAGTTTGCAAGATAATCAGAAATCTTACAAAGAAACTAAACAGTTTTTTTTTTAAATACTGATTTAAAAGCTGTGCCAAATGGAAAGTGGATTTCACTAAAAACAACTGTCATGGATTGCATAATAAATATGGGTAAATGTTGGCACACATTAACAAACCTAACAGAGAAGCATCAGCATACCTCTAACATGTTAAAACCTAGTGACACTATCCGTTATTATATGGTATGAAATTAATTAAACTAGTTATATCAGATTGGTATATTTGGACTGCACATAACCTTATTTCACCTTTGGCTAGTTCAGCAGTATGGGTGCAGTCAAACTGGAAAGTGAAGCCTTTAAATGCCCTCGAGAAACACAGCCTACCACTACTGAGGGCTGACAATTATAGCTGCCGGTACTGTGAAGTTATTCATTCTTAAAGATCCCCAAAAAAATCATGATAAAGACGAAATAAAGTTGAGTTTCAGTCAATTTTAAATAGCTTAGAAACGTGCTGTGGGATTACATTAGAGGGCTAGCATGCTACCACGATCTGCTCTGTGGAATATATTGCCTCTGTTGTGAGCTGTGAAGATCAATATCTCCTTAATGTATATAGCTACAAAGGTGAACGGGGCTAAGTGCGTTTTTTTCCCATAAAGCATTTTATTGCTTCGACTCTCATTTCAAATTATGTAAATACTTTACTGTTCATAGTCTGGCCATAGGTTCAATTTCAAGCCTAAATCCAGCATCCCATCTGTACAGTTTCCCACACCTAATAAACTAAAGAATATCTTAAATCGTTGCTCAGGATAGGCGACCTGAAGGTGAACTTGGTGAGCTTGTACAATTTAGCCAGGTAAAGTTGATTAGAAGTGGACAAGGTCCCACTCATTCTCCTATGCCCAGACCTTATAATCAACATGCTTTGTCATAAATTTCCCCTTTAATTTTTTTGTTTTAATTGAACACATTGGGATGTCTCCAAATTCCACTATTAGATTTGGACGAATCCCTATAAAATAACAATTTTTTTTTACTAACTCAATTTATGTGGTTCACTAATAAAATTAAATTTATCTGAATTTACAGGAATTAGGGAACATAACTGCATACACATTTGATATGGAAATACTTTCTATAATGTATGTGTGTGTATATATATATATATATATGTATATATATAGTTAGGTCCATATATAATTAGACACAGGCACAATTTTTGTTTTTTTTTCAGGTATTTACCAAAACATATTCAAACTATAGTTATATAACAGGTATGGGCTGAAAGTGCACACTTTCAGGTTTAATTTGAGGGTTTGTACAATCCAAATCGGAGGAAGGGTTTAGGAATTACAGCTCTTAAGAATAGCCACCCCCCTTTTTCAAGGGACCAAAAGTAATTGGACAATTGAATCAAAAGCTGTTTCATGGCCAGGTGTGGGCTAATCCTTCATTATTTCTTCATCAATTACACAGGTAAAAGGTCTGGAGGTGATTCTAAGTGTGGTATTTGGATTTGGTATCTTTTGCTGTGAACCTACATCATGCGTTCAAAGGAGCTGTCCATGCAAGTGAAACAGGCCATTGTAAGGCTTCAAAAACAAAACAAATGGCGCTCCCTTTGAATCAGACCTATATGACCTTGATACTGCAACCAATACGTAATACACTGTATACAATAAGTGCTGAATAATCATCTCTATATTACCATGTGATTATTATAATTGTTCAATGACAATAAGTCACAGTATAAATACCACATATATAGCAGGTGTGCAAAAATAACCTCCCACCATTCAATATTCCAATAATCTAATGTGGCATATGTGATAAAAATAATAAAATAGTGACACTGCATTTAGTCACCATATATGACCAAAAAGTGACAATAATCCATAAAAAACCCAAATATCGTGAAAGAAAGTCCAGTGAAAATGACGCTAATATAGCAGATATAAAATTAATTATTGTATACGGTGTATTACGTATTGGTTGCCGTATCAAGGTCATATAGGTCTAATTCGAGGGAGCGCCATTCACCCCACACACACTTACTTTAAATCCATCAGAGAGATAGCAGTAACATTAGGAGTGGCCAAATCAACAGTTTGGTATATTCTGAGGAAAGAAGAACGCACTGGTGAGCTCAGCACCATAAATAGTCCTGGACATCCACGGAAGACAACAGTGGTGGATGATCGCAGAATCCTCTCTATGGTAAAGAAAAACCCATTCACAACATCCAGACAAGTGAAGGACACTCTCCAGGAGGTGGGCATATCATTGTCAAAGTCTACAATCAAGAGAAGACTTCATGAGAGCAAATACAGAGGGTTCACCACAAGGTGCAAACCATTCATAAGCTTGAAAAATAGAAAAGCAAGATTAGACTTTGCCAAAAAAACATCTTAAAAAGTCAGACCAGTTCTGAAAAAGCATTCTTTGGATGGATGAAACTAAGATTAATCCATACCAGAATGACGGGAATAAATAAGGGTGGAGAAGGCTTGGAACAGCTCATGATCCAAAGCACACAACGTCATCTGTAAAACATGGTGGAGGCAGTGTCTCCCTCGACACTATTTGAGATACCACAATCAAGATCCTACTGGTACTCAATTTCTGATTATCGACAAGTTTGTCCCTAATTGGAGGGAAGTGTCCTGCCTACGTGGTGTCTCCTATTGGATTCATGAGCTGCGGCCCCACTCGCCACATGGCATGAATGTCGAGTGGGATATCAACTCGTTCATTAACCAAGCTTAAATTGCTTCCCTTTTTCTATTATTTTTGGGGAATTTTTTAGGGTATAACCTTTTATAGCTGGGCTGTTTTGTATGTATATGTATGGATACCTGTCCATTTTGGGATTTCGGTATACACCTTTTCCGGGGTGGTACTGCTTTCCCATACGGAGATTTTTTTTATTTATTTTCTTGTAATTCTTATTGCAATGTTGTATTTTTACAACCTTTCGGTTGATAGTATGATTAGAATGTTTGGAATATTCAATAGTTTTTTGTTTCAAATGTATGATTCCATTTCAGGTTGGCATTCCTTCACTTCCGGTTTAGGTATATTTCTATTTTGTAGTCAGCCAGCCTTGTGTGTGTTCCTGTGTTGATTGCGTGGCGTGATCCGTCTCATTGGCTTTTGATTTGCTATGTAACGCAGCGCCCCACCTTCACCTATGACGTACACTAACAGTGAGTGTTTCTCGTGTGGTGCAGCATCGTGCCATCTGCGTGACGCGATACATCACGCTGTTGGCAGCTTCTGGGCCACATGATCTGTGGTTCGGGCGCTGTCATGTGTCCGTTGCATGGTGACGTGTGTCATGTGTTTTTCAAGTGGCGCAGCGCCGCACTGTTGACACACAGCACTAGGAACATTCTTATTGGGTACAGTGAGACTTACCACTCCCATTGATGGCCATGTGAGTGTTGGATCATTTTCGCTGGCTTTTTGACGCGGCTTTGACGTGGCTACTTCTGTACAAGCTCTGCCAGGTGGTTTTCCATTGGTACAGATTTTGTTGCAATTATTTTATTGGCAGTTCAGATTGAGGTTTGGAGTGCAAGTGAACAGCTGATCACTCCACCCCCAATCGCAGGCTGTTTAACTCCCATGTCTAATTGATTGCTGTTGATTGGATATGTGTTCTTAAAGGATATTTATATATATATTTTATATATATATATGTGCAATGTGGGGGAGCAAACAGTTAGATGCCCCTGTAGATGTCCTATTAGGACGAAATGCGTCAGTCAAGGTTCATCGCTCCCCACATTGCTTTTACTTTACCAGGATAACTTTTAAGAGTTTTTTATGTATGTCGGTTTTCAATAACCCTACCTTTTTTGACCTGCACTATCGGAGCCCCTCCTCTTCTTTCTTTCTACATACTTTGTGTGGAAGAGGGTTGCCGTGCTGTTCCTACTGCCCTTCCAGTTTGGTTGATACTTACGAGGTCATTGGAGCCAAGTGGAGATACCATCGGAGACCTTGAGCCCTTGTATCCATTCGGGAGATCCATTTATCTGGAAATCCAGGCTTACATGATCCGATGTAGCTAACATCCGGGTCCATTCGTTCCGGTCAGAGTGTTCAATCTTATCTTTTGTAAGGATTCATCATTTTTTGATTACACCTTCATGTTGGAAGGTCATCACTTCACTGTTGTGGACTTCTGGATTTTTCTTTACAGGATTGGATTTGTGTTGTGGGACTCACATAAACATTTCCTTTTCCATATATTTATTTATTTCACTATGTTGGACTTTATCATGCATTTTTTATTCAATGATTATTATATTGTTTACCATGTGTGTATACACTCATCACTGTATCATTGGTTTTAGCGCTACATTTTTTTTGCACTGATGGCATGGGTATGCATGGCTTCCAGTGACACTGAGTCATTGGTGTTTATTGATGAAACGACAGAAGACAGAAGCAGTCGGATGAATTCTGCAGTGTTTAGAGCTATACTGTCAGCCCAGATTCTGCCAAAATGCAAAAAGTTAATTGGATGGCGCTTCACAGTACAGATGGACAATGATCCAAAACACACTGAAAAAGCAAAACAGGAGCTTTTGAAGGAAAAGTGGAATATTCTGAAATGGCCGAGTCAATCACCTGATCTCAACCCAATTGAGCATGCATTTCACTTGCTGAAGGCAAAACTAAAGGCAGAAAGACCCACAAACAACTGAAGACAGGTGCAGTTAGAGCCTGGCAAAGCATCAGAAAGGATGAAACCAGTTTTTGGTAATGTCCATGCTGTCAATTAAAGTCAGGCAGCCAATGAGGAGAGAGAGGGGGTGGAGCCGGGCCGCGGCTTTGTGTCTGAATGGACACAGAGCAGTGGCTCAGCTCGGCTGCCCCCATAGCAAGCTGCTTGCTGTGGGGGCACTCGACAGGGGGGAGGGGCAAGAAGCGTTGGTGAGGGACCCGAGAAGAGGAGGATCTGGGCTGCTCTGTGCAAAATCACAGCACACAACAGGTAACTACAACATGTTTGTTATATTTAACCCAAAAAACTGAGACTTTAGTATCGCTTTAATAAAAGTGCAGGCCAAGCCTGCCTGGACCATTCCTGGATGTCCCTGTTATGTGCGTGGTTTACTGCTGCCAATAAAAGCATATCATATGGTGACTTCAGCATGGGTTCACACAGGAGCAGTTCCAGAAACTGAATGCGATTTGGACAGGAATTGCACTGCATTCCTGTTCAAATCGCTTGCCATTCTTTGCAGTGTGATTTGCGAAAATTCATTTTGTATAGATGCAAATTGCACCGCAAAATATCGGTTTTGGTAAGGATACCGGTATTGGTGTATCCCTAGTTCTCACTAAAATAGGCATAGTAAAATTTTAAACAGCAAGTCATATTGTCCAGTGCCAGCCACAATTCCAGTATTCCATTGCTTTTAAAAACAGTCACAGACATAGGGGTTGATTTACTAAAACTGGAAAGTGCAAAATCTTGTGCAGCTGTGCATGGTAGCCAATCAGCTTCTTAGGCTCCGTTCACATCTCTGCGTTCCAAATCGCGAGTGGATTTGCCGCGATTCGCAATATCTGCAAATTGCAGGATGCCCGTTTGTGTTCCCGGTGCATTGCTTGTCAATTTCAATAGCACCCCAAATGTGGCGTGATGTTGCAGCTATTCATCGGGTGACAATCGCGGTAGAATCGAGGGACGCCTGTCGCCTAAAAGTACATGAGCTTCTTTTGGGCAATGGGTGTCCCGCAATTCTATTTGTGCAAATTTACTGCAATCGTCGCCCCTATATGCCAACATGTGAACGAAGCCTAACGTCAGCTTGTTCAATTAAGTTTTGACAAAAAACACCTGGAAGATGATTGGTTGCTGCACCAGGTTTTGCACTCTCCAGTTTTAGTAAATCAACCCCAAATTGTCTTTACATTTTAAAACATCTCAGACCCTTGATGGCTCTCTTTTTGAAGATACTTAGGACTGGGATGTATTGGTTTTTAAAAGATTATAAAACCAGCAAAATTATATTTAATTTTGTATGTGGACCTATTTATTTAAACAGAGTAGCCATAAAAAAGTAAAATCTGTAGTGAAATAGAAAGAATGGTAATAAGTTTGTTGCCAAGAGATTCTAAAGGGTAGAAGATCAAAGTCAACAATAGCAAGAACAGCCATGTCAAACTCTAGTTGGAAGACTTGTTTACATAGGAAACAAATTCATCCAACTAGAGATACATGTATATTATTTTTTAGGTAAATATAGCATTGTCATCGATTTCTCTGCATACTTCCATATTATTATGTTTTTAAATCGGCCAATACGTGGAACTTGACATTTCAGTGTCAAAGAAAACGGTTCATGCTGGCAGCACTTTGTCTCTTGGTAAATATCCTATTTGGTTGTTTTTGATTTCTTGACATGTTTTTGGCCAATCCTTGCCATTTCGGTCAATGTATAAATTTGTTTTTTTTATTAGATTTTTGTTTTGTTTCTGTGTCAAATGTTCTGCAATGTTATAAGCACATGCCTCGGTACTGTGTGTTTTTTTTTTTTTTTTAAAGCTATGAAATATTTTCGTCCTGTGCCAACAATTCTTACTGGCCATGAAAATGCAAGCCAATGATAACACACAGGTAATATATCTAAACCCAAGAGCTTACTTGGCACACAATCGGTCTTCAGCACACACCGTTCTCCAGGACACCGATCCTCAAAATGGTCCTCAGATACTTGCTGAAAACATTCAATCCCCCTTGTATTGTTACCGAACATCTAAGGCAAGTCAATTTTCTGAACTGTTAAAAGAGTGGGAGTTTATAATTCTACCCCTTGAGCAAAATCCGAATAAAAAAAATAAAAATTCACATGCAGGCATTCTAATGTTTAACAAATATGTTTATAACCCAAGTAGCTCCGACTTATAAGTGTATAGATTTCAAACAACAATATGGAACGTGTTACAGCCTTGCCTTAGAGCGACACGAATGTGTTATCCTAGATGGGCCCACTTTGATGCTAGAGAAATGGGAGAGAATTGTGTCTGTTTTGTCATGTGCGTTAACTTGGATGGCCTCTCAGCACAGCTGTGTTAATAAAGCTAAGAGTATTTCCTTGACCCCAGTGATTTTGCCTCCAGGTCTCGTCATGCTGAGCAGAAGCAATTTTGATGAATGTGACACACTGTCAAATTTGGACATTATATTACTGTTAAGTACATCATTATGTTATCTGACAAAAATGTAGTAGGTTTCACCTAACAGATATAATAATTTTTTCCCCTCCCTCCACCCAAGCTAGAGAGGAGAAAAGGAAAGCAAAGCAAGGGATGTATTCAGATATATCAAAGTTAGTGTTAACTTTTGACAGACAAACAGCCTTTGCTCTTCGTAAATCTTCCCAGGGTCTGTTTTATATATATAATGGGTATGTCTGAAATTTCCTCTGCTGCTTATTTTATAGTGTCTATTTTTTTTTTTCTACGGAACTGTGGAGAGCCTGCCACATCTGTCCTCCTCTTCTAAAAATGTTACTTCCATGGCTGTAATGCTAATCGCTTGGCTTCAGCACTTGGAGTCATAATCTGTAATACGCAGTTGAGAAGTCCTGATACCACTTTGACTTTGATGACTTGCAAGCTTGTTCTAAATCGATGTCATAGAGAATATTGAAGCCAGCAAGAGTCACATAACTAGAATTTTCAATAGGAGGTATGCATTAGAATCCTTCTCTATTTTCAGGTTTCCATTAAAGACCATATCTTCTCACTAATTCATCATATTTTTTTTACCCCAAATAATGCCCTTGAGAAGCTTTTTGTACTCCCCTAAATTCAGTGTCCAGGTCTCTTACAGTTGCTTCTTCTGGGTGTCATTACTGGTGGATTCAATATATAGTGTATCTTTTCCTGAGGTCCTCATGATGCTGTAGTCTTCCTGACAAGTAGTTGGGGTGGGAGCAAGTGTTTCCTGGAGTTCAGCTTTAGCGTTACAGCTAATGTGAGATTTAGCTGCAAATGGAAAATGTTCCAAGGAATTAGGCTTTTGCCCACTTTTATTAATCAAAACATCAGAGTTCTGCCCTCGCAGGGGTTGTTTAGCAAAACAACAAACAAGCATCTGTTCACCTCCTGTCCCTTTTGCCGCATTCATCTTTTTATTCAACCTTAGGATATAGCTGCCCCATTATCAGGCTCCATGCCTAACTTGTTTATTCAGTCACCAGAGTGGACCTCTTGTCTGCTCACATAGAAAATGCTACTTGCTTAGCCCAGGCACACTGGTCCATTTGGACATGAACTGCCATTAGCCTTTCACAATTTTAAACTCTCAGCAGCCTGTCTGTTTATACCTGACAGATCTGGACCTGCACTCCCAACATGTCACTCTTCAAGCTGCTTTGAAGCACATAGTACCAATGACTGACTAGAGAATACTGTCTTTTTTTAGGCAGACAGTTACACAATCACAGGAAGCATCAATAGGGCCCTGATAGTTCACTGAGAACTACAAGCCTACAGCTAAAAAGTCTGTCAGTACTTGTATTTTTCCCATTCACAGAATGATGTGGCCAGGTGAGTGGAGCCCCGAATGGCCCGTGGTTTTTAATAATGATGACAGCAGATACGGGGAGAAGATCCCTCACTTGCTGTCACAACAGGGGATCAGGAGGGGAGTGGGGGTGTGGAGGCTGCTGCAACGGTAACATGTTACACCTTGAATATGGGTGTAACATGTTACAAAAGTGAACTTATCCTTTAAGAATGTTTTCAGAAATAGAAGTGTTAATAGTTTATTTGACAGAAGAGAAATCCAAATCAAACCATTATTTGGTGTGACTACCTTTTGACTTCAAACCAGCATCAGTTCTTTTAGGTACACACAGTGCTTGTGCACACAGGTTTTGAAGGAATTCGGCTGGTAGGTTGTTCCAAACATCTTGGAAAACTAACCACAGATCTTCTGTGGATGTGGGCGGCCTCAAATCTTCTGTCTCTTTTTATAATCCCAGACTGACTCAATGATGTTGAGAATCAGGGCTCTCTGGGGGCCAAACCATCGCTTCCAGGACTCCTTGTTCTTCTTTATGCTGAAGATAGTTCTTAATGACTTTTGCTGTATGTTTGGGGTCATTGTCCTGCTCTAGAATTGGGGACTAATCACATGCCTTCCTGATGGTATGATATGATTGATATCTGCCTGTATTTCTCAGCATTGAGGATACTACTGATCCTGACTAAATATCCAACTCCATTTGCAGAAAAACAGCCCCAAACTTGCAAGGAACCTCCACAATGCTTCACTGTTGCCCGCAGACACTCATTATTGTACTGCTGTCCAGTCCTTCAGCAAACAAACTGCCTCCTGCTACAGTCAGATATGTCAAATTGTGACCCATCAGTCCAGAGCAACTGCTGCCATTTTTCTGCACCCTAGTTCTTATGTTTTTTGTGCATTGTTGAGTCACTTAGCCTTGTTTCCATGTCAGAGGTATGGCTTTTTGGCCACAATTCCTCCATGAAGATCACTTCATCCATGTTTCCCTTCTGGAAGCTCACATTAGAGATGTGGAGGAGCAAATTGCAACACTGGGCAGAACTGACAACATTGAAAGGGGTCCTATGCTCACTGAGCAGGTGGCTAATGGGGTTAATGGGGAGGGTGGAGGGGAAATTCAGGATTATCAGGTAGGAAGATGGGTTAATATAATTAGAGGGAGTGGTAGGGGGGGCTCACAGAAAAGGAAGGTCAGCTCTGGGTTTAAGCACCCTAACAGATTTGCCAAGTCGGGTGAAGATGTGGGGGTATCAAGCTCAGAAGTGGCAGCCCTAGATGTCACTGCTCCCCCTAGGAGCAACCCATATAGTAGGGGTGGTGAGGGGAGTGCAGGTAGGCATAGACAGTTGGTGGTAATAGGGGATTCTATAATCAGAAAGATTGATAGAATAATTTGCCGTCAGGATCGCCTCAACCGAATGGTTTGCTGTCTCCCTGGTGCCAGGGTTCGGCATGTGGTGGACCAGGTTGATAAATTACTGGGAAAGCTTGGGCATGACCCATCTGTCTTGGTCCACGTTGGAACCATTGACAGAATATATGGAAGGTGGAGGTTCCTTAGGAACCAATTTAAAGAACTAGACTGCAAGTTGAAGGGAAGGACCTCCAAGGTGATATTCTCTGAAATCTTGCCTGTGCCATGCTCAACACAGGAAAGGCAGGGGGAGATTAGAGAGCTGAATCCATGGTTTAAGAAGGAGGGATTTGGGTTTTTAGAGCACTGGGCTGACTCTTCATTAGGGTGCAACCTATATTCTAAAGATGGTTTGCACCTAAATGGAAGGAGGTCTACTGTGTTGGAGGAGTATTTAAACTAGGATTGTGAGGGGAGGGGGAATTAGATTATAATAGGGGGTCAGCCCCTATTGGTGGGTTGAATGGGGAAAGATGGGGGGGGGGGCTATGGCAGATGATATGAAGGTTCCTATGTTGCAAACAACCATTGGAAATGGTACTGTTTGTACCAAAATAAAGAAAATATGCAACATACATTTGCAAAATGTGACAATTAAATTGTTTGTTCACCAATGCCAGAAGTCTGCCAAGCAGAATAGGTGAATTGGAAGCTCTGGTGCACCAGGAGAACTATGATCTAATTGGTATTGCTGAATCTTGGCTTCATTCTTCTCATGACTGGGCTATTAATATTCCTGGCTATGCTCTCTTTCGGAAAGACAGGGTAAAACCAAGGGGTGTTGGTGTCTGTCTCTATGTGAGAAGTGATCTCAAAGTGAGTGTGAAAGAGGACCTAGTTGACGGAGAGTGTGAGTCTGATGCATTATGGGTGGAACTGTACATGGGTGTGCGTACTACAGAGGTTGTCATTGGAGTTTGTTATAGACCTCCCAGTGTTAATGAGGGGGTGGAGACTCAGCTCCTTGCACAGATGGAAAAGGCTGCAAGGGGGATTTTAACTACCCGGAAATTGACTAGAGTAATGACAATGCTGGGACAGTTAACCGCTTCCCGACCGGCGCACGACGATATACGTCGACAGAATGGCACGGACAGGCATAAGGGCTTACATGTACATCCCCTTTAACCGCTTCAGCACCAGGCCATTTTTCACCCTTCCTTACCAGAGCACTTTTTGCGATTCGGCACTGCGTCGCTTTAACTGACTATTGCGCGGTCGTGCGACGTTACACCCAAACAAAATGGACGTCCTTTTTTTCCCACAAATAGAGCTTTCTTTTGGTGGTATTTGATCGCCCCTGCGGTTTTAATTTTTTGCGCTATAAACAAAAGAAGAGCGACAATTTTGAAAAAAAGCACAATATTTTTTACTTTTTGCTATAATAAATATCCCATTTTTTTAAAAAAAACTATTTTTTTCCTCAGTTTAGGCTGATACGTATTCTTCTACATATTTTTGGTAAAAAAAATCGCAATAAGCATATATTGATCGGTTTGCGCAAAAGTTATAGCGTCTACAAAATAGGGGATAGATTTATTGCATTTTTTTTTTTTTTTTTTTACTAGTAATGGCGGCGATCTGGGATTTTTTTTTCGTGACTGCGACATTGCGGCGGACACTTCGGACACTTTTGACACATTTTTGGGACCATTCACATTTACACAGCGATCGTTGCTATAAAATTGCATTGATTACTGTGTAAATGTGACTGGCCGGGAAGGGGTTAACACTAGGGGGCGGGGAGGGGTTAATGTTTTCCCTAAATGTGTGATTCTAACTGTGGGGGGAGGGGACTCAAGGGGAGGAGACCGATCATGTGTTCCTCCGTGCTGGGATCACATGATCGGTCTCCTGCTCGCTGACAGGACGTGGAGCTGTGTGTTTACACACACAGCTCCACGGTCCCGCACGGTCCCGTTGTTTTAACGGGCACCCGCACCGGGTCCCGAGCGACGCCGCGGGCGACGCCACAGGCGCGCGCCGCGGGCGGCGCGCGCGCGCGCCCCCAGGCGGCCGGGAATGGGAGGACATCATATGACGCCGACCCAGGATGGTAGATCCACCTTGTGGGCGTCATATGACTATGGGCGGGTATTGAAGAGGTTAAGATGCCGATCGCGCCAGTCGAGACCCCCCTGAGGCCGGTCGCGGGTCCTGCGGACTCAATCGCCGCGGGGATACCCGCGATCGTCTCACGGGAAGGCTGAACGGGGAGATGCGGAATTAAACAGGATCTCCCCATTCTGCCTAGCAACTAGTGACGCCGATCTCTGCTCCCTGTGATTGTAGCAGAGATCAGCATTCACTAGCTGACAGCCACGCCCCCCCACAGTAAGAAACACATCTCTAGGCATACTTAACCCCTACACTGCCAGCTAGGGGTTAACCCCTTCACTGCCAGTGTCATTTACACAGGAATCAATGCATTTAAATAGCATTGATTGCTGTATAAATGACAATGGTCCCAAAAATGTGTCAAAAATGTCCGATGTGTCCGCCATAATGTCTGCCATAATGTCGCAGTCACAATAAAAATCCCTGATCGCCGCCATTACTAATAAGAAAAAAATATTAATAAAAAAGCTTTAAAACTATCCCCTATTTTGTAAACGCTATAACTTCTGCGCAAACTAATCAATAATCGCTTATTGCGATTTTTTTTACCAAAAATATGTAGAAGAATACGTATCGGCCTAAACTGAGGAAAAAAAAAGTTTTTTTAATATATGTTTGGGGGATATTTATTATAGCAAAAAATAAAAAAGAATGCGTTTTTTTTTTCAAAATTATCGCTCTTTTTTGTTTATAGCGCAAAAAATAAAAACCACAGGGGCGATCAAATACCACCAAAAGAAAGCTCTATTTGTGGGAAAAAAAGACGTCATTTTTGTTTGGGAGCCACGTCGCACGACCGCGCAATTGTCAGTTAAAGCAACGCAGTGCCGAATCACAAAAAGGGGCCTGGTCCTTTGGCTGCAAATTGGTCCGGTCTGAAAGTGGTTAAAGGGCAAAAATGTATAAACCTATTACAAGACAGTTTTAAGGTCCAGTTTATTGAGGCCCGACTAGGAATGACGCTCTGCTGGACCCAGTGGTGGATGGTGCTCTAAATATTTGGGGGGGCGCAAAAAAAAATTGTGATAAAAGAAAATCAATTGCAACCACTGTGCCATCAAATGCTGCCACTGTGCCCATCAAACGCTGCCACTGTGCCCATCAAACGCTGTCACTGTGCCCATCAAATGCTGCCAGTGCACCCATCAAATGCTACCAGTTCGCCAGGTCATTACTGGAATATTTAAAAAAGATCATCATTATAATTTGTTGTTAAAGTGCAGTCCTCTGTGAGAGGCAGATATATATATAGGGTTACATTTTCATTTTTCATACAACGTGCTGAGTCTCATTACTTAGCTTACAGCAGCTCCGTTCGGGCCGTGCCTTCCACGGAGCTGCTGACGTTACTTCCAGTTTACCACTGGTACAGGGAAACAGGAAGTAACCCCTTAACTCGAAGAACAAAGCACCGAAAGTTGTGTGGTGCGATGGAATGCGCTACAAAGCAGGTCAAAACCCTGCAAATGAATCGCCTTTGTCCAGCGCCTGAACACAGTGCACTTAAAGGACATTCTTAAAGGACATTCTTCCAAGGGGGGGACCTTCCGCCCCCTTTGGAAGGTGCCGCCACTGGCTGGACCTGGGGATCTCTAACCATGCAGAGCTTATTACCAATTTCATATTAAAAAACATCTGAGTAGCAGTGACCATAACATGATTTCATTTAATGTTAGCTGTAAGCAACAAACACATACGGAAAGATAAAAACACTTAATGTTAAGAGAGCAAATTTTCCAAAGATGAGGGCTGCTCTCCAAGACTTGGACTGGGCGTGGATTTTGGCATCAATGGACACAGAATAGAAATGGGAATTCTTCAAAAAGACTGTATTCAAACTCACTGCAAAGTATATTCCCATGGGCAATATATTTAAAAGGCTAAAAATAAAACCTACGTGGCTCACAGCCAAAGTTAAAATGGATATAAATACACTGAGCAAAATTATAAACGCTTCACATTTGTGTTTGCGCCTATTTATTATGATCTGAACGCAAAGATCTACAACTTTTTCTATGTACACAAAAGGCCTATTTCTCTCAAATATTGTTCACAAATCTGTCTAAATCTGTGTTAGTGAGCACTTCTCCTTTGCAGAGATAATCCATCCACCTCACAGGTGTGGCATATCAAGATGCTGATTACACAGCATGATTATTGCACAGGTGGGCCTTAGGCTGGCACAATAAAAGGCCACTCTAAAATGTGCAGTTTTATCATACAGCACAATGCCACAGATGTTGCAAGTTTTGGGGGAGCGTGCAATTGACAGCAGGCTGACTGCAGGAATGTCCACCAGAGCTGTTGCCCTTGAATTGAATGTTCATTTCTCCACCATAAGGCGTTTCTGAGAATTTGGCAGTACATCCAACCAACCTCACAACTGCAGACCACGTGTAACCACACCAGCCCAGGACCTCCGCATCCAGCATCTTCACCTCCAAGATCGTCTCAGACCAGCCACCCAGGCAGCTGCTACAACAATCGGTTTGCATAACTAAAGAATTTCTGCACAAACTGTCAGAAACTGTCTCAGGGAAGCTCATCTGCATGCTCGTCGTCCTCATCGGGGTCTTGACCCGACTGTAGTTCGTCATCGTAACTGACTTGAGTGGGCAAATGCTCACATTCAATGGCGTCTGGCACTTTGAGAGGTGTTCTCTTCACGGATGAATCCCGGTTCTCACTGTAGAGGGCAGATGGCAGACAGTGTGTATGGCGTTGTGTGGGTGAGCGGTTTGCTGATGTCAACGTTGTGGATTGAATGGCCCATGGTGGTGGTCGGGTTATGGTTTGGGCAGGAGTATGCTATGGACATCGAACACGGGTGCATTTTATTGATGCCATTTTGAATGCACAGAGATACTGTGACGAGATCCTGAGGCCCATTGTTGTGCCATTCATCACCTCATGTTGCAGCATGATAATACACGGCCCCAGGTTGCAAGGATCTGTACACAATTCCTGGAATCTGAAAACATCCCAGTTCTTGCATGGCCAGTATACTCGATGGACATGTCACCCATTGAGCATGTTTGGGATGCTCTGGATTGGCGTATACGACAGCGTTTTCCAGTTCCTGCCAATGTCCAGCAACTTTGCACAGCCATTGAAGAGGAATTGGCCAACATTTCACAGGCCACAATCAACAACCTGATCAACTCTGTGAAGGAGATGTGCTGCACTGCATGATGCAAATGGTGGTCACACCGGATACTGACTGGTTTTCAGACCCCCCCGATTCCCCCCAATACAGTAAAACTGTACATTTTTACATTTTAGAGTGTCCTTCTACTGTGGCCAGCCTAAGGCACACCTCTGCAATAATCATGCTGTCTAATTGGCATCTTGATATGCCATACCTGTGAGGTGGATGGATTATCTCAGCAAAGGAGAAGTGCTCACTAACACAGATTTGTGCACAATATTTGAGAGAAATGGGCCTTTTGTGTACATAGAAATAGTTGTAGATCTTTGCTTTCAGCTCATGATAAATAGGGGCAAACACAAAGGTGTTGTATTTATAATTTTGCTCAGTGTAATAAGAAAATAACTTTTAAAAAATATAAAAATGAAGGAACACTATCATTGTTGAAATGCTACAAAGACTATAATAGAATATGTAAAAAGGAAATCAAAGATGCAAACATTCTAAACGAACGGCAGATTGCAAAAGATAGTAGAACAAACCCCCAAAAATTCTTCAAATATATTAATATATTATATATTAATAGTAAAATATAAGTAAATAGTAAAAATAGTACAAAAAAAATAATCTAGAGTGGGTGACTGGGGACAAAGAGAAGGCAAATTTATTAAATACTTTCTTCATCTCTGTGTATACAAAGGAGCATGGTATTGACACAGCCCCAAATAATCCACAATAGCTCAGAAGTGATATGGTCCAGAAATATTTAGTAGAATAAACGTGGATAAAGCACCTGGACCTGATGGCATCCACCCACGGATCCTGTTGAGCTCTGTCATTTCAAAGCCATTGTTTCTAATTTTTAGAGACTCGTTAATGACTGGAATGGTACCACTAGAATAACGAATATTCATTCGCTATTCTAACACTGGGTGGGCTCTGAGAGCTCTCAGATTTACTAAAACTGGTGCACACAGCATCTGGTGCAGCTGTGCATAGTAACAGCTTCTAGGTTTTATTATCTAGGTTAACAAGTTGAAGTTAGAAGCTGATTGGTTAATATTTAAAGCTTCACTAGATTGTCTGTGAAACAGTTTTAGGAAATCTCCCCCATGTCCAGAGGATAAAATAAATATATACTGTATACTCTATTGTAAATATGCCCTATCTACCAATTTATACTCTGATCAACAAGCATTTAGTGTTTGTGTAATTTCTAAACTATTGCTACATTTAATTCTTGTCAATTAAAATAATATTTCTACACTTCCTGTACTAGAGAAATACCACACTGGGGGAGAACCTCTGGGGGAATCTAGGATGGAAAAGGACCTGGGGGTCCTAGTAGATGATAGGCCCAGCAATGGCATGCAATTCCAAGCTGCTGCCAACAAAGAAAACAGAATATTGGCATGCCTTAAAAAGGGGATTAACTCCAGAGATAAAATGATAATTCTCCCGCTCTACAAGACTCTGGTCCAGCCTAACCTAGAGTATTTTGTCCAGTTCTGGGCACCAGTCCTCAGGGAGGATGTACTTGAAATGGAGCGAGTACAAAGAAGGGCAACAAAGCTAATAAAGTGTCTGGAGGATATTAGTTATGAGGAAAGGTTGCGAGCACTGAACTTATTCTCTCTGGAGAAGGGACGCTTGATAGGGGATATGATTTCAATTTACAAATACCGTACTGGTGACCCCACAATAGGGATAAAACTTTTTGCGGAAGGGAGTTTAACAAGATGCGTGGCCACAAAAAGAGGTTTAACCTTAAACTACGTAGAGGGTTCTTTACTGTAATGCCCCGTACACACGATCAGACTTTCCGACAACAAAACCGTGGATTTTTGTTTGAAGGATGTTGGCTCCAACTTGTCTTGCATACACACGGTCACACAAATGTTGGCCAACAATTACAAACCTAGTGACATACAAGACGTATGTGATATCTCCATTACGAACGCTAGTTATATCTCCGGCTCGTACTTGATTCTGAGCATGCGTGAACTTTTGTCCGACGGACTTGTGTACACACGATCAGAAAGTCCGACAACAAACATTTGTTAACGGAAAATTTGAGAACCTGCTATCCAACATTTGTTGGCGGAAAGTCCGACAACAAATGTTCGATGGAGCATACACGCGATCGGACTTTTAGCCAACAAGCTCACATCCAACATTTGTTGTCCGAAAACCCGATCATGTGTCATGTGTAGGCATAAGAGCGGCAAGGATGTGGAATTCCCTGAGCATCGATAGTTTCAAAAAACTATTAGATAAGCACCTGAACGACCACAACATACAGGGATATACAATGTAATACTGACATATAATCACACACACAGGTTGGACTTGATGGACTTGTGTCTTTTTTCAACCTCACCTACTATGTAACTATGTAATAGTTAAGTCCAAGTAGCTGCATGACTTCACCTGGGCTTATGTCTATTATTTACATTTGATAGGTTTATTTATGGAAAGACACTCTGGCATCTGAAAGGAGAGAAACACACACAACAACAAAAAAAAGCCCACCCTTCCCCTCTTTTGCCCATTTGTGAATTTGTTCACATAATACCAGGGCTCCTGTGATTGAGCAGGAGGAGGGGAGGGGTGAGCATAGCAGCTGCAGTGACTCTCCTGTTCAAGATGCAGAACTCAGAAGGGTCAGCGTCTCTTTCCTCAATAACTATAGTATTAACTGTCTTCCGGCAGTACTATATAGCTGTCAGATATAAAAATAGAGCTAAGCCAACCCAGGAGGTTTCATGCACCCTGGTGGACTTAATTTCTAGCGTGCCTTCATTTTTTACAAAGAAGCTTTATCTTTGTCATATAGAGCTGGGGAGAAGTATAAAAAAATCTGTTCTAGCTGTCAAGTACACTGAGAATGCAACATACCTTATTCTTTTATTTATTAGTACAGTTGTGCTCAAAAGTTTGCATATACTGGCGAAATCATGACATGTTGGCATTAATATTAAAAATATGACTGATAATGCCAAAAATAATCCTTTATTTAAGGATAGTGATCATATGAAGCCATTTATTATCACATAGTTGTTTGGCTCCTTTTTAAACCATAATAACAGAAATCACCTAAATGGCTCTGATCAAAAGTTTACATACCCTGGAATGTTTGGCCTTGGTACAGACACACAAGGTGACACACACAAGTTAAAATGGCAATTAAAGGTTAATTCCCCACATCTGTGGCTTTTTAAATTGCAATTAGTGTCTGTGTATAAATTGTCAATGAGTTTATCTCTCACGTGGATGCACTGAGCAGGCTAGATACTAAGCCATGGGGAGCAAAAAATTATTGTCAAAAGACCTGCGTAACAAGGTAATGGAACTTCATAAAGATGGAAAAGGATAAAAAAAATACATCCAAAGCCTTGAATTTGCCAGTTAGTACAGTTCAATCACTTATTAAGTGGAAAATTGGAGGATCTCTTGATACAAAGCCAATGTCCGATAGACCAAGAAAGATTGCAGCCACAACTTAAGGTTTACCTGAACTTGGCTTGGTTAGAAGAACAGCGGTTTAACCTTAAACTGTGTAGAGGGTTCTTTACTATAAGAGCGGTTAGGATGTGGAATTCTCTTCCACAGCCAGAGGTTTCAGCGGGGAGCATCGATAGTTTCAAAAAACTATTAGATAAGCACCTGAACGACCACAACATACAGGGATATACAAAGTAATACTGACATAAAATCACACACATAGGTTGGACTTGATGGACTTGTGTCTTTTTTCAACTTCGCCTACTATGTAACTATGTAACTGCCAGAAGAATTGTTCTGGATACAAAGAAAAACCCACAGGTAACCTCAGGAGAAATACAGGCTGCTCTGGAAAAAGACGGTGTGGTTGTTTTTAAGGAGCACAATACGACGATACTTAAACAAAAATGATCTACATGGTCGAGTTGCCAGAAAGACGTCTTTACTGCTCCAATGCACAAAAAAGCCTGGTGAGACATGTCAAGGTGTTGTTGGGCATATTGTAACTGGGCTTTTTTGTGACATTGGATCAGTAAAGGCTTCTTTTTGACAACTCGACCATTCAGATAATTTTTGTTCATGTATCGTCGCATTGTACTCCTTAAAAACAACCACACCGTTTTTTTCCAGAGCAGCTTGTATTTATCCTGAGGTTACCTGTGGATTTTTTTCTTTGTATCCTTAACAATTCCTCTGACAGTTGTATCTGCAATCTTTCTTGGTTTACCTGACCTTGGCTTAGTATCAAGAGATGTCTGAATTTTCCACTTCCTAATAAGTGATTGAACGGTACTTTCTGGGAAATTTAAGACTTTGGATACCTTTTTATATCCTTTTCCATCTTTATAACCTCCCATTACCTTGTTACACAAATCTTTTGACAGTTCTTTTCTGCTCCCCATGGCTCAGTATCTAGTCTGCTCAGTGCATTCACATGAGAGCTAACAAACTCATTGACTATACACAGACATTCATTTCAAATTAAAAAGCCACAGATGTGGGAAATTTAACCTTCAATTGCTATTTTAACCTGTGTGTGTCACCTTGTGTGTCTGTACCAAGGCCAAATATTCCAGGGTATGGAAACTTTTGATTAGGACCTTTTGGGTGATTTCTGTTTATCATTATGATTTTAAAAGGAGCTAAACAACCACATGATAATAAATGGCTTCATATGATCACTATCCTTAAATAAAAATATTTTGGCACGATCAGTCAGATTTTCAATATTAATGTCAAAATTTCACAATTTCTATCGGGTATGCAAACTTTTGAGCAAAACTGTATATGTACAAATTTTATGTACCGTACTCATAACAATGAGGTATCGTGAGTTGAGATATAATATTTTAGCAGGTGGTCCCAAGTCCTGAAATTTTTTTGCTGCTGGGTAAAAAACAAAAGGTTGAAAAAGATTGGTCTGGTTATTATAGAACTCTCTGAAGTTCATCAAGGCGAGTTATGCAGCTTCATGAATTACCTGTATGCGGATGCCTAAATGTCAGAAAACATTGTAAAGCAATATTTTTACTACTGCAGCACATTTAATCCTAGGAAGTGAAAGTCTGTGCCTGTGCGTAGAGCTAGGGTTTTACAAAGTGATTGTTATCTGCATTTTGCCCTCTAGTGGTATATTGTTACACTAGCTTTCTTTTCAGATTTGGTAATATTTTTAGCCAGAACTAACGGACAAGACAAGGGCATTTTATCACAATCAACGTAGATCAAGAGATATAAAGACCCTATCTCACAGAAATATGGAAACTCTCCTTTGCATGGGGCTACACTCGCATTGTAAGGATTATCTGCACATTTTATCTAGGGGAGACGGCGCTCCCCTATGCTCCAGGTGCTATGCTCCCTGCATCAGTCTTGATGAGAGAAGATGTCTAGAAGTGCAGAGGTTCGTGTTTTTTTTGCCCCCTAAATTTTTTATAAAGTAAGAAAGGCTTTGTAACTTTGTCAGGTTTTTCCTCCATTCCAGGGTTTAGTTAAATTTCTCGTCACTTTATGTCCTGGTGAGACTGGTTTTACCTGACAGGAAGTAAGGGAATATCAGCAACAGGGACAGATAACAATGGTGTTGAATTGTCTTCATATGTACTCCATCCTTGTGACAGTAGAGTGGTGCAGTCCAAACTTCTTAAAAATAGGTTTTTAACCATTGATGTGTGCAGCCTATTGCATTAGGGTGTGCACCCTAGAGCACAGACAGACATACCTGTATATCAGCAGAGCAGAGGATGGTGTCAGTAGAGCAACGATTGGTGTCAGTAAGGCAGTGCACAGTGTCAGTTTTTTTTTTTTTTTATTATTATTTTTTACAATATTTTTTATTTTATTTTTTTAGGAGCCCTGTATGGGGCTTTGGTAAAATATCAAGGGTCTAAACAGACCCCCGATGTCTCACTTTTGAGACAGTTTCTTTCTCTGAGGACAAAGATCCCCCAGTCCTTTTCTCTCAGCCTGCACTAAACATAGTTTACTATGCTTCAGTTACGAATGAAGACTGGAGAGATCGGTACAGGTCACTAACTGTTCATTCAGAAAAGGAATGCCAGTTAATGAAATATTTACCAGACCCTTCCCCACTACTGAGAGGAGAGGAGGGAAGCTGGCAGCACTGCAGGGGGGAAACCAGAAGCGTGGGGAATCGAAACAGCACAGGGTGATTAGGGTGTGCCCGGGCACAACCCGCACACACCCTGTGCGCACAACTATTATTTTAACCTTTTCCAGATTGGTGAATATCAATAACTGATTTTCAGAAGTCCTTAGAATTTGCTAAGTCATTACACACTTTAAACATTTGTTAAAGTCAAAAACACATTTCTTGCTCTTTAAACACGACGGGGCCTCCCATGATCTCATTTGATTATCATGCCATCAATTGAAACACTTTAATTTTCCCTTCCAAAGAACTGAGAAACCTAAAGGTTCCGATATATTCCCAGACAAATATAGTATATAGCTCTGGGTTATTCTCTTCAGTAAATAAATTAACAAGTACAACTATATTGTTTAGGTAAAGTGGATGTAAACCCTCACATATACCCAGTGAAGTAAGAATCCTCAGATAATACATAGAGATTAAACAAATCTCCATACATAAGTTTACTTGTATATCTGCTTTCTTCCCCTTTCTGCACTCTTTGGAACATTAAAGGCAGATTGTGTTAAAAATCTTTCTTCCTCTTTCAGCAGTGGGTGGGGAGTCTGCACTTACACCATGTGAGAGCTGATTGGAGGAAAGGGACACATACCCCTCCTCCACATAGGCCACAAAAGAACATGCAGAGCTGTATTTTGAATAGACAAGCTTCCTGTTAATCTCCCTCCCTGACTCAAATTTTCAAATGCTGTTATCTCATGTGTCGGAGAACTTGTCAGAAGTGACTAATGCTTATAACAGAGGAATAGAGCACCAGAGAGAAATGGCAATTAGAGCTTTGGAGAGAGATAAGTAAACACTACAGATAGATGTGCTTAGGTCAAATTTCATGAATAGGGTTTACAACCACTTTAAGGTTCTTGTTATCTAGTTTTGGACCTGTAAATAAAAACAGATCATACCATAGGCCATATTTATGAATAAATATTGAAATTTTGCAAAGGAATTTACATTCTCTAAAGCACAGCTGTATGTAGCCAAACACTCAAATACGGTCTGTCTGAAAAGAATGTGATGATATATTGGTAGCGCCATCTGTCTGAAAGAAAAACTGTATTGCCATGGCAGCCAAAGAAATTCCAGCGCACCACTACCCTTTACACCACTTACTTTTTGGCTTCAGACATTTGCCCCAGTGTGTGCAGCAGTCATTTTGCTCTATTCATTTGAGTTGGCGCAGGGATACTTTTATATATCAAAGAAATTCCAGTGGGCAATTTTTCATCTTACAAATGTTTTACTAATTATTTTATTTTTATTTTTTTATGTTTTTCAGGTTTTAAAGTCAATTTTGCTGTTTCCTACTATTGAAAGAATGGCCCAGTCACCGCAAGGCAAGATCATGACTCCAATTCTGTGCAGCCTACGATACATTGTCTACATGCCCCTGTACCTGCTCTCTTTCTTGCCTGACATGGTGAAGGCATCTCTGGTGAAGTTTGCCCTGCGTGGAATTAAATCAGTAGATGAAGCTTCAGTGACCGCTTCGCTGGACCTCTTCAGGGTGGAATGTTCTGGTGAGCAATACATCAGCCATTTTGGGTCACTAGGAACCAGGAGTGGAGTCATTTCTGTTCTACAGACACTTGAATGTTCTTTGTGCATTGATTTGTAGACAAGAAACATAGGCCTGGACACAGGATAGAAAGACTGCTATGGTGTTAAAATAAAAGCAGCTATTACTACAGCAAGCTTAGATTGTCAAGGCCTACCACAAGCAGTTGGAGAGCTTTACCTCTCCACAAGTGGTAGGCCACAGCCTGCTCTTATGGTGTACAGCAGAGATTAAGAACTTTTGTCAAATTCTAACCCACATTCCACAGTGTAGTAGTGGTGAGCCACACAAATTAAAAGTCAGCAAAATACTTTAGGTAATATGCATGTTAAATGCTAAAATTAAAGGGCAAATCAAAAATCATATATGTGATTCAGTTTTCTCTTGTTTTAACACAACAGTTTTACTAGTACAGACAGGGCCAACCACAGCCCATTTGTACCATGTGATTAGCTCTGGCCAATTACAGCTAATCACAAAAAAACAAACTGGATGAATCAATTTCATTTAGTAAAATACTTGCTTATAGCAATAAAATTCACTGCTATAAGCGATCATGTAAAAAAAAAAAATCCTGATCACTTCCTTTAACTTTCCTACAAACGAAATAATAAACACTAATTTGGGTTATTTTCACCAAAGAAATTAAGCAGATTAACAGAAACAAAGAAAAACACTTTATTATCAAAATGTATGGGCTTTTTTGTTTAGCAAAAAATAAAAAACCCAGTTGTGATTAACCGCTTCAGCCCCAGAAGATTTGGTTGCTGAATGACCGGGCCATTTCTTGCATTTCGGCACTGTGTCGCTTTTTACTGACAAGTGCGCGGTCGAGCAGCGCTGCACCCAAGCAAAATTGACGTCCTTTTTTCCCCCACAAATAGAGCTTTATTTTTGTGGTATTTGATCATCTGTGGTTTTTATTTTTTGCACTATAAACAAAAAAAGAGCCACAATTTTGAAAAACACAAGTATTTGTACTTTTTGCTATAATAAATATCCCCGTTATTTTTTTTTAAAAAAAAAAAGCTAATTTTCTCTTAGTTTAGGACGATATGTATTCTACATATTTTTGGTAATAAAAATCGCAATAAGCGTATATTGATTGGTTTGTGCAAAAGTTATAGCGTCTACAAAATAGGGGATATATTTGTAGCATTTTTTATTATTATCATTTTCTTTTTACTAATAATGGCGGCGATCTGCGATTTTTATCGGGACTTCGACATTATGGCGGACACTTTTGACACATTTCTGGGACCATTGGCATTTATACAGCGATCAGTGCTATAAAAATTCACTGATTACTGTAAAAATATCACTGGCAGTGAAGGGGTTAACACTAGGGGTGTGATCAAGGGGTTAACTGTGTTCCCTCTCTGTGTTCTAACTGAAGGGGGGAAGGGACTGTCTAAGAGAGATGTATGAACACACGATCAGGCTCTTCTCCCCTCAGAGAACCGGGATCTGTGTGTCACGAGCGATCGTGGGAGCCCGGCGGTCGCTCACTCGCAACGTTAAATAACGTCGTTTCGCCCAGCCGTGCCATTCTGCCGCAGTAAAACTGCGGCGGCTGGTTGGCAAGTGGTTAAATACCACCAAAAGAAAGCTAACAAAATAATAAAAATTTAGTTTGGGTACAGTGCTGCATAACCGCGCAATTGTCATTCAAAGTACGACAGCGCTGAAAGCTGAAAATTGGCCTGGGTAAGATAAGCATGATTTTTTTAAAGGGTTAGTTCACCTTTTCAGAAAAAATTAAGCTGTCAGTGCCCACTCTGCTGGTGCAGCGATCTGGGTATTTAAAAAACCCTGCTTTCTTCCTCTTCTTTCTTTAGGGCTTGTGATTGGTCAGCTCCATCACGTGGCCTCTTTGACCAATCGGAATCACTCTGATTTGTCCCGGAAGCCCTACAGAAAGAACAAGAATGGGGATTTCACATTCCCGGACTGCTGCATCGGCTGCATGGGCACTGAAAGCTTATAACCCACAAAGGTAAGTACAGGAGACACTGGGGTTTAGGGGAAGGGCATAGGGGGTGTGTTCACCTTTTAATTTTTTCAGAAAAGGTGGACTTACACTAGAAAGGTTCAGCAGATTAACCGTTTCCCTGCCGCCCAATGTCATATGACGTTGTTGGGTTTGAGCGGTGATATCTGAATGATGCCTGCAGCTACAGGCATCATTCAGATATCTTCTTTTTCAGCCTGCGATTCTCTTCACCATAAGAACAATCGTTCTTATAGGCGGCAGGAGGGGGGCGGTGCTTCTCCCGGCTCGCCCCTCCCATCGGTGAACCGGAGAAGGAACTGACCAGCACCAGATTTTTAGCATAGATATTTCTGGTGGGCCAGATGGTCCCCAGAGTCTCCATGATTGTTCGGAGGCCTGGCGTGATATTATGACGTCACGCCCGGCCTCTGCATTTGAAAAAATGCTGCCACCTCGGCTGGGAAGCCAGGATGTTTTTTTCCCAGCCTAGAGGTGAGATGTGGGGACTTATTGAACCCAGATCTCACTGTAAAGAGGACCTGTCATGCACTAATCCTATTACAAGGGATGTTTACATTCCTTCAAGAAAAACTAAAAAGGAAGGCGTGCACACCAAGGGCATTATCAGAGATAATTTAATAATAAAAAATGTATAAAAGTGGGTACTTACAAGATGCACCTGAAAAAAAAGCCATAAACACAGTGCACAGAACACGGAATGCAGCTAACACATTTCAGGGGTGCATCCCCTTCCTCAGAGCTAGGCTAAACTCGTACACCATGGGCAAGCGCTTATATAGTGATTGATGAGATTGAAAATTGTGTGTCAAAAATAGCCACACCCTCAAAGGGGCGGGAGAGCACAATTTTCTTTTAAATAAATAAATAAATGGTGATTCGTTCTTCAACTCTATGGTGAATTGCACATTCTTTTATATTTGGTCAACTGAATGGTCAACTGAATGGTCAAATGCATACAAATGTAGAAGCACATGTGTAAAAAAAAATGATGCAGGATTGATAAGTGGGTCAGTCCATGTCTTACCTCTCAATTTCTGAAGTAGCTGCAAGGGGAGGGCTTCAGGAATGCCAAGAATGGGGAAAACCCTGACAGACACCAGTGGGATGCAGTGCACTGATCAGGGGATCAATTTGTTCATAAACGATCTGGAGGGTGGGGTAAACAGTTCAATCTCTGTATTTGCGGACTATACTAAGCTAAGCAGGGCAATAACTTCTCCGCAGGATGTGGAAACCTTGAAAGAAGATCTGAACAAATTAATGGGGTGGATGTTTATATGTATTTGTATAACTGTTTTAAAGAACAATGTTTAATAAAGAAAGATTGAAAACAAATTAATGGGGTGGGAAACTACATGACAAATGAGGTTTAATGGAGAAATGATAGGCTCAGCAATGGCATGAAATTCCAAGCTGCTGCTAACAAAGCAAACAGAATATTGGCATGCTTTAAAAAAGGGATTAACTCCAGGGATAAAGCGATAATTCTCCCACTCTATAAGACTCTGGTCCGGCCTCACCTAGAGTATGCTGTACAGTTCTGGGCACCAGTCCTCAGGAAGGATGTACTGGAAATGGAGCAAGTACAGAAAAGGGCAACAAAGCTAATAAAGGGTCTGGAGGATATTGGTTATGAGGAAAGGTTTGCGAGCACTGAACTTATTCTCTCTGGAGAAGAGACGCTTGAGAGGGCATATGATTTCAATTTACAAATACTATACTGGTGACCCCACAATAGGGAAAAAATGTTTCCACGGAATGGAGTTTAACAAGACACATGGCCACTCATTAAAATTAGAAGAAAAAAGGTTTAACCTTAAACTACGTAGAGGGTTCTTTACTGTAAGAGCGAACAGGATGTGGAATTCCCTTCCACAGGTGGTGGTCTCAGCGGGGGGGAATCGGTAGTTTCAAAAAAATATTAGATAAGCACACAAAATACAGGGATATACAATGTAATACTGACCTATAATCACACACATAGGTTGGACTTGATGGTCTTTTTTCAGCCTCACCTACTATGTAACTTCCTGGAAACACCAGATGACGCCGGATGACAACATGTGACGTAATTTCCGGAGCAGGATCGGCACAAGGGTGTCCCCTAGGATATGAATGGGCAAAGATGTCTTAAAGATGTTTCAAAAAAAATTCTTCAAAAATATATAAAAAAATATATATATATATATAACAAATTACTCACTAAACGAGTGAAAAATAAAAAAAAAATGTATATATGTGTGTTTGTTTGTATATATATATATATATATATATATATATATATATATATATATATATAGAGATATATATATATATATATATACTGTATATAATTATATTAAATAAAGAATAAAAAAAAAAAAATACAAGTTAAAGATATTATGATGGATTTTGCACACTGGATAATGATTCCCCAATGTATAGTGTAAAAGTGTGTTAATATAGTTATTGGTAATTAATAACAACTAATCGTTAAGAACAATGGTAGATTCAAGAAAAAACAATAATATTGAGAGATAAAAAAAGGATAAAGGATAAAAATAAAAATGACAATAAAAATATATAAGTATACGTAAATTCTTGAATGAAAAAGAAGAAAGAAACTAAAAAAAAAGGACATGTTGGTATAATGGGCTCCTGGAGGGACACCCAAATGAAGGCTGAAAAATGGAACAAAATGGACAAGGGGGGGGGGGGGACACATTCAGGCCCCTAGGCGATAAGGTTCTTAAAGGATGTATCCAAAAGGTTTCTCTTCTACAAAATCCCTGAAAGCGCCTGCCAGTATCGGCATCCTCACCCATAATTTCCAAGCCAAGTAGCCTAAGACCAGATGGATTATGATCATGTTGATGCAAAAATTTAATGGTAGTAAATGGTTGTCGACACTTTTAAGTATATTCCTTTTATGCTCCCCAAACCATGTGTGTAGGGCCCGTATGGTGCGGCCCACGTAAAGAAGGCCACAGGGGCATATTGGGCAATACACTACAAATTGCGAACCACAATTGATGAATTGCCGAATGGCATGGGTTTGACTATCAATACCTGTAACCTCCTTCTTCCTATGCCACATGTATTGGCAAGCTCCCCAGTTGGGGACACCACACCTAAAGCTCCCCTTTTGGTCAAATAAGCTGCTCCAACATTGGTTGGCTGCAGTTTTGGGTTTCCGGAATATGCGTGGAGCAATATCTCCCCTTAAGTTTTTCAGTCTACGGAAAATGACATTCGGGAGTTCTGGAATAACATTGGTCAGACAGGGAACTCGGTGGAGAATACCCACATATAATATTTTTCTATGATCCGCTTAATAGGGAAGGCCTTATTTGTGTACTGAGTGTCAAAAGTTGCAAGTACCAGTATTTTTCTTGACTAAGCCATTCCCACTTCATGCTGGGAATGCACCTTCCCAGCGAACTCGGTATTTCAGCCTATATTTGGTGTGTGCAACTTCAATGGTGGCCGGATCATAGCCCTTCACCCATTTGGCTGCATTTTCCTTATGGGATAATCGTATTAACCTCCCTGGCGGTATGATTCTGGCTGGAATTTAGTGCTGAAAGCGGTACAATTATTTTGCATGGAAATTTGGCGTTTTTATATTGTAGGCCTGCAATTCTTATGAATAACTCACTTAAATCTGTCCGAACCAGAGTCTAGTAGACATCCCGGGTATGATAAAGTTTGAAACACAAAATAATAAATTATAATATAATAAAAATATATATAAAAATGATTCAATAATGTAATCAAATCAAAAACACTGAAATTTGCTCAGTTGCAGAATAGTCGCTGTCATTAAATTTATTGTTTGATGATAAATTGTGATTTTATTTTTTTATCGGTGTTTTCTAGCTGGTCTAAAACCACTTTTGACATAAAGGGACACTTTTTGGTTGCTATGGACAATCTCCAGTTTCCAGGCAGAAAAAAAATCTTTTTATTATATAAAATGACATGCAGGGCACTGGGCAGACCACTAGGGACAAAGGGGGTGTGTATTTTTTGTATACAGTACTGTAATCTGTAAGATTACAGTATTGTATATGTGTTGTGTTTTTAAACTTTTTTGAATTTGGCGCCGATCTCCGCTCCCGTGCGTCGTAACGTCACAGGGAACGGAGATCGGCGGCACCCGGCACTGTGTGAATCGAGCGAGCGGACGGCTCGCTCACACAGCGGGGAGACATCGCAGGATCCAGGGGAAAAGGTAAGTAACTTCCCCCCTGCATCCCGCAACGCAAGCCCGAGTCTGGCTCGGGGTTACCGCTCCCAGCATAAAAAACTGACCCCGAGCCAGACTCGGGGTTACCGCCAAGGAGGTTAATGACCAGATCATTGAATTTGAGGCCGACCTCATTAGCAAGAAGTCGGGCAAATTCGAAAGGGATAGGGAAGGTTTTTTGCAGGTCGTGAACATTGGTGGAAAAGAACAAGACAACCAGGGGCTCCGGATGGGCCATGAGTTCAGGATAGGCCACCACGCCCTTACAGTGGTCCTGGTTCTGCCACTCCCAGGGATCGCCTCCAGCAGCCATATAGAGGTGCCAACCACTCACACTCAAGGATCAGACCTCCACCAAATAGTTCCCAATATCCTCATGCTCACCCATCTACCCATCCGGCCACCATTGAAGATGCACACACCAAATATAGGCTGAAATACCCTGAGTTCGCTGGGAAGGGGAATTCCCAGCATGAAGTGGGGCATTCCAAATATGATGCGAATGGCTTAGTCAAGGAAAATACTGGTACTTGCAGCCACTCTGATGTGATTTTTAACACTCGGTACACAAATAAGGCCTTCCCTATTAAGCGGATCATAGAAACATATTGGGATATTCTCCACCGAGATCCTTGTCTGACCAATGTTATTCCAGAACGCCCGATTGTCATTTTCCGTAGACCGAAAAACCTTAGGGGACATATTGCTCCATAGTCCGCAAACCCAAAACTGCGGCCAACCAATGTTGAAGCAGTTTATTTGACCAAAAGGGTAGCTTTAGGTGTGGTGTCCCCAACTGTGGAGCTTGCCAATACATGGGGCATAGGAAGAAGGTTACAGGTAGTGACAGTCAAACCCATGCCATTTGGCATTTCATCAATTGTGGTCCGCAAATTTGAAGTGTATTGCCTGAGATGCCCCTCTGGCCTTCTTTACGTGGGCCGCACCTTCCGGGCCCTACGCACACAGTTTGGGGAGCATAAAAGGAATATACTTAAAAGTGTCGACAACCATTCACTACCATTACATTTTTTGCATCAACTTGATCATAAACCATCTGGTCTTAGGCTACTTGGCTTGGAAATTATGGGTGAGGATGCCAATACTGACAGGCGCTTTTGGATTCTCTGTAGAAGAGAAACCTTTTGAATACATCGTTTAGGAGCCTTATCGCCTAGGGGCCTGAATATGGGGTTGGATGTTCAGACTCTTATGTGACCCTCCTATCCTTTTTTCCCCCCTTTGTCCATTTTGTTCCATTTTTCATCCTTCATGTGGTTGTCCCTCCAGGAGCCCATTTTACCAACATGTCCTTTTTTTGGTTTCTTTCTTCTTTTTCATCCAAGTATTTACATATACTTATATATTTTTATTGTCATTTTTATTTGTATCCTTACATATATGCTCATATATTTAATGTTATTGTTTTTGCTTGACTCTACCATTGTTCTTAACGATTAGTTGTTATTAATTACCAATAACTATATTAACACACTTTTATAGATTTTATTGGAAGGCTGGCTTTCATGTTCTTATATATATATATATATATATATATATATATATATATATATATATATATATATATATATATATATATATATATATATATATATATATATATATTAATAATTTTTATTACATTTTTATTTTTTTATATAATATTTTTTTTTCACTCAGTTTGTTAGTTTTTTTTTTATATATATTTTTGAAGAATTTTTTTGGAATATTTTTTGAAACATCTTTAAGATGTTTTTTCATCTATATTTGTCATCTGGTGTTTCCAGGAAGTGAATTCCCCCTGGCATTGCGCTGGTTCCTTGGGGTTTGGCAAGGTGCCCGTGTATCACCGGGTGTCCCCTGATCGGCGCACTGCTTCCCGCTGGCATCTGTTGGTGTTTTCCCCCTGTTCTTACCATTCCTGAAGCTTCTGGTCGGGTGATCCTGTGTGCGGACACCTTGAGTGTTCAAAACCCCCCCTCCCCCCGCGGCTACTTCAGGCATGGAGAGGTAAGACATGGATTGACCTTATCAATCCTGCATCCTTTTTTTACATTTCCTTTTTTGTGCTTCTACATTTGTATGCAGTTGACCATTCAATTGACTAAATATAAAAAGAATGTGCAATTCACCATAGATTTGAATGAATCATCATTATTTATTTTTGTACTTTTGACAGAGGTTTTTTTTTTTTTGTGCTCTCACGCCCCTTTGAGGGTGTGGCTATTTTTGACACACAATTTTCAATCTCATCATTCCCTATATAAGCGCTTGCCCATGGTGTACGAGACTAGCCTAGCTCTGAGGAAGGGGGTACGCCTCCGAAACGCGATAGCTGTACCCCGTGTTCCATGCGTGTACATTCACTGTTTATTTTTGTCAGTTGCATCTTGTGAGTACGCACTTTTATGCATTTTTTTATTATTAAATTATCTCTGATAATGCACTAGGTGTGCATGCCTTCCTTTTCTGTTTTCTGTAGTTCTTGTAGTTTCTTTCGGATTACTCCATCTGAGGAGGGCAGTATCCACCTAGTTCGAGGATACCATATATATATACCTTTTTGCACCACCATTTTTTCTGACAGCTCCTACTCACCTTGGAAGACCTGTTAGCGCTCTAAGTGACTGTGTTTTTTTATGTTTACATCCCCTTGTAATAGGAATAAAAGTGATTTAAATTTTTTTTAAAAACGCATCAAACTAGAAAAATAAAAGTAAAATTAACAATGAAAAAAAAAATGTAAAGCGTCCTGTCCCGGCTTGCTCGCTCGCAGAAGCGAATGCATACATAAGTCGAGCCCACATATGTAAACAACGTTCAAACCACACATGTGAGGTATCGCTGCGAACGTTAGAGCGATGGCAAGAATTCTAGCACTAGACCTCCTCTGTAACTCAAAAGATGTAACCTGTAAAAAAATTTAAAGCGTCACCTATGGGGATTTATAAGTACTGAAGCTTGGCGCCATTCCACAAGCGTGTGCAGCTTTGAAGCATTACTCTATTTACATGGGCTAACTTTACTGCTTTGTTTTTGTTTTTTAAGGCATAAAACAGTTTTTTCTTTTTTTAACGCATTTGAAAAATTGCTGCGCAAATACCGTGCAGGATAAAAAGTTATTCTCTAGGGTCTCTGCTAAAAATACATATATAATGTTTGAGGGATCTGTGTTATTTTCTAGCAAAAAATTATGATTTTTACATGTAGGAGAGAAATGTCAGCATTGGACTGGTAAGCAAGTGGTTAAAGGCGACTGTACAGTCGTAGGAAGTAAAGTTATCTTTTTTCCCCCTGATCTAACCTAAACTAACTTAATATATACCTAAATCAAACCGAATCCACATCATCTCTGGACAAAATCTTATTTCCGCTGACCATCCCTGCACAGTAAAACCCCATAAATATCTATAAAGTTGTCTCTAGAGCAGGGATCTCCAAACTATGGCCCTCCAGCTGTTGCGGAACTACACGTCCCATGAGGCATTGTAAAACCCTTGACATTCACATACATGACTAGGCATGATGGAAATTGTAGTTCCTAAGCAACTGGAGTGCCATAGTTTGGAGACCCCTGCTCTAGAGCATCTCTTGTAAAGCATGGACATGGCCAGGAGAAAACATGATTTTGTCCAGAGGAGCTAACAATTTCTGTGGAACATGGTTATCTGACTGAAGAAAAGCTGCATTCATACCTGAGCGAAAGTGCTTATCTGTGATTTTGGAAAAAAGTTTCTGGGGTATTCAGGCTTCAGTGTTTTAGTTTTACCAGTGGAATGAGGAGGTGGTCGTTATTGCTTGAAAAATGCTTTTTTTCAGACATTTTTCTGGTTCTTTAATTCAAGTTTATGGAGCCATAAATGTCCTATTCTGCTTTGAAAATAGCTCATGCACCTTTTAGAGCTTTAGGCGTTGAGTTACAGGCAACTGAGCACTCCTATGTGAACAGGCACAATTTAAAAGCATTGAAATTTCCTTGAGCATTTTGGAGCATTGAGCTTAAGCAACAAAATGTTCTAGTGTGAATCAGGCTGATGCCGCGTACACACGAGCGGATTTTCTGTCGGAAAAATCTTGGATGTTTTTTCCGACGGAATTCCGCTCAAGCTTGGCTTGCATAGACACGGTAACACAAAAGTTTGCTGAACTTTCGACCGTCAAGAACACGGTGACGTGCAACACTATGACGAGCCGTGAAAATGAAGTTCAATGCTTCCGAGCATGAGTCTAATGCCAAGTACACACGGTCGGAAATTCCGACAGAAAATGTCCGATCGGACCATGTTGTCGGAAAATCCGACCGTGTGTGGGCTCCATCTGACTTTTTCCGTCGGAAAAAATTTGAGATCCTGCTCTCAAATTTTCCGACAACAAAATCCGATCGGACTTTTTCCGATCGTGTGTAGAGAATTCCGACGGACAAAGTGCCACGCATGCTCAGATCAAATTAGGAGACCAAACTTATTGGCTACTAGCCTTTACGTAGTTCCGGCGTACGCAACGGACATCACCGCGTTCAGAATGATCGGATTTTCCGACAACTTTGTCCGACCGTGTGTATGCAACACCAGTGTCGGAAAAAATCAGTCGGAAAAAAATCCGATGGATTTTGTGGTCGGAATTTCCGACCGTGTGTACGGGGCATAATTGTTTCCGAGCATGTGTAGGAATTTTGCGCGTCGGAATTGGTACAGACGATCGGAATTTCCGATCAAAAATTAGAATCAGAAAAATTAAGAACCTGCTCTCAATCTTTTGCTGGTGAGAATTCGGCCAGCAAAATTCCGATGGAGCATACACACGGTCGCATTTTCCGACCTAAAGCTCTCATCTGTCTTTTGCTGGCCGAATTTTCGATCGTGTGTACGGGGGCATAAGTTTACATCTGGGAATGAGGTGGGGGGGTTCAATTTAAGTGCTTAGGAGAAGGGCTGGAAAGTTGGGAAAACTTCTTTAAACAAATGCATGAGCTTCTAATGGTGTGAAATAATCATTAGCTGCCCCAAGAATGGCTCTAAACACCATGATCCTAAACCAAGTGCCTTATCTTGTGTCAAGTCGGGGGCAATGTTGAGCCATTTAGAGCCCACTTTGTCTTGATTTAAAAAGGTGAAAACAACCCATCCAATGATCTTTGCCCTATTCTCACTAGTTTAAAACATAGGTCACTGTTGGAGACCATATGTTACTACAAGGATAGCAGCAGTACAGATATAACAGTTGATCATATGGGCATCAGATTGTAGCTTCGTGGGTAAGGGGGGCTGTAGAGCATTTCCTGCCCTGGTTGTAGTCACTTTAGATATGTGTTGGCCAATAAAACAACTGCTTCTAATGTTTGTTTGGCTTTTTTTTCCTTCTACAAGCATCATATGTCTATGCTCACTAAATGTATGCAGCTTTCAAAGTATTCTAGTTATTAATGAATGCCAGATTTGCAAGTCTAGAGAAAAACAGACTCCACAAGCTGGGCCAGATATTGTTTAGGCATTTTTATTGAAATTAATTCCATGTTCGTACCTTATTTTTAAGCAAGGTTTGTTCTCTGCAAATGTGTAATAACAATATTTGCATATTTTATTCTCAACATAAATGGTCTACCATTTTGCATTTGGAAAATAAATGTGAAAGCACCATGAAGCTGTTTAGTTGCAACAGTGCCACCTTGTGATTGAATTATCACAACATGCCACTATGCAAAAACTCAGATGCATATCTGAAAACCTCTAATACTTTCAAATTCATTAACATATTTTCTTTTTTACTGAAATCAACCATTACGTACTGTACTGAGCAGACAGCATGGCAGCTGAACATTGAAATTAAACTTGTAGTAGTAGTGCCTTACCTCTGTAAGCTCATAGTTGGTACAGTATCTATTGGTTTCTAAAAATGAATGGTCATGACTATTTTAAGCAAAACTTTGAAGCATGACGTTTTTGTCTGAAAAAATAGGTGAAAATGGAAATTGATCCTGTCAGAAATCCAGCAAGCTCATAACTTCATGTGCACTCGCATGCAGTTTTATCAGCCTTTCACAGTTCACTTCTGTGAGTTAATACCTCCCCACTTAGCAAAGGGAAGACACAACCAGGAGGGTTAGAGAGTGCTGCTCACCCCCGAAAACAGAAAATGGGAAAAACTCCCCCACAATTGGGTTTTTAGGCAGCAGAAAATGAGATGTAAAGGAGTACTATGTAAAAATTCAATGTTTATTAATGTAGAAAAACATAACACAGTAGTTAAAAAATGAGCTCCACTAGGAAAATAATTATACAGAATAAAAATAATGGGTATACACTTGCAGACAACAATTTCATACAAACATTGTACAGAAATATCGACAATGTGCAAATATAGGCTGACGCGTTTCAACCCATATATAGGGGTCTTCTTCAGAGGGACAGTCTGCTAAGAGAGAGATGTCATATGTACATGTATCAATTATTTGTTTGCTACAGAAATAACGTGGGTGGGCGGGGGGGGTCTTCTGTAGTCCTGTTCTAGGGTAACCGTACTGCTCCTTAAAGTGGTTGTAAACCCTTGTTTACAACTTTATGTTACATGTAAGCCTATATTAAGGCTTACCTGTAGCTAACAAGGATATCTCCTAAACCTGCACAGTTTAGGAGATATCCCTGTATTTGCATGTGCCGACGTCATCGGAACATGCGCACTTAATACAACTGAAGCAATGGCGCTATATGCCGATGCTTCAGTTGTACTGTGCTGCTCTCGTGCGCATGCGTGGAGTGACGGCATCGTGGCTCCGGCAAATCACAGCCCCGGAGCCGCGATACCCGGAAGTCACTCCGGGAGAACATGTCGGTGGTCGGAGGGGGAGATGTGGACCGATGCGGGGGCTTCGATCTGAGGTAAGTGATATATAATTAGCTAGTATGCTATGCATACTAACTAATTATGCCTTTGTCTTGCAGGGTTTTTTTTTTCCCGTTTTTTTGATGAGGGTTTACTTCCTCTTTAATAGATGCATTATAGTGATTGTGCGCTGTCACCCCAGGGCAGGAAGTATGTTACTAGCAGGATCACTAGATGAAAATAAAGGTAAAGAAGACTGAAAACAGGAAATGATGAAACCCCCACTTCTAAGGAGTCATCTGCAATATATTATACTTTACCCACCCCGACTCCCTGTAGCTAATAGACTGGATCTGGAGCCCCCCCTTCTTGTAGACTCCATTATAATAGGTTTCTTCTTCAAGTGCCCACATAACAGCCTGGTGGAGTGGACACTTTTCATTGGTTGTAAGAAGAATCCATCTCAGGGCTTCTCACAGGTTTCTGAAGACTTGAAGTGGTAGCTCCATGATGTCATGATGTCAGGGGTGGTAACAAGGCCATTTGACTGGCTTAGAGGGCAGTGGATTTCACTGATCTTCACTATCAGAAGAGGGACTGCAGAGGATCGCATTCTAGCAGACTCAGATAAGGTAAAATGGGAAATGGGAAATTTGTAGGGTAGATGGAAGTGGGATTTATTTTCTTTAGTTCAAAAATCTGTATTGTCTTGCAAAATTACTTCACTGTCCATAAACAAGCACACAAACACCTATACAAACACATACACTATATTACCAAAGTATTGGGACACCTGCCTTTACATGGATATGAACTTTAATGGCATCCCAGTCTTAGTCCATAGGGTTCAATATTGACTTGGCCCACCCTTTGCAGCTATAACAGCTTAAACTCTTCTGGGAAGACTGTCCACAAGGTTTAGGAGTGTGTTTATGGGAATGTTTGACAAGTGTTCCAGAAGCGCATTTGTGAGGTCAGGCACTGATGTGGATGAGAAGGCCTGGATCGCAGTCTCCACTTTAATTCATCATAAAAGTGTTCTGTCTGATTGAGGACAGGCCAGTCAAGTTCCTACACCCCAAACTCGCTCATCCATATCTTCATGGACCTTACTATGTGCACTGGTCCAAATTATTTGGTGGAGGGGGGATTATAGTGTGGGGCTGTTTTTCAGGGGTTGGGCTTGGCCCCTTAGTTCCAGTGAAGGGAACTCTTAAGGTATCAGCATACCAAGACATTTTGGATAATTTCATTCTCCTAACTTTGTGGGAACAGTTTGGGGTTGGCCCCTTCCTGTTCCAATATGACTGTGCCCCCCTGCACAAAGCAAGGTCCATAAAGACATGGATGAGCATGTTTGAGTCCTGACCTAAACCCGATTGAACACCTTTGGGATTAATAAGAGTGGAGACTGCGTGCCAGGCCTTCTCGTACACATCAGTGCCTGACCTCACAAATGCGCTTCTGGAAGAATGGTCAAACATTACCATAGACACACTCCTAAACCTTGTGGACAGCCTTCCCAGAAGAGTTGAAGCTGTTATAGCTGCAAAGGGTGGGCCAACTCAATGTTGAACCCCATACTTTTGGTATTATAGTGTATATGCTACAAAAACATTTTGTAACATTGATAGTAATAAACTCCCCATTTAAAGTATCTTTAGAGTCCTAGATTCACAAAGCACCACAATATTCATTCCACCTTCCCTAGGTATGCTTTATAATTTTGTGGAAATAACATGGTGTAGGTGAATTTTGGCCAGTCGCAGGCTGCCTCATGCTCCTCCAGCCTGTGTCTTAGAATAGGAGGGAGGTGAAGCCTCCATTAATCTAGATGTAATATGCCACCCCCATTGTGTTTATCAGGTTAGTGGACATGTGGGAGAAGGGAGGGAGTGGGCTGTTAATTATCACTGTGTATACACGCACATGTGTGACTCTATGGGCTGTTCAGATGTGATAGGGAGGAAATGTTCATCATAGAAACTCACTCAAAACTGAGCATGTGCAGAGCTGCCAACACTGCTCTGCAAAATCCCTAGCTGCATTAGGGATATGGACAGGAGGAGGAGATAGAGAACAGCAGGATCAACCAGGTTTTTTGCAGAATACAGAAAACAAATCTCATAGACACTGAGTGAATATGATCAGCATGTAAGACCACATTTATTGATCTTTTTTACGTAGTAGTTTTAGTGACACTTTAATCAAGGACTTCCAGTGGATATCTATTTCCTATAAGAAATTATACTATATCTGTTTATGGGTTGGGTTTACAAACACTTTAAATCTATTGCCAGCTATAGTTTTCTAATGTTCCGGCTTGCTGCTTTTCCAAGCAGTTTTTCTCTTATTATGATACTTGTAGTAACCATGTGGCTTCAACAAGAACAGTCATCCACTTAGCCTTCAGGAAGAGGAAGTGACTGGAATGCATGTGTCAGTATTCACATAGAACGATGAAGTAAGAGTCTGTGGTGGTGTTTGCTAAAATCCTTGCAATGTACAGTATATAAATGATCATCAGAAGAGTTCTGTTTTCTCAAGAAATGTGGAACTTTACTTCCAATAATTATCTCTTAGTCGCCTTTTCTGAGGCCAGGTGCTGGTTAACCAAATTAGTAAGAAGCCATCATGATTTATGGTTTATTGTGGCTTCAGCAGGCATCCAGGGAGGAGTCTTCATTCGACTGTTCCCAGTCTTTGATGGAAGATTACTAGTGTAAGAACAAATGATGTAATGTATGAAGAGTATTCAAACGAAAGTGTTTTTGTTTAATTTCCAACGTGCATTGTTCTATTGTCTGTTAGAAAATTAAAAACAGGGGGAATTTAACAAGGCCATCACAGAGGAAAATCCGTGCCTTTTTCATGTTGGATCACTTGTGTGGAGTTTAAAAAGATTTTTACTAATAACTTATAAAATGAAGTTGACAGAACAAATACTGTAGCACCAAGTAGGCCGCTGGGGTGGTGACCATCTAGGTGCTCTGAACAGAGGAACACTATAAGTGCTGGATGATGGTGTGCCAGCTGGCCTTGGAAGACCACCAGATGAGTAGACTGTTGGGGCTGTAGAAAAAGGGTAAGCTGTCAAGCTGTGGTACTCCAGTCCAGCCACAGATGGCCGGTTTCCTCCTAAAGTGCCAGACCTCCTCTGCACATGTAAACAGCACTAACAGATTGTTATACATGCTGCAGCTGACTTTTGGACCAGTGGCTGTACTAAATACACCAGAAAAAAGTAAGATCAAGGATGCAGGTAGAATTTAATTTGAGAATTGTGATTTTAGGGCTGGTTGTAGCTTTAAAAATAATCAGTCATGTGTAATCATGCAGGAATTTTAATATGCAGTTTTTAATTTAACTGTGTAAGATTACTTATGAAAGATTGATATTTTCACTTAGCTAACTGTGTCTATTGCGTTCTTCCTGCTGTCCCTGCTGCCTGTTAGGGGTTGGTGGTGTTGAGTAGGATGTGGCAGCTTCCTTGCTGCCCCTGTTTCCTGGCAGTGGTGGTATGTAGAATGCTGTGTTTTATCAGATGTCTCCACTTACTCACACTGGTGCTCAGTGGACTGTTGTTGCCTCCTAGCTTTCCCTTCTAACTGGTGGTAGTAGTCAGGCTACTGTGACCTGCAAGCTGATGATATCTGATGATAAGCCAAGTCAGGTAAAACTCTCATTTCCATGTTGGCAATAGGAAGCCTGCCAACATGGAACAAAAAAAAGCCAACGTATGCCAGTAAACACGAGCAGACTTTTCGACGGACTAGGTCCGACGGTCTTTCCGATGGACTTTCGACAGAGTTCCGATGAACTTTCCGAATGAACAGACTTGGCCACACACAATCACACTAAAGTCAGACGGATTCGAATGTGATGACGGACGACTGGACTAGAATAAGGAAGTTCGTAGCCAGTAGCCAATAGCTGCCCTAGCGTTGTTGTTTGTCCATCGGACTAGCACACAGACGAGCGGATTTTTCAATAGGAACTGGGTCCGGCGGAGTTCCGGCGGAAAAATTTGAAGCATGTTCTATTTCTAAAGTCTGTCGGATTTTTCTACAGGAAAAGTCTGATGGAGCCCACACACTATCGAATTGTCCAACGGATTCATTCCGTCGGACCTTTGCTGTCAAAAAGTCTGGTCGTGTATGTACGCGGCATTAGACTTTTCCGTCTTTTTGGCCTCCAGCACTGGCTTTCCACAGCCTTCTACATGACTTTAAGAGAAAAAGTTGTACTAGGTGCCACGTTTTCTAGTGACTGAGGACATAGTAATATACCTTGTGTCCTCTTTTTGCATCACCACTCCTAACACCCTGCGGTCACACTCTCCAACTCCTAGGATCAGTGAGTTGTAAGTGTTAAGAGCCAGTCAATGAGCAGTAACTGTCATATGAATTGAATTCATAGTGGTGGTGGGATTTTGGGAGGTTGGACCTGGATTGCCACACCTATGTTTAAGATACATTTATAAAGATCATTGATGGGTAAAGATAAATAAGAAGTCCACTCGTTTGCTGTTACTGGGCTAATTTTGCTTTACAATTATTTATTATTGCATTGGAGACATGTCCAGTGCATATGGCATGTAAAGAAATGCTGTGAATAGTGCATGGACAGAGCTCTGGATCTCTATTGCAAAATACAGAATAAGCTGTATGAGAAAAACCAGTGGGGGTACCAAATTCTGTGGTTCTAGAGAAGATGGTTACCCAAAAATATTACAAAATAAAAAGACCAGGAAATCCACAAACTTCAGATGTTGGCTGAAATTCTCCAGGTTCATGTGAGGGCAGGATGTTATCTAAAATGTGCCTTTGAAGCCCAATGTGACAGAATTAGACATGTGTAACCTGTTGCTGGGAAAACACTGGCATTTTGCTAGTAATTCAAAGTGAGTCACCGGCACCTGCAGTGCCTTGTCCGAGGGTACCAGCAAGAAAAACTTCACGTCCGTTGATCCAGTAATTTTCTTCCTAGCTTGTTTTTTATCCAAGACTTTGCCCTGCGACCATCCTGCTGTCATTAACTTTTCCTGTACTATCTCTGGAACCATTACACTTTTTCCATCTCTGCCTCAGTAATTTCTCTCAAAGTGTTTCTTCAGGTTATTAAAGAACGTTTGGTCTCTGCAAGAGGTCTATGAGTGATGGCAGATGACCTTTCCTCTCTTCCTGTGGTTTGTTTATTATCCGTTTCTAGTGACGAGCTGAGGGAGAGGGACCCAAGCCAAACCTTTTTCTCAGACTACCTCTTCAATTCCGTTCAGCAAATAACTCCTGCGGGACCTGAGCCAAACAACATTTCAAAAAATGACAGTGCTGGGCAGAGTGTGCACAGGATGCAGCTCATTTTAAGTGCAAGGCACACAGTGCATAGAAGTGCTACCAATGTTGATATAGGTTGTTAAATGGACTGCAAGAGTGTAGCTCATTTTTGTTATGTCAAAGAGCACCTATAATGTTGTAGAAAAAGGTATGGTGCAAAAAAGGTAGGTAGGGGAATGCAAGCGCTAGTCCTTCTTTTCTTTAAAAGATCTGTACTATGAAGATTGTACCTAAAAAAGCCAAGCAGACACAAAGGTCTAGTCACCAACATTACCAATAGGTTGCTTGCAGCTGATCCTTTCTTCATTACTGACTTGCCATGCCTTGTTGTGCACCTTGTCTTTCAGTGAATACTACTTGTCTGTCTAATGGCTGACTGGGGTAATTAGAAAGAAAAAGCAGGAAAGTCAGAGAATGCACAGATCCATATATAGATGAATTAAGCAGAATCTTGCACTACAGGTCTTAAGGTACAGATTCCTCTTCAGCAAGGTTAAAGTGGTTATAAAGGCTAATTTTCTTTTTTCTAAAATAAAAAATAATTATACTTACCTGCTCTGTGCAATAGTATTGCACAGAATGGTATCTTACCTCTACTTCTGGGGTCCCCAGCTAGGGACAAGCTGGCTGCTATGGGGGCACTCATGTGAGGCGTTATATGTATGTCCATAGACACACACTCTGCAGCTTGGCCACGCCTCTTGTTCCCTCCTGACATAATTTGATCAGCAGCCAATGGCTCATACCGCTGCCTTTGTGTCTTGTGAGACATGATGCAGAAAGGCACAGCATTAGATTGGAAGAGGAAGTAATAATTTAGGCTGGTGGATGGGAGGCATACAACTACTGGGAATTTTTTACCTTAAAGTGGTTGTAAACTCCATTCATGAAACTTGATCCAGACACATATATCTGTAGCGTTTACTTATCTCTCTACAAAGCTTTAAGTGCCCTTACTTTCTGCTGCTCCATTCCTCTGTTATCAGCAGAGTCACTTCTAGCAAATTCTCCGACACAGAAGATAAAAGCAGCTGGAAATTTATGTTGGGGAGGGAGCTTAGAGGTAGATAAGCAGAGAGCTGGTCTGTTCACAGTACAGCTCTGCATGTCCCTTCGTCTGTGTGGAGTGGGGGTGTGTTCCTTTCCTCCAATCAGCTCTCACACAGTGAAATCCCAGACTCCACACCCACTGCTGAATGAGGACACACGATTTCGAACACAGGCTGCACTTTCCAATGAGTGTAGAAAGGGGAAGACAGCAGATATTAATGTAAAACTTATGTAGGAGGATTTGTTTCATCTCTGTGTATCATCTGAGGCTGTTCACTTAACTTGGGTATAAGAGAGGTTTTACAACCACTTTAATGCAGGGAAAGAATAACTTAAAAATATGTCTTGACTATAGAACCACTTTACCAATGAACAGCACAGTAGTGATATTACCAAATCTTGTGGGACTGGCAGTCACAGGTAGCAGTACTGTATGATCCCACAATGCAGATACAGCTATTAGGCTCACGGTACAGGAGTTCTATTTTTCAGGAAGAATTCAAGACAAAAGGAGCTGCTTAGGTACAATAAACATGTCAAGATGTTCCCTATAGGATAGCAGATTTTTCGTTTTTAAATTCAGCTACTTTTTAACGAGGTTTGCCAAAGTGTTGTCACATTTTCAAGAGACTGAAACAAAGTCCAGACCCACACTTTACAGTCCCCTTATCCTTGCTACATTGCAAATAGGCAATCAAGTTGGAAGCACAGTGGAAACATCAGTTATTATTTAGATATATGCAGGAGTTATCAGTTTAAAGTGAGTGATTCAGCTTGCACCTTTCCACCTCTTGAACCCAGGGCTCTTTGATAAGCAAATAATAGCTTTGGTAAGAAAGTCCACTTTGCCAAATGGCAGGACTTGTGTTTATGTACAGTGACTGATTGGCTAACTGTACTAGACGATCATTGCCTCTTCCCCCAACACATAGGACTAGGAGGAAAGGAGATCCAAAAACTGCTAAAGGTAAGCATTTTCTAAATTCTGAGAGTTGTTTATTAGATTCAGTTTGAGAGTAGTAAAGGGGTACTGTTTAAAGTTCCTCTCTGGACATTAAAAAAATGCTCCTTCCCCTCCAACACCACCCACCCCTAGCTTATCACACCTTTTCATTTAAAATAATATAAATAGAACCACAAATACTCACCTAAAACATTATTTGTGTAAAAGACTGGGTCCAATTCTTAATTTCTCCTCTGGAGTGTGAAAGGGTCCTTCTTGCAGCCTCTCATCTCTTCCCTGTAACAAAGGCAGTGTCTATTCATTTCTGAAGTTGTTCATCACTTGGGTACTTTGGTTTTAAATGACTGGGTTTATGATTTCACGAAGAGGAGGTAACAAGATCAGTTGAGGTAATGGAGGAGAGCAGATATCACTAGTCCAAACTTTCTATAGAGGCGTCATGAGTAATTATGGATTTTTGTTTTGGTTCAGGTGGTAGGAAAGCTGATTTTGTATCTTTTTTTCCTGAAAATCAACTTAAAAATACATTTGGCATTTTGTTATATGAAATAATTACTTTACAAATAAATATTTAATGCAGGGTCTGGATGGATAAAAGTTTGTGGATGTCTGACTATCACACCTATATGAACTTGTTATACATCCGTTTCCAAAGCCATGGGCATATGAATTTGACTACGCTCTACACCAGTGGTTCTTAACCTCAGTCCTCATTACCCCCCACCAGGCCATGTTTTGGAAATTTCCCTTAGATAAAATAGCTGTCCAAAATACCAAGCCATTGACTTAGATTTAAAGCACCTGTGCAAGGGAAAAGGAAAGCCTGCAAACATGGCCTGGTGGGAGGTAATGAGGACTGAGGTTAAGAACCACTGCTCTACACCTTTTGGGGTGTAATGGCTTCCAGAGTCATGCTGGCCTCCCCCAAACGATTGTGACATTGTTAACAGCCTAAAATTGTCTAAAATATCTTCGTAGGCTGTAGCAATAACAGCACCTTTCACTGGAAACATCTGAACTAAATAATTCAGAGGGATGTCTATAAACTTGCCATGTGGTGAGAGGACAAAGTCATGGTCAAGACAGTCAGCAAGCATCACTGCTGTCAACTCTACTGCTAGGGAGGAAAAGAGATAATGGGGTTGATTTTTTAAAGGCAAACAGTTTGTAAGGACATTTTCCCAGTGGTTAGTGAATGAGGCGAAGCTCTATTGACTTCCATCATCCAATCACGTGCAAGCAAAAATGTTGTTTTTATTATTTTCCTTGCACATGATTGTGTATTCTTTGCAAAGAGAAATTTCTCCACACCCACTAAACTCTTGAGCAAATTCCCTTGCAGGTTCCTTTGCCAAGTGAACAGTCTGTTTGCCTCAATCAACCCCATTATGTCCTTTCTCCCCCAACAGTAGTGATGACAGCAGTAATGCTTGCTGACTGTCTTGACTTTGACTTTGTCCTCTCACCATATTCACCATATGGCAAGTTTATAGGCATCCCTACTGAACTATTTGCCTTTAGTAAATCAACCCTAGTGTGTGTCAGGGGGCGCCCACCAAAAGAAAATTGCAAAGAGTTGTTTACCTCCTCTTTTTGCAGAAAACACGATAATAGCTTGTTTATAAATAATAACAAGAGAAAAGTGTTCTTGATCTAAGAATCCTCCCTCAACAGCTGGAAGAAAGTTTGAGTGATACATTTTGGGTGGGCGTCTCGTCAATCAGACCCGTGCATATTGACTTAATAAAACACACACTTGTACAACATGTAGGAAAGTTCAGTTTTATTAAGGACTAACTCTTCAAATAAAAAAATCTGTGTGCATTGTATCAACACTTTCCTTAGAAATGTTTAATTTAAAAACTGGGATCCAGTTAAAACAAAATTAGAGGGGGTGTTGCGTCGAAGCACAAATCAAGCCATTGATTGTTCTGTTTGTTCCGACCTCAGTGGAACAAATAATGAATAATATGAGGAACACAGGGTGCGTATTTATCACAAGCGGTTGGAGAAATTAAAATCAGATTGTGGACCTCTGTTATTAGCAGTTCTCAGGATAGCCAAAACTATTCATTGTGTCCAGTAGGAATTGTTATTCCTTTTTCGTGTCTGTGTTGCCTGTGGGGTCAACAGATGACAATACAATATTTGCGTAGAGCAGTTTGGACCAGCATTGTTGGCAGTTGACTGCTGATGCGGTTCTCCTCAAACTAAACTTTTTTCTTTGTGGACAATAAAAACTTAAAGTGGACCATCACCCTTCCCAGCCACTTCTTCATCAAGGGACCAGCTGTGTTTTCTCCTGGCATATGCACCTGGCCTTTTGATGGTGTGATATGGCCCATGCACTTTACTTGGGGGCTGGCTGTAAGAATCTGGAAGAGACAGCTGGCCTCCTGATGACATCACAGATAATTGTCAAATTCATGGTATTCGATCTCAGGATAGAGGAACCAAAGTTTGCTGGCAACTCCACCAAAAACTGATTATTTTAAAGCTGAAGTTCTATCTGCTTATATTTTGCCTGCCCTGCTTTTCACCCCCCACCTTATGACATTTTAAATAAGATCTTTCCATTTTGATTTCATGCCTTTCATGCCTATGTTATGCAGGCAGATCTTGTATGGTGGTAGAGCTATCAGGGTGTGTACCTAGTTTCCTGAAAACATCATAGCACCTTCCCTGAATACTCCGATAAGAGCCCTCAGCCCTTATGCAAGCAGTGGGTTGGGATTTGGGAGGAATTATGCAAATATCAAAATGCCTTGATGGGTGGATGTCAGTTTGCATTTGCTTGCAGACTGCCCTAGGTAACACCAACATGTGATTCTGAGCCTCCATGATTGAGAGAACAGATATCCAGTGAATGAATTGGGCGGACTAGGGACAGTAAGGCTGGGAAGGATGCTGGATGGCCTCTAGCCAGAAAATCAGGCTTGGGGACAGTGAAATCAGACTAGTACAGGAGAGGAGCTTGTAAACCTGTGCAGTACCAAAGATAAGGCTTGAATAACATCAGATGGACAAAGGTTGTTTGAATTATCTGCCATCTTCTTGACACTCCAGCAGAAAGGTTACCTCCAGTAGTTTATGTCTCTATCCCTTCTACAAGGACATAACAGTTGTGTTCATTTCCTATTGGGTTTTCCAATTTTTTTTTTTTTAAATCCCAAAGAGCATGTCACCGACATTTGGCCTTTTAGTGGTTTCAGCAGGTAGTTATGGTTTGTGAATACAGCAAGAAGCATCTCATCATTGAGCTTAAACTTACAGGTAGCCTCCAAGAACTAAACAGTCAGTTATGGGTATAGTATGGCAATAAATAAGTGATTACTAGTAGGACAGAAGACTTGCTCCATTCACACTTGTATGACTCCAAAGTCGTGCACCTTTCATGCAACTTTGACGCAACTTTGGGTGTGACTTGTTGTCCCTCTGCAAAGTCGGACCCACTGTTGCAGGTAAAACAGTCAGGTACAACTTTCTTGCAACTTCTTTAACATTGAAGTCTGCGGCCCTCAAGTTGCATTAAAGTCTCACCAATGTAGTGCATGACCTACTTTGAAGTCGCTATGACTTTAAGTCGCACATATATGAATGGTTATCATTGGAAAACAGTGTAAATGATAATGAGGTTACTGCAAAGTGAAAAACATACAGTTGCATATAATAGACTAGTGCGCTGAAAGAAACCATAGTGTTGGGCAATTTGTGCCTAAAAAGATTATTGCCTGAAATATTTAAACAGCACAGTAGAAACACTGTGGAAGTCCGTAATTTATTGTTGGTTGACACTAGAATAAGGAGATTGTCCTCAGGAATGTACAACTTTATTGTGCAGAATTTATGAAGGAAGTTGCAAACACAAGAAACTCTGTGGTTACAGTATTTATATAAGGTTTACATTAAGATAAGGCCAAGTTATCCCAGGAAGATTGTAAAAATGTTGCAGTGAAGTCATTAGCTATTATTTAACTGGTCTGGTGGATGTGATTTCCTATCTGTGTTAATCTGTACATCGTCATCTGTTCTGGAAAATGTGACTCTGGGCAAAATAAGGCACACAAGCACTGGTGACAAAGATGTACCATGCATGTATTGTATATTAATTATTATTCAGGATATGTCCACTATATAAAGTATTTCCAAGGTTCTCGCGATGCATGGCATGTGCAATTAGTGGGCTTTCTTTAGTATTGTATCGATTAGGATAATACCAAATGGAGAAGCCATTTTTTTTAAAACATTTAAAACATTTACTTAGGCATAGAAATAGATCAGGAACAATATAATACATCAGATGTCCCAGAAAAACACAATATTTAGTACTTTTTGCTGTAATATTCCCAATTTTTTATTTATTTTTTTAAAAGCCAACTTTTTTCCTCAGTTTAGGCCGATATGTATTCTACATATTTTTGGTAATAAAAATCGCAAAAAGCGTATATTGATTGGTTTGGGCAAAAGTTATAGCGTCTAGAAAATAGGGGATAGATTTATGGCATTTTTATTTTTATTCTTATATTTTTTACTAGTAATGGCGGCGATCTGCGATTTTTATCGAGACTGCAACATTATGGCCAACACATCAGACACTGACACATTTTTGGGTCGATTGACAATTATACAGTGATCAGTGCTATAAAAATGCACTGATTACTGTATAAATGTCACTGGCAGGGAAGGGGTTATCACTAGGGGGCGATCAAGGGGTTAACTGTGTTCCCTATGTGCGTGTTCTAACTGTGGGGGATGGGACTGACTATAGGAGATGAGAGATCGTAGGTTCTCAGCTCGTAGGAACTCACAATCTCTCTCCTCACAGAACTGGGATGTGTGTGTTTCCACACACATCCCTGTTCTGCCTCTCGAGCTGGCGATCACTCGTGGCCAGCGGTCACGAGCATCGGCACCCCTGCTTTGCAGCAGTAGTGCGTGAAGGGCGCTTGCGCGCCTGCTATCCCGCTTAAAGGGAATGACGTATAGCTACGACAGTTTGCGGGATCGTGCCGACCTGCCGCAGTATGACGGTGGCTGGTTGGCAAGTGGTTAATAACAAAAGAAAAAATAATTAACATTTTAACATAGAGGCAAAAGAATTTACAATTTTTTCAATTTGAAAAAATCAAATCGATAAATTTTCCAATCGGTCGAAACAAAATGTTATATTGTTTTCGATTCGAATGCAGCAAAGTGAACAAACAAAAGAAAAATCTTCATCAAATGATTACAATGACTCTTTAAATCACCTTTGGCTTAACAAAAGCAGCATTATTTCGAAATGGTACTCTAATAACACACAAAGTCTTTGATTTCAGCAATATGTGTAGTGAGAATTCAAAGGAAGTTCAGTGTAAAATTTGATTCGAATTTTAGTCCGAATTTTCGAAATTCGGACGAATTTTGTTATGTTATTCAGAGCATTCGGTAAAATTTGTTTATATTGTAATTCGGGTATTCGGATATATCCAAATCTCCGGTATAATAAAAAAATTTGTCTGAATATTAATTTGGAGCTAAACGAACCTCACATGTCTGCCATGAAGCCTTCACAGTGGATGCCCCATTGACTCTGTGGGATCAGTTCAGTTTGATCTATGCCTTTCTTCTGCTAGTCTTCTTCCTCTGCTTCTCAGGATCGAGAGGAAAGGCACAGGAGGACATGGTACTTAAACTCGATTATTAACAGACTACAGAAGCCCTACAGAATCGGTCACATTTTTTATCCAGGGGCTGGATCCTCATCCAGCTTCTCGGTCTCTGGCCTTCACCGCATGGCTGTGGAAGTCTAAGGCCTGTGCAAAAATGATCTATCGAACTCAGTCATTCCTACACTCCTGAAAGCTTGGAAATCAATTTTCTGCAAAGTGTATCATCGCACCCAGAAGGCCTACTTATGTGGTACAAGGTAGGTCTATTTCAGGAAGTACTCTGTGGGATGAATCCTGTTTTTCTCTGGTCTGGTCTGAATCAGCATTTGGCCTTAAGTACCATTAAGGGTCAAATGTGTGCCCTGGCTAGTGTTTTCTACTTGCCTCTTGCTCATTGGTGAAGACCTATGGGCAGTGTGTCTCTCACATTGTTCCACCCATATGCTTCCCAGTGACTCAGTGGGACCTCAACTTTGGTTTTAATGGTTCTTCAGAAACCACATTTTTGAACCTTTAAGGGATATTCTCCTGTCTTCCCTCTTACACTAGGTTGCCTTCCTCAATCCCTTCCCAGTGTTACACAGGAATAGGGTTGTCTTGAGGCCTTAGTCCTCTTTTTGTCCCAAGGTAGCATTCTCCTTCCACCCTAACCAGGGCATGGTGTGTCCTTCCTTATGTCTTGCTCCATAACATTCCAGGGAGAATTTTGTCCATTATGTGGATGTGGTATGTGCTGTGCGAGTCTACCTCTCAGCTACAGTTTCCTTTAGACTATCAAGTTTTCTCATGTCCTAAAGGTTCCCATAAGGGACATCCTGCCTCTTGTTCCACCATCGCAAGGTGGATTGGACAAGTCTTTTCCCAAGCCCACAGTATGAAGGACAAGGTTCCTAATTTTCTCTGACAGTGCTTCATGGGTTTTTCAGCATTGTGCATCTATTTCCCATATCTGCAGGGCCTCCACCTGTATTTTATTCAGTTTTACTAGGTGTGGGCTTCTTCAGACTTCTCTCTGGGTTTTAAAGCCCTCTGTTTGCCTTTGCATTTATTACATGGGCATGTTGGCATTTGTTGCTGTGTTGCCCACCTGCCAGTTGCATTGCTTTTGGACATTCCAAACATCAAAGACTAAGTTCCTGTGTATTATAAACTATAATCTTTCAATGGTGTACATTACAGGACACAGGTCCCTCTCCCTTGCCCTTATGAGTCACACCTTATTGCTTTCTACTAACCTGATGCTTGCAGGGAGTGGGACGGGCTATCCTAGGGCTGTCCTTACAGCTTTGTTTGCCAGTATCCAATCACCTGGAGGATTTAAAAAACAGCAGGGGTCAAGAGACCAGGATAAGGGTAGGGCCATTCAGAAAAAAACTTACTCCCATGCTTATGCAATCCTACTTTAAGCACTGAAGGATAGAGAGCCATTTGGCTTTATCTAGTTAGTAAAAACATAGAATACCACGCTAGAAACAATATTCCAAAAATAAGCTGCAACAAAACATCATCAAATATCCCTATGGTAAACAAACATAATACAAAAATATTGTTGCGCTAAAATAATGAGTGCTCAGAAAAATCAATTAAATGAAATCAATTGTATCAATCATAAGGTAACCACACATGGGTCAAAAAATAATCCGTGAAGTGAAAATCTGACGTGTATCAAAGATTGCTCCGTAAAGTGAAACAAATAAGTGTCCGATCAACTAAATGTTCATTCAAAACAAAGTGATAAGCAAAAAATAATGTCCCTATTTAGTAGAAATAAAAATTTGAAAAAGACACATGAATGTTCGATCCAGTCCCAAAGAGTGGATGTTAATGTCAATCCCGTTTTCTTATCACCAAAGCTTGCAGGCAAACATAGTGAGTGAGGGTCCTTACCAAAGCGGATGGACTCCCTTAATAGTGGAGTCAACAGCGCAGGCCGATGCAGCCCTCTGCAGGGACAGATGGATCTTCCGTAGTCACAATCTCCGCCGACAGCTTCCGGGAATGGACTAACCCTATGTTCGCTTGGATGGTGGGCCTTCACCTCGACTCACGGCGCAGGCGCTGTTCATCTTCCGACCATTTCCGAAAATCTTCTTGATCCGTACTGCGCATGCGCTGCGCATGTGCAGTACACTTCGGACACCTAGTGACAGCCGGACACTTGGTGATAGAACACTGGCCACAAGTGAAGACAGGGGAGGGGAAAAAATGGACTCCAATCGTGAAATACTGTTTAAGATAAAGCTATTTAATGCTTAAAACAAGACCGTTGGTGTTAGCCACAACGGTCAAAATACAAAAAATTGTTGCACAAATATAATTAATAAAAAAAATGGCTAAATAAAAACAAATATACACTCGTGCATGGGGGTCATATAAAACGTGATGATATCAGCATAAAACGCCCGACATGTTTCGTAATACCTTATGTCCTCCTGGGGCTAGCCAGAGCAGGTAATCAGACTAGAAGGGGTCAGGAAACCAGAAGTCAGCATAGTCAGGAGCAAAAATCAGGAACAGGAATCAGAAGGGAAGACAGACAGGACAAGTCGTACACAGGAACACAGGAAGGAACACATATGGGGAACATTGATCACTGCTTAAATAGCAAAAAGGGTCTGGCTGTAGGCTGGACTTGAGAGGCAGGTTAATGGTAACCAGGTGAGTCACTGAGGTAACCAGGAATGGCTGGTAATAAACCAACATCTGAGCAGCTTCTGAGCCGTGAAGAAAAAGAGCTGTTCGTTAAAGAGGAGCTCCAGGTCCCTTCAGAAAAAATGAAGTCAGCAGCTACAAATATTGTAGCTGCTTACTATTAATATTAGTACACTTACCTGTCCTGGAATCCAGCGGTGTCTTCACCCCAGCCAATTTTTCATTTGGCTCTCAGGTGCTGCCGCCGCCATTTCTCGTAAGGGAAAGCCGCAGTGAAGCCTTGCAGCTTCACAGCTGACTCCCTAATGCATAAAGCGTGCTACACTTTGTGAATAGCCCGGCATTGGGGGATGGAGTAGGGGGCTGAACTTCTTGGTGACTTTGCTGCAGTGAAGTCACCTGGAAGTGGGAGCGGCTACCTGTCAAAATGGGAGGGAGGGGGAGCCCTGAAAGGTGCCAAATGTGGCACCAGAGGGGGGGGGGGGACCAAACAAGCTCCGTTTTAAGTAGCAGGAGCCCAGCCCTGAAAGGCCTTATGCAGATCTACAATCATCCTATGTATGTTCTTCTGCATGATACCCAGATAAACTTGAAATCAAATTTTTGTAACATACTACTATAGAAGCGAGCTGAAGCTAGGACCTGATATCTCCAGAGGAGTGGAGTACACCAGCCCACCTGAAGCAGTATAAACTGCTTTGTGAAATCTCATTGGTTGTATAGCATGATGTATATGAATGTGATGTTTGTGCTACCTTATTATATAAGCACTTTATTTTAAAATAAAAAAGCAGTAGATGACACATAGAGACAAACATCATCTTTAGACTACCAGGGTATACATTGTTTGGTACTCTTTATACATTAGTTGAATTCAGTTTTTCACTGCTGCTCAGTTGCTTTGCCTGTGCTAAGTGTTTCTGTCAATATAAAACATGTTTTCTTGGACTGTAGGCATTTCTGCTTTCATAGGACACCACTGTGTATCCATGTTATGTCACTAAGGACCCCAGATGCTTGGCCAAACAAGACTATGTAGTGCGGGTTTTACATTTAGGAGGAAAAAAAAAAATTGGCCTGAAAATGTGACAGCAGTGGATGGAATAACAGCATGCTAGTCAGTTACTTATTGTTTAAGACATAAATGTCTTATAATATGTCGAAATTAGCACACTTGAGACTTTTAGGTTTTAATGGAGCTGATCACATTGGTGTAACAGAAGCTTGGCGCTTGTTTGACAGATGAGTTCCAGACAACGTTAAATGGAGGAATTACTAATGTATTTAAAGGGGATGTCCGCCAAAATTATAGTTAACATTTCTGAATGTTTTCAGTCTTTAAAACAGGTAATTGACTCTCTTTATTCATTTGCTATTTGGCAACATAATGCTTATTTTTTTTATTATTATTACCGTGCCTGATTCCTATCCAGGCAGCTTGGTTGCTATGTATGAAAAATTTTGGCGGCCTGTGACCAGAGCAAGTATGAGATTCACTGTTGCTGATCTCCGGCGGAACCAATTTTTCAAATATATTGTGGATTTTTGTTACATAAAGCACTATTGGTTGGCATTTTATGTTGCTTGGAGCTCATTTGCCAGGTTGGACAGGTTCATTCTAGACTAGAAAATCTCCAGTCCCCTTGCTAGGCCCTAACCTATTCTAAGCGGCAGGCACCCAAGGTGTTTTACAGCTTTGGTGTTGAGATCATGTCCGAAGCTGCATGCCCATGCACAGTAACTTCACATAGACTTGATTGGGTCCTTACTTACTAATACAGGAATCAAGTGATATATATATGGTACTTTATATATATATATATATATATATATATATATATATATATATATATATATATACAATCGATCAGCCATAACTTTATGACCACCCACCTAATATTGAGTAGCTCCTCCTTTTTCAGGTAAAACTGCCCTGACCTGCTGAGAGATGGACGCCACTAGACCTGTGATGGTATGCTGTGGTATCTGGCACCAAGCCTTCAGTAGAAGAACCTTTAAGTCCTGTACATTGCAATGTGAGACCTCCATCGATTTTGACTTGTTTTTCCAGTACATCCTACAGATGCTCGATTGGATTGAGATCTGGAGAATTTGGAGGTCCAGTCAACATTTCAAGCTTATGTTCCTTAAACCATTCTTGAACCATTTTTGGAGTGTGGCAGGGCCACGGTCATCCGGAAATACAGTTTCCATGAAGAGGTGTACTTGGTCAGCAGTAATGTTTAGGTAGGTGGCATGTGTCAGGTAACATCCACATGAATGGCAGGACCCAAATTTTCCCAGCAGAACATTGCCCAAAGCATCACACCCACCCCCTGAATCCTGGTGCCCTCTCTACCCCAGATAAGTGTGACGCACATGTACCCAGCAGATCAGTGCTTTATTTTGGCCTAAGCCGACAAGGCTCAGGCCTAGGGTGGCACTTTGCAGGCGGGCTACAAAAAAGCCACCCCCCTTCCTTCCGAGTTAGCCCATTCACTGCTGGGGTTTCTGGCTGCAGCGTTCAGAGAGCGTCTCTCTCATGGAGCAGACTCTGTATGAGCTGACAGTTCCCCCCTCCAGTCCGCACAGACAGGAGAGCAGAGAGAGAGAGCTTGTCAGTTTGTCCTCCTGTGTTGTGGTCCCAGACTCCCAAGTGCACATTGGGACACATCAGGGTCCGTCATATTGTGGCTTCAGCAGGCAGACCCAGCTACGTTCTGTATATCCTGGAGGGGGTGAGAGTAAGATACCAATCCTCCTCACTGTCTCTCCTTGCAAACCTCATGCCATGGCTTATCTGTGCTCCAGCTTTCCCACTTTGTTTCTCCTAACATGCTGTTATCTGAAATGGGGACTCTTTGGCAATTAACCCTCTGTGTGTCCTTGGTGCTAGGAGAGGACTGTGCTTCTCTACTCTGCTTCAATGGACACATGTACACTGCTGCTTACCTAAATGGTTAACTCTTTACAGCTTAACATCTGTTGGCTGGTGCTTCTGGTATAAATGGCATTTAACACCTTAGTGTTTGCTTGTATATGTGGTTACCTTTCATAGCTACCTGTATTGCTAATACTGCCTTCTGACATATGAAGAAAAGTTTAATGGGTTGCATTTAGCAGTAGTGGGTTATAATTCTTGAAAGTAGGTGCATAAATTATGACAGGCTTGTAGGGGCCCCAGTCAATTACTTTGCCCAAGGTTCCATGATGCTACTAAGTTGGCCCTGGATGTGTAGGCGGGAAGTTTAAAGTCCAGCAGCCAGAAGAAAGCTACCAATAGCATATGCGTTCCCATCCATCTACTGTGTAATGGCCACTGGTGAGACGGCGCTGATGGGCACGTATGAGGCGGTGCTGATGGGCACTGATAAGGCTGCATTGATGGGCACTGATGAGGCTGCGCTAAGGGGCACTGGTGAGGCTGCGCTAATGGGCAATGGTGAGGCTGCATTGATGGGCACTGGTGAGGCTGCATTGATGGGCACTGGTGAGGCTGCATTGATGGGCACTGGTGAGGCTGCATTGATGGGCACTGATGAGGCTGCACTTGGTACCCACTTTTAATGTATAGAGAGAAAGAGATGGAACCTAAAGAGGAAGGGGTTTTTGCTTACATATGGCAGGGTGGGTCTTAAACAGGAAGGGGTGTGGCATTGACAGGAAAGGGTGGGTCATATTTAAATTAGGGGGTGCATGAGTTTAGTCAGGCCTAGGGCAGCACAAAACCTAAATACACCACTGCAGCAGACCACGTGGTGTAAAATAAAACGTGATTCACCAGACCAGGCCACCTTTATCCATTGCTCTGTAGTCCAGTTCTGATGCTTATGTGTCCATTTTAAGCACTGTTGTTGACTGACACGTGTCAGCATGGGAACCCTGACCATTATTTGACTACATAGCCCCATACACCATGCAATGCAAATTTTTTCAGCTTTTAATACAACTTCAGGGACAACATGTTAACTTGCTGCCTAATATAATATACCCCACCAACTTTCAGATGCCAACAAGATAATTAATGTTATTCACTGAACCTGTCAGTGGTTCTTGTCCATTCCCAACCACCCCACTCAGATATACTGCTGCAGGGTGGCCACTCTGCGCTGGATCATGTATCTGATACGTGATCACCACTTCCGGGTAGGGAGGGCACACCTGCTGCCCCTGCTGTGCTGTGATTTGTTACAGCACAAGCCTATCAGTGAGTGCCAGCCAATGTTTGCTTGCCGACATCAGCTGAATGGCCCCGTCATTTAGGGAAGGAAGCTCTGTGTTGTAAACAGAGAATGAAAAACAGCAAGATCGCTTAGTAAAAGCAGCACATAACACACACAGTAAATATTTTTAGGCACACATTTAACTCCTTGATCACTCCTAGATGTTACCTCCTTCCCAGCTAGTGTCATTAGTACAGTAACAGTGTATATTATTAGCACTGATCGCTATATTATTGTCACTATTGATGTTAGTGTCAGTGTACCCCGCAGCCAGCGTCAGCTAGTGTCAGATTGATCACCACACTATCACAGTCCCACTATAATTTGCTGATCACCGCCATTACTAGTATAAAAAAAAAATCCAGTATCTATACCAGACGCTATATCTTATTGGGTTTTTTTTTTTTTACCAAAGACATGTAGCAAAATACATTTTGGTCTAAATTCATGAAGAAATTTGATTTTTTTTTTTTACATTTTTTTTTTCTCCAAATACATTTTTATTGTATACAAAGATAGAATACATTGAGAAAAGGGATTGTATAGGATACAATAACCAGTACAATGTATTGAGACATGTCAAATTGAACACAAGCAAGTATACAATATTCATGAACAGGGTTTGTCAAATGCATTTGAACATTGTGGATGGTTAGACCCAATTATAGTGAAGAAGTTACGTGTTTGTTACAGATACGGTATTTACCACTTGGCGACCAGCCGCCGTCATTATACGGTGGCAGGTCGGCATTATCCCGCGAGCCATCATAGCTGTACGTCGGTCCATTTAAGCGCGCGCTAGCGATAGCAGGCGCGCGCACGCCGTCGGAGGCGGGCGCACGTGTCCGCTGCACTGCGGGGGTGCCGATACTCGTGATTATGAGCGTTTTGCGGGCACGGGGATGTGTGTGTGTGTAAACACACACACATCCCTGTTCTGTTCTGAGAGGAGATGCAGATCGTAAGTTCCTAATAGCTAGGAACCCCGATCTGTCATCTCCTACAGTCAGTCACCTTCCCCTACAGTTAGAACACACAGTCAGGGAACACAGTTAACCCCTTGATCGCCCCCTAGTGTTAACCAATTCCCTGCCAGTGACATTTATACAGTAATCAGTGCATTTTTATAGCACTGATCGCCATATATTAGTCAATCGTCCCAAAAATGTGTCAAAAGTGTCTGCCATATTGTCGCAGTCATGCTAAAAATCGCAGATCGCAACCATTACTAGTAAAAAAAACGAATAATAAAATATCCATAAATCTATCCCCTATTTTGTAGACGCTATAACTTTTTAACCAATCAATATACACTTATTGCAATTTTTATTACCAAAAATATGTAGAAGAATACACCTAAACTGTGCAACAGTTATATCGGCGCAGTGCCGTATCGCAAAAAGTGCTCTGGTCATTGAGCAGCCAAATCTCCTGGGGCTGAAGTGGTTAAGCAAAGTGTTGTATTTTCCCTATTGTATATACCGGGGTATCTGCCAGTTAGATTAACTTTGAAAAAACTTGTGCGTACTACTTGTGTTGTAATAGTCGAGGCTGGGGATAGATATCATGCAGGAAGTTGGGATCATGCACGGTCGTATTCAATCTCACTGTATGTGATGGCGGCTTTAACAAGTTATCTACTGTATCATATTGGTTATATAGCATTTACATTGGTTGTCGGCCTGATGTCTCAAGAAATGTTATTTTCTCGTAGGGTTGTCACCGGACCACTAGCAACCCATACGGGAAGAGGGGCTTTCTAGTAGGCCTAGTCAGTGGTCGAGTTGCTTGAGCAAGGTGGTAGAGAACAGCTGCTATGTGAATTGAAAGGTGGGGGGGTATCAGAAGAAGTCCCTTGTAGGAAAAGAAGGATATTAGAAAGAATCAGCAAGGAGGGGTGATATGTGGTAAAAGAGGGAATTGGGCGAGAGAGTCGCCTTCTGGGAGAAGTAGTGTTTAGGGCATTACCATCAGACCCAACAACCGGGTCCGCAAGGAGGCCCACCTGCCGGACAACAGTAAATGAAAACACAGCATGCAACATCTGGAGTTTGTCCAAGGGAATTAACACTCTGGCCAGAACTGAAGCCTGGATCAGGCTCAGATAATCCAATGTTCTGGAAGGGGCCAAAGCAGGCTTCAGATAGTATAGAAGCCAACTGAAATCTGTCAAGGTCTGTATAGGAGCTACATTGCCCTTCAGGGTAGTCGAGGAGTCGCAGAAGATGATCATCCAGGCAGCCCAGGACTGCAAACCCCCACTGACGTAACCACGGCAGATCTGAGGCCAACACCTCGTGAAACACCCGAGGAGAGGTGGAAAGAAAGTCCCCATGATGAAGGGGTGCCACCGCCATGCAGACGGACTCCATCCTAAACTCCTGTACCCACACAAGGCAGGTAAGGGCCTTGAGGTCCAGAATTGGTCGTATCATGCCTTCCATCTTTGGGACTGTGAACAGATTTGAATAAAAATCCTGAAACTGTTCGGGACATTACTATAGGTCGACGATATATCGGCCGATATTTGGCCTTTTTTAAGAAATCGTCATTGACCGATTTTTGTGCAAAAATCGGCTGATTACCTCCCTTCCCCACACTCCACTGACAGTTTCACACACTAAGTGGCTCTGTGCTCAGTGTGTGAAACTGATTTGAAACTGAATGCAGAGAGAGGAGCTGTCAGAATTTAGCATGATGTCGGGGGGGGGGGGGGCGGGACCCAGATATCAAGCACCAGCCAATGGGATGGGATCTGGGTGGACCGCTACATGTATGTGGCCCCACCCATTTTCTTAAGCAGCCCAATCATTGGCTGGTGTTTGATAGCTGCAGGGCCCCGCCCACCCCGGCATCATGCTGAATTCTGGCAGCTGGTCTCTGCATTCAGTTACATATAGTATAACTGAAACTGACAAATCGGCTCAGTGTGAAACCTGCCAGTTCCAACCAGTGCCACCTGCCAGTGCCAACCAGTGCCACCTGCCAGTGCCAACCAATGCCACCTGCCAGTGCCACCTATCAGTGCCACCTGCCAGTGCCAATCAATGCAACCTGCTAGTGCCACCTGACAGTGCCAATCAGTGCCAACCAGTGCCACCTGCCAAAAAAGAAAAACCGGCTTAAAATATCGGCCGCAAAAATCTGCATCTTATATCGGCTGGGCCAATTTCTAAATATCCGCATCGGCCAGAGAAAAACCCATATCGGTCAACCTCTAGACATCTGAAGCAACAGGGCTTGCACAGTCCCATGAGGAGAACCACAAACGGTCCGGCGACAGACGCACATTGGAAGCAAAAAAAAAAAAAAAACTATGTTTGGGGAACAAGGCCGGAAAACTATCTTGTAGCAGGACAAAATCAAAACGCGTAATGATGTCATCCAGGGTAGCCCCCCACAATACATGTCTAAGCACCACTGCAGAAACAGAGTTCAGCAACCAGGGGAACTGTGGCCAAGAGGCATAGCAGACAAACTGCAGCACCTAGACCAACAGGTCCGCCGATGTCAGCTCGACCTTTAGAAGCCAGAGATTCCTCTATTGGAATGCCCTCTATTGGAATGCCCTCTACTGGAATGCCCAATGAAGTTCAAGCTGTATCCAGCCTCTTGCAAAAGTCCAATTCTGGTGGGACTTAACCATTAAGAAGCTATTCTTTGGCCCAATGCTTTATAATTCACTGGCCCTCATTAACTGCTTGCTGCCCGCCCACTGTCAAATGACGGTGGGGAGGGGCAGCTCTTGTTCTGGGACGCGGTCATATGACTGCGTCCCAGAACAGCCGCCCTTGCGTGCCCGTTGGGGCGCGCAGTGCAGCGATTGTGGCCGTCCCGTGTTGCTAGGACACGGCCCAACCCCAATCTGTGTAAAGAGCCACGTCCCTTTAACCATGTGATCGGCTGTATCCAATCACAGCCGGTCACATGTAAACAAGGAAGTGCCGGTACTGACAGAGTATGAGGAGAGGAGAGCTGATCAGCGGCATCTCCTCACAGGGGGACATGTAGGAATGTAATCAGTGCCCTGATTACAATAAAGAAATATTTATTGACAGAAAAAAGTAAAAAACATTTTTTTTTCAAAATTTGTGGTCTTTTTTTTTTTTTGCCAAATATAAAAAACCCAGCAGGTGATTAAATACCACCAAAAGAAAGCTCTATTTGTGTGAAGAAAATTATAAATTTGTTTGGGTACAGTGTAGCATGACCGCGCAATTGTCATTCAAAGTGTGACAGCGCTGAAAGCTGAAAAATGGCTTGGGCAGGAAGGGGGTGTTAGTGCCTGGTAAGCAAGTGGTTAATCCCAGACATTCTACCGACGTCATTTTTTTGGCCCAGTATTTGAGAGGAAGAGGATGTACTTTTTGTTACAAAAAAAATTAAAATACAGGCCCTGAGTGTCATTTTATTGCATTTTCCCAGGATACACCATTCAATTATTTCAATAATTAAAAGGACTTTCTGTGAAATACTTAGAATAATTTGTGTTTACTTTATTGAAACCAAACAATTAGGTTTTAAAGTGAATCATATTAAAAGAAATGATCACGCAAACCACCTTTTGCATCTTGTGCCTGATTAATCCTTAAAGTGATACTAAAGTCTTGTTTTTTTTTTTTATTTATAAATAACAAACATGTTATACTTACCTGCTCTGTGCAGTTGGTTTTGCACAGAGCAGCCCAGATCCTCCTCTTTTCGGGTCCCTCGCCGGTACTCCTGGCCCCTCCCTCCTATTTAGTGCCCCCACAGCAAGAAGCTTGCTATGGGGGGCACCCGAGCCAGCCGCAGCTCCGTGTGTCCATTTAGACACGGAGCCGCAGTTCTGCCCTGCCTCTCTCTCTCCCCTCTCTCCCCTGATTGGTTAACTGACTTTGATTGACAGCAGTGGCAGACAATGGCTCCACTGCTGTGTCCCAGCCAATCAGAAGGGAGAGTCCCAGACAGCTGAGGCACTTGTGCACATCGTTGAATAGAGATGGGGCTCAGGTAAGTATTGGTGGCTGCTACACACAGAAGTTTTTTTTTTTTATCTTAATGCAAAGAATGCATTAAGATAAAAAAAAAACTTCTGTCTTTACATCCACTTTAAGATGCAAGGAATACCTGAGCCAGAGCATGCATTATATTTAATGGTGTTCTGTATGTCCGCAAAAACTCTGCTTAGAATAAGATGGTCTATAAGTGCTGGGTCAGTCAGATTAAATGCAGGGTATTTAAAGAACTGAATTTAAAGTGGTTGTAAACCCTGTTACACCACAGATATTCACTGTATCTGCATGTTCCAAGGTCATCGGCACATGTGCACTGAAGAAATGGCCCGCTCGTGCCATTTCTTCAGTAGCCATGCCGTGACCGCATGTGCGGGAGTGACGTCATCGCGGCCAGTCACAGCGCCGGATCCCGCAAACCCGGAAATAACTCCGGAGACATGTCACCGGTCACAACAGTGTGCGGGGACCGCTGCAACAGCTTTGATCTAAGGTAAGTATTTCATAATGAGCTAGGATGCGACGCATCCTAGCTCATTATGCCTTTGTCTTGCAGGTTGTTTACAACCACTTTAATATTCTGTTAGCCTTCTCCAGTGAAGCCACCCAAATGGCACTGCAGTCATTGACTCTTGGCAAGATCAGAAGATTAGACATAATTATACGGTATTTATTTATTTATTCAAGTTTGCACAGCACTTTACAGTATAAAAGTACAGTTACAATACAATAAAATACAAGAGGGTTAAGAGGGCCCTTCTCATAAGAGCTTACAATATAATAGGTTGGGGCAAGCTATACAAAAGGTAATAACTGTGAGGGATGGGCTGATGGCAGAATTAAAGGTTTAGTTGTTAGATGGAGGCAGAATTGAAGTTGCGTTCCTGTGTGTTTCACATGCGATTTAGGTGCAGTGCGATTTCATCCCATTTATTTGAATGGGCTGAAATCATGCCGGATCACACCAAAAGTAGTGAATGTTCATAAACAAGGATTTAAAACAAAACCCTCAACCTGCGCACTCTGGATTAACCCTAAAAAAACATGTGTGTGTTTTAAACAAGAAGCAGCCTGTAGTGAGGCACAATGGCCTAAAACATAAAGAAAAATAATATTTCATACCGCGCTCTCTAATAAAAATCTAATATAATCCATACCTAAACAAACCAATATATAGTGGATGTAAGTACAAAATTTATAAATATAAAATATCGATGTGTAATGTCTGTATGTCTCCAATCAGATGTGTCCAATCAGTGAAAGTGATAACTTCTTTAGTAGTCCATACAATGGGATGTGAAACCAAAATGTGCCTTCTTCCACCAGCCCCTAGGTAAACATCCTACTTACCAGACGTACATGACACCCATCACAGGTAGTCATAATGAGAATTTAAAGCAGAGATGTATCCTTCAAGGAAAGAGAAATGGCCCACAAAGATGCACACCCACCGGGCATGGGTATGGTAAGTACTGGGTATTGTTTTAGTGGTTTTTAGATCGGCCTATGAGCCGTTAGCAAGAATTGCATTGGATATCCTATTATGGCGGCTGTATATTTAGGAGGATTTGACAGGTCCGATCACATGACCCCCTGATGACGTCAGACATTTCTGATGAAACACGTTGGGTCAGTTAGTGCGTGACACTTCCCTTCCACCATTCTTTGGAATGCAGGTTGATCGTGATCGGCATCCCTGCTTGTTTTTATGGGCTCTTATTGATCAGCAACATTGTAAGTGTTATCCCTTTAGCAGTGATGCAAATAAATTTACTAACTGCACTATGAGAAGCTACTTTTCTTCTTCTTGATATATGTGACTTACCATACCCGTGCCCGGTGGGTGTGCATGTTTGTGGGCCGATTCTCTTTACTTGAAGGATACATCTCTGCCTTACATGCTCATTATGACAACCTGTGATGGGTGTATGTACATCTGGTGAGTAGGATGTTTGCCTAGGGGCTAGTGGAAGAAGGCACATTTTGGTTTCACATCCCATTGTATGGACTACTAAAGAAGTTATCACTTTCACTGATTGGAGACATCTGGTGGTGGTGTACGGACATTACACATAGATATTTTGATATTTGTATATTTTGTATTTACATCCACTATATATTGGTTTGTTTATGTATGGTTTATATTAGATTTTTATTAGAGAGCGCGGTATGAAATATTGTTTTTCTTTATATAAAAGTAGTGAATGGACTACTTTTATAAAATGCACAGGAACCGGGGAACAGGCAAACTCTGTTCGCTTGTGACTTGCGTTTTGTGCGCACATGAGTTTTCTAGTACATGTAAGGTATTTATCTTAACTGTAGTCATTTACTAACTATTTGTGGTTCATTCAGAATTTATATTTCAAGACCAGAACATTGCTTTCCTTCTATTCGTTTTTTTTAATAGATCTTATCTTTTATTTGCAGTAAATGCCATGTACATGGGAAGTCAAGAAATGCTAAAGGTCTTAGAGAGAGATGATGACACTATTAAGTACAATTTAAACAAGGTAAGCTATTATTTTTCTGTATTACAAAGTAGAAAGAGACAATTGAGTACTGTCCGTGATACTTTTCTTATTTGCACTAACATACAATTTTTCAGGACAAGCTTTTGGAGTGTGTCCCCTTCTTCAAGGTCTCAGCAGTACTGATTCAATGTACGATTGCGGCGTCGTACAGTTTAGCTGCTCCGTCGAATCTTCTTAGAACATTCGACAGACACCATAAGACTTCAATGACAGATTCAACCTTAATTATTTCGGATTTTCGGATGAATGCGTTTTTTAACGAAACAAAATAAATAAAAACGAATTTCGGGAGTAACTAAATAAAAAACGAAATTCGCACAAAAACGAAATTCCGAAACAAAATATTTCAGTGTGCACATGTCTAGTAGTCATTAGACAGAAGAGGCTGTCCCCTGCTACTATTTTTGTTCTATTCTCAACACCACTTCTGCTGTTCCTCAAGACCAGTAGACATTAATTTGGGTACCACAACATAAATGACCATTATAAGACCTACACTGTCCCATTCCTTAGCCCTTTGGCATCATATTTTTTTCTTATCTTTCCCAGAAATTGTATCTCCAGTGTAAATTAATCCAGCCTTGATCCCTGTACCCCACAGAAGTCATTGATGGATTAAAAAAAAAAAAAGTATTTCTGAGAATAGAAGGTATTATCCTAAATCATGAAAAAAAATGTCTCTGAAATATTTTTGACCCATACTTTCTGAATCGGAATGCTTTTGAAATAACTAAATTGTGACTACAGTTTAACAAATAATTGTAAAGCAATGTTGCTATCTTGAATACATTCAAAGACCAGTATAAAAATCACTAATGAGGAAGACCAGATGAATGCTAATTTTACTCCAAGATCAATCAAACTGTCTTATGAGATTCTACTGAAAAGAAATGTTGATATTTTGATGGCAAGTACTAATTAACTAAATATATACAATATAATTAAAGTAATATTAGAAGCAGGGATTAACTTCTGGAATTAGGTGGTAATTGATCCAATTGTCTAATGAAAGATCCAGGGTCTCACTTTATCATTTATAGGGAACAATGTACTATATCTGTTTGAAATACTCCTAAGTATGCAGACTTTGGATCAGAATATAGTGGTTTATAAATTTAACTATCCATCTCAAACTGCAAAAGTTACAAAATAATCCTAGTCTGGTCATTACTACGACCCTTTAAAAAGCAATCGTCTATGCTTTTTAGTGGCCGAGATAACAATTATACTTTCTTAGAAATCTTTCAATATTATTTTTGAATGATTAATCTAAAACTTTTCAGATCATGAAATAAAAACTTACTGTACATACTGTGGTATACCTGCTCATAAGCATCATTATACAAAGTATGTATTCAATGTTTTGATTATTAGAAGGGAGGGCAGGGTAAACTGCCACAAAGACCGCAATTGCTGAACAGTTTGCTGTTTACCGGGTGCTTGGGCTTGACACATTATGGATCGGGTTAACAGATCATTGTCATTAGTACAAATGACAAAATTAAAGGAAGGTGGAACATCCTAAAAAAAAAAAAAAAGATTTTACAGAAGTGGGTAACAAGATAAGGAAAAGGGACCTCCAAGGTAGTATTTTCAGAAATACTGCCTGCGCCATGGGCCACACTAGAGAGGGAACAGGAGCTTAGGGAGTTGTACATGTGGCTGAGAAACTGGTATAAGAAGGAGTGTTTTGGGTTCCTGGAGAAGTGGACTGATGTTGGTTACTTACTCTACTGTAAGGACAGACTGCATCTAAATGGGGAGGGTGCAGCTCTGTTGGGTAAAAGATAGTTAGAAGACTAGAGGATTATTTCAACTAGGAAAACTTTGAGAGATCAGAAAAGGTGTCATATGGAGAGGAAGGGTTTTACAGGGGGAACAAGATTTAAGGGGGCGTGGGGCTCAAACTAAGATAAATTGCATCACCTACGTCCAGTACAAAAAAAGTAGTGGAACCAAGTTATACTGTAACTCAAATGAGTGGCAATAGAATAATAAACGCTAATACAAAATTAAAAGGTATGTTTACAAATGCCAGAATCGTGTGAAACAAAATGGATGAACTTTTGTTATTCGAGGAGCCCTTTGACTTTGTGGGAATATCAGGAACCTGGTTGGACAGCTCACAAGACTGGGCTGAAAATACCAAAGGATAACCTTTATTTCAGAGAGACAGAATTGGCAGAAGAGGTGGAGGGGTAGGTATGTACATGAACAGCAATCTGTAAGTGAGTTTGAGAGATGGAGAACTATGATGAACTGTGATGAGTCATTATGGCTGGAGTTCCATAGGAATGCAATAAATAGTAAGTTACATGTGTGAGTATGTTACGGGTCCCTAACATAAATGATGGGGAAGAGTCTTGGCTCCTTTCACCGACTGAAATAGCTGGGAAGCAGGTCAATGTTATTATGGCCGATTTAATTATCCTAATACTGATTGAGCAAATGGAATTGCACAATCAACAAAGGCTTGTCGTTTCTTAAACTTATTGCGGGACAATTATATGGAACAGATGGTGGAAGCTCCAACAAAGAAAAATTCTCTGTTGGATCTATTGATCTCAAGCAACTCGGAGCCTATTACAGATGCACATAGATAGAGACAACTTTGGTAATAGTGATCATGGTGTAATCATATGTACAGTAAAGAGAAGCACCTTGGTATGACAACAGCTCTAGATTTAAAAAAACAAACCTCAATAAGTTGAGGTCCTTACTGCGCGACACTCATTGGGACCAAATATATGCAACACAAGGCAAGTGGGAGTGTTTTAAAGATGAATTAAACAAGTGCATAAGTTATTATGTTTAAAGGGGTAACAAGCATAAAATAACAAAATTAAAACCTGTATGGCTTAAAGCATTTATTACCCCAACACTTCATATTCCTGATATGTGCCTGCTGAACCATGTACATGTATGAGTTAGCATCCTGTCCTCTTTGTATTGCTTCCTCTGTGTGAAATCCCTGGTGATCCTGCTAGAGAGCACATCATGGTAAGTTCTCTAGATATATGCTGGGAACTCTGTGTACTCTCCTCCAATGTTCAGACTTGTCCTGACACCCTACCCCCCCTTGCACACCCATTTCCTGAGAAGCTCAGTGTGCTGCTGCTTCTCCTCCCCCAGCTCTTATGCAGCTGAGAACAGAGGGAATGGGATCATTTATAAAAAAGGGAAAAATTGTATTTATCATTTTTTTATACCTATGCAAAAATGTTTTGCCTTTTATTTCTGTTTTAAACTGAATGGGTTACATTGTTACATTGTTTTGCATAGGAATTTGGCGTTTTTTATATTGTAGGCCTGTAATTCTTAGAACTAACTCACTTAAATCTGTCCAAACAAGAGTCTAGTAGACATTCCAGGTATGATAAAGTTTGAAACACGAAATCGTAAACTATAATATAATAAATAACTATAAATAATTATCAAAAATAATAATCAGTGTCTGATGACAAATTTCCCCACGAATCACTATCGCTCAATTCTGCAAGTGATTCTTATTTACTATCGCTGTTTTCTAGCTGTCTAAAAACGGCTTTTGACGTAAAGGGGCGCTTTTTGGATGCCATGGACATTCTCAAGTTGTCAGGCAGAAAGAATGGCATATACTGTATAATATAAAAGTGCATGCGGGGCACTGGACAAAGCACTAGGGACAAAAGGGATGTGAAATGATTTGATACAGTAATGTAATCTTACAGATTACAGTGTACTGTATATTATGTTTTTTGCAATGCTCGCAGGGAAAGTAGCCCGGCACACAGTACATCAGGCGGAGGACACAACCCGCGGACAAAGCGGGAGGACATCACAGGATCCTGGGGACAAGGTAAGTAACTTTGCCTGGATCCTGCGACGCAATCCCGAGTGTGGCTCGGGGTTACAAAGAATTACCACTCCAAGGTAATGACTTCTCCCAAAACAGCTGTCTCCACAATCCCACAGGGTGCCGGCTCTGTTTACAACAGGAACTGAAGTGTGGCTCGGGGTTACCGCTTTTGGTAGTGAAAATTCACTCCAAGCCACACTTGGGAATACCGCTAGGAAGGTTAAAGTGGTTGTAAACCCCTTACAACCACTTTAAACTACAGGCAAGCCGGGGGCGTGGCTTCGGCATGGCGGCGAGTGGACGCTAGAACAGAGAGCTCCCGGCCAGCGGCACCCGTGCAGCATACCACAAACAATACCCCGCATTGACAGCACCTACCCGCACCCCCGACAGCCTGGAGAGCGACCCGCCGCACTCAGCTCACCTCCCGCGGCATGGATCGCTATTTAAAACAGCGCAATTTGACTGCCTCTACCCCAGCGACACCTAAGATGGCGCCGGCCGGACACGCGACGGGGGATACCAGGAGGGAGACCGCCACACCTGAAGGCTTGCGGCAACAAGAGGAGGACTTCACAATGCCGCCCTACTCCCCTCTCAGCGATTTATCCCCCTGTCTACCTCGATCGCTGGCAACATCAACCGACCTGGAGGAAGAACTGTTCGGCTCCAGACAGACCTCTCCCTGTGCCACTACATCCCTTGCTGCTCCTGGTCTCAAACATGCTCAAACTTCAAGACCACAGGACACAGTGAGTACCCCTGCTACACCTTCCCAGCAGTTAGAGCCCGCACTGCATGCTGACCCCACACATAAGTTATGGGCTCTATTACAGCAGCTCCCCACTAGGAATGACTTTGAATCACTAGCCTCTAGAATGGAGATGGCCATGAGGGGAGAGATGCAAGCCATTAAGCAGGAAGTGGCAGCCATAGATACGCGCGTTGCAGCGGTGGAGCAGGAACAGGGAGAGATGTCCCAAAGTATACTAGATGTACAGACCTCGCATTCTGAAATTAACGACCAATTTCTCCAACTACAACTGCTTCTTGACGATTTAGAAAACCGGAGTCGCAGACAGAACATACGCCTGAGGGGAGTTCCGGAATCCATCCCACAATCTGAGCTCCGTGCAACAGTAACCTCCGTCTTTAACCGGTACCTAGACCGTCCGCAAGACACGGCTATTGTCTTAGACCGTGTTCACAGGACTCTTGGCCCTAACCCTAACTCGCCTGACAGACCCAGAGATGTCCTCTGCTGCCTGCACTCCTTTAACCTTAAAGAAGAAATCCTGAGACAGGCATGGCGGGTGGGCGTCTTGGAGTTTGATGGCGCGGCCATACACCTGCTTCCGGATATTTCCAGGAAAACCCTCCTGATGAGACGGGCGCTCAAACCTCTCTTAGACGGCATTGGAGAGAAAGGTCTCACATACAAATGGGGCCATCCGTTTCATCTGATTGTCCGCAAAGGCCCTGACACTTTCGCTCTGCGTCATCCCTCAGAGCTCCCACACCTGTTCACTTTTGCTGAGATGAACCCAGTTGCTATTCCAAACTGGCTCCTGGTGACCGTTCAGCCGATCCCACAACGTCGTCCGTCAGAAGGAAGACAACAAAGGGCCCGGTCCGGACGACGTTCACAGAGAGGCCCACCACAGGCTCCCCGCGATCCAGATCTTTGATTTTTTTATTTTTATTTTTTCTCTGGAACTAAGCACTCGGATGCCCCCTCTTACATAGAAGGCCCAACCACCTCTCAGTCAGTTTTACCGGAGCTCACTAGTTCCCCACAATGACCTGATCTACCCTGAGGAAAACCCGCTCACCCCGAAAGAACACCCCACAGACCTTCCCATACAAACAGAGTATCCTATGCTACCCCAGAGTCAGGGGGGAAAAATCCTGTAAGAGGGGTTGACTTTCACTCTTCCCCCTCCCTCCCATTTTCTTTTTTTTTTTTTTTTTTTTATTTGCTTTTGTTGTTTCAGCCCAGAGCACAGTTATCGGACCCGCCATATGAAGACAGAGGGAAACTGAGGACTTCTCCAATGATCCGGGCAGTGGGGTATATATTCACTGGTACAGTTGTAGCAAAGGGACCGTCTCACCACTGTATTATATTACTGTACTGTGTTACTGGCTATCTGGGGCTGTTTTTGATTTTTGATTTGTAAGTAAGTGTAATTTTTTTTTTTTTTTTTTTTATTTTTTTTTTTTTTCTTGGGGGGTGAAAGGAGATCTGGGGGGCTCGGTTCGTAGATTGGCGACGGCCTTACGTTTCCACACTGCCTCCGCCCACCTGCCTTACAGTGGGGATAGGGAATAGTATTGTACAACGTTTCCAGGAGGCATTCACCTTCTAGGTACTCCATTAGTGGAAGACATGGCACCAATTTTAGGGGAGACCGAGTAGCAATCCAGGGGACGTTGTATTTTTGTTCCGGTTATTTTCCTACAAGACACGGGCTACCCCGGATCAGATTTTTTTTTTTTTTTTTTTTTTTCTCTTACCGTACCCGTACTCCCGAAAGCATCTGGGCGGTTCACCTTCCTTCTCAGAGGCCCACTGGTCACCTCAATGGGCTTCATGCCCACACGTGATGGCCACCTACGATGGGACCCACTTGGGGAGACGCTTTTAGCTATTGCAAGGGAATATTCGAGTCTCTCCCCAACTGGGCCTCGGTCACCAAAGTAGGGGAGGGAGAGACCATGAGGAGACAAAAAAAGTCCTGGTCAGAATGCCAGGGTGCCCATGGCGCTCACCTGGAGACGTTAAGAGGTTAACCCTTGTACTTTACCGCAGGCCACTAGTTATGCAAGACCTGAATCTGGTGCCTTAGAGAACCGTTAACTGTTACCTTTTCTGTTATCAATTCGCTTGTTCTCATGTTCTATATATGGTTTCCCTACATGGGACTTAAGTTGAATGTATTATCTTACATGTTGGTATTATCTTACATGCTGGTGCTGTTATACCGCTCATTTATCGACGTTGCTGCGGGGGTCCCGATGGTCGGGGCTCCTCGTTTGACTGTGCCTTACCACCTCACGCAATAGGAACACTCTGCCCTGGTGGCAGTAGCTCTCCTTTACGGAGTATCATCTCTTGATAGACCCCTTTTTACCGTTTTCTTATCCTACTCTCCAACTTCTCTTTGCTATCTAACCTCCCCCCTATTTCCCGCTTCCATCTTCCCCTCTCCCCTCCCCTCTCCCCTCCCCCTCCGTACCCCCCCTCCCCCACCTAGGGAGCAGGCACTCCGCCATTATGGCTCTTAAATTCCTTTCATGGAATATTAAAGGACTGAATTCTCCTGAAAAGCGATCCAGCTGCCTGTCCGAACTCTGGAGAAACAGGGCGCACATAGTCTTTCTCCAAGAGACTCATTTCCAGGTCCCGAGGATTACTAACAGGCACTTTCCGGTGGCTTACCATAGCCCATCTAATTCCTCTAAATCCAAAGGGACAAGTATCCTAATATCCAAATCTTTAAACTGGCAGTTTCTGGACGAACTCCGAGATCACGAGGGCAGGTTTCTGCTTCTGAAGGGTAAAATCGATTCTCACACATTTACCCTTGCGAACTTTTACTTACCCAACACGAATCAAGTTCAGGTTCTGGGAACTTTCCTAACAACACTGGAGCCCTTCTGCGAGGGTACTCTCATCTTAGGGGGCGACTTTAACCTCACCCTAGATCCGTCTAAAGACTCATCGGCTCAATCATCCTCCTTACCCCAAGGAGCAAGACGAACCCTTAAAGATCTACTACATGATCACCAACTGGTGGACGTTTGGAGAATTTTTCATCCTCAAGAACGAGATTTTTCCTTCTACTCTCCCACGCACGGATCCTATTCCAGGATCGATTTTTTCCTAATACAACACTCTACAATTCCCATAGCCTCCAAAGCAGAAATTGGCCAGATAACACTTTCTGATCATGCTCCAGTTCTCCTGGAACTCACACCCCCACATTCACACCCAATGACGCCATTTTGGCGCCTGAATGAAACACTCCTTAAAGATCCAGAAACGGTAGCAGAGATCAGCAGAGAACTTCGCTCCTACTTTGCAAATAATACGGGTTCCGTGTCTAACCCTCTCTCTATGTGGGCAGCACACAAATGTTACATTAGGGGGATCCTCATAAAAATTGGCCATGCGGCCAAGCAACGCCGCGCCAAAACTCTGACGGATCTTTTAGGAAAACTTCACATCCAGGAGAAGCAACACAAAGCCCGGCCCGACTGCACATCAGAAGCAGAATTGCTTCGAACTAGAGAGGCGATTAGAGAACATTCTCTCTATAAGGCCAAACATGTTCTGCTCAAGGCACGCCGCTCCTTCTATGAGTATGGAGACAAATGTGGCCGCTTGCTGGCCAACGCATTGAGGGCAAAACGAGCACAATCGTACATTCCTGCCCTCTTGAACCCCGCAGGGTCCAAGATACATGCTTCTCCAGAACTCGCAGCTGCCTTTCGAGACTACTACTCAAAGCTTTATAACTTAGACCCAGCACATGCAGCTAATCCCTCTGCCCCCTCCATTTCAAATATACAGGAATACCTTCAGGAAGCCAAACTTCCTTCTCTTACGGAGGCCGAACAAGAACAATTATCCCAACCTCTCCACATAGAAGAGCTTACAGCAGCCATAGCAGATACACAGCCGGGGAAGGCCCCTGGGCCAGATGGCTTTACGCTTCTGTACTACAAAACTTTTCAGACACATCTAGCCCCCCAATTCATTACAGCCTTCAACGCCATTCTGGAAGGGCATAGCGTCCCCCCAGATATGTTGCAGGCCTCTATCTCTGTACTCCCCAAGCCAGGAAAGGACCCGTTACTGTGTTCCAGTTACAGGCCCATTTCTCTTTTAAACTGTGACATCAAACTTCTCACGAAAATCATAGCTTCCAGGCTCAACAGCTTAATGCAGCGCTTGGTTGCGCTTGACCAGGTGGGCTTCATACAGACAAGAGAAGCAAGAGACAACACTATCAGGACATTAAACATCATAGAGAAGGCGAAGAGATCAAGCACCCCCCTCTTACTCCTGTCCACCGATGCCGAAAAGGCATTCGATAGGGTGGACTGGGTGTTTCTCAGGGAAGTGCTGGGTTCGTTTGGAATGCCGAGATCTATCTTGGACTGGATCTCCGCTCTCTACTCCAACCCTACAGCCACTGTCCGGGTGAATGGGATGAACTCTGACACTTTTACGATCTCCAACGGTACTAGGCAGGGATGCCCACTTTCCCCTCTTCTATTTGTTCTCTCCCTAGAGCCTTTTATTCGCCATATAAAAGACAACCCTAATATCAGTGGTGTCCATTCTGACCACTATGAACACAAAGTAGCGGCGTACGCGGACAATCTATTATTTTTCATTACCAAACCTATAACGTCCCTGCCTTCATTGCTACAAGACTTTAAACGCTATGGTACTTTATCCAACTTTAAAGTCAATCTCCAAAAGTCGGAAGCTTTGAACATTTCCATACCAGACCGTACACTGACAGGTTTACGACCTTTCTTCCCGTTTAAATGGGCTACCCGATCTATTCAGTACTTGGGCACCAGAATACCTGCAAACCCCAAGGATATCTTCTCCCTAAATTTTCAACCTATTTTAACCACGCTTACTACGGACCTCAAGAGATGGGACCCCCTCGCCCTGTCATGGTTTGGCCGCTGTAATGTATTAAAGATGAACGCAATGCCACGACTCCTATATTTGCTTCAAGCCTTACCTATCAAGATACCCCAGACTTTCTTTCATGCGGTCCGCTCAACATTTATTAAGTTCCTCTGGCGTGGCAAACATCCACGGATTGGTAGGGCGATGCTACTACGGCCGAAGTTGAGGGGAGGTATCGGCTTTCCTGACCCTGCTCTTTACTACACAGCGACGCACATGACACGGGTAGTGGACTGGTGCCGCCACGGGGAATTGAAACTTTGGGTCACACTAGAGCAGGAGATGGCACGGGCCCCACTGGCTGGTCTGCCATGGGCGGGCAGGCAGTTAGAACCACATGTCACTACTCACCCACTGATTGGCCCCTCACTCACCGAGATGGAAAGATTCTTCCGCCTTTCCTCCTTGACTAACTTTCCCTCTCCCATGACCCCAATCATTGGGCATCCTGGATTTCCCCCGGGTTTGTCAGACCCGGCCTTTACCGGACAAGCCCCGAAAGGGCTTCTAAGAGCATCCCAATTCCTAAGACCCACAGGCTGGATCCCCACAGAGACCTCAATTGTAGAACAGGCACCCATCGCGTTGGATAGCTGGAGAACCAGACAGCTATCACATTTTCTCGGCTCCCTACCCAAACATTCGCTCTTCTCGCGTCAACTCCATTCCTTCGAAGAACTTTGTCTGCTCGATGGCCCAATTCGCGGTACCCTTTCTAGGTCCTACAAAACTCTGACAGACATACAAGCTTCCACAGAACCTCCCTGCTTAGCCAAATGGGAAAGAGATTTACAAACCACATTTACCACTCCACAGAAGGAACGCATACTCTTTTTTGCCCACAAATCATCACTTTGCAGCAAATATCAGGAAATTTCCTACAAGTTGATCACACGCTGGTATCGCACACCATCGGTGCTGGCCAAAATATTCCCCGGTCAATCTGACCGTTGCTGGCGCTGTGAGCAACAAGCCGGCACTGTTCTTCACATTTTTTGGGAATGCCCTAAGTTACAAACTTTTTGGCAACCCGTCCTACGACTCATTCACAAGTTCACAGACATCTCCCTAACCAACGATCCTGCTGCTGTGCTCCTCAATCTAACTCCCATGTCAAGCAAGCGGTACCACAAATCCTTACTTAAACACCTCCTCAATGCTGCTAGAGCTTGCATCCCAAGTCAGTGGAAGCAGCAATCTGCTCCCACAGTGGCCCAGTGGTTCGTAAGGGTTAATGACATTGAGCGAATGGAAGACCTGACTGCCACGATCCGGGATAAATCTGAGGAACATAAGACCAGATGGTTTTATTGGACCCAGTATCGCTTTTCGGAAGAATACCTCCGCGACATATAGCATGGCCGTCTTGACTATCAGAGGCTCTTATCCCAAACCATTGCCATCTAACGGCTCGATGAGCCGAGAGTGGCCCCTGCTCCCTAGGTGGATTTCCCAACATCTCCACCTCTCCCATAATTACCCCCCCCACCCCCACTTTCCCTTCCTCCCCATTTCTTCCCCCAAATTTCTCTCTTTCCTTACCTTTTCTCCTATTCCCACTTTCTCCCATTTAATCTCAAAATCTGGTATGTTTCGACCCCAACTGATCACTGCATGATTCGCTTCCCCCATTTTTGGATACCCAAACTCTCCAAGGGTACCAAGGCTAATACCTATTGTAACATAAGTGATGTGTTGACCCGACAAGGTGCAGCCATAATCTCCCACCTCCTAGGTGTCCGGGAACCTTGCATACTTACAGAGTTGTACTTGTTCTACTATCATCAGAATACTCATCATTCATTCAGACATCACTAACAACTGATCATATGTATGTAACTGTTTATATCCCATTTTCTGTGAAGTTATCTTTTCATTGTATGTCGCATACCTTTAAATAAAAAATATAAAAAAAAAAAAAAAAACTACAGGCAAGCCTATAATTAGGCTTGTCTGTAGCTGCACTGGATATCTCCTAAACCTGCACTGTGCTGACGTCATGCGGCACATGCGCACTTATTACAACTGAAGCACTGGCACGTACATGCCGTGGCTTCAGTTGTACTGTGCCGTTTGTGGTGACTCCCACGCATGTGCGGGAGTGATGTCATCGCGGCTCCGGCCAACCACAGCGATGGAGCCACAATACTCAAAAGCAAGCCCTGGGCGGCCTGAGGGGGAGACGAGGATGGCTGTGGGGGGCTTCTTTCTCGGGTAAGTAATTCATAATGAGCTAGTATGCTATGCATACTAGCTCATTATGCCTTTATCTTGCAGGGTGTGTTTTTTTTTAATCTGTAAAAATAAGGTCTGTTGGAGTTGATGAAATTGTAAGAACAGTGGTAGGAAACTGGTTACATGAGAGAGAGTAGTGATAAATGACTGAAAAATCCTCTCAAACGTCTAGTTGTGAGTGGTCTACCTCTGGGTTCTGTCTTGGAGCCAAAGCTGTTGCATTTCTTTTATTAATGATATAGAAGTTGGAATTAAGAGCTCAATTTCATTGTTTTCTTATGATAATAAGTTATGTAGGAATACATTTGCCAACAGGATATGGCATCATTACAGGAAGACCTTGGTAACATAGGGTTTGGGTAGTTACATGGCAGATGAGGTTCAATATTGTAAAATGGAAAGTTTTGCACTTGGATGTCAAAAATACCCATGCAAGGGGATCCCCTGGGAAAATCGATGATGGAAAAAAAATTGGGTGTGCTTGTAGATCACAGACTTGGGAATAGAATGCAATAGCAAGCGGAAGCTAACAAAGTGCTGTCATACAATAAAAGGGTATAGATTCCAGGGTTAAATCAATAATTCTATCCCTTTAATAAACACTAGTTCGGCCCCATCTTGACTATGCAGTTCAGTCATGAAAAGACAATGGTATTACAAAGAGTTCAGTATAGAGCAATGTTTTGCTTTGCGTCTTTTAAGGTTCTTTGCAGTAAAAGCAAGGATCCATAAAACCCTCTGTAGTGTATTAACTGAACAAAAAATGCTGCGTGTACAATTGTATGAAAAGCAATTCATGGCATACCAAGTATCACATAATATGCATACATTACAGTATACACATGCACAAACTATATATCCTTCCCAGCACATTAGCATGGATAATGTATATAAAAGGGATACACTAAGTTACTTGACTTGGTTCGTGGATTTAGTGCCATCCCCAGGTAATCTTACTATTTTCACTTTCTATTTTTTACTATTTTTTTTTCTTTATGATGGAGTCATCTTCCAGAAGCCAGGATCTCTTACAGACTGCTTCTTTTTTCTTATGCCGCGTACACACAGTCGGAATTTCCGATGGAAACAGTCCGATGGGAGCTTTTCATCGGATTTTCCGACCGTGTGTATGCCCAACGGTCTTTTTCTGTCGGCTTTTCCGACGGACTTTGGATTGAGAGCCTGTTCTTAATTTTTCAGACGGAAAACCTTTCTATCGGATTTTCCGATCGCGTGTATGCAATTCCGACACGCAAAATTCTGACGCATGCTTGGAAACAATTCGACGCATGCTCGGAAGCATTAAACTTCCCTTTTATAGTGCCGTTGAACATGTTGTATGTCGTGGTGTTATTGACCGTCGGAATTTGGTGTGACCGTGTGTAGGCAAGACAGTTTGAGCGAAATTCCGTCTGAATTCTGACGGGAAAACCATTAGTGCTTTTTCCGATGAAAATTCTGACCGTGTGTACGCGGCATTAGAGTCCTGCAAAACTACTTCTGCCCCTTTTTCTCTAACCCATGTTTCAAGTGCTTTTCCCTCCCCCTACTTCCTGCTAACCTAATTTCCTGTAGCATGAACCCATCCAACAAGTTCATTAGCATATAAATACCATTCCATATATTTATGCTACAAAATTCACAAAAATTGTCGTAGCAGGACAGACAACACAATTAGTAAGGGGATGAAGGACATTAGCTATAAAGATCCATTAAAAAGATTGAAATGAGCAGCACTATGGAAAAGAAAATTCAATATGCATTTTGAAAAATGTCTTAAATCCCACTTGTGAATACAAATACAATAAGTTATATACAATATATAACCAACTTGGAAAACATGCAAGTGTCACTTATTAGAAGCGCTTCATAATATGACAAATGACCATAAAAAAGTCCCATAGAATATTTATGATTGAATCAAGTCCTCAATGTGCACATGCTGATATGCAGTGCTCCAAAACGTGGCCGTGATTCACACCATGCACTCACCAGAACTGTATGACCCAGAGATTTAGGGTACAATATAGTTTTAATAAAGATGCTATGACTTCACCACTTCACTTCACCAACTCCGGCCCCCTGGCTCCACTCCTAATCTCCCAATCCAAGATGGTGTGGAGTGGATAGCTTCCTTCCAACACAGGTACAGTTTGGCCTTAGATTTAGAAAAAAGTGTTCTTTACTGTTATGCCGTGTACACACGACCGGACTTTCCAGCAGAAAAGTCAGACGGAATCATTTTGTCGGATATTCCGATCGTGTGTGGGATGATCCGATCATTTTTCCCAAAAAAATTCAGACGGACCTAGAAATAAAACATGTTTCAAATCTTTCTGAAGGAATCAATTCCTATCTGGAAAACCGTTCGTCTGTATGTTGGTCCGACGGACCAAATACAACGCTAGGGCAGCTATTGAACTTCCTTTTCTAGTCCCGTCGTACGTCATCACGTTCAAAAACGAACGGACTTTGGTCCGTTCATGTGTGGGCAAGTCCGTTCGTAACTCCGTCAGAACTCCATCGGTAAGACCGTCTGACTTTTTCTGCTGGAAAGTCTGGTCGTGTGTACGCGGCATTAGAGGAGTAAAAATGTGGAGCTCATCTCCTCATGAAGTGGTACTGGCTGAGAGCATTGATAACTTCCAAAAAGTTTAAAATGTCTTCTTCAGGAAGCAGAACATACAGGGCTATGGGAATTGTTAGAGAATAAAAATTGCACACACATAACACACAGATACTATAGGTTGAACTGGATGAACCTGTGTCTTTTTTCATCTTTATAAATTATGAAAAAATTTTAAGTGCTGCCAAGTATATATTGACTCCTGGCATCCACATGGATAGTGTTTCTACAGGTTGATCTCTTTTCTATTTGCGTCTTAACTCTTTGCAATAGTATATTTAGCATTTCTGTGACTGTATCCATGCACCTTATGGCTGGTTGTCCTTTTTTCTCTTTTCCCTAAAAAAAATTTAATTAGCATTTCTTTTTCCTGGACATGAATGTGAACTACATATTTATTAAGAAGGGGAGGGGCTGAGGAGGCTAGGTTAGACCCTCTGACAAAATCTACTAAAGCAAATAAAAATTAGCACAGAAGTATTATAAACAAAAGGTGACTGCTATTAAATTCGAAGATTGTCTGTTAGTTCGTCCCATTTGTGGAGATCCCCTACACCTCCCAGTGACAGTAATTACAGTAATTATTGTCATAGGATGTAAGAAGAAAATTCTCAGATGAGAAATGAGCAGCAATAAAGCCATGTATGTTTGAAAAGAACAAAATTAGTTCTTATGGTCATCAGATGTTCTAACAAGCTTTTTAGACACAAGCTCTTTATGACTTGTAGAGCTGGCCAGAATTTAAGGAAAAGTCAGTCTCATTGGATCATTAACATGGTGAGCTGTATTCACTAGTACTTTACTGAAGTTATGGGACGTGAGAGCTCTCATTACAGCACATCCAGCATTTACAGGACTATTTAGTAATTCAAGATGCTGTCCTGGCAAATTTACCACAATAGGAATTCTCACTCAAAAATCTAGCCATATATTATTATTATTATTATTCTCCCCTAGAGGTGTGGTTACTTTCCCCTTGGGGTTACTCTCCTGATGTCTCTAAAATGTATTTCATTGTTTAAATATACAACTTGGACTTCTTCTTCAGTATGTTTTTATTTTGCTTGCCGAGAAATTGTATTTCACATCCAGTTTTATATTTAAATGTATTTTACCCAGTGGTATTTTAGGTGTCATCCCTATGTGAAACGCCCCAACTCTATCCATTTTTGTTTTAGCCTTTAATAGGTTGGGACAGGTTTAGAACTTCTCCACTGAAGAAAAAGCTTCCAAGAGGTGCTGGGATTTTCATATGAATTCATACAAAGCAGTGAGAGAACAAACACATTAAGAGGTCTTGCCCAGGTTAGGCTGCTTACAAAAGACAGGGCTACCCTCCTGTGGGTACCCAGCAGGTTACCAGAATAAAACATTCACCAATGGAAGGAGCGCCAGACTAAGTGATAAGTCCAAATTCATTTGTTGGTTTATATTACGCAAAAAACAAAACATTTTGGATGCCAGAAGAAACTCCCCCTTCATCAGGACTACAACACAACAATATAATATAATACATTGGTGTAGTAGTTAGCGCTTTCGGCTAGAAGCAAAAGGGTCGCTGGTTCAAATACCAACCATGACACTACCTGCCTGGAGTTTGCATGTTATCCCTGTGCCTGCGTGGGTTTCCTCCAGGTACTCCGGTTTCCTCCCACACCCCAAAGACATGCTGGTAGGTTAATTGGCTCCTGTCTAAGTTGGCCGTCATATGTGGCTGTATAAATGTGAGTTAGGGACCTTAGATTGTTAGCTCCTTGAGTTTGCGTAATATAAACTGATGTGAATGTACAATGAATATTTAAAGCGCTTTGTAAATTAACAGCACTATATAAGTACCTGAAATAAATAAATAATTAATAAGTAATATAATCTCCAAAATGCATTTGATGTTTTTATTGTAAATCAAAAAAATTCAAGAGGAACTGCAGTCTGCTCACATAATCTTTAATAAAAACATCTTTGCCTTTCTGAAGCTTCCCTCCAACCACTTTGCAAATTATTTTCTATATACTGTGATTCTGTACTTGCCAAATATGCTGCAGAAATCTCCCTCCACTAAGTCTGGCTGCTGCCATTTTAACTGTGGGCAGCTGAAGCTGCTGACTGTTCACTTCCTGGATTTACACAGACACATACACATATATACAGACACACACATACATACATACACACATATCCAGACAAATACACTCACACCTCTGCTTGCTTGCACATTTCTCCTCTCTGGATGGATCTCTGCAGTCTCCTGTTATTTCCACCCTCACCCAGCCCCCTCCAGCTCTGCAGTTCTGCAACTCTGATTGGCCCTCCTATGACTCGTCCCCCTCTCCTTGCTGTTAAACATTCACAAGAATGTGGGAGAGCTGTGCTTGATGCCATAAGCCTAGGCTAATGATCAGACAAAAAACAGAAAGTGGGCTGTATAAGGTTTTTACTGGCAGAAAATTGTTTTACTATTCCTATTAAGTTAAAACAACAAGGGCAGAAGATTTAATAGATGGAAAGTTAAAAAAATTACTGAAGTTCCACTTTAATGTGGACTTGTTTATTGTTTCGTCTGGTGCTTCTTCCTTTGGTGCATGTTTTCTGCATGGTTAGAACTTCTGTCAGGTATTTATTGTTGTCTTTGACTTCAAAAAGGGGGTTTCCGATCACGCCATGTCACAAGAATAAGTAGCGAGGGTAATTAATGTCACACATATGACTCACAAATATGCTATTTTTCAGAAATTCTGCAAAGCCCAAAAACACTTTTTTTCAATAATTATGACTAAAGATGGGCCGAACACCCCCCCCCCCCGTCTGGGTCGCACCAGAACTTCCGAACAGAGAAAAAGTTCTGACTTGAACGGCGAACCCTATTAAAGTCTATGGGACCCGAACTTGAAAAATCAAAAGTCCCCATTTTGAAGGCTTGTATGTAAGTAATTAGCCATAAAAAGGGTATAGGGGTCCTGAGTACTGTCCTGGGGAACATGTATAAATGTAAAACATTTTTAAAAAAAGATTGTTTATACAAGAGCAGTGATTGTAATGATGCTTAAAGAGGAAGTGCAGTCTGTTCACATAATTTGTAATAAAAACATCTTTACCATTCTGAAACTTCCCTCCGCCCACATTTGCATATTTTCTTTATATATAATTTGATTCTGTACTTGCCAAATATGCTGCAGAAATCTCCCTCCACTAAGTCTGGCTGCATCCATTTTAACTGTGGGCATCTGAAACTGCTGCCTGTTCTCTTCCTGGATTTACACAGACGCACAGAGGCACACCTGCAGCCCTGCAGCTCTCATTGGCCCTCTTAGGACTCATTCCCCTCCCTTCCGGGCAAACTCTCATAAGAGTGAGAGAGCGAGAGCTGTGCATGATGTCATAAGCCTAGACGTTTTGCCAGACAAGAAACAGGAAGTGGGCTGTATAAGGTATTTACTGGCAGAAAAAAAGTTTTACTATCCAAAGTTAAAACAGCAAGGGTAGAAGATTTAATATATGGAAAGTTGAAAAAATGACTTAAGGCCCCCTTTAAAGTGCAACAATAAAAATTGAAAATTCCTATAAATGTAGTGCCTGGAGGGTCCCCTTAGTCTGCCTGTAAAGTGGCGCAACTGTACCATGTATAGAACCTGCTGCAGCAAAAATTTAATTTCTAAAGAAAAAAAATGCACAAAATAACATTTGGTAAATGGGGTGTTGATATTGCACAGGTGAGAGTAATAAGTGACCAAAAAAGCATCTGGCAATCACACAATAGAAAAATCTGTGTAAAAACATAAAAACCCAACAATTCCAATGTGAATGATAATGAAGTTCAAACAAAATATAAGTGACAATAATCAGTCCATGAGAGTGCCCATAACAAGTATACAGTATATGATGAAATCTTTGCAATCGTGTCCAAAGGATGATAGACGACCATACACCCAAGTGCACAGTGATAATACAAGAAATGCCCTTACCAGATATCTAGACTCCACATTATAGGAGTCTAGTCTAACATGGATTCACACATCATGAAGGATCCATCCACTGGGTATGAAAGAGGATAACGTTGCGGCCAACCATGCTGATTTTTCACTCTCTCTCATGGATATTATATAAGGAAACGAGAGAATCGCCACATAGTGTAAAACAGTGGTGGTTTTATTGAAAAACGTTGCTGACAGTTTCCACAAATCTAATAAAGTGCAACATATGGATAAAAAGTTCCTAAGTTAAAATCCGCAGATCACGATCAAAAGGCATGGTACAGTTGGACATAGACTCTGCCCTACTAGTTTCGTCATACACGATGAAACTAGTAGGGTGGAGTCTATGTCCAACTATACTACGCCAGTTTGATCTTGATCTGCAGATTTTAACTTAGGAACCGGCGTTTTTTTTTTTTTTTTCTTTGCAAAATTGTCAGTCATTTTTTTGTTTATAGCGCAAAAAATAAAAACCGCAGCGGTGATCAAATATCACCAAAAGAAAGCTCTATTTGTGGGAAAAAAATACACTTTTTTTGGGTACAGTGTCGCACAACCGCTCAATTGTTAGTTAAATTAATGCAGTGCTGTTTAGCAAAAAATGGCCTGGTCATGAGGGAGGGTAAATCTTTATGGAGGTCGAAGAGGTTACGAAGTGGTTGATAATAAAGTTGTGTCCAAGTTATTATCTTTATTCCAAATGTTACCAACCAGGTCTTTTGCAAAAAATTTTCCTAGTGCACCGCAGTCGTTTGACTTATGCCTTGTACACACGGTCGGATATTCCGACCACAAAATCTGTCTGATTTTTTCCAACGTATTTTGGCCGAAACTTGTCTTGCATACACACGGTCGCACAAAGTTGTCGGAAAATCCGATCGCTCCGAACGAGGTGACGTACAACACGTACGACGGGACTATGTAGAGACCAGTAGCCAATAGCTTTCGTCTCCAAATTTCTTCTGAGCCTGCGTGGCACTTTGTGCGTCGGAATTCTCTACACACAATCGGAAAAAGTCTGATCGGATTTTGTTGTCGGAGAATTTTAGATCCTGCTCTCAAACTTTTTCTATGGGAAATTCCGACAGAAAAAGTCCGATAGAGATCACACGCGATCGGATTTTCCGACAACATAATCCGATCGGACTTTTTCTGTCGGAATTTCCGACCGATGTGGTTTTACTATAAAATATAACAGTTCTTAATGGAAATCAATACATTTTGTTTAAAGGCAGATGCATAGTAGTCCCACCCTTGTTTACAAGAGGATATGATGAGTGTTGCTAGTCAGTGGGCCCCAGTCAAACAAGAGGTTGATTTTTTTTATTTTTACATTGGAAATCCCAAGAAATATTCTTCTTTCCTATCCGGGAAATTTTACTCCAGAGCGCTTACTTGCTTTGGAAACTTTCTCTTTAACTGTTTAACTGGGTAAAGGCTTTTAGATGGGAAAAAGGGAACTGGCAACCTTTTTAATTTGTAGTTTATAGACAGGGCAAGTGGGTTAAAATTATACGGGTTGGAAGTTTATAAAAACAAGTAATAAAAGCCAAGTTGCTTTACAGTTGGCAAGTTACTGCTCTGAAAGAAAAAAAAAATTTATAGTGTTTAGTAGTTACAGCGATCATAAGTTAAAAGCCAATCTTAACACCTGGTTGTGCCAACGCCAATGAAAAAGAAAAAAAAAGTTATTGCTGGATCATGCCTTCATCTTGTGTTTTAGGGCTGATGGGAGATGAGGCACTAAATTATTCCAATCTCACACTGAGCGCAGGTTTAGGAATACTTAGTGCTGGCAGCCGACTGATTGAAAATATTTTCCTTTGAGATCCGGTGTTCCCAATATAGCTGCGCTAATTAGTTCAATAAATGTTAGCTCCCACTCCTTCCATGGTTCACTACATTTTATAGGAGACAATTTAATGTAGCATTGTGTTTATAATGGGAATTTTCTTATTATTTTCATTATTTAGCAAGTTTGTTTTAACCTCCCCATTTAAGGCCCCCTTACAGTCACGTTGCAATATTTTGCAGGTAACGCTATTGCGTAAAAATTTTACTTAATCCCAGGCTGGATAAAAATCAATGATTTAAAAAAAAAAAAATCAGTTTTTTTTTTATTATTATTATTTAAATCCGATTTTTTTAAATTGAAATCGATTTTTTTGATTTTTTAATTAAATTTATTTTAATAAAATGCTTTTGGAGTAAAAATCTAAAGGTAGTTTTCTATTTAGGATACATTAATCATTTTAATTTATTCAGCATGAAATGGAGCTTAGTTATGTAGCATGAGGCTGTATATTCTGCAATAGTTAAAGCGGAGTTCCACCCTAAGAGTTCCAACCCTCCCCCCCCCTCCGGTGTCACATTTGCCACCTTTCAGGGGGGAGGGGGGTGCAGATACCTATCTAAGACAGGTATTTGCACCCACTTCGGGGCATAGACTCCCACGGGAGTCTATGCCTCTTCCTGTCCCGCCGCGCTGTCTGCTGGGACACACACGGGTCCCAAGAACAGCGCGGAGCATTCTCATTGCGCTGCGTGACTCGCACATGCGCAGTAGGGAACTGGGAAGTGAAGCCGCAATGCTTCACTTCCTGATTCCCTCAAAGAGAATGGCGGCGGCAGCAGCCGAGAACCGTTCGATTTCTCGGCTTCGGCTGCCGACATGGCTGGACCCTGAAAGAGGTAAGTCTCCATTTATTAAAAGTCAGCAGCTGCAGTATCTGTAGCTGCTGGCTTTTAATTTTTTTTTTTTTTTTTTTTGGTGCAATCCCTCTTTAAATTTTTGCTAAACTCATTCAATGATTCCAAGCCCTACAAGCTGAGATAGCATGCACTGCATTGATGCATTCACACAGTAACCATGAGATAAATCAAAGTTCAGGAATATTCCTTTATCCCATTGTTTTGGAAATTTATGTACACTACAAACTGTATGATTGAATCGGTTCTGATATCGCTGTTTTACTAACCTGACAGCTTATTATTCTAAATAGGAAACCTTAATTTTGTTTGCAAATATTAAAGATTCTAAGTACAAGCAAGAATGAGTCGTTACATTTAAAGAGCACCTGTCATTTCGGATCCATCATGGCAGCGCCTGTTAGTGGGCATCCACTCACCTGCTGTCGCCACGTCCCTCAACTTTTTGTGTCACTGCCGCATCACCAGCCGTCCCATTAAAGTGAATAGGACTGTCGGCGAGTCAACAGCGGGTCAGAGGAGGAGCCGCTGCGGGACAGAGATGACAGTTGCTCTTTAAAAATGAGGATTTAAATCGAGTTAATTTAAATTAAGCGTTTTTACTAGTGATTTAAATCAGGATTTAAATCGACTTGATTTAAATCAAATCCACCCTGCTAAACCCACAACAGTAAAATCAGTCTGTATATGCAGTAAAGCATGTTTGTTATGCTCACTGTGGAACCTAAGGGGTTAATCCTGCACAGTGTGGGAAAAAAGGCTGTTTGATCCTGTCTTCTCTGATCCTCCCTTTCTTTAACAGTCCCCAATCCATCTCCTGATAGTACAGAGCCTTGAGGACATTCTGCATATGCTCAGTTCGGTGTGTATTGCTAGAGAGTTTTTTTTTTTTTGAGGGGGCGGATGGGGCATGTGATCAGCACAGTGCCAATCAGCACTGTCCAGACAGGAAATCAGGGATCATGCAGCCTCATAGGACAGTCAAAGGAGAATGAAAACTCCTCTAACAAGCTTTGACCAGTGCTCAACCGGACACTGATAGACGTCACAAGACTGCTATATACTGCTGATGAGAAAAGGTATTTAGCAGGTTATATTTACTAAAATAATTGCATTTCCATGTTGTGTGTACTGTGTGAGACCAGATATAGAGAATGCAGGGTCCTGGGTTTAGTAACACTTTAAGGAAGCCTATTCATTTAGAATTGAGGGTCCACAGAATCCAGACATGCACCATGTTTTTTCATGCAGTGCACAGTGTGTGCGATGTGGTGTGCTGCAATGCAGGTCCATTGGCACCTACTGTACTGTGCATCGGGGTGCCATACAAAATGAATGGCGCTGCAACACAAAGTACCGTTTGTTAAAGTGTGTTGCAGTGACGTGTGACAAGTGAAGCTCAGCCCCTCAGCCCACACACTTTTTACTGTTTGTAGAACTGAAGGGCGTTGGCCATTCTTTTTATATTAGAACCGAGGGCTCGTTCACACCAGCCATATGCTATAACGTGTGCCCTGCGGTGTGTTGTGTAGGGTCAGTGGGAGGCAGTGCAGTGTTAAAATTCACCATGCTGTTTTTTTTTTTTTTTTATTTACTTTACATGTCCCAAAATGACACTTTGGAGTTGATTTTACAAAACTGGAGAGTGTAAAATCTGGTGCAGCTGTACATGGTAGCCAATCAGCTTCTAACTTCTGCTTTTTCATTAAGGCCCCTTTCACACACGCGGACCGTTTATTTCATCAGTTCAGTCACGTTTTTTACATAAAAAAAAAAGATTACGTTTACATCAGTTTCTCATCAGTATAAAATACATTTTTTTTTTTACACCCACTGCCATTGCTAAAACGGATCGTTTGTCCGTTTACATCAGTTTTTTTCGTCTGATCTGTTTTTTGTTTTTTTTTTACGGAAGAAAAATAGGGCTTTCATCCGTTCCAAAAAACAGACAGAAGCGGATGTAAACGGATGTAAATAGATGATTATCCATTTGCATCTGTTTTTCCATACAGATGCATTGATATCCGTTTTTTCATCCATCAACGGATGGACGAAAAAAGGACAATCGGACCACATGTGTGAAAGGGGCCTTAGGCTGGCCATACACGGTCGAATTTCGAAAGAATTTTCATTTGAAAATCTGAAAATTGATTTAGAAATTCCGCCAACCAAGCCTTCAATTTCACCTCATGTTGCTACAGAAAATAATTTTCGTGGCTGGGAATCTTCTTTTCTTTCTGGGAATTTTCTTTCCTTGCACATGCGCATTTCTTTTTCGATTACATTTCTCGCACGATTCTCATATCATTGATTAGAAAATCGTAAATTTTTCCAAAAATTTCCAACATGTCCAATTACTCAAATTTGATGGCCACACGAAAATCAGCTGCTGCTGTAGCCCACTAATGGTGCAAAATACGAACAAAAATTCTTAGATAAAATTTTCTAAAGAATTTTTTTTCGAAATTTGACCCAAGTAGGGCCTGTCTTAGGCTTTAACACAAAAAATCCTGGAAGCTGATTGGTTTCTATGCACAGCTGCACCAGATTTTGCACTCTCCAGTTTTAGTAAATCAACTCCTTGTTTAACTATCGCACGGCAGTGCGATGACGTGGCGAGTTGCACTCCGTGAAAATGTATACATACTGCATTTTTATGCAGTGCACACCGCCAAACATATGGTGTGAACAAGACACATTGAAAACAAATGTTTCTTAGGTGCCCTTGCATTGAGCCTGCGTTGATCCTTTCAGCAACAGAAAGGATATGAACCAGTCTTCAGAGTGTGTAATTTTTGAGCTGAACACCAGGCAGATATAAGACACAAATTAATGCAGCTCTGTAGTCAGCTGTGCTGCATTGCTTATGTGCAACTAAGAAACATGCTGATAGGAGGAGCGAGTAGAGTGTTGGAAAAATTTTCTCAGTAGTCTGCTGCTGCTTCTTTAGCTATCCAGTTACAGACTGAGGACAGAGACGAGACCCGTGTTACTTAGGCTGCTTTCACACTGGGGCGTTAGCTTTGCTGTCATTTTTGCAGAGGTCTACGGCCACTAGCGGGACGCTTTTAACACCCGCTAGCGGCCGAAAGAGGGTTAAAACGAGGCAGCGGCGCTTTGCAGGCGGTACGGCAGCGCTGCCCATTAATTTCAATGGGCAGGGACGCTTTAGGAGCGGTGTTTCCCCCGCTCCTTCACCTCTTTAAAGATGCAGATTGCAGGAGTTTTTTTTAGGCTACTTTCACACTGAGGCGCTTTGCAGGCGCTATAGCACTAAAAATAGCACCTGCAAGCGCCCTGAAAGAGCCGCTCAATTCACTCCAATGTGAAAGCCCGAGGGCTTTCACACTGGAGCGGTACACTTGCAGGACGGTCAAAAAAGTCCTGCAAGCCACATCTTTACAGCGCTATAAGAGCGGTGTATTCACTGCTCCTAAAGCGCCCCTTCCCATTGAAAACAATGGGGCAGCGCGGCAAGCCCACTGGCAAAGTGCAGCTGCAGGGTTTTAACCATTTTTTAGCTGCTAGCGGGGGTTATAGCGCCGCTAAAGCGATGGTAAAGCAGCTCTAAATATAGCGCCGCTCTACCGCTGACGCCCACCCCAGTCTGAAAGTAGCCTTAACGTCCTGCCTGCCCAGCGCCCCAGTGTGAAAGCACTCGGGCTTTCACACTGAGACTGCAGGGGAGCCGTTTTTCAGGCACTTTACAGGCGCTATTTTTAGCCCAAAAGCGTCTGAAACACGTCTCAATATGAAAGTGATCTAAAAGCAGAGCTCCACCCAAAAGGGGAAGCTCCGCTTATCTGCCCCCCCCCCCTCCGCTGCCACATTTGGCACCTTTTGAGGGGGAGAGGAGAATGAGTAACTGGTTTTCTCAGGTACCCGCTCCCATTTCCGGCTGTGTTTGCTGGGGCGGGACCAGAAGCTCAGCTCCCCTCCTCCTTCCTCCGCAGCCAGGTCAAACCGAGAGCGTGGCATGCTTCATGCGAATGCGCATTAGGGAATTGGCTGTGAAGCCACACGGCTTCACTGACAGTTTCCCTTAGAAGAGATGGTGACAGCAGCAGAAAAATCGGCTCTTGTGAAGACACTGCTGGATTCCTGGACAGGTAAATGTCCTAATAGTAAATGTCAGCAGCTACAGTATTTGTAGTTGCTGACTATTCTGCAAGAGCCTGGAGCTCTTCTAACTGAGGCAGAGGAAAATCACATCTCTTGTCCCACATACAGAGCTGTGTTATGTGACAGAGCTGTGCAAACTTTAGAACCAGATAGAAAAACATACAAATCCTTTAGCATATATGTATTTCATATGTGTATTTACAGTAATGCCCTGTACACACGATAGAATTTTCCGACAACAAAATCCATGTTTTTTTTTCCAATGGATGTTGGCTCAAACTTGTCTTGCATACATGCGGTCACACAAAGTTGGTCGGAAATTCCGAACGTCAAGAACGCAGTGATGTACAACACGTACAACGAGCCGAGAAAAATTAAGTTCAATAGCCAGTGCTGCTTTCTGCTTGATTCTGAGCATTCTTGGCACTTTGTGCGTCGGAATTGTCTACACACGATCAAAGATTAAGACATTTTTTGTTGTTGGAAAATTTGTGAACCAGCTCTCAAATTTTGTGTGACGGAAATTCCAATGGAAAATGTCCGATGGAGCCTACACATGGTCAGAATTTCCGACAAAAAGCTCCCATCGAACATTTTCCGTCAGAAAATCCTATCGTGTGTACGGGGCATATCTGTGTGTGGAGTTCAACTTTAACAGCTTAGTCTGATGTTCTACAACCCAAATAAGATGCATAAAGGGAGGAAGATTATGACAGATTTTGAAAAGTATCTACCAAGCATGTTAACCAAAATATTAATAAAGTGGGTTTATGAGGTTTAGATATTTCATACATTATGGCACACTCTAAATTATGAAAATAGAACACCTGTATCTAATAAAACAAAACTTGTTAATGATGAGTAATTTGACGAATATATAATTGGAAGGTTCTGACTCAAGCAGTATCACAAATTAAATTCTAGTAGACACATTACTAAAAGAGCATCTAATAATTTAATTGTGGGCTAAGCACTAAAAAAAAAAAAATTGACATAACACAAAGATTAAATTTATTGCATTGCAGAGCCCCAATAGAGTATTTTCTTGTGGTAAACAATAAAAATATAAGCAACCTAAGAGGTTATTGGTATTTGGCGCAGTAACAGCAATGCTCTAGTCATTTCCAATAGCAGTTGTGCACAAATCTCTAATAAAACACAGCTTTTTATTTTAAATGTAGTAAATAAATTGAAACTAAGAAAAATAAGACTTAATTAAAAATGATGATGACATATGTCTGGTCTAAGCAGCTAATGGGTTTCATATTGTTTAAGCTTCATGGATTAAAAGAGGCCATTGTGATGGTTTTAGAACAATTATAAATTCAGATCTGTGGCATTTACAGTAATTAAATAGCTTTAGAGATTCTAAAATCGTAAAGCAATACAAATGCTACCAGGGATCGTATTCTTTTTCTATCTGCTGTATAAAAAAGAAATATCATTTTAAAAAATATATAGCTCAATCAATCTTGCTATTTCCAAAGAAAAAAATAATACGTATTTTGATGAAATGTGTCTAGCTATACTGGACAGTTTCTTATTTTTAAGGTAAGGTACTCATACAGGGGCACAAAGACTGTCCGTTGAAGGATGAGCTCCTTTATTTCTTTTTTTCTTTTGGAGGCTTATCACCTTGTCTGGTGGAGGGGTTTGGAAGACTGTGACCTTAAGGCTGCATTCACACCTGAGCATTTTCACCTTGTAAAACACTCGTAAAACGCTCATCTTAAAAGTTCTAATGCGCCCAACAAACAAATTCCCATTCATTTAAATGGCCCCTGTTCACATCTGAGCATTCTGTCATCGGAAGTAAAAAAAAAGTACATGAGCTTCTTTTTAGGTAGAATACAGGCGTTGAACTGCTTTTTACATTGGTGACCTTTGGACCTCAAAACGCCTGTACAAAAACTCTGCAAAATCTCCCTAAAAAACATCCTAAAAACGCCTGATGACGATACGCTCAGGTGTGACTGCAGCCTAATGCCGCGTACACACAATCGGAATTTCGGCCAGCAAAAGACCGATGAGAGCTTTTCATCAGAAAATGCGACCACGTGTAGGCTCCATCGGAATTTTGCTGGCCGAATTCCCACCAGCAAAAATTTGAGAGCATGTTCTCAATTTTTCAGACGAAAAGGTTTCTATCGGAAATTCTGATCGTCTGTAGCAATTCCGACGCGCAAAATTCCTACGCATGCTAGGAAACAATTTGACGCATGCTTGGAAGCTTTAAACTTCATTTTTTCTCGGCTCGTTGTAGTGTTGTACGTCACCGCGTTCTTGACGGTCGGAATTTGGTGTGACCGTGTGTAGGCAAGACAGTTTGAGCGGAATTCCGGCGGAATTCTGTTGGGAAAACTATCAGAGCTTTTTCCGACGAGAATTCCGACTTTATGTCTACTGGGGAGAATTTACTTTGAAGTAAAATAATTCATCAGGGATGGTGTGCAAAGCAGAAAGATTAGATTAATTTTGCCTCACCTTAATACACAGTGTAAGAGCATAAACCAAAATCATAATCCAAAATAACGGTGTAGTTATTTTCTCTTAATTAGAGGTCTCCTGAAGGTGGCTTGACAAGCACAAGCTACTGGTTGAGAAGTATGCAAATTTAGTTTGCTTGGGTAGAAAAAATGGGTTGCCTGTAAGTACTTACGACTGCAATATTCAAAAAGTGAAAAGTAGGAGAACCCCGTGCTATGGCTAAAATATACAATATATGAGCTGCTCCCCTCAAAGTGCAATGTGCTGACTTTGTGAAATGTGGGTTGTATAATATAAGAGGGCACTTAAACAATATAATAAAATGGACAATAAACTTAAATAATGTGAAAAATAAAGTGCAAAAGTGCTTAATATTTCATAATAATCGCTAGTAACATATTTAGAAATATTCCAAAAGAGATAAAGTGCAAAGTGAAAACAGCTATCCGGATAAATTATATAACAAGAGTGTCCATAAAAAATGTGAAGCAATTCAGGTCTTTACACCATCACTGGAAACGATCATGGAAAGAAATGACACCCGGTGGATAAGGGTAAGTATCCTACTGACCCCTTTAATTAAAAAGACAGGTCAGGTGGAGCTTTAACTGGTTTAGGTAGTGTGGTCTGTACTGGTGGACACCAATGGGATAAGCCTGGGAATCGTTCCACTTCAAAATTGCTCAGAAAAAAATAGGAAGAAGCAGGACCATAGCATAATTCCGTTTTATTTAAAAATGAACAAGTAAAAACAGCAAGCCAAGTGGCCTCTTACTTTAAAAAGTGCCTTGCCTCGGCACTGAAGGAAAACTGCATATAATACCAGGTGGATCGTGAGACAGCCGTCCCGCTCACGCTGTAATTAGTCGGCATGTGTTCCACCACCTGGAGATGCAGAAACCGGAAGCCAGAAATGTCCGGAAGTGAAAACGTGACCGGGATGTGCCACTCGACGTACGTTTCATCGTAATGGCCTTTCTTGCTTTCCTAATGACTACCCATTGAGATAGACAACTTTATTTGGAAATAGAAAGAGGAGGAGGAGAACCAGTGATCAACCACAAAAGCTGTGGTCCATATTTGCATAACAGAACAGTCAATATTTTAGGGAGCTCTAGCACCTGGAGGGGTTTGCTGATGATGTCATTCTCTCTGACTCGGCCAATCAGAGGAAGCTCTGTATTCTGTCACAGAAGTTGCCTATGAATGGCTGAGCACCGCTCAGACCAACTCTGCAATGTTCTACGTGTGAAAGAAATAGTTCCTTTGGAACAGCTTGGTCCAAAGAAAATATTTAAAGTGAAAGGAAACATGGAGATCAGCTTTAATAATCCTAGGAGAACTATAAATCAGCTTTCCCTCTTTCTCAGATCACCCTGCAACCCCTCACCCTGCACAGGTACTTTAACTACTTCCGATCAGAAGTAGGCGGCTCCCACCCTGCCGTTTATGTACAGTGGCCGGGTGGGAGCCACCTACTTCTGATCGGACGTTCCCGAACGTATTTCAGAAGTAGGGGGATCGCGCGTGTGCCCGCGCAGCGGCGCGATCCCGATGCGCTCGTGTCACCCGGACACGGCGCATCTCGGATCGGCAGGAGGGCTCTGTGATTGGCCCTCCTGATCACATGACGGCCGTGTCCAATCACAGCCGTCATTTGATGTAAGCAAACAGCCGGTTGCTAGGCAACCGGCTCTCCTCTCCTCACACGGAAGTCGTCGGTGAGGAGAGGAGAGCTGATCGCTGCAGCCGGCTGGTGATCAGTGAGTATTAGCTGTTTTTTTTACTCACTGATCACCAGTTTAGTGTCACCAACACCTGTAAAACACACATGTCCCCAAAACATACATGTCCCCAAAACACACATGTCCCCAAATAAAAACACATGTCCCCAAATAAAAACACATGTCCCCAAATAATAAAAACACATGTCCCCCACATATGTCCCAGTAAAATCACATGTGCCAATGATTATCTGCACACATATGTCCGTGATCACCTGCACACATCTGTACATGATCATTTGTGTACATATGTCCGTGATCACGCGAACCAATTATTATACACTTAACGGATTTTTTTTTACTAAAAACATGTAGCAGAATACATTTTGGCTTAAATTTTTGACAAAATTTGATTTTACTGGATTTCGTTTAAAAAAAGAAAGGAGAAAATATAGTTTTTTTTCAAAATTTCCGCTATTTTTTCGCTTATATAGGAAAAAAAAAAAAAACGGAGTCGTGAATAAATACCACCAAACTAAAGCTCGATTTGTGCGAACAAAATGATAAAAATTTCATTTGGGTACAGCATTGCATGACCGCGCAATTGTTATTGAAAGTGTGAGAGCGCTGAAAGCTGAAAATTGGTCTGGGAAGGAAGGGGGCGAAAGTGCCCAGTATTGTAGTGGTTAAAGGATAAGTTCACTTTTTATAAAAAAATTATAAATGCACATTTTGTTGCAGGTTTTTTTTTTTTTTTTTGGAGCCTGTAAAGCATTACAACAGTGATCAGCAGATCTCCTTCAGATCTGTCAGTGCATCTGTGTGCCTGTACATTCCGTACGGGCAGGCAGATACAATCTGACAGGAAGAATCAATGAATTACAGCTTCACAGTGCCATGGTAGTTCATCGAGAACTACAAGCCAACAGCCACAAAGGATGTTGGAGCTTGTAGTTCATTCACACACACAGGTGTGTGAATGAATGACGCATCTGTGTGGGCAGAGTACCTCACTGCCATGCTGATTTCCCCCTGTACTGCTATCACAGGGAGTGTGGGCATCGGGCAGCAGCTGCATACATTGGGAACATGTTACATGTTCCACCCTAAAAACAAGTGGAGCATGTAACATGTTTACAAAGGTGAACTTATCCTTTAACTGCTCTTGTCGTCCCTCTTAATCCAAACAATGGGGATATCATATATGCAGACCCCATTGCTGGCATCCTGTACACATTCAAATGGCAAAACTTGTAGGATATCTATGACAGTGCACACATTATCTGGTAGTAAGAAATTGTCTCCATTATGGGTAAGTATATTAACAGAGGCTTGTGAGAAGCTCTAACATTCTTAGACCATGACAGTTGCCTTTTAAGAAGGAGCAATGGTTCTGCTACAACACATCCCAAGTTAGTTAAACCATTCATTTTTTTTATCGACTTATCCTTAATTTATATTTATTCTGGACTTGGTATTCAGTGGTTGACTAGGAGAGGTCCAATACCTTGATTTTTGAGAGATAGACAAGGACAGGATAAATAGGTTTCTCGAAAACCGGAGTTGGGAAATCTGTCCATAATAGGACCATTCCACCTCAATTATGCCACTTTAAGCAGCACAGAAAAGCAATTTTGCCCATATATAATCCCAGTCTTCCCATGATCACCTTGGTTCCTGCCACTATAAACACTGCTTTCGTAGCGCCTCCACCAGTAGAATGTAAAAAAGAAACTATATGGCAAGGTGCCATGCCTCATGCCTCCCCTAGAGGGCGCCACCTGTGAAAAAATGTGCACATTGCCAGATGCTAGGAACAGTAATGTAATATATTTTATGGATATTACAGAAATAATACTGAAGAATTATTCATTGTGTCACTGTTTAAATTACTCCAAGTTGTTGCTCTCTTTCTGTTTTGTCAACACTTTTTTAATTCATTCCACGCTTACCAGATATTCATTAGTGAAGGAATGGTCTTAATTTAATGATTCTATGGCCTTTATGTAATATCCATGTATTAATTTCCCAACACACCAGTAATATTTAGCAGTTGTCTAAAGTTGATTTTTCCTGTGAATTATTTCTTTGCTTGTGTGCACTTGTCTGCACAAATGGTGGCAGCATTTTTGAACTTAACATAATTGCACTGCAAGCTTTTGCTTGATAGTTTTGACCTGAAAGAGGACCAATATTGTGACGGCTATGCCCAAAGAAATATGCCGAGGGCAAAAGGCTAGTCACCAGTATTGTATAAAGGCTCCCTGCAGCTGATATATTCCCCAATACTAAGTTTCCATACATTTTTCTGTCACTGTATGGTGGCTGTCATCATGGTAGAGGAGCAGTGCTTTGCTTCCTTATGCCTCCCCATCCCCTTGACTGCTGATCTTCTGATAACAGGTAGGTTAATATTTAAAGTGGAAGTAAAGGCTAACATGTCTGGTTAATAACATTGCCTCCGCCCTCCTCATATCTATGCTAAATACTATTTGTAAAATAGTTCTGTGTAAATACTTTTTTTAACTAGCTTTTGGTGTGGTCACATGATAAAAGCTGTGGCTCGCCTGTGTCAGTGAGCGCATAATGGAGCCACCTTGCTGTGTCCATGCGTTAAGACTAAGTTGCCCAATGCATGTGGTGTGAACCATCTTTACTGAATTCGTAAAACAAGCCAACACACCAGTATATGTATCTGCTTTACAGTCACATGGACAAAAATAGCAGAGAAAGTTGTATAAATCAAACCTACTGTATTGCCCCGTACACACGGTCGGAAATTCCGACCACAAAATCCGTCGGATTTTTTCCGACGGATTTTGTCCGACACTGGTGTTGCATACACACAGTCGGACAAAGTTGTCGGAAAATCCGATCATTCTGGTGACGTTCATTGCGTACGACGGAACTACATAGAGGCTAGTAGCCAATAGCTTTGGTCTTGTAATTTGATCTGAGCATGCGTGGCACTTTGTCCGTCGGAATTCGCTACACACGATCGGAAAAAGTCCGATCGGACTTTGTTGTCAGAAAATTTGAGAGCAGGAGATAAAACTTTGTCCGTCGGAAAATCCAACGGAAAAAGTCCGATGGAGCCTACACACGGTCGGAATTTCCGGCAACATTGTCCGATAGGACATTTTCCGTCGCAAAATCCGACCGTGTGTATGGGGCATTTGTCTACCTTAAATTATGCATCTATCAATGTGGTATCTAACATCATTTATGAATAGTCAGATGGTAAAGCATTATACAAGGTTAGTAGCTGGCGAGTTATAGACGTTTTTCAAAATCGGAGAGAAATCTCTCTACTTCCATTCTTCAGGAATGGGGATGTTCCAATTAGAACCCCCGAAATGAGCAGTTCCTAAACTATTAGTATTTGTTCCAATTAGCAACCCCCGCACATGATGCTGGGTTGAGAAGCAATGTTTTCAATGGTAGTCTTATGCCCCGTACACACGGTCGGATTTTCGGACGGAAAATGTCCTATCGGACCATGTTGTCGGAAATTGTTGTCGGTGTGTGGGCTCCATCGGACTTTTTCCGTCAGAATTTCCGACGGAAAAAGTTTTATCCTGCTCTCAAATTTTCCGACAACAAAGTCCTATCAGACTTTTTCCGATCGTGTGTAGCGAATTTATAAGTTTATTGGCCTGTTCATCGTACACAACGAACGTCACCACGTTCAGAATGATCGGATTTTCCGACAACTTTGTCCGACCGTGTGTATGCAACACCAGTGTCGGTCGTGTCTAGCACATGATGCTGGGTTGAGAAGCAATGTTTTCAATGGTAGTCTTATGTCCCCGTACACACAGGGTCGGATTTTCGGACGGAAAATGTTCTATGGACGGACCCTCAGTCTCCTCTGCAGAGCCTCCCACTGCTCATCAAGCTATTCCTCTACACACTGATCCCTTGTTGTCAGACGACGAAAATTCCGACTGTGTGTGGGCTCTACATCGGACTTTTTCCGTCAGGAATTTCGCCTTATCCAGAATTGACGATTTGGAAAATAGGTCAAGAAGGTACAACGTCAGGATCAGAGGACTCCCTGAATCCGTTACCAACATACCGGCTGCGGTACAAAATATGATTCAGGCCCTAATCCCAAATGTGCCTCAGCACCGCTTGGAACTAGACAGAGCTCATAGAGCACTGGGACCTCCCAGGAAAGATGGAACCCCAAGAGATGTCATCGCGAAACCGCACTTCTACGCCATCAAAGAAGAAGTGATGAGACAGGCACGCTCAGCTCCCAAAGTCTTATGTCTTGGTCATCCTGTACAATTATTTGCAGATCTCTCTCCTTCCACCATGCAACGCAGACGCTCACTAAAACCCCTGCTTCAGGTCCTTTCACAGAAAGACATTAAATACAAGTGGGCCTTCCCATTTGCAGTGAGATTCACAGATAGCGGAAAGTCTATTCTTTCTCGACATTCCCTGAAGGCGAAAGACTGTTGCTGCGACTCAAACTCATTTCCCAAGAAACAGAAATGGAGGTGACCCCCAACTTACCCGGATCTTCCAAGAGACCAACCCCGACGAGCCCGGTATCACCGCTGTGGAACAAGACCAAAATCAAGAAATCCAAGGACAATGGCCCACCTTGATGACCACTAAGGGGACATGAACTGTCCTACGCCCCTTGGTTCTAATTTGATTCTGATCTTCTTAGACTCAGATACCTGATCGCTGTTCATTTTGAACACAGGCTTTTTTTTTTTCTTTTTTTGGGTTTATTTTATATTTGGTGTCTTTGATACATCTAGTCTCACAGGAGTTGGTCGGTCCTGGACCGGTCAATTCTGGAGAATTACGCACCTACACGGTGAACGGGTGCCCCCCCTCCGCACTCCAATAAGGGGCGAACGGGGGGCACCTAATGCGAAAACATACATTGTGTGCCTGTCCGCATTTTATTGCCTTTCTTTTTCTGGACGGCTGTGATCCACTTACCTCCTACAATATTAGGGGGTTCCCTGTCTGAGGTAGGCTCCTTGTGCCTCCACCTCACCCTCTGGTTCCTATTGGTATCCGAGGGTGCGACTGTCTGTCCCCTTTGGGAGCAGACATTGTTACCTATACGGTAGTAGCCCCTAGGGGGTGTCTCCACCCCTGGGGACTGTTTTTCTTGTTAGGAGACAATTTTCTTTTCTTTCCCACTCTCCCTCCTTTTTCTTTTCTTTTCCCTCTTCCCATGTCCCTCCCTATGATTTGGTGCCTAATGAGATTTATCCTTTCAGAACAACCACCTTCATTGTTGGCTTCCAGCTCCCCAACGCCAGGAAGAGGTTATGCTAAATCGAACAGCCAAGCAGACAGAAAACTTCCAAAGGTGAGTGACGAAGTATGCCGAGCTGCCGCTCCTCCCACACCTAATGGCTGACACACCACAACCACATCTCAAAATAGCCTCCCACAATGTGCAAGGCCTAAACTCACCAATCAAAAGGAAAAAATTATTTTCACACTACAAATCCCTTAAATTAGATATTTTGTTGATTCAGGAAACTCACTTCCCAATGCGGTACAGTCCCAAATTCATACATGCTCACTACCCTCACTTCTACCTTGCCAAGGTAGAGAACAAAACGAGAGGGGTCGCAATTTTTTTGTCAAAATCATGTGGCTTTACTCTCTTATCTGAACACAGAGATGTGGAGGGGAGGTTTCTCTTGGTCAAGGGGACTATAGGAGGTCATATTTACTCCCTAGTATCCTATTACGCCCCAAACAAAGGTCAGGAACAGTTCTTTAAACGGATCCTAAACGAACTTTCTCCTCTATTAGAGGGCACGGTGATTTGGGGGGGAGACTCTAATATAGCATTCGATCAGGCATTGGATAAATCCAAACCGCCCAATACACAGCTCACCAGACCCACCAGGGCAAGTTTAAGGATAGCAAAACTTCTACATAACAGGGGCTTTATTGATGTGTGGAGAGAACTTAACCCCTCCAAAAGGGATTTCACTCACTATTCATACCCGCATGACACATACGCCAGGATTGATCATATTCTGGTCTTTCCAAACTCGCTTCCAGCAATTCTTAAATCTCACATAAGTGATACGGTTCTCTCAGATCACTCATTGGTTATCATGCACATTCAATCCAACATACACACGACGAAACAGGGACAATGGCGCCTAAACGAATCTATACTCTCAGATCCAGTGCAAGTAATGGAATTAAGTAAGGCCCTAACTGAGTACTTCTCCCTAAATGATGTGGATGACATTTCGCCAGAGACGCTATGGTCAGCACACAAGGCTGTAATTAGGGGTAAGTTCATACAAATAGGTTCCAAGCTCAAGAAAGAACGCATGATACAGATAGATAGATTGGAAGACTCGTACAAATCTGCCAAAGCTCAACACAAACGTTGTCCCTCTCCATCCCTACTTGCCCACATTGAAAAGATAAGACTGGAACTGAATCTAGCTCTTACGACGAAAGCCGAAAAATCTATCCGTTGGAGCTCGAATAAATTTTACACTCAGATGGGGAAGATAGGACCAATGCTAGCCAATAAATTATCTCCCAGAACAAAATTCTCCTCTTTCCCCAAAATCAGATTAGCAAATCACGGTTTAACGGCCAACCCAGCCAAAATTCTAGATGCCTTCCAAAAATTTTATGCAAAACTCTACAGTGCCCCCCCACAGTCCCCGAGTATCTCGATCTCTGAATTCATGGACAGTGTACCTATACCAAGATTAATAGACGAACATAGGGAAATCTTAGAAGCTCCTTTTTCGATAGAAGAAGTGACCTCAGTAATCAAAGGCCTCAGGATAGGGTCGGCACCCGGCCCGGACGGGTTATCGGCTCCCTATTATAAAACCTTCAGGGAACTCCTAGTCCCATATATGGTTAAATTCTTTAATCACTTAACTCAAGGCAACCCCCTAGACCCTCAACTCAACACGGCATACATTACAGTTATTCCTAAGCCTGATAAGAACCCAGAAGAGATAGGGAATTACCGACCCATCTCACTTATCAACTCTGATCTTAAAGTTCTCACAAAAATAATGGCGGTTCGCCTTTCGTCCTTTATTAACAAATATATACACAAAGACCAGGTGGGGTTCATTCCGGGCAGGCAAGGTCCCGACCAAATTAGAAGGGCGATAGATATTGTTTCTATTCTTCAATCCAACTGGGACGGGGGGCAAGCACAACAGGGACTACTGTTATCACTTGATCTCCAAAAGGCTTTTGACTCAGTGTCATGGTCATACCTTTTCCCACTCCTGGAGAAATGGGGCTTCGGCCCCCGCTTTAGAGGGGTGTTCCAATCCCTATACTCACGCCCCAAAGCCCAAATACGTATACAGGGACATTATTATTCCCATTGCTAGGGGAACTAGACAAGGATGTCCGTTATCCCCGATTATTTTCGCCATAGCAATTGAAACTCTTGCCATAGCAATAAGAATCAATACCGACATCCAAGGGGTCAAATGCGGGGATCGTATTCATAAATGCGGCCTATTTGCAGACGACATGCTATTATTTTTGACGTCTCCCATCACTTCCCTCCCAAACCTACTCAAAACACTCTCAGATTTCTCTGGAATATCAGGCTTAGGAATAAATTACTCTAAATCACAGGCACTGAATATCTCTCTTCCTCCCTCCACGGTTGCCCTACTTCAAAATTCCTTTCAATTCCAATGGGGAACAGGTTACATCAAATACCTAGGGGTTTCCCTCACAGACAGGATAGAATCCCTTTACAATAAAAATTATCCCCCACTTTTTCAAAAATTAGCGGCCGATCTGAAAACATGGTCACAATATGAGCTTTCCTGGCTAGGTAGAATTAATTCCATTAAAATGACCCTGCTTCCTAGAATTCTTTATTTCTTTAGGTCTCTTCCTATACCCATTCGAAGAGATCATCTCAAGACACTACAAAGTAAAATCCTGAAATTCATATGGGGGAAATCGGGATATAGAATCCCCCAACAAACTCTATACCTGCATAGGAAAAAGGGGGGACTGGGATTACCGTTTCTCCTTAAATACTATCAGGCAGCCAGACTAGCCCAATTATCTTCAGTCTACTCATCATCTGAGAAACCAGACTGGGTCTATATGGAGAGGCAAGCGGTACCCCAATACACTTTAGAATATCTTTTATGGTGTCCACAAAAACGAAGGCTAGCAATTCTCTCACCTTCTCTATCTCAATCCTTTGCCCTTTGGGACAGAATTCGTGATAATCCAAACCTAGTCTCGGAAGCTAGACCTCTCTCCCACATCTTTGGCAACCCAAACTTCCCGCCTGGGATGGTAAGTAAGACATTCCAGTGGTGGTTGGATAAGGGACTGTACCGCATTGGACACTATTTCACAAGTAAAGGACCTCTCACCCTAAATTTTTGCACTCACAAACTAGAAATGCCAACCTCTGAAAAATCCAGATTTGATCAAATATCACATTTTCTACACGAGATTTGGACAGATAAACCTCTACCTCCCAAATTTACCGATTACGAACTGTGGTGTGGTCAAGCCGAGGGCCGGAGGGGCGGCATCTCGGTAATATACTCGTCTCTCACACAATCTTCCAGTAAATCCACTTACATGTCTAATTGGGAGAATGATCTCCAACAAGAATGGGATTTAGACACCTGGCACCAGGCGGGTTCTAAAGCCTTTAAGGGTATCCTTAATATTTCTTTAATTGAAGCAAACGTTAAAGTCCTCATGAGATGGTACATGACCCCATCTAGGTTAGCTGCAATGTACCCCTCGGCGGACCCTTGCTGTTTCAGGGGGTGTCAATTGAGGGGAACATTGGTACACATCTGGTGGGAATGCCCCAGAATAAGACCACTATGGGCGAAAATTTTCTCCTTAATCACCAAGGTTACAAACTGTTCAGTTCCTAGGACTGCAGCAGTTGCACTTTTGAATGCTAACATTCCGAACGTTTCCGGACCCAAGCGAAGGTTGATTCACTTTATTCTATTGGGAGCCAAACTGACCATTGCAAGGGCCTGGAAGCGCCCTAAGATTGCCTTCAAAGCAATGGTCAGTAAGATCTCATGGATGATGACCCAGGAGAAGCTAGCCAGTATACTACTGGATACCTCTCAAAAATTTGTAGCCGTATGGGAACCATGGGCATCTCACTGCGGGATATCCCTTATTCCAGGGGTCCTTTCGGATAAATCTCTGAACTCCAACTAATTTTAGGCACAACCACCCTTATTCCCCCTCATCCTTCTTTTATCTTTCCCTTCCTCTTATTTATTATTATTTACTATTTATTTTTATATAGTTTTTACGATAGACAGGTTAGCACCAGCTACTTTCTAAGTTAAATTGAGGAAACTGTTTCAATACAAAGGCGACAGTTGTCGTCATTTTCCTCTCAGAGAGACCCTCACCCTTTGAGACGGGTCACTCACCCTACTTTATTCCAAACCTGAATCCCTATTCACCACTAGGGATGATACTCAAGGGAGATGGCACAGGGCACAGTTTGATCCCAATTGGGGTGCCCTGGGCCAGCCCTCTCCATTCAATGTGAGAACATTCTGTGGAGGTTTTTATGCCAGTAGCAAATCTCCTATTAGGGGTTCAGGTAGTCACCCCTCCCTTTGACACCACGTCTCACCTGATTCTCAGTTATGTGCTAGTTTTTGTATCTCAAGATCAGTTTGGCTCGTTTTGACTTTCCTGACTATCGTGACATGTACGACAATGAGTGAATTACAGTGGCATGCAAAATTTGTTTGCAAATGGGCAGGGTTTATATTTCATCTCTTTTGAGATTGAAAAAAAACCTATGTACAGTGCCTTGCAAAAGTATTCATCCCCCCCTTGGCATGTTTTGTTGCCTCACAACCTGGAATTAACATGGATTGTTTGAGGATTTGCATCATTTCAATTACAGAACATGCCCACAACTTTGAAGATTGTTTTTTTTTTTTTTTTGTGAAGCAATCAACAAATTGGACAAAATAACAGAAAAAGTCAATGTGAATAACTATTCACCCCCCTAAAGTCAATACTTTGTAGAGCCACCTTTTGCGGTTATCACAGCTCCAAGTCATTTTGGATAAGTCTCTATGAGCTTGCCATATCTTACCACTGGGATTTTTGCCCATTCCTCCTTTCAAAACTGCTCCAGCTCATTAAAGTTGGATGGTTTGCACTTGTGAACAGCAATCTTTAAGTCTGACCACAGATTTTCTATTGGATTTAGGTCTGGGCTTTGACTTGGCCATTCCAACACATTTACATGTTTCCCCTTAAACCACTCAAGTGTTGCTTTAGCAGTGTGTTTGGGGTCATTGTCTTGCTGGAAGGTGAACCTCCGTCCTAGCCTCAAATCACACATAGAGTGGTACAGGTTTTGCTCAAAAATATCCCTGTATTTAGCACCATCCATCTTTCCCTCAACTCTGACCAGTTTTCCAGTCCTGACTGCTGAAAAATATCCCCACAGCATGATGCTGCCACCACCATGTTTCACTCTGGAGATGGTGTTCTTTAGGTGATGTGTTGGGTTTGCGCCAGACATAGTGTAATTATGTAAAAAAAACTAAATTAAGGACAGTAAACTGTATGACTCTCCTTCAATACCCTGGGCTGTATAGTTTTACAGATGAAGCGATTTTCTAACAACTATTAGTCCTCAGTGAGTAATAAACATTGTACTCGGAGCATGGTTTGTGATGTATCTAAAAATTTACACAATTGTTTGACCGTATGTTTGTGGAACATGCATAAAAAACTACACATTTTAGATTCTCAATAATCAGAATTGGTGTGGCACTGGTGAGCATACAGGTTTATACCATAGAAAGAATAAGGGGGACCTAAATCTGGGTGAAATTATGTGCTGACTGAAAACAGCCATCTCATACTATAGTTTCTATAGGAAAACAGAGAAGTGTCTCTAAACCTGTTTTTTCAAGCCATATTTGTTTTTGTATACTCATGAAAGGAAAGCATGTGATTAAGAAGACGAATGCCCTGTACACACGGTCAGACTTTCCGACGGAAAATATGCGATCGGATTGTGTTGTCGGAAAATCCGATCGTATGTGGGCGCCATCAGACTTTTTCCGTCTGAATTTCCGACACACAAAGTTTGAGAGCAGGATCTAAAATTTTCCGACAACAAAATCGGATCGTTTAAATTCCGATCGTGTGTAGACAATTCCGATGGACAAAGTGCCACGCATGCTCAGAATACATTACGAGACGAAAGCTATTGGCTAATGGCCTCTTTATAGTGCCAGCATACGTGTTGTACGTCACCTCGTTCTGAACAATCAGATTTTCCGACAACTTTGTGCGACTGTGTGTATGCAAGACAAGTTTGGGACAAAATCCATTGGATTTTGTCGTCGGAATGTCCGACCGTGTGTACAGGGCATTAGAAAGAAAGGCTTCCCAACCAAAATTGTCAGGGGATAAATCTCCATTAGTCTTTTTTGTCACTCCAATCTGTGTATAGGGTAGAAAACACCATGCTGTAAATAGATGTATAACCGTAGTCCCTGTTTTTATCTGATTAAGCAATCATACTGAACTAATATGCAAGCCAATCAAACCAGTGTCAAAAAAAGTATTGCAGTCATTCTCTAGACCAGTAGCCTCCCAACTGCAGCCCACGGGCCAGATGTGAGCCTTTGTTTGCCTTTATCCGGTCCTTGGGGCACCACTCCGTTTACTGACACCAATGATGGGGCGCCATTCCTCTCACAGACACCAATGATGATTTTTTTTTATAACCTGCTTCGCATACTAGCACATTATGTGAAACTTACCTGCAAACGATGCCCTTGTCATGGGGGCCGCATCCATCTTTACCTATCTTCCTTCTGGGTCCATGGACTCCGGCTGTGTGACTGCATGACACAGGGCTCTGAAGAAATGGCACAGTTCGCCATTCCCTCAGAGCGCATGCGTCGATGACATCGGCGGCATATACAGTAAATATCTCCTAAATGGTGCAATTTTAGGAGATATTTACAGTACCTATAGGTTAGCCTTATTATAGGCTTACCTATAGGTACGAACAATTCAGGGAGGTTTACTTCCTCTTTAAGATTTCTTGGCCGTCTCTTGACAACTCAAAGATTCAGCTCACTCCATAAATTTTCTATAGGATTAAGGTCTGGAGACTGACAAGGCCTTTGTTGCCTTGGCGTTATGTTGTGGATCATTGTCATGCAGAAAGACCCATCTTCTGTGTTCTGGCTGAGAGAAGAAGGTTCATATCCAAGATTTTACAGTACATGGCCCCATCCACTGGCCCCTCAATGTAGCAAATTCGGCCTGTGCCTTTAGCAGAGAAACAGCCCCAAAGCATCATGTTTGCACCTTCGTGCTCGACTATAGGAATAGTGTTCTTAGGGTCATAGTCAGCATTTTTCTTCCTCCAAACACGGCGTGTCAAGTTAGTGCCAAAGAGCTCAATTTTGGTCTCATCTGACCACAGCACTTTCTCTCAATCCTTTTCTGAATCATTTAGATGTTCATTGGCATGACTGTACATGAGCATTTTCCAATTGACACAAGCTAGTGGACACCATATAGCTGTCATAAGTCATACAGTGCCTGGAAAAAGTACTCATACCCCTTGAAATTTTCCACATTTTGTCATGTTATAACCAAAAACATAAATCTATTTTATTGTGATTTTATGTGATAGACCAACACAAAGTGGCACATAATTGTGAATTGGAAGGAAAATGGTAAATGTTTTTCAAAATAGTTTTGCAAATAAATATGTGAAAGGTGTGGCGTGCATTTGTATTCAGCCCCCCCCCCCCTCCCCTGAGTCAGTAGGACAGGGAAGCTGGATAGAGTTGAAGGTGAACCTCCACTCCAGTCTCAAGTCTTTTGCAGACTCTAACAGGTTTTCTTCTAAGATTGCCCTGTATTTAGCTCCACCCATCTTCCCATCAACTCTATCCAGCTTCCCTGTCCCTGCTGAAAAAAAGCATCTCCACAGCATGATTCTGCCACCACCATGTTTCACGGTGGGGATGGTGTGCTCAGGGTGATGTGCAGTGTTAGTTTTCCGCCACACATAGCGTTTCACTTTTAGGCCAAAAAGTTAAATTTTGATCTCCTCTGACCAGAGCACCTTCTTCCACATGTTTGCTGTGTCCCCCATATGGGTTCTCACAAACTGCAAACAGGACTTCTTATGGCTTTCTTTCAACAATAGCTTTCTCCTTGCTACTCTTCCAAAAAAAGGCCAGATGTGTGGAGTACGACTAATAGTTGTCCTGTTTTACAGGTTCTCCCACCTGAGCTGTGGACCTCTGCAGCTCCTCCAGACTTACCATGGGCCTCTTGGCTGCTTCTCTGATTAATGCTCTCCTTGCCCGGCCTGTCAGTTTAGGTGGACGGCCATGTCTTTGTATGTTTGCAGTTGTGCCATACGCTTTCCATTTTCGGATGATGGATTGAACAGTGCTCCGTGAGATGTTCAAGGCTTGGGATATTTTTTTATAACCTAACCCTGCCTTAAACTTCTCCACAACTTTATCCCTGACATGTCCGGTGTGTTCCTTGGCCTTCATGATGCTGTTTGTTCACTAAGGTTCTCTAACAAACCTCTAAGGGCTTCACAGGACAGCTGTTATACTGAGATTAAATTACACACAGGTGGACTATTTACTAATTACCGTATATACTCGAGTATAGGCCAACCCAAATATAAGCCGAGGCCCCTAATTTACCACAAAAAAACTGAGAAAAAGTTTTTACCCGAGTATAAGCTGAGGGTGAAAAATGCAGCAGCTACTGTAAGTGGAAAAGAGGGTCAGCAAATGCCCATCTGCAGCTGCATGTCTCCCTGTGTCCTGTACAAACCCCCCTGTGTCCATTGCAGCCTACCTGTGCCGATCTGCATCCCCTGGGTCCTGTGAATGCCTCCCTGTGCGATCTGCCACCTGTGTGCACCATTGCAGTCTTGTGCCGGTCGTTAGATGCCTCCTTGTTCGTCCTGTGTCCCCCATTGCTGATCCTGCCGATCAGTGTGTAAGGCGCCATTCCACATTCAAAAGCCGCGCCTCCTCCTCGTCCGTGATAGGAGGAACACTCTGTTTTCCCAGCAGTCAGTGTTCAGTGTTCCGCCTATCACGGACATCCTCTCATCCTCGTCCATGAGATGAGAATGACAGGACGTCCGTGATAGGTGGAACACTGCACACTGACTTACTGCTGGGAAAATTTGTGTTCCTCCTATCACGGACAGGGAGGAGGAGGAGGCGCGACTTTTGAACACTGCCGTCTGTCTGCATGACACGTTGTTCATGTAGGCAGACGGCGGTGACTCGAGTATAAGCCGAGGGGGGCACTTTCAGCCCTAAAAAATGTGCTGAAAATCTTGGCTTATACTCAAGTATATACAGTATATAGGAAAAAAGGGGGAGAATGGGAGCCTGGGGACAGTTGCTGAGGCTGACCAAATATACACTCTGACCCACAAGGGTTTTTAGATGGACTATCTGGGTACTGAAACACAATAATAATTTTAGGGTAGAAATTATATAATTTATTACATATAAAAGACATACATAGGTCTCAATATTAAAATTCAAAACAATGTACAAATACTGAAAGGTTTCTCCAAAAAGTATCTGATGATGGAATTTTCTCACATTAACCAGTCCTCTACTAGTTTCACGGTACATAGCCCGCTTCGTCAGGAGGAATAATCTAAAAAACAAGTAATATAATAAGACACAAGAAAAATTACAGAATATACAAAAGCATATTAACAAACGTATTACTCAGCAGTAGCACTAAGAAATTGCTTACACAGCAGATCCACAGCTATGTATGATCCCCAGCTACTCAATAGGTTCCTCCCATGGCAGGCATGGGGGATTTGTATGGAGAATGAGTCCAGATAAGAATAGAAATATAGATATCCAATAGTTGGTGGGGTGGTACCCATAAAAATAATGAATAGTGCACCGGAGAGGGGAGGGATAGTGTGGAAGGAAAGGAAAGGCAGGAAGGGGGAGAGAGGGAAAAGAAAGAAGGTATGTGGAAGGGGAGGAACAAAGGATGAAAAGGGGGAGGGGAGGAAGGGGAAGAAACAAGGAGGGGAGAGAGGATAAAAAGGGAGGGGGACAACCTGGTGTATTGAACTCCGGAATGACTCACTGATTACCCTTACCTGTTCCACTCCCTCTGCCTTCTCACACGTTTCTCTCTTCTCCTTCTTTTCTACGCCTCCCTTGGCGAGACTGGTGGGGGCACACGTTAAGGGACTACTTAACCCTTGACTCGTGCAGACACCTCTTTTGGTTTATAAATATATATATTTTTTTTTTCAGGCCCCAACTTACTGGTACATAGAGTCTCGGGCAGACCCTGTTAGGCATTTTTCAGGGGTTCCCTCTCTTGGGTGTCAGCAAGATCCCTAACGGGGCACTTAGGAACCTGGGACCTCCTGGGCCTATACTGCTATTGACGCTAGTTGATATTAGACGGAGCCATGTACTATTTTGCACCTTAGCTTGCACTCCCACATCCATGCTTACTGACTGTTACTATTCTAATACATTACTTACTGCTATACTCTGTTACTTTCACTGTTTGACCTTGTGATTACCTGCGTGTATTTACAAGCCTGTCTCTACTTTGTTATTGCAAAAAATTTTCAATAAAATTGTTTAAACCAAAAAAAAAAAAAAAAGGGAGGGGGGAGGTGGAGAAGGGAGGAGTTGGGGAGAGGGAAAAGGGAGGAAAAGGGGGACAGGAAAAAAGGGGGAGGGAAGGGTGGAAGGAGAAGGCAGGTGGGGGGAGGGGAAAGGGAACAGGGAGATAGGGGAAGGTGGGGGGAAGTGGGGGGAAGGGGCCTCTCCCCCCCCCCCTTAAAGAGGCTATCACTGATTAAGGCCTGCCTGGCCTGCCTTGAAGGTCTGAGGGTGGGATCACTTCTGTTCTGCTGAGCACAAGCAAAACTCATGAGTTTCAACTTTTTTTTTCTCTTTCACCTGAATCCCAGTAACCCAAAATTGCCAAATCCCACTACTTAATTTTATATACGTAAAAAAAATACATCAAATACCCTTTTTCTATTCGTCCAATCACAGTGCCCAGTGCAGCAGCTGTCACTCAGATCATGTGAATCCAGAAGTCCTAGGATGTTCTATAGACAAGTTTTAAACTGAAAACATACTAACACTGGGAATCAAATAGCATTTCTGTAACATTTCACGTTTTCATGATTCTCTGAAATAAACCGACTCGGTGAGGAGGAACTCTTCCAAATCATAAGCCACCTCAGCCAAAAATGTCAAAGCCTTTGCAACACACTATACTAATGAACCATGGCGTTTGGAATACAAATGAGATATGCCCACAGGGACAGACAAATCAATGTAATAATTATGGCATATCGCCCCTTGCCGAGCCTCTGTAACTTTTGATTGACTTCTGCGGCAGCATAAGTATTTATCCCCTAACGCAGATTTCTTCTCACCTCCAAGGGTTTGTGTATAAAAGAATGAATACTCTCCCCAGAACAGGGGTTTCTGGTTGTCTTGCTGCAACTTCTGTGGTCTCTGAACATATGTTCTACCTTCAATGAATATTTTTGGAGATCAGCACCGCTCGTAAAACTATTGGCTCTCATTCCCTGTCTTTACAGAAAATCAAATGTCAACACCATTCCATTCTTTTTATGGATGTGTTTGATTTATTGCCAAAACAGTTAAACATGCACTCATTAAATGCTTAATCTATTTCATCCAAAAACATATTTTAAAAATAACCCAGGAAAATCAGTTATGGCGTTTAAAACACGGACACTGATATCATTCTATAAATGGTATTCGTTAAAAATTTGCTCATACTGTTCCATATCCCGTTGTTTTTTTTTTTTCAAATTGTTGAATAGCTTTGTTGTCACATAATCCACCATACCCATCCAACAATACTTCACGTATACATACCTTTGGTTACCTGTCCAACAGCAATAGTACAGTGAACTACAGGCTCAAAGTTGACCTCATTGGACATTATACAGGTCTGTTTGTAGGACAAAACTCCTTAAAATATTTGTAATGAGTTGAAGTCATACAATTGTAATTTCTTCCAGGTTTTCTGGTGTATTGAACATCTTACTACTCTTGCTGCCATTGTACCTTCATTCCCGTGCTACAGTTAGTTAAAGAGAAGCAGTTGTATATTATTATAACTGTATGGTAACAAGTATCTGAAAGTAATTTAAAAGAAAAAACTTTTCATACCTCCCTAAGACAGAATACAGTAAGTTACCCATAGAATGTTTTAAAGAGGATCTGCACCCGCCACCCCCGTTTTTTTTTTTTTTTTTTCATTTTATTTCACCCCGCCCGCCCCTTACTTTAAGGTGGTATCAGCAGATTTCAGATACTCACCCATCCAGTGGATCCAGCGATGTCACGCTGAGATCCTCTCATAGCTGGCCACAGCTCTGTCCTGCGCTGCCATGTTCTTTCTGATGTCATTGAGAGGTCTACCGACTCTTCCCGATGACCCTCCGAAAGACCCACCCTCTCTTACTTTTTTGAATGGAAAGCTATGCCTCCTGGGATATGTGAGGTGAATATCTCAGGAGGCACCGTGAGCAGTGTGCATGTCATTCGCGTAAGGTGACTGACGTACATGGGGAGGTGGGGTCGGACATTTTTTATCAAAAAAGTGAAAAAAAAAAAAAAAGAAATGTATGCGTATGTAAAGCATTACGTACAGAAGGTAGAAGGTGGGGGGGGGGGGGGGGGGAGTGGAGGGAAGTAGTGAAAGAGGGTGAAGGTCCACTTTAAGTTCATGGTCTAAGCTGGGACATAGTCATGCACAGGTACTGTGTTGCAGATGTCTGCTCATCCCTACTCACAGAAACCTGCTCCAGCCTCAAAGTACATCCCTTTCTGGCAACCTCACCTTTTACAGTGTATCCCTCCCCAGCCACCTAATAATCCGTTCACAACAGCTGCAGCAGAACTTGGTGAGGAAAAAGCCTGGTTCAATCTCAAGTAGCTACAGATGGACCAGGAAAAATGCATAGGAAGCCAGCAGAGGAGACCCTGATGCCATCAAAGTGACAACTGTCACTACCTTGCTAACAACAGCTGTGCCACCTATTCCCACTTCTAGTCTGCCAAAGATACTGCACAATTATTGTTATCATTACTTGACAGTTCCTGCTGTCACTGTTCCATAGTCCCCACTCCACAGACCCTGCTGTTCCCACTCCACAATCCCTCTTATGTCCATTCTATAGTCTGGGAAAAATACATTACACATTCTTTGCAGACTTAATTCACAATCACCTCTACCTGGCAAACAGCATTTACTCCTCGTCCCTTTTATGAATCATCTAATCACAACTCATCCTTATCTGTATTAATTTGAAATAACCAGCACCACGGCAAAATGCTACCCCAATCACAGTGCACTTACACCTGCAAAAGCGTATTTACCCCTCACTTCTATATGATAATCTATATGTTGAGTTGTCACCATAACGGGAGTATCAGTAACATATTTCAACAGGGCGGGTTGTTTTGGTGACAGCCAGGGTATTCCCCACACTTCGGAGAGATTTCCTAACACTTCTTGAATTTACATAATAGGAAGTGAAGAAAAATCTCCGCAATTGGACACATGAAAATACAACTAGAGAGAGGTTGTAAACCTTCCTTACATGATCCAAAAAGAAAAAAGTTATTGTTTTAAATATAGTGGTGCCCTTCAGGAAATGTTGCTTTGAGATCCCATGGCAGTTTATGGTGTGATCTCAGCTGAGGCGGAGGTTCTGATAGGATGGTTAGGATTGCTTTAAAACTGAGCCTTACTTTTAGTGTAGCACAGTCTGGGCTGGACTGGGACAAAAATTTGGCCCTGGACTTCATCCAGACCGGCCCACTTTAGTTTTGCAAACACGCACAAAAACAGTATATAAACTATACGCAATTGCGCAAAAAAAAAAAAGTAAAAACATTCCAGCGTAAGTATAAGCTGCTTTTTTTTTTTTAAACCACTTCAGCCCCGGAAAGGATTTGTCCTCTTAATGAACAGGCCATTTTTTGTGATACGGCACTGCGCCGCTTTAACTGACAATTGCGCGGTCGTGCGACGTTGTACCCAAACAAAATTGCAGTGCACAGGTTAATATAGTGTTCCCTGATTGGGCCTAGGTTGGAGCCATGCTTTGAGGAGAGTTTACTTAAGCAACTCAGAGAGGTAAGAACACATGGAGAGGTAAGCTGACAGACAAACATTACTGCGGATCCATGACATGTGCTCAGGCATGAGCTCGCGCAGCCATTAATTTGAGCCCCCCCAGGGATCTGCAAGGTGTCTGCGAGCGGTCCTTGCAATGTCCACAGCTGATCCAAGTGCAGACTACAGAGTCCCCCCTGAGTCCCCTCCCTCCTCCTCTTGTGTATGACACAGACATATGACGGAGGTTGCGTTTAAATTCTTCGGCGGCACTATAACAGAGTCCTGCCTCCTACACCGACTCCTCCTGTGATAGAGGGAAGTTACACTGACTTACCTTACACCTACACTGACCTACCTGATTCCTACTTCCTGCACTACTCGCACTCCCCCTCCCATCCCCGACACAGTGTGATGTAAATCGGGAGATCCATCCTCCTTACCTCTTCATGGCCTCATCGTCCATCTCACCATGGCTCTTCTTAGCACTGTGCAGGGAGTATTGTTTAGGAGTCCTCACCAGGCGCCATTCAGCAGCTCCTTGATGTCCCCCACTGGGAGGTCAGCTAGCAGGCACTGCACATCTCCCAATACTCCCATGATCTCCACCAAGCCCCCCCCCCCCCCTCTGCTGTACTCACACACAGGCTGCACCAGAGGGACACGCTGGAGCAAAGGAGTCCGGGGGCTGGCGCTGTTCAGGTATTACTGTGAGGAGAAGTGACATCGGGGAGCTCAGTGGGATGTGCACCTGCAGCGGATGTGTTCTCAGGACAGCCAGCACTGAACGGGGTTCATACTGGCCAGAAGAGGCCATTACACGCCTGGGGCTTCACTGGGACAGAGGCCGTGGCTGCGCCCTAGGTGGTAGTGAGCCCTAGGTGAATGCCTAGTGGCAGTACTGGCCCTGTTTCCATCAGCCACCATCACAGAGACCCAATGATGATGTCACTGGGTCTAAAAATAAAGTATGTAATGAAAATGGAAAGGTTTAATTAATAATTTATTTAACATGTTGATGAGGAGAGTGGGGAGGAACCTGGGAAGGCAAAATATAAGCAGATTAAATGCCAACTTTTAGAAAATTTGCTGTTCACACAGGTCTAGAATGCATACCTACAAATAGGGCTCTTTCAGACAAGTGGTATTGTTTACCACAGTTCATCGCTTTTTAGAGGAAGGTGTAGCAACAGCTGGTAGGTATTCAGAATGCGATACGGCTTCCTCCTGCCATCTATATATTTTAATTTTTTTTGTTTCTTTTTCATTAGCCGAACAGCAAATTTACATTGCCGGACAGTGCCACCTGTAAAATTCTGCAGCCTGAGTTAAAATTGCCATAAAGGATTGTGGCCATGGCATGTGTACGCCCTATCAGGCTGTAATGTTAAAATTTTAGACACATGTTTTTACTGCCCTCGGTCACCAGGTTGAAAGAGCCCATAGGAAAATGATAATGAAAAAAGTAACTTATGCCCCGTACTCACGGTCGGATTTTCCGACGGAAAATGTCCTATCGGACCATGTTGTCGGAAATTCCGACCGTGTGTGGGCTCCATCGGACTTTTTCCGTCGGAATTTCCGACAGAAAAAGTTTGAGATCCTGCTCTCAAATTTTCCGACAACAAAGTCCTATCGGACTTTTTCCGATCGTGTGGCGCGAATTCCGACGGACAAAGTGCCACGCATGCTCAGATCACATTACAAGACCAAAGCTATTAGCTAGTAGCCTCTACGTAGTCCCGTCGTACGCAACGAACGTCACCACGTTCAGGATGATCGGATTTTCCGACAACTTTGTCCGACCGTGTGTATGCAACACCAGTGTCGGACAAAATCCGTCGGAAAAAATCAGACGGATTTTGTGGTCGGAATTTCCGACCGTGTGTACGGGGCATTACTGTGGATGTAAAATTCACATAGAGAATTGCCGTCCAGTAAACAACGCTGGAATAAATCAGTGCGATGAAATTGCCAGTAGAGAGTTTATTTTGCAGCACTGAGCCCTTTGATTCATTTCTCACCAGTAATACTATCTACATGCAGTTTGTATGTTCTGGCCATATTTGTTTTAGTTTTGTATTTGCTTCTGTTTAAAAAATGAATTGTTTTCTATCTGAAATGACTGTAGTACGAAATTGTCTGACGGTGCTAGGGACATATAATTTGGTGTTAGGGACATATAATTCTGCATGCCCCATAGTGCATAAAATCTATCAATAGGCAATAATGTTAAAAAAAAAAAAAAAATGAAAAATGCAGTTTCCCTTTAAATAATGTTTATATTAAAACATCCATAATGATACATTTAAAAGGTTCACAGAAAATATTCAACAATCTTTAGACTGTGGATTATTTTATGTTTCTTTCACATCAATTTAAGCGTTTCCTGCTGCTTAGAAGACACAACACATATAGAATTATATAAATTCCTATAAAAATATGTAAACAATAAGACAGCTTAAAAAATAGTTAAGCAGAAAAAAAAAAAAAGAATGGCAGTGCGCAGTTCATCACAAAGTTCTAATAGCTTCTAATTGTAAGGATTTATTGTTGTTCTATTATTATTTTAGCAGATGCCCCAGCTCACCAGCGCAGATGTATTGAAATTGATAGATGCATTAAAAATAACATATTTTTCATGTGAGCAGCTGCTAAGTTCTGACTAATGTATCATAAAAATTATGGGCAGCATCTCTGCTAACATCTGTTGCAATCTTTGTTTTGTCTGTTCTAAATTATTTACATGAAATCTTTTCTCTAGAATGTGCATGTTAACCAGCCTCCTATGCAGGCTGCTTCCACCTTCTTTGGACCCAGTATTTTTTGAACCCCTCGATAACTGCAACTGCCTTCCCAGCAAGGAGCAGACGAATTTAGAAACTGTATCTGCGTTTAAAATGCAAATGATCAAGGTTGGAAAATGTAACAGTTTTCCCAGGAGTAATTAAATTTGACTATGCTGGTAATGGAGCAGGTTTTAGTCTAGGTTCACATCTATGCGGCTGTGCTTGATGCGTTTTTCAGGCACTTTTTTCAGTGCATTTTGCGCTTTTAAACCAGCGGTTTTATGCGTTTTTGAATGCAGTTTTCATGCATTTTGCGAGTTAACATTTTTTCTCTTTTTTTCTTTAAACGCACTGTAAAACACACTGTATATAGCTGGTTGCTAAGGAGGGGGCCGGGAAGCTGGATGCTGCATCCTTAGCAACTGATGAGTCATCAGCTGTCAGCGGGTTAAATAAAAAAAATATATAAATTTGCCGGCAAAGAAATTTGCAAAAAAAATAGCGTGGGGTTCCCCCCAGATCTATACCAGGCCCTTCAGGTCTAGTATGGATTCGGAGGGGACCCCCCACACCAAAATCTATACCAGACCCTTATCCTAGCAATGCCGCCTGGCAGGTCAGGAAAGGGAGGAGCTAAGCGAGCGCCCCCCCCCCCTCCTGAACCATACCAGGCCACATGGCCTCAACATGGGGGGGTGGGTGCTTTGGGGCATGGGGGACTCTGCACCCCCAACGCCAAAGCACCTTGCCCCCATGTTGATGAGCACAAGGGCCTCTTCCAGACAAACCTATCCGGTGGTTGTCATGGTCTCCGGGCGGGGGGGCTTATCAGAATCTGGAAGCCCCCTTTAAGAAGGGAGCCCCCAGATCCCGGCACCCCTATGTGAATGTTGTCGCCCGCTCTCTGCCGACTCTTATATAGCAATGGGGCATGGCCATCCGATGACATCACCCGGAGAGCCTTGTCAAAAGGGACGGGGTGAGGTCATGGAATGGCCACGCCCCATTGCTATATAAGAGTCGGCAGAGAGCGGGCGACAACAAAACAGATGAAGACATCAATAGACCAAGAGCTTTTTTATTTTTTTAGGGTGTAACCGGTGGTGAGGAAGAAGAGCCCCCCCTGCCCCAAAGCACGCACCCCCCCACGTTGAGGGAATGCAGCCTGGTATGGTTCAGGAGGGGGCGGGGGGGCGCTCACTTGTCATCTCCCTTTCCTGACCTGCCGGGCGGCATGCTCGGATAAGGGTCTGGGATGGATTTGGGGGGGGGCACAATTTTTTTTTTAACATTTTGGCGTGGGGGAGTACCCTCCGAATCCATACTAGACCTGAAGGGCCTGGTATGGACCTGTGGGAGAACCCCATGCCGTTTTTTTAACAACTTTTTTTTTTTTTTTTGCCGGCAATTTTTTATTTTATTTTTACATTCAGCTTTTAGCGGGGAACCCCGCTGAAAGCTGATGACTCATCAGTGGCTAAGGATGCGGCGGCCGGCTTCCCGACCCCCGCCTTAGCAACCGCAAAACACATAAAAAAATCGCATCTGGTGCAGCTCCATTGAAGTCTATTAGCTGCAAATCTCAGGAAACAGTCCCCGCCTCTTTCCAAAAATGCATCGGCCGCAATACACATACTGTAGATGTGAACTAGTACCATAGGAAACCATGTTAAATGGACTGTAGTGCGTTTCTGCAAACGGCAAAACGCACAAAAAAATGCATAGGTGTGAATGTTGGGTTATAAAGACATTACAGTGCTTCCACTGTCCACGATTGTGCGCATTTGACTTCTCTTGTTAGCGATGGTCTGGTGAAGATTGTGTTGGAGAATCCGTTTGATAATGGCAAGTTTATCATTTTTGTGCATAAATGAACAGATATTCATGTGAGTTTGAATAATATCCATTGGATTGGGCAAAGAATGGTATTGCCTTTAATTAGCCTAAAGCTGGCAAATTAATCAGAGCTTTCAAACTCTCAATTCCAGCAATTGATGCTATAAAATGGTGGTTTTGATCAACTGCAGGGGTTGAAATGGCCTGAATCAATTCAATCTTTCAATAAATTTGTATTTCAATTCGATCTTTCAATTATTATTTTATTATTATACACGATTTATATAGCGCCAACAGTTTATGCAGCACTTTACAATGTATAAGGGGGACAACACAATTACAGTACAATACAGAAGGTACTGGAGGGCTCTGCTCGTAGAGCTTACATTCTAAGCCCCTGTACACGCGGTCGGAAATTCCAACCACAAAATCCGTCTGATTTTTTCCGACGGATTTTGTCCGACACTGGTGTTGCATACACACGGTCGGACAAAGTTGTCGGAAAATCCGATCATTCTGAACATGGTGACGTTCGTTGCGTACGACGGAACTACTTAGAGGCTAGTAGCCAATAGTCTCGTAATTTGATCTGAGCATGCGTGGCATTTTGTCCGTCGGAATTCTCTACACACGATCGGAAAAAGTCTGATCGGATTTTGTTTTCGGAAAATTTGAGAGCAGGATCTCAAATTTTCCGATGGAGCCCACACATGGGCGGATTTTCCGACAACGTGGTCCAATCGGACATTTTCCGTCGGAATTTCTGACCGTGTGTACAAGCATAAAGGGACGGGGTGGTGGTACAAAAGGTAATAGCTGCAGAGAATGATTTGATGGGGGTTTCAATAAATTGTATTGAAGCTGTCAACTTATTGTAAAGTTATGACGTCACAGTCAACTGAATAATGGTTTCCGATCAAACTTGCGAGTGAAAGAGTGCTTGGTTCTTGGTGATCACTTGCAATCGTATTTCCAGTTAGAAACATAGAAAAGTGACTGCAGAAAATGGACAGAGTAGTCCATTGAGTCTGTCTGTGTTTTTTTATACACTTTTTTTTGCATTTAACTTTTTTGTCTGTTTGCACGTTTGAAGCCATTTACCGTTGAATGGCTCACTACCTCTGCTGGAAGGTTACTCCAAGCATCAACTACCCTTTCAGCAAAATAATACTGAAAGTTCTCAAATTGAATGAACATCGCCATGTGTATGACAAACAGCAAGTTTCAGATCATTTCAACAAGGTTGTACAAAAGCAGCCAAATAGTTTCAGGCTTACCTTGGGAAAGGTGATTACCCCTGAAACATTGGCAGGTCTCATTTTCACTTCTATAAACTGTATTCAACTTCTGTTCCATGTGTCTCTTTTTTTTTTTTTTTTAACTATACATGTGTTCTGCTTTGTTCTGCTACTGTATATGCTGGTATTTTATCTTTTGTTTTATTGACAAATTTCTGTCATTCCATTGGGCTGTATTGCACTATCCTACACAAGTTCACACATAGATGAAACCATATTCTATCAGTGTATTTTTGGAGAATACCTTGGTATATATATATATATATATATATATATATATATATATACTAAACGGTTCAAGCACTACCCCTCTTAACATATCTTCATATACAGTGGGGAAAATAATTATTTGATCCCCTGCAGATTCTGTAAGTTTGCCCACTTACAAAGAAATGAAGGGTCTATAATTTTTATCATAGGTGTATTTTAAATGATAGAGACAGGATATCAACTAAAAATCCAGAAAAAACACATAAAACAAATGCTATAAATTAACCACTTGCCGACTGGGCCATAGCTACAGTGTGGTCGGATAACTCTGGGAGGCTGTCATATGACGGCCTCCCAGAATCGCGCGCACTTGGGACATCTTCGTGACCGCTGAGTCTCCCAGACCCGGGGTAAAGGGCCAATGACAACGGCCCTTTACCATGCAGTCACACCATCCAATGATGGTTTAATCACTTGTAAACAAACAGGAGCTTCTCCAGTTCGGCTCCTCCCCTCTCTTCACGCCGATCGATACAGCGTGCGAGGAGGGGTTGGAGCCGGGTGCAGCCGTGCTGTGGGCTGGATCTGAAGTTCCCACAGTGCTGATCTGTGCCCAGCCATGTCTCATCCATCCATTCATCCATGCTCCATCCATGGCTCATCCATCCTTCCATCCATACTTCATGTGTGCTCCATCCATGGCTCATCATCCATCCATCCATGCTCCATGCGTGATCCATCCATGCTCCATCTGTGCTCCATCCATAGCTCATCCATCCATCCGTGCTCCATCCATGGCTCATCCATCCATCCATGCTCCATCCATACTCCATCCATGGCTCATCCATCCATCCATGCTCTATTCATGGCTCATCCATTCGCATTCATGGCTCATTTATCCGCATTCATGGCTCATCCATCAAAAATCATGACTCATCCATCCCCATCCATGGCTCATCCATCCCCATCCATGGCTCATTCATGCTCACCCATCCCCATCCATGGCTCATTCATGCTCATCCGTGCCACATCAGTGATCATCCGTGCCACATCAGTGATCATCCATGCCACATCCATGCCACATCAGTGCTCATCCGTGCCACATCCATGCCACATCAGTGATCATCCGTGCCACATCCATGCCACATCAGTGCTCATCCGTGCCACTTCAGTGCTCATCCATGCTACATCAGTGATCATCCATGTCACATTCATGCCACATCAGTGATCATCCATGCCACATCAGTGCTCATCCGTGCCACATCATTGCTCATCCGTGCCACATCCATGCCACATCAGTGCTCATCCGTGCCACATCAGTGCTCATCCGTGCCAGATCCATGCCACATCAGTGCTCATCCGTGCCACATCCATGCCACATCAGTGCTCATCCATGCCACATCAGTGCTCATCTGTGCCACATCCATGCCACATCAGTGCTCATCCATGCCACATCAGTACTTATCCATGCCACATCAGTACTCATCCATGCCACATCAGTGCTTATCAGTGCCACATCAGTACTCATCTGTGCCACATCCATGCCACATGAGTTCTCATCCGTACCAAATACATGCCACAGCCGCGCCATATCAGTTCTCGTTTGTGCCACATCCATGCCACCTCTTTTCTCATCCATGTCACATCAGTGCTCATCTGTGCCACATCCATGCCACTACAGTGCCCATCAGTGCCACTACAGTGCCCATCAGTGTCTCATAAAAGTGTAATAGGTAGTCAAATTAGATTTTAAATTGATGCCCTTAGAACACCTGATGGTGCTCCCTGCATTTTGGGCCTCTGTATGTGGCGAGGCTGTGAAAGTCTCACATGTGGTATCGCCATACTCAGGAGTAGCAGAATGTATTTTGGGGTGTAATTTTTGCTATGTACATGCTATGTGTTGGAAATATCTTATAAATGGACAGAAAATTTTTTTTTTCATTTTATTTCCACATTTTCAAAAAACTTGTTAAAAAAATTACATGTTCAAAAGACTCATAATGCCTCATAGATTATACGTTGGGGTGTTTACTTTCCAAAATGGGGTCATTTTGTGGGCGTTTTCATTGTCCTGCTGCTCCATGACCTTCAAAAGTGTAAGAGGTAGTCTAGAAATGATATGTGTAATTTAAGCTCCTAGAATGCCTGAAGGTTCTCCCTGTATGTTGGGCCTCTGTATGTGGCCAAGCTGCAGTGGCGGAATTATAGGGGTCGCCAAGATCGCCATGGCGACCGGGCCCCTTGCTGCAGGGGGCCTTTGAGGCCCCCAAGTACTCGTTGATAGGAGGGGAGGCTGTGAGGAGCTCCCCGATCGTCAGCCAAATTGTAATCTGTGCAGGGAGCTCCTCACATACCTCGTGTGCTGTGCTGTGCTGTGCTCTTTGTCTCCCCCTACAGTGCAGTACCCGGCAGGAAGAAGGTAAATGTCTGCCGTTTTTAAAAAAAAGACTATCTACTGTATGTGTTTATATGTGTGTGTGTGGGGTGTGTGCATGCATGTGTGTGTGTGTGTGTGTGTGTGTGTGTGTGGTGTGGGGGGGGGGGGGGGGGGTGTGCATCATGTTGGAAGCAGAGGATGATGTGGGTGAGTGATTAGTGTCCAGCTACACAATGCTATAACTGATATCAGTGCTGTGCAGGGCGGGCAGTGTGTCTGCTCTCTTTATGTTTCTTCTGCTGGTGACCACCCTGGAAAACTCTCCCTTCCACCAGCAGTCAGCAGCTGCAGGAAGAAAATACAGACAATCAGTTCTAGTAAATGCGCCCCCCCCCCCCGTTCCCACCATCCCTGTGCTGAGGTCCCGAGTCTGTACACCCGCTGTGCCCAGTATGAGGGGTTCCCACCATCCCTGTGCTGAGGTCCCGGGTCTGTACACCCGCTGTGCCCAGTATGAGGGGTTCCCACCATCCCTGTGCTGAGTTCCCAGGTCTGTACCCCCGCTGTGCCCAGTATGAGGGGTTCCCACCATCCCTGTGCTGAGTTCCCAGGTCTGTACCCCCGCTGTGCCCAGTATGAGGGGTTCCCACCATCCCTGTGCTGAGTTCCCGGGTCTGTACCCCTGCTGTGCCCAGTATGAGGGGTTCCCACCATCCCTGTGCTGAGTTCCTGGGTCTGTACACCTGATGTGCCCATTATGAGGGGTTCCCATTGATAGGTTGCACTGATGGGGGTGGCACTCAGTGCCCATGGGCACTGATAGGTGCCTTGATTATCTGTGTATATATCCCTATGTACATGGCCGGCCTAGAGCACACATCAGTCAGGGGCGCAGTACCAATGCCCCCCCACCACCTCCAGGCTCAATAACTGACTCTGCCCCCCCAAAATGGTAGCAATCTATAAAAAGGTGGGGTATACATGGGCAGGGCAAAGGGGGTGGAGTCAAAGGGGGCGGCAAAATGAGGTTTCGCCTAGGGTGTCAAAAATGCGGCGGCATTTGATGGGCACAGTGGTGGCGTTTGGTACAGTGGCTGCATTTGATGGGCGCAGTGGCGACATTTGATGGGCACAGTAGTGGCGTTTGATGGTACAGTGGCTGCATTTGATGGGCGCAGTGGCGACATTTGATGGCACAGTGGCGACATTTGATGGCACAGTGGTGGCGTTTGATGGTACAGTGGCTGCAATTTCTGAATTTTTCAGTTTGCTTGCGCCCCCCTAAATGAGGGGCAAAATGAGGTTTCGCCTAGGGTGTCAAAAATCCTTGCACCAGCCCTGTGTGCATGTGTGTGCATGCATGTGTGTGGGGGTGTGCATGCATGTGTGTGTGTGAGGGTGTGTGTGTGTGGGGGGGGTGCATGCATATGTGTGGGGGTGTGCATGCATGTGTGTGGGTGTGCGAGTGGGCGGTGGGGATTCACAGCGGCGGCATTTGATGGCACAGTGGCGGCATTTGATGGCACAGCGGCGGCATTTGATGGGCACAGTGGTGGCGTTTGATGGTACAGTGGCTGCATTTGATGGGCGCAGTGGCGACATTTGATGGGCACAGTGGTGGCGTTTGATGGTACAGTGGCTGCATTTGATGGGCGCAGTGGCGACATTTGATGGCACAGTGGCGACATTTGATGGCACAGTGGTGGCGTTTGATGGTACAGTGGCTGCAATTTCTGAATTTTTCAGTTTGCTTGCGCCCCCCTAAAAATTTGGGGCACCAGCTGTCACTGGTTTATGTGTGTGTGTATATATATATGTGTGTGTTTTTATATAAAAATGAAGAAATCGGTTCCTTTATATGCAGCCACCCACTTGTGACCGGGCCCTGGTGTTCCAACATCGGGCTCGGGGGGGGGGGGGGGGCCGCCAGGGTTTCTTGCATCGGGGCCCTGAGGGTTCTAGTTACACCACTGCCAAGCTGTGTAAAATTCTCACACATGTGGTATCGCCATACTCAGGAGGAGTAGCCGAATGTGTTTCGGGGGTGTAATTTGTGGTATGCGTATGCTGTGTGAGAGAAATAACCCGTTAATATGACAATTTTGTTAAAAAAAAAAAAACTTCACATGCACATGTATGTGCAGGCAACCCAAAAACACACAGATATGCACAGGACACAAAATCTTGCTGCTTGCAGATTTTGAGGCAGAGTAGTGTAAAGGGGCCCTAAATGGTCCTGTTCCTTCCCCCAGCTAAGCAGATGGGGCCCAGGGAAGTTTTTTGTAATTACTGCAGACCATGAGGTTACTCAGCACTGTCCCAAAGTATTTTTAATTTATAGTCCTGTTCCTGTCCCCATTTACTTACTGAATTGACAGAAAATACTGGAATGGCTGAACAGACTTAGGGTTCATTTACACACGTGGTGCCCTCTGAAGAGCAATCCACATTTGGATTGCTCTTCAGAAGGCATTTGACAGGCAGGGAGGAGGTGTTATATCGCTCCCTCACTACATTCGATTAAATGGGTTGGGTTAAGCGAGCAGTAGTTAGGGTTGCCACCTTTCCAAGATTCACCCGGATAGTTTGGGTTTGAATCATGTGTCCACTCCCATACTGATGGCATCCACTACTCTACTTATACCATCCAATGCCCTTCTGAGACTGTCCACTGTCTACTTTTAAGGTAGGCTAAGTTCATATATTTACAGTGACACTTGTTTTTTTAATCTATGAATATTTTATAGATGCAAGAATGTTTTTGTTTTATTTAACCATACCACATTAAGCCCCTCCCACTGTTAACGCAATTTGGACACACCCACTGTTCGCCACGGCACACATTGCACGCAACGTTACTACTCTCCTTGGACACCCAACAGTGCCCCAGGTCTTTTAGAATCCTATAGTGCAGGGGTGTCAAACTCAATTTCATCGTGGGCCACATCAGCATTATGATTGTCCTCAAAAGGGCCGGTTGTATCTGTAAGATTAGATTTCCAGCGCATCCCCTCCCCTTACATTAGATGTCAAGACTAGAGCCACCCCACCATCAGAAGTTGAGTCCACTACTCTCCCTAACATCACAGTGCACCCCCTTTCCTTATGCTGCTGCTGGGAAGAAGCTGGATGCATTTCTTGAAAACAGAAAGTAGGGGTTTGGAGGAGAACCAGAGGAGGACTGGAGCTCTCCTGCAGCTGCAGGAGAGGTGTGAGGGCCACATGAAATGGCCTGGAGGGCCAGATTCGGCCTGTGGGCCTTGTGTTTGACACCTGTGCTATAGTGTGTACTACAAAAAAAAAACTACAACATTTCTGTGTAAAACTAAACTGTTTGGGTTTGGCTTGAAGAAAAGGTAGCAACCCTAAGCCTGAACCATTGATACAAGGTAGGATGGATTCATGCTTTCATGTTGTTTACACCAAATTCTGATCCTACCATCTGAATGTCGCAGCTGAAATCAAAACTCCTCAGACCAGGCAACATTTTTCAAATCCTCTATTGTCCAATTTTGGTGAGCTTGTGTGAATTGTAGCCTCAGTTTCCTGTTCTTAGGTGACAGAAGTGGCACCTGGTGTGGTCTTCTGATGCTGTAGCCCATCTGCTTCAAGGTTCGATGTGTTGTGCATTCAGAGATGGTATTCTGCATACCTTGGTTGGAACGCGTGGTTATTTGAGTTACTGTTGCCTTTCTATGATCTCGAACCAGTCTGACCATTTTCCTCTGACCTTTGACATCAACAAGGCATTTTCATCCACACAACTGCCGCTCACTGGATATTTTCTCTTTTTCTGACTATTCTCTGTAAATCCTAGAGTTGGTTGTGTGTGTGAAAATCCCAGTAGATCAGCAGTTTTTTCAAGCATAAGTTCACCTTTGTCACTTTTTTTCTAGATTCCAGCCCCCCTATGTACCAATATAGCATTCATGTGCTTCATTTGCACAAATGTCAAAGCTTTCCATTAAATCTACAGACATTTACCTCACTTGTCCTCATCCATGTTTCCAAACGTATCCATTGCTTCTGCCTTACTTCCTGGCCAGGCTTTAGGTCATGACACAGGAAGGAGTTGACCAGCTGACCTCATTAGCACACACCCTGCATCATCCACCCTCCTACCTACCCACCCATTCCCAGCTGCATGTTTTTTAAATTAAATGCAATCAACCGTCTCACTAAATACACAATATACAATCAGATTGCATAGTGTATGGCCATCTTTATACAAGAAGGGAGTGGATAGAAACACTCAGCTGTCAAGCCCCATTCATATCTCTGCATAGTGGAAATTTGCATTCCCACATGCGAGATGGGGATGAGTTTTGGAGCATTTTCACTAATCACACATAGGGCAGCCCACCCACCTGAATGGGCTGCCCTACACCCAACAATCAACCCAAAGAAGCGTCAGAACTTTTTTTTAGAGTGGAGCTTGGTGCATTTTTTTACTGTGATTTTTGGTGCAGTGCATTTCTAAAATGCAAGGAAACACAAAGATGTGAATGGAGCCTCATTGTTCTTGTGTTACTGCACCAATTTTACTTTCAGGACCCATTCACATCTAGCATAGTGGAAGCGCAAATTTTGTTGCTCGTTTTCTCCGTGACACGCAGAGGGCAGCCCATTAATTTCAATTGGCTGCACTACATGTTGCTCATGATGCATTTTGGCATTTTGTTGGTTGCATGTTCTTTACTGTGCGTTTTACACCATTTGCCCCTGGTTTTTTTCACATGGCAAAATGTGTGTTTGCTTCTGGGTTTGGTGTCCCGTTAACAATTAATGGCACTGAAAGCAACTAGTAATTTTAGGTGTATAAAGGTGGCCATTCACTATACAATCTGATTGTACAATCTCCTTTAGATTTACCAAATTTATATAATAGGAGGAAACACCTATCTATCCAATCAGGCAGGCCCTTGCACTACATCGTTGATGGTAGATCTAAAGGAGATTGTACAATTAGATTGTATAGTGTATGATGAACTTTATAGAACTCAGGGCACACTTCTCCTGTTTTCAATACTACAGCTCTATCCACATAGGCTGGTATCTCATCTCTCATCTTCTGCACACTTCAAAATGCCAAATAAAAGAGGTATGCAAGATTAAACTTAAAGACTAAGTTCAACTTTTTAATTTTTTTTATAAATTCCAGCTCCCCTATGTACCAATATACCATCAGCCCTGGTTCACACTGACAGTGGTATTTCATACCCGCATGTCAGCCCAACTTCGGGAGCGATTTCAGAGACATCTGTGCGGGTTCCTGCACAGATGTCTATACAACTTGCACCCCGAAGTCGCCAAAAGTATTCTTCTCATATGGATCACAGGAGTGCAATTAGATTTGCATTTCTGTGACCCGTTTCCGCTCTCTGCTGACGTCACCAATGTCAGTCCAGGCACCACGTCATCCCGACAATGGGAGTCTGGATCCGCCAGATCCCTGGACTGACACCCATCTCAGCCTCTCAGCGAGCCGCTAAGAGCCTGAGATGGCTGCTCCCCGCCCCTTCACAGCTCAGTGCTCCAATGAACGAGGAGGTAACAAAGCGGAGAGCTGCTGATTGACAGTCTACAGCTCTCTGCTCGGGGAGCTGTGAGAACCGAGCCATCAGCGATGTTCGATTGCTCGGTTCTCAGTGCAGAGGCTCCGGGGGACAGATGCAGCATCGGACCAATGCGGACCTAGGTAAGTATGAAACTGAAAAAAAAACAAAACCTTCTCTTTTAAGCCATGTAAATTGAATGATTAACAGCTTCTACAGACTACTTACACCAGAGGATGAGAATATTTTATTAAAATAGGGTGGTTCCACAACTTTCACATTTTCCCACCCTGTCCTTGGACAATCTGCCTTGACAAATTCCATGGTGATCAGATTAAAGGGGTTGTAAGTTTAACTTAATGCATTCTGTGCATTAAGATAAAAAAACCTTCTGTGTGTAGTAGCCCCCCTAATGCTTACCTGAACACCATCTCCATCCAGCGATGTCCATAACTGTCTCAACCATCCAGGACTCCCCTCCTCATAGGCTAATACACAGCAGAGGCACTATTGGCTCCCACCGCTGTCAATCAAAGTCAGTTAGCCAATGAGGACAGTGAGGGGTGGGGCCAAACCGCAGCTTTGTGTCTGAATTGATAAACAGAGCTGTGCCTCGGCTTGAGTGCCCCCATAGCAAGCTGCTTGCTGTGGGGGCACTCAAAGGGAGGGAGGGGCCAAGAGAGCCAAAGAGGGATCCAAGAAGAGGAGGATTGGGGCTGCTCTGTGCAAAATCACTGTACAGAGCAAGGAAGTATAACATGTTTGTTATTTTTATTGAAAAAAAAAAGGAGACTTTACAAATCACTTGAAGGTTATTGTGCTAGTTGTGTGGATATACAGTAAATTCTGGGGTATATTCCCGACACTCATTAGAGCTAAAGAAGTGGCTTGGATAAGCTGAAAAATGTCTTCAGCATTTCAGAACAAGTCCAGTTGAATGTGACTAACTACTACTAGACTATACTATGCATGCTACCAGTACATCGTAATCCCTTGGTTGGATGTGGTATATGTTCATAAAGGAAGAAACGTAAAATAGAGAAATCCCTTTCATGATTTCTGGCTAAAGTGTGAATATCTAACTATAATATAGTTTAAAGCGTATGTATAGCGAGAACTTTTCTTACTTTTTTTGTTTTGTATATGGGGATATGATTTATGTAGTTACAATAACAATAAAATATATGTATGTACTGAAAAGACACTTTGGTCCCTACAGCATATTGTCACAGCATGGGCTGGCAGGTCGGGCCTAGCTGAGGGTGGATTCCTGTCAGCAAAGCCAAGTGACCAAAATATCGGTTTTGGGAGGGAAGGGCCTTGGGAGGTGTTACCATTTTGTAATCATTTTACTTTCATTCATAATAAGCAGCAGCTTCATTATTTGCGCATTTTAACTGAAAGTCGTATTACATGACCGTGCAAATACCAAAACAGAACATTGTCATGACATTCCGTTTGTGTTCTCTGGAGAGTGGGAAGAGAAACTTAACCAAATCATACTAAATTTATGTCTTGATGTTTCTAAGAATACCATCTGCTTAATCATTCTGCTTAATTATTCTTTTGATGTGCTTTTGATTTAAATGTCAGTACAAGCCACGCATAAGCAGGCGCTAGTCTATAAATTTTGGGAGGTGCGTTGCCAGTAATTACTCATTTGATAAATATGAATAAGTGGAGCTTTTATGTGTGGATTTACTTGTTTGGCATGTAAACGGGGACGTCGCGCTCTAAATTCAGTACTTTGCAACCATAAAGTAAAGAGATTTCACATGCTAGAAGTGTAAGAACTGAAGCTGTAAACAGATCGAAGAACTAGGAGACCAGAGACAACAAAGCTTCCTCTCTACTGAAATCACCATTTTTAGTCAGTAATCTGGACTTATTGGGTAGCACTTTTACCTCAATCTACAATCGCCTCAATTATAGTTGTACAAAATGCTTTTTTTTTTTCTTTATTCACACAAACAGCAACTTCCAAATTTACCGTATATGCTGACATGTTCTTTTTACTAAGCCGCTAAAGAAAGAATGTTTTTCCCAATAATACACCAAAACTGATGGACGATGACAAATGCAGAATGCTGCTAACATACAAAAAAAATACATACAGTACTTGTCCAGGTATGTCCCGCTCACCTCTGTCAAGGCTCATTTTTGATCATAAAGTAAAAAGGTTAATGTCCATAATGGACATAACATCCCCTGGCAGTGGGTGGAGCTTAAATTATACAGGGAATTTTTTTTCTAGGATTTTTTAACGCCAAATATTATCAATTTGAAAAGTCCTTTCCCTCTGTATGTATTGCCATGTATGGTATTTAAATATATCTTCTCTCCCTTTAAGAGCCTTCCTTCAATTTACATGGGTTTTAAAGTAGATATAAACCCAAAATCTCATATAAGCTTCGACATGGTAATGTCAGTTCAAAGTAATTTTCATTATTTTTAAGTCTGCAGCTTTCACTAAAATAATACCTGGTTATCCTGTTATAAATATACTTGTTGTGGCACTTTCTGTTCTAGGGTGCCTAGGCATTCTTTCCCTGCCGTATGGGCTTCCAATGGAGACTACAAGTGGCTGATTCAACACCAGGGGTCTACATTTAGTCAGGTCCTAAGTTTAGTTTTTAAAAAAAAAAAACAGTTATGCTGCTGCATGGCTCCCTCATTATTTAAAATATTCCTCCTCTAGCGCCCTCCACCAACACTACTATAGTACAGCTTCAGTGAATAGATGAGTTAGATGGAAAAGGCAGGCAAAGTCTGCATTTTAGATAAATGCGTATGACAGGTCCCTCAGCTCTAATAACCACAACCGCACCAGAAGGTGGCAGGAGCAGCAGTTAACCGATTGCCGACCAGCCACCGCAGTTGTACTGTGGCAACATGGCTCGACTGCGCGAATCGCCGTTATGCTACGTCGGTAACATAAACGGCAACTAGGGGGGTGCTTGCATGCCGCCGGAGGCACGCGCCCCCCCCCCGCCCCCCGCTCGCTTCCCGCGCCGATGCGAGTGCCTGGCGGTCTCGATCACCACCAGACTCCCGCGATCGCTCAGGGCACGCGAAGAACCGGGATCTGTGTGTGTAAACACAGCAGTCATGATAAAAATCGCTGAGTGGTCTGGTCTTTAGCCAGCCAAATGGACCTCTCATATGCACTTATCAATAATACCGACTATGCCTGGCCTTTCTGCCCACCTCCTCCATTCATTGAAGCTGCACTATAGCAATGAAGGCAGGAAGGGCAGATGAATGTAAGGTCCACCTCCTCTATAGGTCGCTAGATTGAGGAAGATTTAACCTAATGCACAAGAGACGCATAATATTTGATTTGTATGAAATGTTCCTTGAGCTAATTTTATTTTATTAATTTTTCATTTACTAAGCTTAGGTTTTAATTTACAGTTTTGGGACTCTTCACATCAGAAGTTACTTTTCATGCAAGAATATTTCAGGTTAAATGCTTTCGAACCTAGATATACATTATAAACAAATGATATAAATACAATCAATATGTGTGAGCTATATAGAGAATGATAACATTGCTGAATTTAGGTCATGTGCTTCCTTTTGTTGATTACCAATATCAACTTCCACTTGTAATCAGAACGTATGTGTGAACATTCATAAAATATTCCAGGCTCTGCCTCCAGGACTTTGGCAGCCATGTTGCCTTTTAAGTACTTCAGACCTGCCATTTGTTTTTATTTTAACCAAAGCAAAAAGTATTATGCATAACTAACACATACATAATGTTGTATTTAGCTTGAAGTCCTAAGAATGCATTTGTTTTCCTCTTTCCTCAGCTAATCTTCTACTACGGCGCCTCTGACCACTGGTGCCCGGTCCAGTATTATAAAGACCTGAAGAAGGACTTTCCTGATGGCGATATCTGGCTGTGCAGTAGAGGAATCAGACATGCCTTTGTTCTGGACTCCAGCAAAGAAGTAGCCTCCATTATCATAGACATGTTAGGAAAGGTATTATAGGTACGTTGTATTAGAGAACGTCTGTACTGAAGTAATAGACAGAGTGCTGTCATGGAGATGGGAAGGTAGACACTCTTCTTGGTTTTACTAATCTTAAATATAATCTAATACTGATTGACTCTAGATCCCCACAATCAGTCATTAAAAACAGTTTGTAAGGTTGGTTTGGAATCACTGGTATCATACAGGATATAGTTAATAAAATTCTACCTCCTGTCTTTCAGTTTTAACAAACCAAGTCTTACCCAATATATGCCGCAAAGAGGCTGTCTTCCATTACATAAATCAGTTTTATTGTAAACAAATCATATAACAAAAAACCCAGGTAAAGTTTAAAAGAACCACACTCAATCCCACCCCTGCTCAGAGGAAAACTATAATTGTATACACATCCCATTGTTGGAGGAGTATAAAAAAATGTCTCCACCACATGTAAAAAAATGCTCTCATAAATATACCACCACTGATGCATTTTTTATGTGATGGATACTTTTTTTTTATATTCTACCAACACTGAAACTCTACCATCACGTCAGGGTTGCCATTTCGGCATTGTAAGTGAGGACGGCAAGGGCCCACCCACAAGCTGGATTGTGGGAAAGAAGAGGCGAGCACAGGATGCTGCAGGGAGTGAAGGATAAGGTAAGAAAAACTGCTGTTTAAGTTCCCACTAGACCAAAACTAGCATTTCATCTCACCTCACAGTGCTGTGCGGCCTACTCTGTCAACTGTCATTTGGCATGATGGAACATCACTGCGAACAGACACGCATTCACAGTCTAGCAGATCTTGATATTAAGCTCTATACTGCTCCAAATCCCTAGTGTAGCTTGAAACAGACTCCTCTCCAGTGTTTCTGGACACATCTCACCCAAGCTAAATTGCCGAAGGCGAAGAGGTGCAAACTGATCAGCATTTTTCAAGAGACTTGCACCATAAGGAGTTGAAGCAGAGCTAAGTTCATCAGGTCCCCTAGGAGATTTTGCCATATTGTGCCAGTATAATAAGCATATTTACATATTTTGGCACTCTTACCTTGTTAAGTGCCCTTCTCTAGTGCTGCAACATCCACAAACGAGTGAAATTGGGTGTAGGGGGCGCTCCAATGAAAACATATATACAATTGACTATATGCGATTGAGTGCTCCAATACTTAGAATACCACATTGGATTCAAAAATAAAGTGCAAAGTGCCACACATAAAAATACATACACAGTGATAAAAATATGACATACAATAGAACAATAGAAAAATAGGAAGGTCGATGATCAAAGTCCCAAACACAAAAATCTTCTGTGTTTTTTCTAAACAATGGAGATAGTGGATAATCCTTCACCAGCAGAGAAAATTATACCCAAAGTGCTCCGTATGTGGATTCTGCTTACCAGATAGTGATGACCCCCTTTAATGTAAAATCAGGTCAAATGCGCTTTAGCAAGATGATGCTTGCTGCAATGGTGGAGACTGTAGATGCAAAAAAAACCTCCTCTGCAAAGATCATAGATGGGATACGTAAAAAATGTAAAACGAACCAATAGTGTAATCCTGTTTATTTAACGTTGACAAGCTTCCTCATCGATCTGTCACTGGTGCTTCCATCTCTTCTTTGTCTTATTCCGTGATTAGGAGTCGTCAGCCACCTTAATTGGCTGGGCCAGGATGACATAACTCCTGCACATGTGCACAGCATGATCATCCATACTGACATGTTACAGACATTCATGGCTGACAGTCTACAATTTGTAAAAATCATAACGCAGGCAAGTGGAAAAGTTTTATAGCAGAAGAGACAGGGGGAGATTTACTAAAACTGGTGCACACAGAATCTGGTGCAGGTATGCATAGTAACCAATCAGCTTCCAGGTTTTATTGTCAAAGCTTAATTGAACAAGCCGAAGTTAGAAGCTGATTGGTTATTATGCACAGCTGCACTAGATTCTGTGTGCACCGGTTTTAGTTAACCTCCCCACAGAGTCTCTTCTACCATAATTACTGTATATATCTACTAGCAGGTTTTTACATTTCAGGTTTAGTTCAGCTTTAACCAAATGACTTCAATAAACTAAGCGCAAGTGGCATAAGGGTATGGTTCTTTTTGTATCTGACTAGTTTAAAGCTGTTATTTAGGTCTCAGTCACACGTGTGCTCAGGCCTGTAGACCGTGAATGGGCCATTTGTTTTTCCAGCCTGAGCCACCAGGTGCTGCATGCTGGCAGCTTATATAAGTTTATGGAGGCTGCATGAATACAGCCACTTGTTCAAATTTGACAGGTATGCAGGTAAGCAGCCCCAAACTCACACTGGGTTTGGGGCCACTCACCTGCACCCACACGTCTGTTAAATTGGGATGAGCAGCTGTGTCCATGCAGCCCCTGTTTATCCATACACTTACATGGTATCAGAAACCATGAAATCAGACCGAGACAGAAGTACAGTTAAATCTCACTTGTTTAATAATAAAAGTAAAAAGAACAAACGTAGTCAAAACATAGCCAAAGTTCAGTAACCGGAACGGATAGTCAGCCAAGCCAGAAGTCAGGGATAAAAGTAGTGCAAGAGCAAGCAGGATCTGAGCCAGAAGGGGTGTCAGCAAAGCCAGTCTTTAAACAGGAATGCAGGCGATGGTTTCTTGTGATGTTGACCAAGGCGAAGGCAGAGCTCCTCTGGACTGGACGGCTTAAGTAGGCAGGACTGACGAGCAGGATCATCAACAGCTGAGTAACCGTGGAGAGAGATGGGAGCTGGCAATTAGCCGACAGCTGAGCGGCCAGCTCAGAGAAGGAAGAGCTGAACCCAGCCCTGACACATGGGCTATCTGCACGCAACACCTGGTAGCTCAAGCCACATAAACACAGGGCCCATTCATGGTATTAGGACTTCAGTGCTGTGTTAATGAGGCCGTACAAGGTAGGTAGAGCTTGGTGGTACAGGAGGTGGGGCTTAGTTACAGCAGACAAGGCTATAACAATGATAAAGTAAGAGCAGTGTCTACCTTCCCTACCTGCCTCCTTTACAGTATGATTGTCTGCATAAGTAAACATACACAAAAACAGTTGTGGTTGGGTTCATATAAGAATCTGAATATTTAGTCTTACATCCTTACACTTTCCAGGGTTATTTATGATATATTTACATTTGCCCCCTTATTTAGTTTGAAAGATCACCTAAACTTGCCTCCCTGTTAGGCAACTGTTATATATAGGTATGTTTCTTTCCTTTATTAAAAGCTGAACTGCAGCTTTAAATACAGAATAAACATAACGTAAAAATAAAAAAAATGCAAGCTCCTCTCTGATACTGTCCTCCCCAAAAGCTCCTCTTCAAGGTCTAGTGCTGCTCCTATTCTGGATTGAATCATGTCCAGAGTCATTCAGCCCACTTCCTGTGAGCCCAGGCTGAAATGGACATGTCCTCTCCCCGCGTGGGGATACAGCTTTACAGCAGCCTGGGCTCACAATAGAAAGATGCAGAGAATGGCTCTCACATCACCACATTAGCACCATTCTCCACTTAGAACTGTCCACTACTGCAGAAGGTAAAGAGGATCTGACACATCAGGTGACCGACCAGATGATGACAGCTCAAGAAAGATATGTATACTGAGGAGGGTGGGTGCTCTACTGTGGATACAACCCAACCAAAAGTCGGGCTTAAATGTGAGAACCATGCAGACAAAAAAAAGAAAGTTAAATAGGGCCTGATAATGTAAATATTTCATCAGTAAGCCTGCGCAAAATTTCAGATTCATACATAAATCCTGCTGTGACTGGTTCTCTTTAATAGAAGAAACAAGAAATATTTAAAAATTCCAGTTTGAGATTCATTTTTCATCCGTTATCCATTTTTTATCCATTTTCTAGCTATGTTTTTTAATCTTTTTTTATTAATAATTTTTCTAGTTTTTTTATTTTTTTTAACCATGTTTCTTGTTGATTCCTCTTCATTATTTTGTTTTACATTCATTTCCTTTTAGACTACCTAAATACTTGGTGACAGAGAACTAACATAGCTAGGTTAATAAGTAATAACAATATTTGACATGGAAGTGAGCCTGTACTACATATGAAAGCTGAACTCCGGATACAAAATCTTTAATTTTAATATTTCCTTAAAAGTCACAAAGGATATAAATCCACCAATTGCCTTTGCAAACCCCTTACCTTGTAACGGTAGAGGCATCATCATCACTGTGTGGTACATAGACTGTGCAGATAACAGAACTGTGGGAGGAACCCAATGGGTCCAACCACCGCAGGCCTCCTGCAGAAAACTACAGGAGGGGGCGGAGAGAAGACCAGTCACCCTGCACAAGGAGAGAGAGCAGCTGTGATCAGTCTTTATTACAGGAAGCTCCTGCACAGAGGAAAAGTTCCACACTGGATTACTGCACAGATCTGGGAGAAATGCACAAAGCACACAGAGGTTCAAATGACAATACACACGCCTCTTGTATTTGGGCAATATTTGCTTATCCCAGAGGTCAGCTTTAAACTATAAATAGTAAACGTCCTGCCTAAAAACAAACACTGGCAAAACCTACATTTTTTTATCAGCCAGAAAAGCCTCCTCTGTGCCCTGCTCTGATTTTGTTTTTCTCTTACCAGGGTTTGACTTTCCATGACTTCCTGCCTAAAGATGGCCATGCTCTGTTAGCCAGCGGGCTGATCAAAAAATAAAAGAAATAGATTCCTCCATCCACACAAATGATGTGGATGGACATGTCCCTTCAAAAGTTGATTAAACAATAGACTTCTATTGAGTGGGCGAGGCCACACGATGCCGTGTGCAAAAACAGACAACAAAGTGAATAAAAAAAGTGCATGTGAACACTCACAAAAAAGTGCACTAGTTTGTGCCGTATGGCCCCTCCCAAAGAGGAAGGACCCTTCCCTGTCACCCTGGGGTGGAAGAATTTCGATAGGGCCAAATGGCTCCTTATGATAAGCCAAACGCTGAATCCTAGGTTTCGGGCTCGCCCAAAGAGAGACCTCCAAGGCAGGGGAGGAAGGAACCTAAAGGCCACACATCCTTCCCTTAGACTTCAGGATAGGTCTGAAGACCCACACCCTGAGTAAAAAAAGACACAAAAAATCAGTGCAGTGACATGCAGTAAGAAAAAATTAATATTGTGTCACTGTGCAAGACAATACTTTGGTATGCCCTAGTACTTGTTCTTACAGTAGGGTCCCAAACCCATAGGCAAACTAATAGCACCCCTGGGTTGCCACTCTCAGGGGGTACTGGCACCAGAGGCTCCCTGCTTTGCATTCCCCAGCCAGACAAAATGAGCCCCATTTCTACAAGAAAGTAATTCCCACTTAGGGTGAGCTTGCCTACAATCAGGGGCAAGACTGGTGCACCTGGCCAGATTCAACCTGGGGGTAAAGGTTCTCCCTACCCACAGTACCCACCTTACTGCATGCATGGCTGCTTAAAGGACCGCCAATGTTCTGTTCCGAAAACTGATAACGAATACTACACTTGATCTGAGCCAAAAGATCAGTAATGCCATTGCGCTTTGCTATACTACCTCAGGGGTCAGCAAGGGTACTATCATTGAACAAGAAGACAGTAATTGAGCTAAACTAATGGGAAATGTCAGAGAACCCAGTACCAGAGAGAAACCAAATCAGATAGGTGCATGTGCAAGGCTTTTATGGCTGTAAAGGAAATAAAAAATGATGTAGCATCCACTGTTAAGCGTTACGTTCACCTCTAAATATTTAAAATGGAGTACAGGTTCACTTTAATGTCTCATCACCAGCAACCAATTAGAAGCTGAAAGAGGTGACTTTCACTTTATTTATAGCGGTGTAAACACTGAGCACTCGGCACCCGATGGGTGTACTGCTCTCTCTTCTCTTCTTTTTGTAGATGAGTGACAGTAAGAAAAGGCAAATATGATTATTGTTAATGCTGTATTTATATGTAATTTATGATAATGGTATCGGTTATGCAAAATAGCAATAAAATACATTTATTTACTAAATGTAAAATTTTGTTTGTTTTTTTTTTGGATCACAAATTTAACACAGTGGCTCTTAGTACCACAATATAAATTTGATGTAAACTCAATCAGTAAAATCTTATATAAGCTGTAACAAATTCCAAAGTCCAAAATGTCCAATATTTTAAAATCTGAAGCATTGATTAGAATAATACCTGGTGATCCTGCCATTAGGGTCCTTATTCCTGTTAAAGGGAGGCCAATTGTATTTCTGCCTTTTCAATGTGTGATGGGTTCACCTGATGGAGATAAGCACACAGTAAGCAGGTCCAGTAGTGTCACCATCAGAAAATAAGCCAGCACTGAATTGTACTCTAAGCCCCCATACACACGGTCGGAAATTCCGACGGAAAATGTCCGATCGGACCATGTTGTCGGAAAATCCGCCCGTGTGTGGGCTCTCAAATTTTCCGACAACAAAATCCGATCTGACTTCTTCCGATCGTGTGTAGAGAATTCCGACGGACAAAGTGCCACACATGCTCAGATCAAATTACGAGACCAAAGCTATTGGCTACTAGCCTCTACGTAGTTCCGTCGTACGCAACGAACGTCACCACGTTCAAAATGATTGGATTTTCCGACAACTTTGTCAGACCGTGTGTATGCAACACCAGTGTCGGACAAAATCCGTCTGAAAAAATCAGACGGATTTTCCGACCGTGTATATGGGGGGCTAAGAAACACCAAACGCACTAACTGTTAATGTTGGTACTTACTTGCTTCATCTCTCACACAGTTTGCCTGATGTAGAAGGAAAAAAAAAAACATTGTTAATTTTTATTTTAATTTCTACAAGTCATCAAAGTTATTCAGACCTGCCTTGGAAGTTTGGATGTAATTGGGGATGCATGAAGCAGAGAGACATGAAGGTGCACAGAACTGGCACCAGGTAAACGCCGGCTGCAAAGAATTATACAAAGCTCACATTACGGTAAACTCAGCAAATGTCTTGATCTTAGCTCAATTGCTGGGCAGTAATTTAGATTTCAAAAAGAGGAAGAAGAGGCGCCTCTGGGTGCAGATTTTTTAACAAATTTTAATAAGCAGTAAAAGTATTTGCATTTCTGGAGTCAAAAAAAGGCATATAGTATTATCCCAAATAGGGCTGTCCTCAGTGTAGTCAATCCCTTGTTCGCTCCTGTCTGTGTGTGTACTGTGATGTTTCCTCATACACCGCTGGGTGGTGTTCGGCCGGCTGCGGTGGAGTCTGTCCTCAACACGAGGCTTGGGGCGCACGGAAGTGTCCAGGCGAAGGGAGAGGACGTCACCGGAATGCAACGCGTTTCACAAGCGTGCAGGCTGTGGATAACGTGAACAGCCGTGCTCCTTTCTCAAGCTGTTAGACAGGGACTAGTTGGAATGTAATATAGGGGCGGGGAAGGGGAGTGGTTAGTGTCTAATACACCATGATTGGGTGGTGCATTAGGGCGGAATAACAAAGGCAAAAAAATGAAAGCAGAGGGGCGGGACAAGGGGAAGGGGCAAAGGTGTCTTATATAAATTTACATGCATAATTACAAACCTACTTAGGCGCACTAAAACACAGGTTATATAAAATTGGAGGGGAGGGGGGGGAGACATGAAGTAAACAAAGTAGCAGCAAAGTATAAAGGCTGTATGCAGTAGACATGTGCACACTGAAATATTTCGTTTTGGATATATATATATATATATGAATATATTCGTTTTCGTCCGAAAAATAAATTTATTTAGTTACTCCCGAAATTCGTTTTTATTTATTTTGTTTTTCGTAAAAAATTGCATTTGTCCGAAAATCCAAATGAATTAAGGTCGAATCTGTCATTAAAGACTTATGGTGTCTGTCGAATGTTCAAAGAAGATTCGACGGAGCAGCTAAACTGTACGATGCTGTATAGTTTAGCTGCTCCATCGAATCTTCTTAGAACTTTCGACAGACACCATAAGCCAAAGATTTGATGTTTGTATGTTTTTCGCTGCTTCGTCAAATCTTTGTCGTTCATGTTGAATGTATATGTTTCAAACAGAAAATGGACTGGTGATAGTGATCACTGATCAGACAGGTAACAAGATAGGGTATATAGAATCTATATAGAATCTCAATCTATAAATAGAATCTATAATAAATCCCCCCCCCCCACAACACGGGCAGCCTCTGAGGCTATCACAACACTAGCAACACTACTATCACTATCAAGTTCACAACACTAACACAATAGCAGCAGATTATTATGTTGATAGTTATGTTGAACTGTAGCTTGCTTCACTATTGTTCTGCTGCTGTGCTTATGTTTAATTGCTAAATAATGCAGGTTCTCTGACAAACAGACCAACTAAGATTGACTGTCTTCTGAAATGATTCAGTGTGTGTGTGTCTCTCTCTGCTAGCAATTGTAAGTGAAAGTAAGTTGGCTGTACGTGTGTACTTAGTTCTAGCTATTTTACTGCTCCTCCTCTTTGGTTACAATCAGCCAATAACATTCATCGATCTTTTCTCTCTATGTCGAATCTTTTCTCTCTATGTCGAATCTTTCCTCTCTATGTCGAATCTTTTCTCTCTATGTAGAATAACCTTGGACTAATAGAGTTAAGGTTAGGCACATTCGACCACAGGTTGTTATTGTCAGCGTCATGTCGAATCTCCTATCATTTGGCACAACGAAAATGAAAATAAAGCATTTGTTTATGTCGGATCTTTCGTTTTTCGGATTCTGCACTTTCGTTATCGTTTGTTAAAACGATAACGAAAATACCTGAAATTCGGACGAAAATGCATTCGGACGAAAACGAATGCACATGTCTAGTATGCAGATGCACGTATACATCTGCACCAAACAGAGATACAATATACAGGTTACCAGGGATAGTATGTGCATATAAATATATAGGGATCTTATAAAATTGTATATAAATATATAAATATTTAAATGAAATAATAGCATATCTTGCAATTATATATATATATATATATATATATATATATATATATATATATATATATATATATATATATACTATTAGCAATATATGTTATAAGCATAATATGATGTGAAATAAAACCATCAAGGGGAATAATAGGGAGTATTACAGTGCATTTGTACACTTACCTCCACACACAATCCTGTACATAAAATACATTATTATATTGGTGCATACATATAAAATACATGAATGAGAGAGTACACACATATAATAATATGCGTATCCAGCACATTAACCAAATGCATATAGGATATATACTGTTTTAGATTTTTGCACCTTTTACTTGTATAAGTAACTTGGATTTCACCTGTTGCCTGGAATTACTCTTTTTACAGAGATCCTACTGGAGAGTGGAGTATAAAGTGATTGGGATGTTGGCTTTACACAGATCCTGTCACACTGCCCTGAATGGCAAGGTGACAGATTGTGGTATTTGATCACCTCTGTGGTTTTTATTTTTTGCACTATAAACAAAAATAGACTGACAATTTTGGATAAAAAAAAACAATATTTTTTACTTTCCACTTTAAAACATATGCAATAATTTTTTTAATTTTTTTTTTTTAAATCGAATTTCTTCAGCAATTTAAGCCAGTATATATTCTGCTACATATTTTTTGTAAAAAAAAAAAGAATACCAATAAGCGTATATTGATTGGTTTGCACAAACTATATACATTAGCATCTACAAACTATGGGATATACATTTTTTGGTGGTGATCAGTGACTTATAGTGGGACTGTGATATTGTGGAAGACAGTTGGGACACTAACTGACAGTTTTGACACTTTTTGGGGACCAGTGACACTAATTCAGTGATCAGTGCTAAAAAAAATATGCACTGTCACTGTACGAATGATGCTGGCTGGGAAGGGGTTAACATCAGGGGAATCAAAGGTTAACTGTGTGCCTAGCCTGTGATTCAGTGTAGTGGGGGAGGTGCTTTTACTAGTGGAAGGCATGGATCGGTGTTCCTGCTTTACAGGAACACAGGATCCATACTTTCTGTACAGACAGAACAGCAATCTGCCTTGTTTACATAGACAGACTTCCGTTCTGCCTGTGTACCGAAGCATCGGCAGGTGTCAGTGTACATCAAGTCCGCCATATCGGCCGATCAGCTTCTGCTGTGTATAATCACAGCAGGAGTGGGCCAGCCGGCAGTGCGTGCGTGTGCCCCAGACCAAAGAGTGTCAGATCACGTACGTGATCTGGCACAGAGCTGTCACCCTGCCACAGTATATGTACGGTGGGCAGTCCGCCAGTGGTTAAGGTTAAACCTCTTCTCCAGTCTCATTGTTTGGCCCCATGTCTTATTACACTCCCTGAGACTGAATAGTTTTCTTCCTACGCTGGGATCACCATTGAGGTATTTGTATATCGCTATCATATCTCCTCTCTAAGTGATGTGCCAAATTATGCTACTTTATATGCTGAAACTAAAAGGGTACTCTCAGTGTTCTGAAAAGTTAATTGATGCTTACCCAGACGACTCGGCACTAATCTCTAATTGAGTGTGCATCTCCAAACATAAGTATTGCATTGCATATACTTTTACCATTAATGATAACAATTTGCGGAACTCAAGCATATTAATCCCAACAGAACAGCTATACAACAAGACAAGCTGGATGCCTTGTCTCTGCTAAGTATAGAAGCAGATTTGAGGACTTGATCAAAGACTTTACAATTAAAACACCCAGAAGAAAGCATTTTAAATGTTAAATGCATATTTGTGTATAAGTAAGTAATTTGCTTACAGGGTGTTAAATGCAAAGTGAAAAACTGTTAAATTCAAAGTGTTAATAAAATGGTTTTGAGTACATTTTTGTTAAGATCAAAGTGTAAATTTGTGATCATCTAAGTGAGAATTTTTAATAAATACATGGTAAAAATAATTATTTTTAATTATCATTTAACAAATAAGTGATTTCCCTCATAATTTCCAAATCAAAGGCATCAGTCAATTGCTTGATTTTTTGATCCATGCCCAATCTGTTAAATAAAATTAAAAAGTGCCTATAGTTCTGCTGCCCAATGCTAAATAGTTTTGCCCAATCATGCAATCACTTTAGATTATAACCTCATGATCAGAATTCTATCCTCAATAAATAGAAGCTTGATCCGACCGGAGGCTCCTGCTCAATAAAGGAATTATTTTATACTTTTGTAATGTTTTTGTCAAGTTGTAATTCAGTTTTATGTCTCTCCGGCAATGTAGATTACACACAGACAGGGTTTTTATTGCAGTTTAGATATACTTTCGAGTGAATTACAGCTTTTTCATTGCTAGTCTGAACACAGTTGACTTCCTGCCATTGAAATTTTGGCTGCACACTAGGCCCTGAAGTGACACTCGGGAAATGTGTAAATTGTGTGCTGGGTGGAGAGTTTTGGGAAGGTGAATCTGACCCAAATGAAGAAAGAAAAACTGTTCAAAGCAGGAAAATAAAGAAAAGATTTGCAGTAAGAATTAGCTGTTTGCCAACAGGGGTGAATAACCACAGTAAATTACTCTATAGATAAAGAGTTGGAAAAAACATCACCGTATCCAAAAAAGACGTGAAGGTGGAATGATTTAAAGGGAAATTCCATCTTGTTCCATTATGTTTTCAAGCAGCACCAAAGTGGCCAAATTGGTGTAACTTTGACATCTATTAAATGCAAAACTATTAAAATATCCATGCTGTGGTAGATAAATTAGTAAATGCTATTCTGGGCTCAGTGCAGTCCTTCCCACACAACCAAAAAGCAGGGTCTTTGGTCATGTGATCTCTTCTGAAGGGGAGGCTCAGCAAACCTGAACCCCTATACCTTTCAACAGAGGTCCCATGACCAAATTGTTTTGGCTTTTGGCTATATAAGCAGCAATGAAGGGGGGCTGGAGCAGCATTTTCTCAAGGAAAGGTAAGTATTTCAGCCCTTCTATTATCTTTAAATGTAAGAGTGGGAAAAGAAAAAAACAAATATTTATACTTACCTAGATGGTGATCGATGCTGCAATTGTCCCCCGCCAGCTCTACACCTTAAACTAAGCGATTAAAGACCACTGATGGCTCAGTTCTCCGGTATGCTCTGAGCAAAGATACGTGACTGCCTGTCACCGCTTTGTGATCTGCCCCTCCAGTGCTCCCTGGAACACTGGACTTATTAGCATGCTAAGAAGGCCAAGCCAGCAGGCAGTCAGGCATCTGAGCAGATCCTGACTTTGTTGGGATCTCTGTAGAGCCTGGACCAGATCTCTGATATCAGCCATCGATGGACTTTAGCCCACTGTTGGCTCAATCTACAGTGGTGTGAAAAAGTGTTTGCCCCCTTCCTCATTTCCTGTTCCTTTGCATGTTTGTCACACTTAAGTGTTTCGGAACATCAAACCAATTTAAACAATAGTCAAGGACAACACAAGTAAACACAAAATGCAATTTGTAAATGAAGGTGTTTATTATTAAAGGTGAAAAAAAATCCAAACCATCATGGCCCTGTATGAAAAAGTGATTGCCCCCTTGTTAAAACATACTATAACTGTGGTTGTCCACACCTGAGTTCAATTTCTCTAGCCACACCCAGGCCTGATTATTGCCACACCTGTTCACAATCAAGGCATCACTTAAATAGGAGCTGCTTGACACAGTAAGGTCCACCAGAAGATCCTTAAAAGCTACACATCATGCCGAGACCCAAAGAAATTCAGGAACAATTGAGAAAGAAAGTAATTGAGATCTATCAGTCTGGAAAGGGTTATAAAGCCATTTCCAATGCTTTGGGAATCCAGCGAACCACAGTGAGAGCCATTATCCACAAATGGCGAAGACATGGAACAGTGGTGAACCTTCCCAGGAGTGGCCGGCCGCCCAAAATTACCCCAAAAGCGCAGCGACGACTCATCCAAGAGGTCACAAAAGACCCCACAACAACGTCCAAGGAACTGCAGGCCTCACTTGCCTCAGTTAAGGTCAGCGTTCATGCCTCCACCATCAGGAAAAGACTGGGCAAAAATGGCCTGCATGGCAGAGTTCCAAGGAGAAAACCACTGCTGAGCAAAAAGAACATCAAAGCTCGTCTCAATTTCTCCACAACACATCTTGATGATCCCCAAGACTTTTGGGACAACATTCTGTGGACCGATGAGACAAAAGTGGAACTCTTTGGAAGGTGTGTGTCCAAGTATATCTGGCGTAGAAGGAACACTGCATTTCAGAAAAAGAACATTATACCAACAGTAAAATATGGTGGTGGTAGTGTGATGGTCTGGGGCTGTTTTGCTGCTTCAGGACCTGGAAGACTTGCCGTGATAAAAGGAACTATGAATTCTGCTGTCTACCAAGAGATCCTGAAGGAGAATGTCCGACCATCTGTTCGTGTACTCAAGCTGAAACGAACTTGGGTTCTGCAGCAGGACAATGATCCTAAACACACCAGCAAGTCCACCGACGAATGGCTGAAGAAAAACAAAATGAAGACTTTGGAGTGGCCTAGCCAAAGTCCTGACCTGAATCCTATTGAGATGTTGTGGTATGACCTTAAAAAGGCCGTTCATGCTCGAAAACCCTCTAATGTAACTGAATTAGAACAATTCTGCAAAGATGAGTGGGCCAAAATTGGGCCAAAATTCGCTGTAAAAGCCTCATTGCACGTTTTCGCAAACGCTTGGTTGCAGTTGTTGCTGCTAAGGGTGGCCCAACCAGTTATTAGGTTTAGGGGGCAATCACTTTTTCACACAGGACCATGATGGTTTGGATTTTTTTTCACCTTTAATAATAAACACCTTCATTTACAAATTGCATTTTGTGTTTACTTGTGTTGTCCTTGACTATTGTTTAAATTGGTTTGATGTTCCGAAACACTTAAGTGTGACAAACATGCAAAGGAACAGGAAATGAGGAAGGGGGCAAACACTTTTTCACACCACTGTAAGTCACAGAAGTGCAGAACTAAGTGCACTCCTGTGACCCACAGGAGAAGAAGGGCTAAAATAGCTTTGTCCCTACTTCTCCTTTAACCCCTTCAACCAATGACTGATTTGTTTCCTCTTAAGAAAAATTGGTGTTGTGCATCCATCATCTCTCTCTCTTGATAGGCAACAGATTACAGAATAATTTGTGATTTATGTCTAGAGTAACAATAGTTGTTTTAAAAGCCTTGCACATATATATATAACCTATATACATAATTTGTGTGTGAACCCAAAAGACTGAAAGAAGGAAGCAGCAAGAAAAGAAAACATAGAGATGACCTCAGTGAACTGCCATTTTGTTTTGATCAATTACAAATCGAAATGGGTCTTTAATCAATCCTGTTTAAAAGCTGAACTCCAAGCATGAAAACTTTTATTTAAATACTTTGTTCAATGGCCACAAAGGATATAAATCCTCTTTCTGTGCACCTCTACAAACCAGTTATTACCTTGTAAAAAAAAGTGTCATCATCACTGTGCTGCATACAGGCTGTGCAGAAAGAAGAGCTGTGGGAGGGACCCAGCAGGCTCCACCCACTACATGCTGCCTACAGAAAACTACAGGAGGGGGCGGAGACAAGACCGGTCACCCTGCACAAGGAGAGAGCAGCCGTGACCAGTCTTCATTACAGGAAGCTCCTGCACAGAGGTAACATTTCATACTGGAAAACTGCCCAGATCTGGAAGAAATAAACAAAGCACACCAAGATTCAAGGAAGAATACACAAGCCTCTTGTATTCAGACAACATTATATTATCCCGGCGTTCAGCTTTCAAGCTGTCCTTCAAGCAGACTTCTAAGCAGACAAAATAAATCATTATATAGGAGCTTGTACTGCAATGTTTGACCCTGTTATTTACGATAATTGTGCTTATTCCGTTGGCTGTATTGTCGATTGGTACACAAGCTGTTTGGCACTTACTCTTTATTGTCATCTTCTGTGCATCTCTAAATAAAAAAACTAGAAAATATATATATATAGGAGCTGTTTTACCTTCCAAAGGATTTGTATTTCTAGTCAACTAGTTCTGAGATTTACACAATTATATTACACAGCACAGCCCTGTCTAAAGCCCCATACACACGGTCGGAAAATCCGACCACCAAATCCATCGGATTTTGTCCGACGGATTTAGTCCGACACTGGTGTTGCATACACACTGTTGGACAAAGTTGTCGGAAAATCCGATCATTCTGAACGTGGTGACGTTTGTTGCGTACGACGGGACTACTTAGAGGCTAGTAGCCAATAGCTTTGGTCTTGTAATGTGATCTGAGCATGCGTGGCACTTTGTCCGTCGGAATTCGATACACACGATCGGAATTGGTGTGATCGGACTTTGTTGTCGGAAAATCTATCCAGCAGGAGATAGGACTTTGTCCGTCGGACAATCCGATGGAAACTGTCCGATGGTGCATACACACGGTCGGAATTTCCGACAACATTGTCCGATAGGACAGAATCCATCGGAAAATCCGACCGTGTGTATGGGGCTTAACAGGGCACAAGACCTGTTTTATTCTCTGCTGCAATTATGGACCACAGGTCTTGTCCCTAAGCCAGCCTGGACAGTGAAGGAGAAGCAGCAGACTGATAGACTCATCTCTCTGTCACTTGACTCTCTTTAACATCAGATATACAATGCATGGATCACGGGATCACAAAAGCAGCTGAAGAGTATATAGAGGTAAGACAGTTTACAGACATGTAATTCAATTGACACTTTTGCTGTTTGCATATACAGTACTGGAGCTTTAAATTTTAAAAGGCATAAAGGTCTTTGTTTTTTACCCTAAGGTAGTCGGTCACACGACCAAAAGCAGTAGCACTGGCCCTATGATCTGTGCTAAAGAGCACAATTAACCAGTCAGCTTTCAGTACCTGACAACCTTGGACACCATGTTCCTGGGCCTTCCAGCATGCCGATTGAAAACCCAGCTTACACACAGCAAACCACTGAAAGCTTGGCTTGCATCAAAAGAACTGAGCTTTTTTTTCCTGGCTAAGGCTTGTGGCATGCTAACGAGTGGGAACAAAAATTCATTCCACAATAATTCTTGACAGAGATGTAAAAAAGGTTTTCCTAGAAAGGTTTGTAGATTTCCGAAGTCATAACAGGATTGAACATGGCACAGAGAGTATGTAGCAAAGCTATTCTTTCATATCATACACAGTATATACCCTGCAGAGGCAGGGTCTCGGGCAGGTGCTGGGTCCAATGAGGGAGCGAGAAAAACCTAAGGAGCAGGCAGGGAGGCAGCTGGACAAAGGAAAGGCGTGTAACTCCTGGAGGCCTGAGCTTAGTCTTAGGTCCTCACAGGCACAGACAGCGGGAATGACAGCAGAGCAAAGGAAAGGTGACTTTGTACTGTGAGGTCGACATTAAAGCAAACCTGTTGTTTTGCCTGTCATGTGTAAAGCATTTGCTTCAAAAATATTGGTTCCAACAGTGAACTCACAGTTATCTGGATCACTCTAGGTTCTGAGGGCTCTAATCTTTATTTGCTAATGTTGCAATTTCTATGGAGAACTTTTTTTTCGGATTTTCTCTGTTCCTTTCTAGTGGCAATTAGAATTTGTGAATTTGAAATAAACATACCAATTGCCTCAGTCATCATGAGTGCAGACAGAACTTCCACCAGAAGAAGTCAAGAACGAAACAAACCTTGGTTTCTGCCAATACTTCCAGCTGTTGACTCACATGGCTGATCACTCCAAGCATCTGTACTTTGGGAACCAGCGGCAATCATGCTTCTGAGTTCACCAAATGCTAAAAAAAGTTTAGATGGGACAAAACTATTTCTACAAACTGACTAAAGGACATGTTAAGAGAAGTTGCCAATCCAATCCACGCTTGTGTGCTGCGTTTACTAAAATATAGAGTTGACCATTTTCCAAAATTCCACATGGATAAGTGAACCAGAGCTTTCATGGAGAGAAATAAGGTTGTATTGCTTTCATATAATAGTTTTCATATAAGCAATGTCCAAGGCATAAGTTGTGGGCAATGTGCTTTCTAACAAAAAGAAAAGTGTGAAAAAAAAACTGCTCCTAAAAATTTCTAACCTCCTGACTTATCGCTATCTGTAAAGTAGGCACTAATGGTGGCCATACACACTTCGATAAATGATTGATTTATTTTCTGATCAATATCTTCTGTTTGGAATAGATGGTCTATAGTTGACAACCTATTTGATTGAAATGACACATACAGGGAAGAGGATATGGAATCCAGCTTCCAGGTTTTTTTTTTTTTTTATCAAAGCTTAATTGAACAAGCTAAAGTTAGAAGCTGATTGGTTTCTATTCAGAGTTGCACCAGATTTTGCACTCTCCAATTTTAGTAAATCAACCCCATTGTCTCTTCCCATCTAGAGATGTAAAGGCCCGGGAAAAAACGGAAAAAATTCGGAAAAAAATACGTTTTTTTTCCGGGTTTTTTTTTCTGAAGGCTTTTTTGTTTTTTTCCCAAAAATTGGAAACATGTAAAAAATAAAATAAAATTGTGGAATATTTTATTTTAACATTATGAATAAAATATTTTAAGACAGGTTGTTTAAATATTTTCAAAATCATTTCTAAAAAAAATGTATGATATCAGATTATTCTAATTTCTGTGCACTGAGTGAGGACAAGCAAGTCCTAGGTAACAAACTGAACCCTCCAATGCAAGAACAGTATGCATTTCTTCCTTTAGGAGGTTCTGTGCTGCTATTGTAACAATAAAAGGGTTTCAGTTTTGCTTTTGCATGTTAGTGGGTGTGTTTGGTTTGTTCTGTCCTCTTAACTAGGCCTCAAAAGCATTGAAAGAATATACAGAGCAACAAAAAGGACCTGAAAGTATATACTTACTGTATTTTCTGGCGTATAAGACTACCTTTTACACCGAAATTACACAGCCAAAAATGGGGGGTCGTCTTATATGCCGGGTGAAGAAGCCGCCAGATGGATATTAGTCCGCCGGGCTCTCTGTAAAATTGTAATATATATACAGTATGCGCCGCTCAGCCAATCCCGGCGGGCTTGGATTGGGTAACAACCTCTGCCAATCCGAGCAGGCTACATGAGTCAGAGCGGCACGGGCTGATGTCACAGCCTCTGCCAATCCGAGCAGGCTTTGTATCCATCAACAGATTAGTAAAATGCAATCCCTGCCGTGATTGGCTCAGCGGTGCACTGTCTGCACTCTGTATTCTGAAGTGTACCTGGCGCTACTGTACTAACACAGCATCATATACTGTGTGTACTTGGTGCTCTACATATTAACAAAGCATCCTGTACTGCACATCCAGCTCCAGATCTCCTCTAAAATACAGGTATGATTTATGGTGCTTTGGAGGAGAGGATTCATTGTTGCTGCCTACCAATTGTGGGATCTCTGGGACTTGTAGTTCACCAGTTTCCTTTTTCTGATGTTAACTTTTTTTTTTTTTTTTGGTTTCTGATGTTTTTATGTAAATGGTGTTGCCTCGGAAGGGGGGTAGTCTTATATGGCGAGTATAGCCCCAAACCTAAGTTTTCACTGGAAAAATAGGGGGCCGTCTTATACACCCAGTCGTCTTATACGCCGGCAAATACGGTAATTAAAAAAGGTAAGAGTTTACATTTATCTGATTCTAAATCCAGAAAACTGAATCATTTAGCTACATTAGTTTATCTTAATAAACTTTTGTGTAAATAATAATTTAATTACCAGTAATCTGGTTCTTTCCCCACCCCCACACACAACCATAGATTAGTGTCTTCTTGCAAAGTAGTCATTTTTTCTTGTTTTTTTTCCTACTCCCCTCAGGAAAATGGTAAAATGGTGAGACCAACAAAGCATATGGAGGCATTTTCACATTACAAGTTATTCTGAAAAGAAAAATGTGATTTGCAAATATTGTCAGATGAAATGTGCATTTCCAAATGCTACCAGGATGACAAAACACATTCTTGTATGTAACAAGTGTCCTGTAGATATTAAGAAATCCTTCATGAATTGTGAAGAGGATAACAATGATTCTCATATCAGAATTACTTTTATTCTTAAAAGGACAAAAAAGTGCTAATGTAGCACTTTTTTTAAATTTTTCCGAAAATTTATTTTTTTCCCAAAAAGCTTCAAAATTTCCGGAAATTTTACATCTAAATTTCCATCTCAGTGCTTCAGTGCAGAGTATTTTTAACACTAAATTTCCATTTTTATGCATTTTAGTGCATAGGGAGACCCAGAGAAGCTAACAGCAAAGTATAAAAATATATGTAACATGCGTTTTGATACATTGGCAACAGGTTTTAAAAAGCCTAGGTCAATTGCTGTTAACTCCAAGAAACGCATTGGCAATAAATGTCAGCACATGTCCATAACAAAAGTCAATGCATGTTGATGCATGACACTGCACCTCTATAACACTACCTAAAATGTACCTCTACTCACACACATAGACCTAAATGGGCCCTTAAAATAACACAGGTTATTCCTATTACCATACCATCTAAAAGTATCTAGACATAGAGGCTGTTGTAAACTCATTTTCTTTTTCATACATCATGGGACACAGAGTCAGGCTAATATTCATTACCTACCGGGTTATACTCTATCTCCAGGTGAATGGACACTGGTAGACCAAAGTTCTTCAGACAGGAAGTGATCCCCTATATAACCCCTTCCACACAGGAAGCACTTTAGTTTTTTTTACCAGTGTCTGCAAGGTGGATGGCATGGTTTGTTTGAGCTCTCTGAGCTCCAGGTCTCTAGTCTCACAAACGGTTCTTAAATGAATCAAGGTATAATCGATCAGATCCATTTGACACAGGCTTTATATGCTTAGATAAATGGTACTTGAGCCTCGCAAAGAAGACTCAAGATCCTGCAAGGTTTTGCCTGTAATGCGGCCTCCGGGCGCTGGACCCTGCAAAGTAGAATCCTGGATACCACAGCGCTAAGGCATTCCTGCAGGGTGCTGTACAGGTCCAAGGGTGTGGACTCCAAACATAAAAAGGGTACCCAGTCCTTGAAGGTCCTCAAGTGACAGGAACCTGCTGTGATGGGTGAAGTTTGGGCTCTTCGTTTCTAAGCTGCCCTGCGCCTGGACAGGTGACAGATCCCCGCGATGTCCGCCGGGCACCCACGATTGCCCGTTAAAACAACGGGACCGTGCGGGACCTTGGAGCTGTGTGTGTAAACACACAGCTCCACGTCCTGTCAGCGGAGAGGAGACCGATCATGTGATCCCAGTACGGAGGAACATATGATCGGTCTCCTCCCCTTGAGTCCCCTCCCCCACAGTTAGAATCACTCCTATAGGGAACACATTAACCCCTGCAGCGCCCCCTAGTGTTAACCCCTTCCCTGCCAGTCACATTTACACAGTAATCATTGCAATTTTATAGCAACGATCGCTGTGTAAATGTAAATGGTTCCAAAAATGTGTCAAAAGTGTCCGAAGTGTCCGCCGCAATGTCGCAGTCACGAAAAAAAAATCGCAGATCGCCTCCATTACTAGTAAAAAAAAAAAAAATTCAATAAATCTATCCCCTATTTTGTAGACGCTATAACTTTTGTGCAAACCGATCAATATACGCTTATTGCGATTTTTTTTTACCAAAAATATATAGAACAATACTTATCGGCCTAAACTGAGGAAAAAAATCGTTTTTTTTTTAAAAAATGGGATATTTATTATAGCAAAAAGTAAAAAATATTGTGTTTTTTTTTCAAAATTGTCGCTCTTCTTTTGTTTATAGCGAAAAAAATAAAAACCGCAGAGGTGATCAAATACCACCAAAAGAAAGCTCTATTTGTGGGAAAAAAAGGACGTCAATTTTGTTGGGGTGTAACGTCGCACGACCGCGCAATTGTTAGTTAAAGCGACGCAGTGCCGAATCGCAAAAAGTGCTCTGGTAAGGAAGGGTGAAAAATGGCCCGGTGCTGAAGCGGTTAAACAAGAACTTAACTTGTCCAGTAGATAACGCACAGGGTTTTAACCACTTCGCATCCAGGCCAATTCTGACATTTCTCTCCTACATGTAAAATTCATAATTTTTTTGCTCGAAAATTACATAGAACCCCAAACATTATATATGTTTTTTTAGCAAAGACCCTAGAGAATACAATGACGGTCGTTACAACTTTTTATCTCGCACGGTATTTGCGCAGCAATTTTTCGAACACGTTTTTTTTAAGAAAAAAAACAATTTCATGCTTAAAAAAAAACAAAACAGTAAAGTTAGCCCAATTTTTTTTGCATAATGTGAAAGATGAAGATACGCCGAGTAAATAGATACCCAACATGTCACGCTTCAAAATTGCACGCGCTCGTGGAATGGCGCCAAACTTTGGTATTTAAAAATCCCCATAGGCGACGCTTTAAAATTTTTTACTGGTTACATGAGGAGGTCTAGGGCTAGAATTATTGCTCTCGCTCTAACGTTCGCGGCGATACCTCACATGTGTGGTTTGAACACCGTTTTCATATGTGGGCGGGGCTTACATATGCGTTCACTTCTGCGTACGAGCTCACAGGGACAGGGGCGCTTTAAAAAAAAAATTGACTTTTATTTTTTAAATTTGACAGTTTAAAAAAAAAAAAAAAATTTGATTACTTTTATTCCTATTACAAGGAATGTAAACATCCCTTGTAATAGGAAAATTACATGATCGGACCTATTTACAGTGAGATATGGGGTCAATAAGACCCCACATCTCACCTCTAGGCCGGGAAGCCTAAAATTAAAAAAAAAAAAAAAAACGATCACTGCTTCCCAGTGGCGCCGTTATTTGAATGCAGAGGCCGGGCGTGACGTCATAACATCGTGCCCGGCCTCTGAACGATCATAGAGACTCCGGCAACCATCTGGTCCGCCGGAAATCTCTATGGTCATCATCCAGGGGCCGGCGGATCCTGTGTCCAACTCACCGATGGAAGCGGGGAGTCGGTAGAAGCACCGGAGGGCGGCGGGAGGGGGGGCGTCCCCTCCCGCCGCCCATAAGAACGATCAAGCGGCGGAACAGCCACTATGATCATTCTTATGGTGCAGGGAATCGCCGGCTGAAAACGGCAATATCTGAATGATGTCTGTAGCTACAGGCATCATTCAGATATACCCCCGCAAATTAGAGGCCGTCATATGACGGACTCCGGATGCGAAGTGGTTAAAGACCATGTTGACAAGAAATTGGAGTCATTATTAAAGGCTTCCTTTTCTTTGGCCAGTTCAGCTATTCAGCCAGCTGTTGCAGCAATTGGTATCTGCCAGTCCGTAAAGGATCAGGTCAAACGGCCTGATAGGCCTAACCAGGAGGATGATCTGCCTGAAAGTAAGACAGATATTTCTCGAGTGCTTTGTTTTGCTATTGACTTAAAGGATTCAACACAGCAGATTTCTCATTTGGCTCTCTCGTCTGTACATATGTGCAGATTCTTATGGCTTAAGAACTGGTCAGTCGAGCTTTCTTGTAAAAAGTTATAGGCAGGTTTCCCTTTTCATGGGGAATGTTTATTTGGTGATCATTTGGACAAATATATCCAAAAGATCTCCGGAGGGAAGCGTTCTCTACTTCCTGTGAAGAAAAGCACCAGACGTCCCTCGTTTAAAACCTCAGGGACTGCTTCCTCTAATGTCTCAGCGTCAAGGTGGTTCGGCCGCCAACAAGGCGCTAGGGCCAGGGGAAAGCCGCAGGGCCATGGCCAGAGGAAGCCCTGGATCCAAGATTCTTCTAAACCCAGCACCTCCTTTTGAGGGGACGCCCCCACTCCATTGAGTGAGGGGAAGGCTGCTGCACTTTGCGGACATTTGCAGAGCAATAATTCAGGACAAGTGAGTCACCTCAATTATATCTTGCGGTTACAAGCTAGAGTTGCGGGGGGTTCTTAAGGTTTCTTAAGGTTTTTAAGATCCAGCGTTCCCTCGGATCCTCCAAAAAGAAACGTATTGCTTCAGGTACTACATCATCTAGTACATCAAGGAGTGATTGTAGAGGTTCCGGTATCCAAAAGGGGCACAGGGTTTTACTCAAACCTGTTTACGGTTCAGAAACCAAACGGGGACACAAGGCCCATTTTGGATCTAAGATCCTTGAACAAGTATCTACTGAAACAGTCCTTTTGAATGAATTCTGTCCGCTCAGTAGTAGCCTCACTCCAGAAGGGAGACTTTCTAGCCTCTAATGATATAAAAGACATATATTTACGCATAGCTATCTTTCAGCCTCATCAGAGGTTCCTACATTTTGCAGTAGAGGAATGTCATTTTCAGTTTGTGGCTCTACCCTTCAGGCTGGCTACAGCTCCCCGGGTGTTCACAAAGGTCCTAGCACAGTACTGGATCTTTTAAGAGCCCAAGGGATCCTGGTGCTCGGGTATCTGGACGACCACCTATTTCCATTCCAGGCCTTTACAACAAGACATCTTGTTGGCCTGGACCAGTAGAGGAAAAGCCCTGGATTATCCAATGTGCTTATCTCCTCGGACACGCTTAAGCCTAAATTGGTGGTTGCAAGATCAGAACCTGCAAAAGGGAAAATCATTTCTCCCAGTAACTTGGAGAGTACTAACTACAGATGCCAGTCTTTCAGGCTGGGGAGCGACTCTAGAAAGGCTCATAGCTCAGGGGAAATGGTCAGGGACAGAACATATCCTACCCATCAACGTCCTGGAATTACGGGCAGTACGTCTGGCCCTACGGTCCTGGGCGGTGGAGCTTCAGGACTGCCCTATCAGGGTTCAGTCTGACAATGCCACTGCAGTGGCCTATATAAACCACCAAGGCAGTACCAGGAGTCGTTCAGCTCTGAACTAGCCTGGGCAGATGGACATGTGCCGATTATATCGGCAGTCCATATCCCGGGAGTTGAGAACTGGAAGGCAAATTATCTCAGCCACCAGCAGATCTGCCCGGGGGAATGGTCCCTACACTCATGGGTGTTCCAGGAAATTTGCCAGCGTTGGAAATGGCCAGAGGTCGACCTATTGGCATCAAGATTCAACAACAAGCTACCACAATTTGTGTCCCGAACAAGGGATCCTCTGGCAATCGGAGCATATGTACTCCCTGGTTTATGCTTTCCCTCCGATCCCTCTCCTTCCACATTTGTTGTGCAGGATTCGGAAAGAGAGGGTTCCAGTCATTCTTGTGGCACCAGCCTGGCCCAGAAGGCCCAGGTTCCCAGAGATTGTGAGACTGACAATATGGATGATTCCACGTCGCCCTGATCTACTGTCTCAAGGTCCTATATTCCACCCCAATTTACAGTCTCTAAATTTGACAGAATGGCTATTGAAGCCAGGGTGTTAAAGGACCGTGGCATCTCGGGATCAGCAGTATCTACCCTAGTGAATGCTATAAAAGCTGTCACTATGAAAATGTATCATAAGGTCTGGAAGACTTATATTGCTTGGTGTGAAGCCAGAAAATGGCATCCTCAGAAATACGTGATTGGGAGAATTCTCTTTTTTACAGTCAGCTGTGGAAATCAAATTGGCTTTGAGTACAATCAGAGGTCAAGTTTCGGCCCTATCAGTATTCTTCCAAAGGCCTTTAGCCTCCCATTCACTGATCCAAACCTTTATGCAGGGGACAACTCGTTTGCTTCCCCCCATGATGTCACCTATGTGTCCTTGGGACTTGAACTTGGTGCTGTCTGTGTTACAGAAACAACCATTTGAAAATATCAAGGAAATTCCATTAGACTTGCTGTCACACAAGCTAGCCTTTCTGATGGCTATCACCTCGGCTAGAAGGGTGTCGGAGTTGGCGGCCCTTTAATGCAGGGAGCCGTACTTGATCCTTCACCACGACAGGGTCGGGTTACGACCTGTTCCATCCTTTTTGCCAAAAGTGGTGTCGGCCTTTCATTTAAATCACAACATTATTTTGCCTCCTCTTTCCTCTCAGCCTCGTTCGGCGGAAGGGAGACGACTGCATTCTTTGGACGTTGTCCGGGCAGTCAAGGTTTATTTGTCTACATCTGCGGAGATCCGAGGATCAGACTCCTTTTTTGTTTTACCAAAAGGACCCAAGAAAGGGCAGGCAGCTTCCAAAGCTTCCATTGCCAATTGGGTCAGTCAATTGGTCATTCAGGCCTACGGTCTGATATGTAAAGCTCCTCCCTTTAGGGTGAGAGCTCATTCTACCAGGGGTGTAGGAACCTCCTGTTCTTTTTGCCATTAGGTATCTGTGGCTCAGATTTGTACGGCTGCTACCTGGTCTTCACGGCATACGTTCACAAAATTTTATCAAGTGGATGTTCGAGCAGCCGAGGATTCAGCTCTCGACCGTATGTGTACTGCAGGCTGCTGTATAAGTTCTGATGGCTATTGTTTGGCAGGGTGTCTCCCTCCTCTCAAGGCTATTTGCTCTGGGATGTCCCAGTAGGTAATGAATATTAGCCTGACTCTGTGTCCCATGATGTACTCAAAGAAAAGGGGTCATGGCCGGTAGACAGGAAAGGGTTAAAACCCTGAGGCATGTGCAGTCACATGTGATTACAGGTATTGAATTATATTAAGGTAAAACAATTAAAAAGGCTTGTTTTGTTTGTTAATTCTGGATAGAGTAGGGAGGGGTTAGACTCTCTCTCAGTTTTTATTGCGGTCTGTGTACTCATTGAGTGTATTTGTCCTGACGGCCATTGTCATAGAGAAAGAACTTCAGGGGAATCCAAAACTTTAGAGTTGTCCCAAGGAACGGGAGATATGGCAAAATTTCCAATGTTTCAGGGACAACTATCCTGACCTGGGTGATTTCTTATAAGAAGGGTTAAAACCAGACAGGTTCTAACCCTTCTCTACTCTATCAAAAATTAAGAAATATGTCTTTGCCATGCATACACTTAAGCTAAATTGAATGTCAGTTTAAATCCATTAAATACATTTTAGATGGCATGTCGGGCTTCTGCAGAGAAACTTTGTTCAAAGACTAGACTGGCCCCTACAGCTCTCTCCAACCTCCCAGCCTCACTTCGGCTTATGCCAAAAGTCCATGCCCACTGTCTGCAGTGGAAGGAACTTAGAACTGAAGGTTTGCAGTCACATGATCACACATAAAGCATCAATTTAAAGATATTCATATAGCAATTTTTTAATAATGTATAATACGACTGACAAAGCGCTGTTAGAAGTGCCATTGGGCCATTTGTGGCTTAGGTTTGTTGATGCATAGTGTATCCAAATCCAAAACCAAAATTGTATTATAATGCAGCTTTCTAGTCTTTAGATGTGTTGGCTGCATTAGCCGCCTTTTTTCAGCCTAATGCCGCGTACACACGGTCGGACTTTGCGATGGCATATGTGCGATCAAAGCTTGTTGTCGGAAATTCCGACCGTGTGTAGGCTCCATCGGAATTTCCGTCACACAAAATTTGAGATCTGGTTCTCAAATTTTCTGACAACAAAATCCTTTCTCATAAATTACAATCGTGTGTAGACAATTCCGACGCACAAAGTGCCATGCATACTCAGAATCAAGCAGAAGATCAGCACTGGCTATGGAACGTAATTTTTCTAGGCTCGTCGTACGTGTTGTACGTCACCACGTTCTCGACGTTCGGAATTTCCGACCAACTTTGTGTGACCATGTGTATGCAAGAAAAGTTTGAGCCAACAACGTCGGAAAAAAACATGGGATTTTGTTGTTGGAATGTCCGATCATGTGTACGCGGCATAAGAAGATTTTTAGGAAGTACAGACAATGTTTGTTTATCCTGCCAGAAAGTGTCTTTGTAATTTCCTGTGACCTGAAAAGACAGAATAAGCAATGTTATCTTTCTTGTGTAAACTACTGCTCTCATCAATCCTCCATGTAACGTTTGAAGTCCAGCCTGCATGACAATTATGTTTCCTTCCATAGATACCATGGAGAAGTAGGGGGAGACACAAAGGGGTTGATTTACCAACACTGGAGCATTCAAAATCTGGTGCATGGTAGCCAATCAGCTTCCAACTTCATCTTGTTCAAATAAGGTTTGACAAATAAAACCTGGAAGCTGCATTAGATTTTGCACTCTCCAGTTTTAGTAACCCCCCCCCAGAGACAACAAAGGTGTTGTTTGCATCATTACCAGGTGAAAATGATGATACACTTTAGTTTCTATTTCTAGTTTAAAATACAGTAAAAAGAATATAAAAGCAGATTTCTTTCACATATAAATATAAAATGAAAAAGACTATAGTTCCTCCTTAAAAACATTGTTTCTAATATTTGTTGGTGTCAGACTATAAGGCTTTAGTGACAATGCTTAAAGTTCAATTTTGGGCACTACAAAAACAAAATGCCCTTGCAGTGCTCCACCCCCATTGTTCCAAGGGTTATTATTCATTTTAAGTCTAGAGGTTACAGAAAGAGGATGCATTACTTATCTGACTTACCACTCCTGCTTGTTCTTGCCCTCTTCTCCCCAAACTCCGGTCTGTGAGCGATCCCTCAGCATCATCAACTACAATGCAGATCTACTAACCCTGTATTGTAATCGGTGTCAGGGAATGTGCAACTGAGAGTAGCTTAGAGAGGAGGCTCTGTTGGACCAGTTGCATTGTGGGAGAGACCTTGCTGTAGTGAGGAAAAAAGGTAAGTGTGCAGTTGGTTCTGCAACTCCCTGAAGAGCATTTAATTCATGCAGTGTGAACATGCTCAAGGTACATTCTTAGTGCAGAGATAAATCAATGCCCATGTGCATGTGCTGGAGTTATGTCATCCTGGCTTAGCCAACCAAGATGGCCGAGAACTCCGAACCCAAAAGAAGCCAGGGAGAAGGAGTGAGTACTGACAACAGAGCTTGCATATAGGGTGTATTGGAAAGTTAATTCCACTTTAAGTCACAAAGTTGGGTTCAGGGTAATTTTAAGGGTTAGGTTAAATCTTGAGGTCAGGATAAATGCTAAGGGTAATTTTAGAGCTATAATTATTGTAAGGGTTTAGTGTTAGAGTGCTAATGTGGGTTACCATCCAATCATAAAAAAACACCCCTAACTTTACCTGTCCATAAGAGATATTGTTGTGTCCACAAAAAAAAAGTGTCATAATTGTGAACTGCACATGTGCAGTGGGTGTACACCGATGGGGATCTTTTTCTGTGGGGAGCCACAGGAGTTCTTAATCCTATTGAGACCAGGGCCAGGAAAAATTTGTATAAAACCTTTCATGCCCGAACAATAAAAAAAAAAAAATAGTTTATACTCGCACAATAAAAGCATCAGAATACAAAATATGTATTGAAATCCTGGAAGGCTCTGGATGGGGCTGGGTTTCACTGTAGGAAGATGAAGGTTCTGTTGGGGGTTAGTAGACTTGGTGGCCCTGTAGCGGGTGACATTTTTGGAGGGAGCTGGGGCATCTTTGGTGGATGAAGTATTTCCAGGAGTCCGGGGCTTAGCAGGTGAAATTAGAGAGACTGCAGGGTGCTGTGGGACACTGTTGAGGACACTAGGGGGCTGAAGGCTTTGCAGCAAGCTAGGGGGCACTTTGGAGGGGTGGCAGGCACTGTGGTGACTGGGAGGAACTGGGAGAGGTTAAAGGACACTGCAGGTGACTATGGGAGGTTGGGTGGCACTATGGGAGTTAGGAGACACTGGGATTTTGGGGAATCTGCAGCTAGCTGGAAGCCCGGGAGTATATCATCACCTTGGTCCTGCATAGGAGAACAGTGCTAAGTGTCAGTGCTGAGCCCACTCAAAGGTGTGAGTGAAGCAGAGACCAATTGGAGGAGGTGAGTATGAACCTGCTTATGGAGTGCAATGGCTTATGCAGTGGCTTATGCTGTGCAGTGGCACGTGGAGCATAAGGCTGGGTTCACACTATTGTGGATTGGGTGCGGGTTTCCCCACATCCAGTTCGCATTTCAGGAGACTGTGACTGTCTGTCAATGAAGCTGGTTCACACAGCTCCAGGATGGCTGTGGAGCGAACTGCACAGTAGTCCTGTGTGTCTTCTGGTTCGTTTGAGGTTGGAATTCAGCCAAAAAATTGGACCTGAAATGGTAAACAGGGACGCACTGGACTCCTGCTGTGAGCTGCTCCACCCGGCAGTGTGAACCCAGCCTAAGTTGAAGTTGTTGAGCTGAAACAGATCCTGCAGTGCCTACCGCAGCTCAGTGAGCTAGTGCACTGTACAGTTACAAAAGTTTCGGTTTGATACAAAAGAAGCGTTCATAAACAACTTTGGCTTGTCTATTTTTTGGGGGTTTATTGGCAGATGCCATTAAAAAATAACTTGTAGGTAGGCAACTCTGGTTCAGGTGAGTTAAGGAGCTAGGTTTAAGCCCCATACACACGCTCGGATTATCCGAGGACCAGGTCCGTCGGATCATGTCCGTCGTACTTTGTCCGATGTTGGTTTTGCGTACACACGGTCGGACAAAGTTGTCGGAAAATCCGATCATTCTGAACGTGGTGACGTTTGTTGCCTACGACGGGACTACGTAGAGGCTAGTAGCCAATAGCTTTGGTCTTGTAATGTGATCTGAGCATGCGTAGCACTTTGTCCACACACGATCGGAATTGGTGTGATCGGACTTTGATGTCGAAAAATCTATCCAGCAGGAGATAGAACTTTGTCCGTCGGACAATCCGATGGAAACTGTCCGATGGTGCCTACACACGGTCGGAATTTCCGACAACATTGTCCGATAGGACAGAATCCATCGGAAAATCCGACCATGTGTATGGGGCTTAAGAGTCGGGTTAATGGCTTTAAGTGGTAGATGTCAGGGTCATTTTTGTGCACTCTTTATTTTTATGTTTTAGGCACTGAGGGTCCTGCTCTAAAAAACGAACAGTGCCAGGGTTTCGGTTCTGAAAAGTTGTGTATAACTTATACAGTATAGGTGTTGGGGGGAAACCATATTTGATCATAACCTGTGCAGGCTCTGCTTTCTGCTTCTTAGAGCTATACCATGGCTGTGACTTACTGATTCTCTGGTCTCACCGCAAGTCTTTTAGACAGGTCAGTCTGACATGACACAACAGACTCTGTGCAATCTCCAACAATATAAAACATCCACAACTTTATGGGTAGCAAGAAACACATTATGATATTTGAGAGAGGCAGTTTTTATTCACAGTACAAATAACTTTTTTTCTTAAGATTATAATGCTTTCTGTTCAAACTGAAGTCTAGGCAAATTGTCTTACCTGACCATCCAGATATTTACACAGTCCTCCCAAAACGGTACAGACCGCTTGGTGACTTCATTTTTTTTTCTGCTGCAGTTAAACAATACAGCCTGGCCACTAGATTTGCCACCTCATCCCTTTAAACCCAAACACCTTTGAATTACACAGGTTCTGAGGCTAATTAATGCAGATAAGGCACCAAGTGAGTTTAATTACCACCTTAATCAGCCACAGAACCTGTGTAATTAATATGTGTTCGGGTTTAAAGGGATGAGGTGGCAACCCTACTGGCCACTTTCCTGCCTCCAGCTTGTGGAGACTGTTGTGGTCATCTCTCATCTCTCTCATCTCTCTCAACATGTTCCTTTTCAGCACATGTAAATTCGGGACACCCAACTAGCTCCAAATGCTGCCCCACCCTCTCCCGGTCTGAGTGCTGCAGTACAGATCATTACAACTGCTTACATTCAGGCATTTGTATTTAAAATACCTTTTATGGTTCTTTTAATAAATACCATTATTGGTTTTCTTAGCATTTGTTCAGCTTTAAATTGACACTAAACCCTGGTTTATGAAAAAGAAATCTATTGAAGTTTGTGTTTCAAACTGAACTATGTTGCTCTCAGCCTCCTCTAAATCTCCAAATTCCTTTTTTTTTTCTTCCTGTTAGAGGGTGGCTACGTTCATTCTCCATGGTCCCACTGTATGTAGGAACTTAACCACCCTCCCTTGCTTGATCCTGAGATGGACTCTGGACTATGGAAGTTAAAGTGTACATAGAGCTGTGCACATGACTGCAACTAACGTACACTGCCCGTTACAAACATACAAAAGATAGAAGGAAAAATAGAGGTTTGGGTGGTCATAGAGGACATAACGAGGCACAAAAATCACAGTATGATTTAATGAAAAATAGATTACAGGGTCAGTAAAGCGGAACTTAACTTACCTAAACATTTTTTTTTTACTGTTTTGTTGTTTTTTATGTTGCAAGGCAGCATTTTGAGGTTTCCAGCCTTAGCTGGGTTCTTGAACCACTTCAGCCCGCAAGAATTTACCCCCTTCCTAACCAGGCCATTTTTTGCGATACCGCACTGCAGTTTTTATTTTTTGTGCTATAAACAAAAGCACCACAGCCCCCTTACATCAGATATGACACCAGAGCCCCACTTACATCAGATATGACACCAGAGCCCTCCCTTACATCAGATATGATACCAGAGCCCCACGTATATCAGATATGACACCAGAGCCCCACTTACATCAGATATGACACCAGAGCCCTCCCTTACATCAGATATGATACCAGAGCCCCACGTATATCAGATATGACACCAGAGCCCTCCCTTACATCAGATATGACACCAGAGCCCCACTTATATCAGATATGACACCAGAGCCCCCCTTACATCAGATATGAAGCCAGAGCCCCCCTTACATCAAATGTGACACCAGAGCCCCCCTTACATCAAATGTGACACCAGAGCCCCCTTACATCAGATATGACACCAGAGCCCCCTCTTACATCAGATATGACACCAGAGCCCTCCCTTACATCAGATATGACACCAAATCCCCCCTTACATCGGATGTGACACCAGAGCCCCCCTTTACATCGGATGTGACACCAGAGCCCCCCTTTACATCGGATGTGACACCATAGCCCCCCTTACATCAGATGTGACACCAGAGCCCATCCCCTTACATCAGATGTGACACCAGAGCTCCCCTTACATCAGATGTGACACCAGAGCCCCCTTACATCAGATGTGACACCAGAGCCCCCTTACATCAGATGTGACACCAGAGCCCCTCTTACATCAGATGTGACACCAGAGCCCCCCCCCCCTTTACATCAGATGTGACACCAGAGCCCCCCTTACATCATATGTGACACCAGAGCCCCCTCTTACATCCGATATGACACCACAGCCCCCCTTTCCCCCCTGTACTCACTGATCACTAACTGCAAAGAAGTTACTCATTTCTCTTTCCAGGCTCCACGCTCTCCGTGTTCGTTCCTCTGCAGTGCTGCTGAGACTTTTCAGTCAGTGTCGCTCTCCATTGCCACCTACAGGCCGGAGGTAGGAGAACACCTAATCCTCTCTCTAGCTATGAGCCTCGATCCTATCTGAATAATGTATCCAGTCTTCAGGGTGGCTCGAAAACGGGCACATGATTCAAATCCCAGACTGTACGGGTGAATCCCGTACAGGTGGCAACCCTAAGTGGGGTTGATTTACTAGAACTGGAAAGTGCAAAATCTGGTGCAGCTGTGTATGTCAGCCAATCGGCTTCTAAGCTTCAGCTTGTTCAATTAAGCTTTAGGAAAAAAACCTGAAAGCTGTTTTTTTTTTTTTTGCAGAGTTGCACCAGATTTTTCACCCTTCAGTTTTAGTAAATCAACCAGAGTGTGTGCTAAGCTGCAAGTTGGCAGCATCTGTTTCGGTGGAGTTCCATGAATTCACGCAAATGCACTATAGTGCCCATCCACCAGAATATAGCAGCATCTGTGCACAAGCGCAGTACTCTGCCACAGATGTGCCGCAGGTCTCTGACATCTCCTAAATGCTTAGAAGAGATCAGCAACACATCTGCACATGAGCCCCTTTTTTTTAAATGGTGGCGCATAATAGGGCTAGGGCGGTAATTTAAGAGCAGCTACGTCTTCTGTAATGAATGTGTATAGATTCTTTTTGGAGAATAAGGATATCATTTAGTGTCACTTTAACACTTGTGCCTTATTGATCCATTTTCTGTGAAAATGTTAATGATAGATCCACTTTTATATTCCCTTGCAATGCCACTGACTACTTACTATGAAATAAATCTACTAGTAAATACTTTTCTTTCTGCAAAATACCTTCTTATGATTATCAGATGTTTCAACTTTCAGGCTAATCAGAATTTTATGGAGCAATTTATTACTTCCTCTTAGAAACAAGCTGTGCCAGGCATTTATTCAGGACCTCAAGCAATGTCTCTGAAACAATAAAAGCATTTCTTAAGGAAGAAGAAAATAGGGTTTAAGTCATTGTTAATTGTTTTTAATTGAAATAAGTCATGTACATGTCCGCAATAAATGTCCTACAGTCTGCTGTGTCCCTGGTTTATGTTAGTTGTTTTGTTACAATTTAATATGATATATTTCTGTAATGGCCAGCTTTGCACTTTAGGCTGTTTTTGCTCCAGGAGGATCAAGGGTCTTGGTAGAAACATTTGTTTGTCATAGAGGCTTCAGTTGTCGTTCGTTATGTTCCCTTCCTAGTCCAGAGATCGTCATGCTATGTCACAGTTCATGGTAATTACAGCTCATTTCTGGTATTGTTGCTGCAAAGTACAAATTCACTACTTGGAGCTTGCACAGCTATCCCATAGAGAACAGACACGCAAGCAGCCTCACATTGACAGCTCAACTAGGACTAGGGATTCCTGGAGTGCGCTGACCTAAAGGCATGCTGATTACCAGACTTACAAAATATACACTTTAATATAAACACAAAGGTGTATTTACTGTGTTGGCATCTCTAATTTAACGGGAGCAAAAATTATTATTTTGCCTAAAATGTTAAAGTATAACTATAGGCAAAACTTTTTTGATGGTTTTAACCCCTCTCAGACTTTTTTTTTATGTCATCTGTGTCCCATTGTGGAGATTTCCCTTCACTTCCTGTCCTATAGCCAAACAGGAAGTGAGTGGAAATCTCTGCAAAGTAATGGAATTCCTTGGGGACCCCCAGGTCACCAGAACTAGTGTCCTGAATTGGAAGACTTCATCTATATTACTTTTCTGGGGACAACCCAAAATGTGTGCCTTTTCTTTCACTTTCAACGATAATAGTAAACAGGACAAATAGAGAGGGAGAATTTCATTAAAGGGGGCACAGAACGCAAAAAAACCCAAAAAAACTGACAGGCGTTCTAATCCATCGGCACTCTATCCAAAACTAAAAAAAAGTTTTAGTTATACTTTAACCACTTTCAGACCGGACCAATTTGCAGCCAAAGGACCAGGCCCCTTTTTGCGATTCGGCACTGCGTCGCTTTAACTGACAATTGCGCGGTCGTGCGACGTGGCTCCCAAACAAAATTGACGTCCTTTTTTTCCCACAAATAGAGCTTTCTTTTGGTGGTATTTGATCGCCCCTGCGGTTTTTATTTTTTGCGCTATAAACAAAAATAGAGCGACAATTTTGAAAAAAATGCATTATTTTTTATTTTTTGCTATAATAAATATCCCCCAAAAATATATATAAAAAAACATTTTTTTTCCTCAGTTTAGGCCGATACGTATTCTTCTACATATTTTTGGTAAAAAAAATTGCAATAAGCGATTATTGATCGGTTTGCGCAGAAGTTATAGCGTTTACAAGATAGGGGATAGTTTTATAGCATTTTTATTAATAATTTTTTTTTATTATTAATGGCGGAGATCTGCGATTTTTTTTGTGACTGCGACATTATGGCGGACACATCGGACATTTTTGACACATTTTTGGGACCATTGTCATTTATACAGCAATTAATGCATTTAAATGCATTGATTTCTGTATAAATGACACTGGCAGTTTAGGAGTTAACCACAAGGTGGCAGTGTAGGGGTTAAGTAGGCCTAGGGGTGTTTTTTTTTACTGTGGGGGGGCGTGGCTGTCAGCTAGTGAATGCTGATCTCTGCTCCAATCACAGGGAGCAGAGATCGGCGTCACTAGTTGCTAGGCAGAACGGGGAGATGCTGTTTATCTCGGCATCTCCCCGTTTAGCCGCTCCGTGAGACGATCGCGGGAGTCCCCGCGGCGATCGAGTCGCGGGGACCGCGGCCGGACTCACGGGGGTCCCGACCGGCGCGGGAGCGCGCCGCTCCCGGCGCGCTCCCGATGGCACGGACAGGCTAAAGGAGGGACGTATATATACGCAGAAATTGGGCATTTTATATTGTAGGCCTGTAATTCTTAGGAATAACACACCTAAATCTGTCCAAACAAGAGTGTAGTAGACATTCCGGGTATGATAAAGTTTGAAACATCATTGAAATCATAAATTATAATATAATAAATAACTATAAATAATTATCAAAAATAGTAATATAATAATAATAACATTTAATAATGTAATCAAATCAAAAACACTGAAATTTGCTCAGTTGCAGAATTGTCGCTGTCGTCACTTTCAGTGTTTGATGACATATTTCCCCACAAATCACTATCGCTCAATTCTGCAAGTCTTCTAATTTGCTATCGCTGTTTTCTAGCTGGTCTAAAACCACTTTTAATGTAAAGGGATGCTTTTTGGTTGCCATTGACAATCTCAAGTTTCTAGGCAGAAAGAACAGTATATATAATATAAAAGTGCATGCAGGGCACTGGACAAAGTACTAGGGACAAAACTAATGTGAAATGATTTGATACAGTAATGTAATCTTACAGATTACAGTGTACTGTATGTGTTCTGTATTTTTCACTATTTGTAATTTGCTGTCGTGCTCCACCCCCCTGCGTCACGTCACTCACAGGGAACGGAGCCCATCACAGTGATGAATCGAGCAGAGTACACAGCCCGTGGACACAGCGGGAGGACATCGTAGGATCCTGGGGACAAGGTAAGTAACTTTGCCTAGATCCTGCGATGCAATCCCTAGTGTGGCTCGGGGTTATCGCTTTTGGTAATGAAAATTCACCCCGAGCCACACTCGGGAATAATGCCAGGGAGGTTAATGTCAGATTAAGATAAATTGTGTTTGCAGGGTAGAAGTTATCATGATGATGTCATGTTCACAGGTTTGTGATTATTAACTCTTCACACAAGTGAAAGCAAAGATTGCCCAGAGCATGCAGATTATTTGCTGGTAATTTATTAGGAGAGGAGATTTATTAACTTTTATTTTTAACAAATTTAAATTTAATACATTTGTTTTTTTTTTTTACATTTTCTTTTTTTCTTGAAGGAGCTAGATCTAGACAGTAGTCTCTGAGGAGGGAGCATGTGACAGGGTGGCAATGCGTCTCAGACTGGCTATTGCATTGCCACTCTCATTGCTCACGTTGCCCCAATACCCTGAGAGGAAGCCACTCCCTTCTTATCTATCTGTCAGCCACCCCATTGGGACTATTGTATTTTAATGAGCTTGAGGGGCGACTCCAGCATGAAGAATGACAGCCCCTCTCTCTCCCCTGCTCTCTGCGCCATATGATTGTGTGCCAGCTTCCATGTACAGAAGCTTCACCTCTACCATCAAAAGAACAGTTATATTTTTATGATTAATCTTACAGTTATAATGTATTATACTCTACTCATCCGCCTCACAGAAGTAGCAGGAGTCACTGGCTCAGATCTGCAATGGTTCGCATCCTTCCTAGGAAATCGCTCTCAGACAGTGAAACTAGGAGGTTTCACCTCTGAAACCCGGGCAATCTCCTGTGGAGTCCCTCAAGGATCACCCTTGTCGCCAGTCCTCTTCAATATATACATTCGCCCACTCCTCAAAATCATCAGAAGATCAGACCTCTGCTTCCACTCATACGCCGACGACACTCAATTATATTTTCGTATCACCGGACAAAAAGACCATCATCAGCAATTAGGAAAATGCCTCACTATGATAGACGACTGGATGACTACTAGCTCCCTCAAACTTAATGAATCAAAAACAGAACTTCTTATCCTACATGCAAATCATAACCCCCGAACCAAGATCCCTTGGACACCTCCTACCATCTTTGGACAGACCATCGCCCCAAGGACCAAGGCTAAGAGTCTCGGAGTCATTTTTGACTCAGAAATGTCAATGGATGCCCAAATAGGAGCAGTGGTCAGTGGTTCTCACCATCTGCTCCGCCTGCTACGCAGACTCCTCCCCTTCATTCCAAAAGAGGACAAAGCAGTGGTAGTTGGAACGATCATCAATTCTCGACTCGACTATGCTAACTCCCTCTACATAGGGTTACCCCAATATCAACTTGCGCGCTTACAACTTATCCAAAACACAGCGGCAAGGCTGATAACAGGAAAAAAACCCTGGGAATCCATCTCCCCTTCCCTGAGGAACCTACATTGGCTAAATGTAAGGAGTCGGGTCGCATTCAAGACCCTCTGCCTCACCCACAAATGCGCACATGGAAACGCCCCGCAATACCTTCGCGAGAAAATAAAACACTACATACCGAATCGCAGTCTTCGATCGGCTAATCAAAATCTCCTCCTCATTCCCAAATCCCGCTACAAATCAAAGGGGGAACGGAGATTCGCTGTCCAAGGTCCACGGCTATGGAACGCTCTACCAACCGACATTCGCATGGAAGAAAACCATCAGGCCTTCAGGAAGAAACTCAAGACCCACCTCTTCTAGAAGCTCGACAACCAAATGTCAATACAGCGCCTTGAGGCGATTCGGTTCGCATTGTAGCGCTATACAAGTTATTCATTCATTCATTCATTCATTATATTTAACATTGTTATTATTATTTAGTAACTTTTTTTTACTGCAGATTCTTTTTTTTAAGGGGGGAGGGGGGATAACATGACCTCAAGAGCGTCTACAGTCTTTCTGCCTTTTCCTCCCTCTAGTGCCTTGGGAAGCAAATTCATCATGTTAAGTGACCACGGTACATAGCAGGTGCATTTGCTGATGACCCATATAAAGTTGCCTGAATGAGTTTAATGACACTATGAACTAAAGCGAAACTTAGCTTTGATTAAAAAAAAGTTTGAGCCAGAGGTTTACTCCTAAGCCCATGCATGAGAGTCAAAGTGTTTGTTACCCAAAAAAAAAAAAAAGAATCCTGTTCCTTTAAAGCATGAATAACAGCATAGTGCTTGTTCTGTGTAATTTGGCCCCCTTCTATCACCTAAAATACCTGGCTGATCCTGCCTGGTTCTGCCCTCCCCCCTGCAAACTGACCACGGTTTATTATGGCTGTTGAGCCCTGACACTGTGGTCAGTTTACTTGCCTCAGTCATCCGCAGCTCTCCTCTGTCCTCCTCTCCCCTCCCAGCCTGTCAGCTCTGTGTGTGAGCTGCCCCTCTCCTTCTAGCACCATTCGGAGCAGTATAAAATTACTAGGATAGCATGTACTATACAGTGTATGTCGTTATTTAAAATTCTTCTTCTAAATGCCTTATTTCTCCTCTCCAATCAGCAGTCATGTGACCGACCGTCATTGTCTTCCTCCGATGAATGCACTACAGAGGGTTTTTTTGAGGGGTGTATTTAGGGTAGTTTATTTATTATTTGTTTGTGGCTTTTCCTTTTCATGTGCATTTGATGATTATTTGTGTATTGTTGCATTAAATGTTTTTTATACATTCTGTTTTGATTATTTGTGTACTGTTGCATTACATTTTTTTTTTATACTTCCTGTTTTTTGTGCAAGAAAACCCCAAAAAACAAGGAACATGTATTAGGGGGGGGGGGGGGGTTGGCACAAGAACAGGTCCAGTATGATTGAAAGAAGCTTCCTTAACCCTCAGAATGCCCTCTTAATTTTGCCTTCTCCATTGACTCCAACACAATCTCATGTTTTCCCCCAAAGTTTTGGGTGAAAAAAAACTCAGAGAGGTAGTGGCCATAAAATACATTGACATGTGACAGAAATCTGGCACGTGGTACTTGCCCCATTGTTCAGGATATGGATGGATTGATTGGAAGAGTTCTGTATTACCACCTGCTGGTCAAAGGCAATATTGCAAATAAAATCTCTGGTTCTTCCAAGGGGTGAATTTTAAATCTCCACTTTCCCACCACCTTTAGGCATGAATTTCTTTAGTCTTGCCCCAGCAGACAATTTACAAATTGTCACAGCCCGCTTCAAATATTTGAAAAATATAATTTCTGATATATTAGGCAACCATATTCATCATTAAAACTGTCTCAATTAAAGATAAATATATGTCAGAACAAAGGTGTATTAAAATAAAACCGACAGCACAAAAGGGAACACTGTTTTTTACATTTTCTTTTAGATATAAATGAGAATGTCCTCTGCTTACTGTAATTAAGTGTTTTTTGTTAAAAAAAAAGCTCTTTTGTTTATAGATATATGCATAGGGGACCATTCATGCTTGATGTGTTTCCTGCCTAATAGTTAAGTGATTACAGAGAAGATTTGAAAACTTCAAAAGAGAGTAAATCTTGCATCGGACCATTTTTCCTATCCTGGAGATAGAGAACTCTTTTCATGTAAGAGGGTCTTTCCTGATTTGGAGGTTAGGGAGAAACACTATTGGGTTGGGCAACGTTAAAGTATATCTAAACCCAATAATGAAAATATAATATATTGCAGCTAACCAGACCTTAGATGTGGCGGCATTCAGAAACCCAGTGTCCTTGTAACTTCCTGTTTGAATCAAATTCTCACGCACTTCTTTTTGTCCTTCTGTCCTCTCCTTTTCCCCTCGGCTCAAAGCCCCCCCCCCCCAAAAAAAATAAAAAATACACTTCCTAGCACACACCTTATCCCCCCTGAAACTTCCTCTCCTAGCAAAAATAAAACCCTCCCAAATCCCCTCTATTAGCACAAATTGTCTTTTTTTTTTGCATCAATAATGCATGGAAAGAAGGTTGTATGGTTCCCAATGGCATAGTTCACACCGGTGTGCTCAGTTTCAGGGCGTTCCAGTTCCAGAAAGAAAAGTAGAACATGCTGCATTTTTCCTGCACTATGTCAGGCTTTTTGTTTTTTTGAATTACAGAACACCTCTCCCCCATGTTGTGGAGATGAGGAGAGGGGGAGCTGTTTGTAGCACAAATCAGGAGAGATTTTCTATATACTATATACAGTGCAGTGACTGAGCATTGTAAACCTAGGGCAGGAAGTGTTTTACTGTCGGAATGAACAGGTGAAAATAACGTGAATATAAAGCTTAAAAAAAAGAAAATGAATGCAGCCACTACCACATCTAAGGACTGGTAAGATGCAATATATTTTTTGTTCTTGGGTTTAGATAGGCTTTAAGAGAACAATCACCTCAAGTAGATATATTAGATATGTTATAAATTATTGCCAGAATGCTGGGAGAGGCTATATCCACCGTGTAGGAAGAAGTGGGCAACCTTATCAGCTCCTGTTCGAAATAGGAAGAAATGCGCCTGAACCAAAGATACTTTTTAGAAAAGTATTAGGCCCCTTAAATGCCTTTATAAATTCCCATTTAAATCCAATAATGTGGAGAGTTGACAACATGACAGTCTTTTGAAGCCCATCAATGGCTTTTTTTCAGCATCTTTGCATGGTTTGCCCAATCTACAAAGTCTACTAGGCCTACACAAACCCAAGCTAATCAGCATGGATATTTGTTTGGCAGAAATACGATTGAAGCAGAATAATAGAAGTTTGGAAAATAATAGGAGGGTAACCCTTGACTTCTTGTATATGGAAGCAGACAGGGCCGGTGCAAGGATTTTTGTCTACTCAGGTGAAGGTGAATTTTGCCAGGGCTAAGAGTCTGGTGTGTGAGGGCAAAGTCTGTCTTTGACAGAAATCACCGGCCAGAATGGACAGGACAGATCTCCGGACCCCTCATCTCTATGTACTCCATGCCCTGCCAGTGATCAGGGATGGGTGAGCAGTGATTTGTACAATCATGGAAGACTTCCTCCTCCTTCTCCCATTTCTACCTGCAGCTGGGCTCCTCATACTGCACCCCTTTGTGTCCCCTTCATCACCCCATGCATCTCCCAGGTCTCAGATGTACCCCGGTCTGTCAGGAGCCCCCCTGTGTGTGCAGATCCCTAGTCACCCTTGTCTTGGTTCCTGGCTCAGGCCCTGCACATATGGTTTACCTTCTTATTGTTGCAGAGTCGGATGAGTATGTCGACCCCCTGATCATTGAGGAAGGTGAGTTTGCTGGCCAGCTTAAGTTGACTGGGCTGCAGCACAGAGTGGCACAAGCTGCCTTTCCTCCACTACAGGAGCCATTGGTGGCCTCACCGGGAGAAGAACTGAGCTGAGGAGATTGCTGTGGGAAGGAGGGAGAGGGAGGAGGGTTTGTTTTAGGAAAGGGGAAGAACCGCCCCTACAATTTCCATGCTCCACACTGCCGAAAGCCCCTTCCTTTCTGTCCAGATGTGGGATCGTCCACCCCGGCAACTACCTCTGAGTTCACAGGAGCCGGAACTACAGAGGAGGCATTGGGTATCAATATGTCGCTTACTCGTATTGACTGTCAGCATACATTGAAAACAACATTGGGCAGTATACATACAATGTTGATTTGCAGCAGAACCCCTGGGACCACCAAATTTTTTCTCGTGGACCATCAGTGGTCCACGGATCACTGGTTGGCAACCGCTGCTTTAGAGAGTACATGATGTTTCTTTATATCTCTTAATATGTTAGCATAAAGTGGCTCTGCTAGTAGAAAAGTTGTTTTATCACATAGGAGGGAGTGTTCTACATGGGCCTATTGTGATGCCAGTCTATGAAGACTTTTATATATGTTAGAGCAGCCTTTCTCAACCAGGGTTCCATGAAACTCTAGGGTTCCTCCAGAACCAGATGTTCAGAGGTTGCAAGGGGTTCTTGTGCAATGAACACTTTCTGACTTTCAACTATGATCTTTTTAACTGCCTTTCAGGGGAGATTCTCCACACTCATAACCATGTAAAAAGCATTATTCCTAGTAACCATCGCAATACTGAGAGCTTTAGACATGTTAATTATTAGCAAGGGTTCCCTGAGATCATAATGTTATTTCAAGGTTTCCCCCATAGTGAAAATGTTGAGAAAGGCTGTGTCTCAGGATGGAGAAGTTAGATTCTTTTTTTAGTTGGCGTAGCTTCTGTATGACATTTTATTTTTGCTGATGTCTTTACCTTTTTGTGTGTAATGGAGTAGATGAACATTTTCTCATTTGGTGACCTTCCACACTTATGCATATTCAGAATTGTCATTTACAGAAAAAAAAAATTGTAGTGAAGAATAAATCAGAGGCAACTGCTAGGCTTTGAATCCTGCCTTCTTGGTTCAGTATTGCCAGTTCTGCAGGGACTGGTAGCAACCAATGCGTCCAAAGGAACTGTATTCTGTATTCTTCAACTTGTTTATATGTGGTAACACATGTAAAGCCCCATATACACGGTCGGACTTTTTCATGGATTCTGTCCGATCGGACAATGTTGTTGAAAAATCAGACCGTGTGTATGCACCATCGGACAGTGTACGTCGGATTGTCCGACGGACAAAGTCTTATCTCCTGCTGGATAGATTTGCCGACAACCCGGTCCGATCACACCAAATCCGATCGTGTGTACGGTTTTCCGACCGGACAAAGTGCTACGCATGCTCAGATCACATTACAAGACCAAAGCTATTGGCTACTAGCCTCTACGTAGTCCCGTCGTAGGCAACAAACGTCACCACGTTCAGAATGATCGGATTTTCCAACAACTTTGTCCGACCGTGTGTACGCAAAACCAACATCGGACAAAGTATGACGGACATGGTCCGACGGACCTGGTCCGCGGATTGTCCGACCGTGTGTATGGGGCTTTAGTGTGTCCAGTAGTTTGCTGGCAAGAAATTATTGTCAGTCTCAGGTTGTTCATTGTTAAGTGCAGTTTGTTCCTGAGGGTGCATTTGTGAACAGTACTCTTCATCATTGTCCTGGCTTGTACTGTCTTCATTTTTGATCTGTCTGGTATTTATATGCCTAGTTTTAATCACTGGCCTATCTATGCCTCCCCTGCCTCCCTGGTATTGTGCCACTCTTCAGGTATTGACCTTGGCCTTTGCAATGTACAATTTTTCCAGCCTGAACCCTTCCATAACCCACTGGGGAACGAACTCAGGCTAAAACCCAAGAACAAGCAAAGCTGAAAGGTGGCTGTTATAGGGGAAGATTGTAAATCGGTGGCCATCTAAACTGAAGGATGGTTGTCCACTTACACCCATACCTCCCAACTTTCTGAGATGGAAATGAGGGACATCTATTAACAAAAGTATGTAGGCATAGGACACACCCCTGCCTAGCCCCCCTCAAAGTAGAATTGTACAAAAAAAAATTGGTTTAACCCATAAGTGCTTTTTTTTACCACTACTATTCCTTTATATTGGCTTTTGGAATTTACAAATGCAGCAATTTAGAAATAGGATGACATTTTTGATAGATAAGTAGTACATTTTATATACAACTATAGAGATCAAACCAAAATAAGGGACAAATGAGGAGGAAAGAGGGACAGAAGGACTTTGTTCCGAATGAGGGACAGTCCCTTGAAATCAGGGACAGTTAGAAGCTATGTACGCCTACTTTAATAAAGTCTATAAACACTGGCGTAATGTTCTGTTGTGTGTTCTGTGTTTGGTATCTAGAACTTTTTAGGGCAAAGGAGACTTGTTTGTGTCATCAAACTTCAACATCTAACAAGATCTAGTATGGCTCCAACCACACCAAGGCCCAACAGAACATTACACTCATAACTATGTACACAACAATTATATTGCCCTGCCAGTCATCTATTCTTATAAAGAGCAGAAGCAAAATCTGAAAAGACCTGGAAGATATAACAAAGTTATGGACAATGAATCTTATAAATTCTACAGCGGAGCTTAAGTCGGATTATCATATATAGTTACATAGTTACATAAACATTTGTTCTATTATTGGTTGCCTTAAAAATCCCGTTTTGAGAGGATGATCATTTACTACATAGTTACATAGTTCGCTAGGCTGAAAAAAGACACAAGTCCATCCAGTTAAAATATATAGGTTCAAGACATACATTTCTTTGATATATAAACTCTTAGGAGTAAAATTCTTCCTGAGCAATGTTCAAGTTCTGTGTGCCAACAGAGATCCTGAAATAAGTTGCTTTGAGCAAATATTTTGAGTTTTCACAGTGCCAAATGGAGAAGTACAGTAAGTCTCCTACTAATTTCTAAAATGTGAGTGTGGTTTTCTGGTCAAGTAACTACGCATAAAATGCTTCTAATTTTACACAAACATGGGGCTGCTGCTGTAAACAGGAAATACTCTAGAAAATAGTTTTCATGGGGAGTAGCCAAAAAAATATTATTTTAATTGATGCCAGTAGCTTCTACCATTGTGTGGCTGATAATGAATTGTAATGGGTCTTCTCATATTAAACATGTTCTGTGTGGTATTAACTCTATGATGCAAGAGATCAAATAGACAAGTATTAATATAGTAACAGAAGTGTGCGAAAGACAAAATAGTTCATGGAAAATTCTGACTCATGTGTCCCTATTTGGAATATTTCAATGATCCATCAGTCAGATAAAATCATAAAATGTTCCAATATACTTTATTTGCCAGAGACAGTTTTTTAAAAGCCACATAATTTCATAGATACTGCTGTTCTCATTATCACAGTCTTCTGAACCTAGCCTACAATGTCTCACTGTTTGGTTACCACTTAAAACTGAACTCCAGCCTTAATTTTAGTCTTGCACAACTGTACAAGGTCTTTTTCTGTTCTGATATTGCTTACTGCATTTCTATTGAACACTGTGAGAAACCCATAGGGGTTGATTTACTAAAGGCCAATAGACCATGCACCTTGGAAATGCAATTTCCCTCTGCAAGTGCAGTTGCTTCAGAGCTTAGTAAATGAGGTAAGGCTTCACTTTGCAAAGGATATCCAATCACATGCAAGGAAAATTAAAAAAAAAAAACATTTTTGCTTGCATGATTGGTTGATGAAAGTCAGCAGAGCTTCTGCTCATTTACTAATCTCTGGAGCAACTGCACTTTCCAAAGTGCACAATCTTTTTGCCTTTAGTAAATCAACCCCATAGTGTGCATTAGAAGCTTTTAGAATATGTAGCTACATTCAGATAAGGCCCAACTCATGTGGGGGGAATCTGATCCTCTAAGCATGTTTATGCAAAGCTAAAATGGTATATGGCTACAACTACCTACAAAGATTGGATGAGCGTAAAGGTGTAACCCAACTTCCAAAATACCTTTCATCTGAAGAATCTTTGCATAATCACATAAACATACTTTTCTTTGTAGATCGAGGGGGAGCTCTAAGCAGACATCCTTAGCGCAGATATATCAGGGGTATGAACTATAGTGATAGGCCAGGAATATTCAACCCAGAAAGAGCTGCCTTACTGTATGATGAAGAAACCAAATACAACGCAATGTTTACTCATAAAATATTTAATAAAAGTATCTGTACAAAATATTTAAAAATGGGTTATAAAAGAAGATTATTTAGCAAGGTTTAATTGACAAAATATATCCCACTATATAGTATATAGAGAAAATATAGAATGATAATTTACATTTCAATATGTACAGTCTTTGAATACATACAATGCATTTACATCCTTGTATTTTTCTTCTTCCTCTGGTTGACTAACTGTATACATTTCAAAGTCCAAGACCCCCTAGTGTAGCAAGAATATATATTAAACAAAGACTTGTTCACCTACATTATATTAACACAGGTAGAAGAGGCAAAAGACACTGGGAGGTCTGCAAAATATATTATTCCATCCAAATCGTGCTGAGAGTCATTTGAAATTCCCACAGCTGTGTATTGAAATGTTACTATGCCTTGTACGATAAATAAATTAGACAGGTTTGATAAATAAGTTTGCTGAGATTTTTAGAACATTTTCTCCTGTGAGTCACTGGAAACCAAATGTTCATAAACATTTTAATAATAATAATTTTAAAGGCATGTAGTTAAAGTGGAATAACCCTGTAATATAACTGTCTTCAGAGGCAAGGACCAGGCACTAATGCAATATATAAAAAGGGAGATATTAAAAAGGGTTCTCCGGTTTAGGCTGCTCTGATGCTTCTGTTCAGTAGGTGCTGATGTTTAATGAAGAACAACAGATGGTGAGATGTGCCCATCTTTGATCTCCATGCATAGACCCAGTGTAAAGGAGACTGCCACTGTGGCTACACACTATACACACTTAAGCCTTCTGTTGCAGTCATTTGATGCACATGTGTTAAGGCATGATGTGGCACGTCATTATTTCCTTATGAATAGGCTGACAATACAACGGATGTAAAAACATACATGACCCTTTTTAAAAATGCAGTGTACCACAATGTATGGTATTTGAGTTGTCATGGGATCTGGTGGGTTGTGCACTTTGCTCTACTATATAATGCATTGGGGTGCCACAAGTGTAATTGGTTCCTTAGCGATTTAGTAAGGTGCCATATTTTTGGGAGCAAGAACTTTTGGCAGCAATACAAATTCCAAGTAATTGCTTAACAATATAGAATTATTTTTCCATGTAAAATCTCTACCACCATGTCCTACCATGAATTTAACATGCCTAAGGAAATCAGCAATTCATTAGGGATGATACAGTAAATCTTTTAAATAATAAAAATAGGCACTGAAAGGATAAATACTTCCACAACTGTGTTATATTTCATTAAATCTTTAGACAGCATGATTTTCAACCTAAAGTTTAGGCGGAAGTTTAGGTGCAGCTCAATCTTGGTTTGTCATGTAGAATAATCATGGTTCGATCAGTAAACTCACTAACTCCATGTAGTAAAAATCATAATGATGCAATGGATAAGGGGGGGGGGGGTATAGGCAATGTGCAATGGTTTCAAGGTGTATGTTGGAAGAATCATGTTGAAAGCCTACACTAGTTGTACCATTAGGTGTGGTATATGCTCTGTTGTCATTCTGTATCTCAGAACATCACTGTGACACTAAACCTATCCACATACACAGAAAGTTGAGCTTATAGTGGCCTACCAACACTATATATGTTCTGCCAACGCTACCAGTCTCCTTTAGATCATGTTCAGATGATTTGCCATCAATCTTTGTTCACTATATATCTCTGCCCAGACAGAAAGATGAGACACCAAAGCATCATATGAGACCTTTCCAGATACAGTTCCGTTTTTTTCATTGTGGCTGGTTTTATCCTTTAGTAGACAGAGTTAAATGGTGACCATTCCAATGAACAGGAACTGTTAATGTTAAATGTTTTTATCCATTAAGCATGTTTACTTCCTCAACATTCATGTCTACATATATATTATATGCCATATGGTAGTATTAGTAATACTATATTGATAAAAAGACCTTTAGATAAAAAAGAGTCTGTTTCAAAGATTTTTATCTGAGCTACATGGAATTTATACAGTTGACTTATAAAGGAAATAGCAGCATCTTCTATGGATATATTTTCATAATAATCAGTTTCCTAAATACTCTGCCATGGCCATGAAATGTTTAATGTGGACAGAGAGAAGCTCCACGTATCATTAACTGTACATGGTGGATCTCATGGTGACCCACCTGCACACACTCCCCTTCCAGACTCATGTGGTTTTTAGACATCGTTGGTAGACAATTTAGGTCGCAGTACAGTCCCTTCCAAATTACCTTGCACACAACTAGTAATAAAAGCTTTATTTTACATTGTAAATTATTCCACAGATAGGGGTTTGATCATCTAAACATGTCTTGATAAACATGAATGTTCATTCGAAATGTATGATCCTATGTCTGTGGGCACCGTTAGAGGTTTGATGCAAACATTTTTCCCTCAATTTTATGTCCTCCAAGACCTAGCTGTACAGGTAACACAGTATGTAATGGTTATCAGCCCCCAACACTTTAGCCCTTCACTAGTGTTTGTGCATAGAAGAAAGGTCCAGAGGCCTTCACACATTTGTAAGTATTTTTTTTAGAGTACAAGTGCTAAATCTATGGCTCAAAGCCATTGACAAGGCATGCATCCTTTACATGCAACAACACCACTGCACACAGCTGATGCAATTGATTATCCTCATTCAATAGTTAAGGCTTATATTTATTAAGACTAATATTAAATGTGCATAAAAGGTTTCTCAGAATCTTTCTCAAAGCAAAACATAATTTTTTTATAATAAAGGAATTGAGGAAGGGTTAGCCTTTCTGTCTGGGTTTTATTGCTATCTGTGCCCCCATTGCTGAAGCTCACCCTTCTGTTTATACAAGTGACCATTGTCACTAGTAAGAACATGTCAAAAATTTGAATGATGTTCCTGACACACGAGGAAGCTGGAATGTTCAAATTGGGACAGATGATCCAGGAAGGGTTTGTGCATGCCAACTCTGTGGGGCTGGATTGGGCAGCACTGCCCAATGAAGTCCCAAAGCATAGACAAGGTTTTTATGTCCTATTGCTTCAGTTCCCACCAACATACTCCCCTCATTTTGGGAGGTTTCCTCAAACTTCCTATAGCGTTTCTGGAACAGGATGTACACAGACAGCAAAAAAAAAATTATAAAAAATCCTAGCAGGGGTTTAACCCTTCCCTACTCTTTTTCAAAATGAAAAAACGAAAATAAAGCATTATTATTATTAAATATACACTTTAATACAGCCACACAATATACCTTTGATAGTAGTAGTAGACAAGCCATTCCTTTTAAAGAAGCTGGTAAGGAGATCTTGATTTTACAGATCCTCATGGTGGCTTATGGCTTTCTATATACAGTGAAACCATAAAACAGAGGGCGCACCAGCCTAGGGCATTATCCTCAAAACATATCTTTTATTGTGAAAAAGTGGTAAGTAATATACTCACAAACCAGCAGGTACATCAAAGCTTGTCATAATACAACATCGTCAAGACCACGATACATCACATCTCATAGCAGGACAATGAAAATCTGACAGGCTAACGCATTACGAGGGACTTGCCTTTTTCATTGTCCCGCTATGAGATGTGATGTATCGAGGACTTGAAGATGTTGTATTATGACAAGCTTTAATGTACCTGTTGGTTTGTGAGTATATTACTTACCACTTTTTAACAATAAAATATATGTTTTGAGGATAATGCACTAGGCTGGTGCGCCCTCTGTTTGGTTTATGGTTTCAGTGTATCCAGACTTCCCCAGTCTTGAGAGGGCAGTGAGGCGTGGCATGTCCATAAAAGCCAGGGCGTGAATATAGGAAACTACTATCTCTGGGGAACACTCTCAAGCGCAGGAGGTTGTACTTGTTTTTCTATATACAGTACCTGTAATCACCTCCTATATAACCACTTATGTAGCTGTGGGGGCAAGAATGAAAGAGTAAATATTATAGGGACAGCTCTGAATCTGCTGGTGCTGCTATCATCACATCCAAGATGCAGTCTACACAACTGAGGATTTTAAAGCTAAAAAACGTCCATTTAATACTTTACATGCACATATAATCTTCTGGAAAGATTTTTATCTAACATAATGGTCTGGCAACAGGGTCTCTTTAACTTTCCAGCAGCATATAATAACTTTATCTTTACTACCTACTGCTCCATTCGGCTGCTGGAAGTGAATGGAAGAAGACATTCTAGTTAGAGCTTACACAGCTGAGGTTGTGGTTGTCAACCCCATGTGACAATAACCGAACCAATTGATAATCACCAGCACTTTCACATGAAAGGAAGAGAAGTGACCTACATGCTCCTCCATACCTTACCATACCATTAGCTCTACGCACTCTCTAGGTGTGGGTGCTGGGAATGCTGGCTTTTGATATCCATGGTTAAAGGCTCTGACTTGCTTTTACTCTTCAGTACCGGTGAACACTAGATGAAAGGCCCTTTCTTCTCCCTGGGCATTACCACAACACCACTGGACTGCAAATCGAGATTTCTGTGTCAGGTCAGTAAACCATTTGCAGAATTTGAGTGTAATGTTGTTGAATTACATCTCCGCTCTACAGGACCGGCTGGGAGCTTTCCCAACCTATCCCTCATTATATACAATAGAACACCACCCTCAGTATCTATACTGCAACTGTGTGAGCGGGCAGCACTCATCGTAGGGGACTACAGGAGGAAAAGTCTTGCAATCTCAACTCTGAATTAAAACATATTCTTTGTTTTCTATAAAAGACATTCTAGACTAATGTCATTGGCAGCCAGAAAGAAAAATAGCTATTTTTCAAACCAGAAATGGTAAGACGTTATTATTAAAAGTGTATTAGAAATGCAGAATTAGGAAAAATAAAGAAAAGGTTTTGGATTTGGGAGTTTTCAAGAAACGTGATGGCAAAGAACAGAAACAAAATGAAAGCGTTACATTGGTGACACTGAGATTTGGTGTATAAGCCCTAAAATATATCTAATGCTCATGAGTCTCCAATATATGAACGTAGTTTGTGTATGGAGTGTTCCAGCCAAGCCCGCATGTCATTGTCCAGGTGTTTCCTGCACTATCGTCCAAGACTTGCCCTAACCTGCTCTGTATAGAGATTAACGCAGTATATCCTGTAGAGACACCAAGCCCTTCCCTCCAACATTGACCTGCACTGCAGCCATTACTGCATCCACCCCATAGACAGATGAGATCACTTGGCAGGCTGTGTCAAGCCACTCACACGAGATTCTTAACAAATAAGGAAAAATATTATTTTGGAAATGAATTTCTTGATATACCTGGGACCTACGCTTCATCCAACATTGTAAAACCTGGGAAACATTATACACAAGAAAACAAAAGTCTTATTGATAACCAGACACAAGTGGGTGTGTGCAAGAATCCAAATATCTCTCCTCAAATAAATATAACTGTGCAAGCTTACTCATGAAAGATTAGGGCTCCATTCACACCTAAGTGTACGGCAGCCACACCTGCTGCACCACGTTTTTCATTTGAATGGGCCTCCCTCTGCTCCAAAAACACACCAAAAAAGATCATGTACCAAATTTTGGCACAAAGCCAGGCGCATTCTGAGGTGTCATTTTTGCTACTATGTGAGCGTGGGCAGAATCCCGTGATTACAGTACCCTCAGGTGTGAAAGGAGCCTTATATTTGCCCCTTATTGAGCTTTACCTATTTGAAAAAGGCCTTTTCTCACTTTGCTTATTTAGGAAAAGTGACAAAGTCTCTTTAAGGTGTACCTGTGCCCAGATTATGCACAGTAAAAGATTTACAAATTCTGAAACAGCAGTAAAAGTACTTTAAAATAAGCCTTAGTCAATTATCTAGCTATAGGCATTATGGGATATTTAATAAGGCTGGTTTCACACGGGCATGTCCGTAGTCCACATCCGCCTGCTCAGCAGGGGATCTCCCCACTGAGCCGGCGGTCGACAGGTCCGTGTCTGTTCTGCCATGGACGCAGCCCAGCTGTTCTCTATGGGGCTGTCATATGGAAACAGACCGCCTGTCCGTTTCCATCTGACTGTCATCCGATCCGCTGTTTTTGGTGGACAGGATCAGATTGGATGGCAGCGGGTGTGAGTAGACACATCCGCTGACATCTGCCGCCCTATAGAAGAGACTAATAGAGGGTCCAATCAGGTCTGCTTGAAGAACTGACAGGTGGACCTGATCAGAAAGCCCATGAGAAACCAGCCTGAAACTGGAGTGCTCAGAATCTGGTGCAGCTGTGCATGGTAATCAATCAGCTTCTAACTTGTTAGCTTTAACAAAAAAAAAACTGGAAGCTGATTGGTTTCTCTGCAGAGCTGCACCAGATTTTCGTATGAGGAAAATCAAATACCAAAGACTGCGCATGATCAGAAACAATTAGCAACAGAAAAAAAGCCTTTGTCGCACAAGATTTTTTGTACATTATTTCCTTCCTTGGTTTCCGACTTGCTTTTGAAACAAAGGAAAATCAGACGATCGTTCGCCAGATTTTCTCATAGTGTGTACCAGCCTTTAGTTCCCAAACGACGCACTGAAATCTCAGCTGTTTGCTACGGAGAGCCAGCCCTCAAATAAAAACACACAGCTGGAGTTTCTAGCTGTTAGTGATGGACTAAAACTGGACTCAAAGGCTTTTACCTAAACAGTATGGTAAAAACAGGCAATTGATCCAGGTTTTTACTGCCCACCTACAAAATAAAATGGTGGCTGCTCAAGTCTTTTTATATTGCTGTGGCTGTGGTGCTTCACTTCGTAATGCGGCAGATTTAACTTGGCATTTCACATTTTTCGGCAGTGGCACTTGCCAAATGCACCCAGTAAAGGTAACGTAAGTGCACTGTAGCCATGTGCCTACTGCTTGGCATGTGGTTTGCAGGAAACAAAAAACAGGCATTTAGCAGAACACTATACCCAAATATATTTTATAGAATTTTTTGGTGAGCTTTCTTTTGGGTTTATTTAAAGTGGAACTCCAGCCCCCCCTTCCCACAAGAAAAATGAAAAGCCAGCAGCTAAAAATACCGTAGCTGCTGACTTTAATATTAGGACACTTACCTGTCCCGGGAGTCCAGCGATGTTGGCACCCCAGCTGCTTTTTAAATTGGCTCTCGGGTGCTGCTGCTGCCATGCCTTGTAAGGGAAACCAGCAGTGAAACCTTGCGCCTTCACAGCCAGTTCCCTACTGCTTTGCTTTGTGAATGGCCTGGCAGCGGGGAAAGAAGGAGGGGGGCAGAGAATCCAAGGGACCTAGCTGTGGCGAGGTCACCCGGAAGTAGGGACTGGTACCTGTCAAAAACAGTTACCCTCTCCCCCCCAAAAGGTGCCAAATGTGGCAGCAGTGGGGGGAGGAAGCAAACAAGTGCAACTTCCCCTTTTTGGTGGAGCTCCACTTTAATAAGCACTGGATTTTTTATATTTTAATAGCAAAAAAAAGACAAAACAGAATTTTTTTTTTAACTCGTTTTCTGTTAAAATAAAAATGCCAGGATAGTACAGTTGTACAAACACCTCCAAATTCCCCCTTTTTGGAAAGTCGACCTTTTATGGTAATCTAATTTTTTCTCACAATTTTGGGAAATTATCAGTGTTGCCTCCTAAACACTGCAGTCGTTGTTGTAATCTTTGAGAATGAAATACTTTACAGTACAAGCAACTAGAGAGGTGAGAGGTGGCTTGTTTTAAAGCTCTTTTGCTGCATGATAAGAATATGTGTATATATATATATATATATTAATGTCTATAGTTTGGGCACATGCACACTTTAAAACCTGCCCTCATGACCAACCTATACACATGCTGCCCTCCCTGCTGATCAGTTCCTCTGTCAGAGCCATTGAGAAATAGTGTATAAGAGTGGATAATTGCCAGCCTTGAACATTGTCACATGAGGATACTTTGGGAAGGTGGGTCTAAAGGTTGGTCAGGGGTGGGCTTTAGGGGAGACTGGCAGTTTGCCCTTAATAGGCAGCAGGAAAGAAATTTATTTTTTCTCTTATTTCTCAGATTTCCGAATGTCTTTCGTCACAATGCGGTTGCATTAAGAGGAAAGGTAAACAACTGCAGAGCTCTGTTATTTGGCACTGTTATGCACCCTCAGGAGTCCAACCCTTGCACAGCAGGTGTCCACTGACCCCTGATACTCAAGCTAAAGGGTCAGACTCAGATAATGAAAGCAAAACTAATTAAGGGGAACCCATAAATCATTTCTAATTTAAGCTATATAATTGTAACTACATAATAATAAAGGCCTGTAGACACGATAAGAAAACCGGAAAGTAAAATTTCGTACGATCAGCCGATTATCTGATCGTTAGTATAGTGCTTTCGACAGCCGATTCCGACTTTTCATACGACACAAAACCTGAAGGTGCATGCTATAACATTTTTATGGAACGGTAACACAAAGTCTGATTTTTCTTTAATTAGTACAGTTTTCGTGCGAAGAGAGCACGACTACGCATGCTCGGAAACGAAAGAATACAGTACAAAACAATTCAACACATTAAATCACTTCCGAAGTTGTATTCTGTCGTACGACAATTTTCATAAGTTGAGTAACCTCTTAATTTTCGATGTAAGACTAGCAAGCTACAAAAAACGGGCGATTATTTGTCCGATAATCTGATCGTGTGTACCAGGCTTAAGATTCTTGCAACATACCAGCTATTAAAGTGGAAGTAAACCCTCCTATCGTTTTCAGCCAAGGAAGCTGCCATCTTTGCCTTGTTTAATCTTCAACTGCCACAGTGCTGCACATGTGATCCGTTATGACACCAGCCATTGGATGGTTTGACTGTTTGGTTGAGAGCACAGCCAATGTGCAGTTAGCATTCCTGGCATGCCTTTTTTTTTTAAACTGTTAAACCGATGGGTTTACTTCCGCTTTAATTATCGCATCTGAAAATTAGGGAAACAGACATTTTAAATGTAATTGAAAAACAAACCACTTATTTTTTTAGCTAAATCATTAGCTAAATTAGCAATATGATGATGATGCTGATGCATTGTCCACTGAGTGGGCAGGTAGCACAGGTGGGTGGCACAGGAAGATGTAGGAAATGGGTGGTGTCACCAGCCTGAACAGAGATACAAATCCTTTTTTTTTTTCTTTGCAGAAAAAGGTGACTCTATGGGGTTGATTTACTAAAACTGGAGAGTAACTGCACAACCTGGTGCAGCTCTACACAGAAACCAATCGCCTTCAAGGTTTTATTGTCAAAGCTTAATTGTACAAACTGAAGATAAATACGGATTGGCTACCATGAACAGCTGCACCAGATTCTGAGTGGTCCGGTTTTAGTACCCCACCCCCATGCATTTAAATTTTGTAGCTGTAATTCTGCTTTAAGGAAAAATACTTTATGGGAAAAATCATTAAGTACCTCTAAATATAATATGTATGTGATAGGTCTTAAAGGTACATACATTTCCTAGAGTATTTATGTATTTATCCTTCAGTTTATCTGCTGCTCCACTAGCTAAATACCTATAGCTATATATAAACCCATCTTCTGAATGGCCCCTAATAATGCAAGCCACTGTGTTCCTGGGTTCCAAGTACCACCCTACCCCTTAGTTCACCCCAGCCTCACGCATACACACTGGAACATAAAAAGGAACTTGCACAACACAGAAGTTTCGACTAGGGGGTTGCAGTTCTGAACAGAAATGTGTGCGAATACTTTCCCAGATGGGGAAGATCTCTGATTTTAGCACTATTGCAGTACTTTCTGGACAGCATTGTGAATTTTTTGATTGTTTTCAGGTGTGCCCAGTATTGCTCTGTAAATCCCCCAAACCATTTGACACTGCAAGACATGGCAGCAAAATTCTTTCACTTTCTAAACAGGAAGAATGATTTTTTTTTTGTTACGTATCTTACTCCATTATTTTTATATAGGCTGTTTAATGTTATCATAAATATTGATGTATTTAGTGCCAAGATCTTCAGCAGCACAGTAGAAGGTAAGGCTGTACAGGGGCTGTAGCAAAGTCAGTTAAATGGGTATAGCTATAGGAATGAGATCTCTGCACAAATGTGCCTGCCGATTAATAGAAGGGATAGATGCAAGTATGGAAGATATAACAGTAGAACTTGGCAAAGCATTAGTTGTGGAAGAAAACTCTTGGGATTTTAGATGTTGTTGATCAGGGTTACCCTTTGCCCTGAAAAAGATGTGCTAAATGCACCCTTTAGGACTTGGAGGATTACTAAAAATTTACTGTCACCGGGAAAGGCATTCAAAAGGAAGGAAGTAGTATGAGAGAAGTCTTGGAGGTGTGTGAGCTGGTAGCCAAAAAGGAATAGAAACATCTCATGTGGTGATAATGTAGTATGCCTGTGGTCCTCAGAGGAGGTAATCGATTGTTTGGGGCTTCAAATCTTGCTTATTGCCTTGAGGAACTTTAGACACACCGTGTACACAGTACACGGTGTGTCTAAAGTTCCTCAAGGCAATAGACAGCTGTGTCCACAGTTTTCATTTGGCAACAAGCAAAGGTTCAACTGTTCCCACTGGGCACAATGAATAATTTAAGGACCTTTACAACCATAAAGGAATAAGATACATAATAAATACCACATAGAAAGCACATTTTTTACTACCTTTCCTTACAAAATTAGGTTACACTTTAAACCTGGAAGAACTGTTTAGTGACACACAGGAGAATCTTAACACTTTGTGGTCTACCTCTGTTTGCCTTTTCATATCTGAATGTTTTTCTTTCTAATAAAAAAGTACAGAAAACACAATTCTTGGCAGTACATAGGTAAGTGCTACCTGCAACCACAGTTTTCTACAACCATGTCTTCATACTGTTTGTAGACCACATTGTTGCCAGAGTCTATGTATAGAATACTTATGGGGCTGAGTTTGGAAGGGACACAGCAGCTGGGTGGTGTGGACTCAGGGTCCATTGAATTCATTAAAGTCTGGATTATGGCATGGTTGGTAGGCTCCAGATGGGATCTTAGAGGAAAATCACACATACCCTCGCAATGGTAAGCTTCATAATCCAATGGGGCTATTATCCAGTCATCCCATCCAAGCTCTTTGAAGTTGACATGCAAGGGCTTCTTACTACACCTTGTTTTAGCCCTCTTGCCTTGCCCTTTGTTGTGACTTGTCCTGGTTGGCAACGTCGTCCTTTTCCTTCTTCTTTTAATGATGGACCTTTGGTCATGATCGGGAGGATCTAATCCTTTAGGGTTCTCCATTGACCTAATTTTGTCCCTTATTTCCTTGAAAAGATTCTCCTTCCTCTTAGAATAGGAGGAGACAACCAGCAAAGCTTTTTCTGGTTCTGCTAAGCCCAGGCGATTAAATCCAAGCTGGGCCGGTGATAAGTATTGGTCTGCGAGATCAGAGACTATCTTTAAGGTAAAGCACAAAGGCTCACCAGGACTCTTCCTGTTGTCCATTGCTTTCCATACATTAAATACTTCCCATTTGGACAAAGTGGCCATCAGGTCAGCAGAACGGGAATCTACGAGGATGGGCTCCTGCCAAGTGGTTGCACAAGTGTAAAGATGAAGGTGAACAACGTTCCCGGAGTCTGATATTGAAAGGCTCATGTTTTCAGGTGGTTTGTGTAAAATCCTTAGCTCAGCACCCACAATCTCATCCAAGGACGACAATGTGCTGGTGTCAAACAGGTAATTCTGCTCCAGGGACTGAACAGGAACTTTATCTGGAAAGGTATAAACACAGAAATGTAATATTCAAATTAATTAATTTGCTGCATGTCTGTAGCATTAAAATTCCACCATAGCGTATAGGAGACCCATGACATTACCCTCTGTTCTGAAGGAGGTTACAATGCCCTTACCACAGTTTTACAGTTGCATGCATATAACTACTATACATGCAAACAGGTAAATACATAGATGAAATATACAGTAAGTATGAGAACCGTTTTACCTGGAATAACATTAATAATTCTGTTCAAGCAGTCATGTGTTTAACAGCCTGGTGACATGACTATTTTGTTTTTCACCCACGCAGTTTCCAAGGTCAAATGTCCTATCACTGGACAATGAATCTGCAGTGTGATACAGCTAAAGGCTAAGCGTTTACTGTCCATTGAGCAATCAAGTAACATAGGAAGCTAAATATGAAACAACTAGCTGGTTGTACCTTTTGGAAGAAGTGTATAAACCAAAAGACTGACCAAACATAATTTAAAATTCTTTGACATGTAAACAGAAATCAGCTGTGAATCTAGCTTGTCTGACTGGGGTTCTGCTTTAACCTCTTAGCATGTATTTTTTATTTTATGGAAGAAAATCAAAAGAGCACATTAAAAAAAAGTAAAATTCATACAAATCTCTGGACTAACATACAAATCATGCAGGTGTTATGATGTTAACCTAGGATACCAGTGCTGCATGGCAGGTTTGTTAAACACAAAATCACATTGCTAAATGCTTAGAAAGGTTGGGGAACCTTCAGATGCTTACTGTCATCATCCACTCTAAACCCCACTATAAAAGTACATATTACAATATGACTAATGGTTTGTATTAATTATAAATCAGATTTACTTTACTTTACTGTATTCCTATACATTGACCGTTACCCTTTGAACTAATGCTCTGGTGCCCAAACTGTGTCCCCAAGGGCCACATGTGGCCCTTTGGTGTATGATGTGCAATACTCAGACCTCAGCGGACTGTATTGGGAATATTGAAATGGTAAAAGAATTGCCACCTGGTTTCAGCCAATCAGGAAAGGCCAGAGGAGCCACTGCACCATTTCCAGGTGTAGAGGAGAGAGATGCACGTGGCGGGAACACCAAGATGGCGTATATTAATTTCTTTGGACATCAAGCAACTACTGGTGCAGCAAGTGTTGGCTGGAGAATCCTGACCTTCTGCCAAAAGCAATTGCTGACCTATACAGGTGTGTGGTTGGCAACTCAGGGAGGCTTGGCCCTATGCAGCAAAGAGGGGGCAGTGCACATTTCCATTATCTGCGGAAGATGCCAATTGTTCACAGTCAACTGCAAGCCTGGAGTCGGTACGGACACTGTGGAGAGTTACTGTTGAAACTATTGCCGAGCAGCCTACAACCCAATATCTTACAGGTAGACAAGCTATTGCACGGAAATGCCAGAACCTGCACACAAGTTTCTTAAGAGTGGTGATGAAGTGACGGAGCAGCTGATAGGGCCAGGATCAGTGGTTATCAGTCATACAACTGTCTGCAGACAGAGTGAGACCCTCATCTCCACCTATAGGGGGTCACAGCTGGAGAAGGCAACAGTGGGGGTTGCCACAGTCATCAAGGCCATCAAAGAAACAGTGGACACGAAAGTTCCAGACAACAGCCCTACACAAAGACCAGACCCATTTAAATAGAAATTTCCCACACCTTTGGCAGAAGTTCCCGAGTATAAAAAGGACCTTCATGAAGATCCATTCATAAAGACAGAGTTTTGGTAAAGAAAATGGGTCGTAGAGACCAGGAGTGGTCCACAAACATCTAGATGGAAAGCTGGTCCAGGTCCCAAATCCTGATTTCTACTGGTAAGTTGTCATCAATTATGAGAATTTCTTATTTGGTTCATTAACCTTCGGTGTGGTCCTTGTACGGTTAGTGCCGAATATGTTTGCTCTCAAGCTCAATATTTCAAGGAACTGAACTGTTGCTCAAGCTCAAAGTGAAACCACCTTACATCAAATCCCTTCCTTCATATCCTTACAATTTAGGGAAAGGGAACTTCAGCAAATGTCTGGATGCAAGCTGAAGCCAAGTTTGAGAGAGCAACTGCTTTGACATTGGGTAATTGTTTACCACAGTGGTCTCCAAACTGTGGCCTAGATGCCAGATGCGGCCCTCTGCTTGCCTTTACCTGGCCCTTGGGCACCAGCAATGGGACACCATTCCTTCCACTGACAATAATGATGGGGCACTATTCCTTCCTCTGATATCAACGATTTGTACTATTCCCCCCACTAATAGCAACAATGTGTCATTGTATACTCCCAGACTGACATCAACAATGTTGCATTATTCCTCCCACTGATACCAATGATGGGGCACTAATCCTTCCCCTGATACCAACAATTGAAATTATTCCTCCCACTAATACCAATGATGTGTCATTGTATACTCCCATTAATGCCACAGCATTTTCTACTCACACTGGCCACATTCCAGCCTCCAGAGCGTCTGAAGGACAGTAAACTGGCCCTTTGTTTAGAAAGTTTGGAGACGATTCGTCCGCTTCCTTCCCCTCCTGTGTAATTGTAAACACAGGCAAGGGGAAGTGATGTCACGGTTACCATATTAAGGAAGTCGTTCACCCCCCAGATCACCCCCTGCCCCCCTGTCACAGTGTCACTGATTGCAGTGATCATTTATTTTACTGATCACTGCCTGTGTAATTGTAAACACAGGCAAGGGGAAGTGATGTCACGCTCCTCGTGTCGGTCTAGCCAGTTAGTTATTTAGTTATTTAGGTTCCCCGTCAGGTTTTTATATATCGTCAGGTACCCCCATATATTACCTAATAAAGGTTTTAACCCCCTGATTGCCCCTAGTTAACCCTTTCACCAGTGATCACCGTATAACTGTTACGGGTGACGCTGGTTAGTTAGCTTGTTTTTTTATACTGTCAGGGCACCCGCCATTTATTACCCAACTATCGGTTTAACCCCCTGATCGCCCCGGCGGGTGATATCAATTAGGTGTTAGGGTCAAATAAGGTCTGCGTCGCCCCAGGTTAGTGCCAGTACCGCAAACACCCACGCGCAAAGCATACACCTCCCTTAGTGGTATAGTATCTGAACAGATCAATATCTGATCTGATCAGATCTATACTAGCGTCCCAGCAGTTTAGGGTTCCAAAAAAACGCATTGTTAGCGGGATCAGCCCAGATACCTGCTAGCACCTGCGTTTTCCCCCTCCGCCCAGCCCAGCCCAGCCCACCCAAGTGCAGTATCGATCGATCACTGTCACTTCCAAAACACTAAGCACACATAACTGCAGCGTTCGCAGAGTCAGGCCTGATCCCTGCGATCGCTAACAGTTTTTTTTGGTAGCGTTTTGATTCATTCGCCAGCAGCCTAGGAGCTTTTTTTCCTGTGAATCTCACTAGTGTACTACTAAATTTAGAGCCCAAAATGGCAAATCGCAAGTACACTAGTGAACAGGCCTACTTGTTTCTGAGTATGTCAGATAGTGAAGAGGAGGTCACTCATCTGTCAGAATCAGGCTCAGAATACGATCCAGTAGACGACAGCGGCTCCATGACAGATAGCTCTGGCGACGAAGGTGTGGTCCCTGCTAAGGTCAGGCGTACCCGATCCCGATCTTCTGATGTTGTTGAGGTGCAGGAACCGCAGGTCTCTCGTATGGAGCAGAGAAGTACTAGCGCCGCTATTCCTTCTGGTGAACTGGCAAGCACCAGCGGCCTAGTACACCCTGGACGTAGTCAAACCAGCACTGCAGTAACACTTGGTGACGTGGCGAGTCCCATAAGTGCAGTTCAAGCTGGCGAGGTGGCAAGCACAAGTAGTGTCCCGCTGCCACCAAGAAGAAGACAAAGGCAGGCCCGTCGATCACATAGTGTCCTTCCTGCAGAATTCGCCAATCCTGATTGGGTGCCCACCACTTCTGCAGAACCCGTACTTCCCCCATTCACTGGCCAACCCGGTATTCAGGTGGAAACAGCTGATTTTAAGCCATCCGATTTTTATTCGCTGTTTTTCACGGAAGATCTCTATAGATCTATTGTGGACCAAAGTAATATATACGCTGGTCAACACATCGCCGCTAATCCCCAAGTGCCTTCCCTTGCCAGAGATTGGAAACCAATTACGGTTTCCGAATTTAAGACCTTTCTGGGCCTTTCCCTCAACATGGGCATACACAAATTCCCGACGCTGAGGTCTTATTGGTCCACCTCACCGCACCACCATATGCCCGTGTTCTCTGCCTCCATGTCCAGGGCACGATACGAACAGATCTTGCGGTTCATGCACTTCAGTGACAATGAACTTTGTCGTCCTCGTGGAGACCCTGAATTTGATCGGCTCTACAAAATTCGGCCCCTCATAAACCACTTCAACCAATGTTTTGCAGCCTTGTTTACGCCCAATCAAGTTGTCTGCGTTGACGAGTCCCTGATTAAGTTTTCTGGCCGCTTGTCTTTCAAACAGTTCCTTCCCAGCAAGCGTGCCAGATACGGGGTCAAGCTCTACAAGCTCTGTGACAGGGCAACAGGCTATACGTGGAGCTTTTCGGTTTATGAGGGAAAAGATAGTCACGTAGAGCGGAGAACTGTCCAGATTACATAGGGAGCGCTGGCAAGATAGTGTGGAACTTGGTGTCACCCTTATTCGGAAAGGGTACCACTTGTACGTGGACAATTATTACACGAGCGTGCCACTGTTTAGTCACTTGTTTGATCATCAGATTGGAGCATGTGGCACCGTGCGACCTAATCGCCGGGGCTTTCCCCAGCGGCTTTGATTCCCGTCTTAGGCTGGGGGAGAGACTTGAAGTGTTAAATAACTTGCTCGCAGGGATAATAGGGAATGTTTTTCGTTCACCTGTTCATGCAGACACGACAGTCCAAATTCGTACGGCGGCTGGTGTTGTGACGAAACCCCTCTGTATCCACGAATACAACCTTAATATGTCTGCATTGACGAGTCCCTGATTAAGTTTTCTGGCCGCTTGTCGTTCAAACAGTTCCGTGCCCAGCAAGCGTGCCAGATACGGGGTTAAGCTCTCCTGCTCTGTGACAGGGCAACAGAGCTATAGTTGTCTGCGTTGACGAGTCCCTGATTAAGTTTTCTGGCCGCTTGTCTTTCAAACAGTTCCTTCCCAGCAAGCGTGCCAGATACGGGGTCAAGAGTTAGTCACGTAGAGCCGGAGAACTGTCCAGATTACATAGGAGCGCTGGCAAGATAGTGTGGAACTTGGTGTCACCCTTATTCGGAAAGGGGTACCACTTGTACGTGGACAAATTATTACACGAGCGTGCCACTGTTTAGTCACTTGTTTGATCATCAGATTGGAGCATGTGGCACCGTGCGACCTAATCGCCGGGGCTTTCCAGCGGCTTGTAGATTCCCGTCTTAGGCTGGGGGGAGAGAGCCTGCTTGAAGTGTAATAACTTGCTCGCTGTGAAGTGGAGGGATAATAGGAATGTTTTCGTTCTTACCTCCCTTCATGCAGACACGACAGTCCAAATTCGTACGGCGGCTGGTGTTGTGACGAAACCCCTCTGTATCCACGAATACAACCTTAATATGGGGGGGGGTGGACCTCAACGACCAGTTGTTGGCGCCGTACCTAGTTGTCCGTAAGGCTAGACGCTGGTACAAAAAAGTGTCTATTTATTTATTCCAATTGGCTTTGCTGAATGCTCATGTGCTATACGGAGCTTCAGGCGGGACGTTACCCTTCCTTGAATTCCAGGGAGCGGTTGTCATGGAACTCCTGTATCCAGGCGATTCCACACCTCACCATCCCCTACCAAATGCAGTAAGCCGGCTGCATGAGAGGCATTATCCTCATGTCCTCCAGAGTACCCCTACCCAACGAGCCCCCCAAAGAAGATGTCGTGTCTGTAGCAAGCGCGGATTTAGGCGTGACACCCGTTATTATTGTCCACGCTGTCCTGACAATCCTGGTCTCTGCGTTGGTGAATGCTTTGAACGCTACCACGAACTAGTGAGGTATTAGCGTAGGTACAGCATTTCACAGGCTAGGATACACTTTCACAGGGTCTCAAGAATGCCATCGCATTTTGAGACCCGACCGTTGCAGTTCAAATTATAGTTACAGGGTCTCAAGAATGCCATCGCATTTTGAGACCCGACCGTTACAGTTAAAATTATAGTTATAGTTTAAAAAAAAAGTGTAAAAAAATAAAAAAAAAATAAAAAAGTACAAAAAAAAAAAACCCCAAAAAAAATATAAAAAAAAAAAACCAAAAATAGTTGTCGTTTTATTGTTCTCTCTCTATTGTTGCTCTTTTTTACTCTATTCTATTCTGCAATGTTTTATTATGTTTTATCATGCTTGCTTTTCAGGTATGTTTTATTGTTAACCATTTTTTTGTTTTCAGGTGCGCCATTCAGTTGCAGCGCGGATTTATTTATCTTGACAGCAACAGCGTTTGCTCCCACGATACATAAAGCCGCGACTCCAACACTGTAGGAGGTGATTTCACCACCACAGTTAAAAAAAAGAGCATATATGCCGAAGCATGGGGGCAGCAGAGGGCGGAGGAGCGATTTTGCTCCTAATGCCACGTACATACGGTCGAAAAAAGTCCGACCATGTGTACGTGGCATAACTTTTTTGCGGGAGGATGCCCCCATGCTTCGGCATATATATATTTTAGGCACCGGTTGCGTTAACAAAATGTTTTATTTTTTACTATGTTTTTTTTTTGGTATTTGCTTTGCAGGTATGGTATGGTAAGGTCTTACTGTTATACTCTAATGTTACTTTGTTTTAATGTTAACCATTATTTGCTTAGCAGGTACGCCATTCAGTTGCAGCGTGGATTTATTTATCTTGACAGCAACAGCGTTTGCTCCCACGATACATAAAGCCGCGACTCCAACGCTGTAGGAGGTGATTTCACCACCACAGTTAAAAAAAAGAGCATATATGCCGAAGCATGGGGGCAGCAGAGGGCGGAGGAGCGATTTTGCTCCTAATGCCACGTACATACGGTCGAAAAAAGTCCGACCATGTGTACGTGGCATAACTTTTTTGCGGGAGGATGCCCCCATGCTTCGGCATATATATATTTTAGGCACGGTTGCGTTAACAAAATGTTTTATTTTTTACTATGTTTTTTTTTTGGTATTTGCTTTGCAGGTATGGTATGGTAAGGTCTTACTGTTATACTGTAATGTTACTTTGTTTTAATGTTAACCATTATTTGCTTAGCAGGTACGCCATTCAGTTGCAGCGTGGATTTATTTATCTTGACAGCAACAGCGTTTGCTCCCACGATACATAAAGCCGCGACTCCAATGCTGTAGGAGGTGATTTCACCACCACAGTTAAAAAAAAGAGCATATATGCCGAAGCATGGGGGCAGCAGAGGGCGGAGGAGCGATTTTGCTCCTAATGCCACGTACATACGGTCGAAAAAAGTTCGACCATGTATACGTGGCATAACTTTTTTTGCGGGAGGATGCCCCCATGCTTCGGCATATATAAATGGTGCATGTATGCCCATCATTAGAAGTGGGTGGATGAAGGGAGGTATTCTAATGGTGGGCATACCCACCGCGCCATTGGGAAATTGGGAAAGCATTTTATCACACCGATCTTGGTGTGGTCAGATGCTTTGAGGGCACAGGAAAGATCTAGGGTCTAATAGACCCCAATTTTTTCAAAAAAAGAGTACCTGTCACTGCCTATTGCTATCATAGGGGATATTTACATTCCCTGCGATAACAATAAAAATGACAACTAAGAAAAAAAAAATGGAAGGAACAGTTTAAAAATAAAATAAAAAAGCTAAATAAAAAGAAAAACTAAAAAAAAAAAAAAAAAAGCACCCCTGCCCCCCCTTCTTTTGCGCAAAGGCGAACACAAGCGTTGGTCTGGCGTCATATGTAAACAGCAATTGCACCATGCATGTGAGGTATCACCGCGAAGGTCAGATCGAGGGCAGTAATTTTAGCAGTAGACCTCCTCCGTGAATCTAATGTGGTAACCTGTAAAGGCTTTTAAAGGCTTTTAAAAATGTATGTAGTTTGTCGCCACTGCGTGTTTGTGCGCAATTTTAAAGCATGTCGTGTTTGGTATCCATGTACTCGGCCTAAGATCATATTTTTTATTTCATCAAAAATTTGAGCAATATAGTGTGTTTTAGTGCATTAAAATAAAAAAAAGTGTATTTTTTCCACAAAAAATGCGTTTGAAAAATCGCTGCGCAAATACTGTGTGGAAAAAAAAAATGCAACACCCACCATTTTAATCTGTAGGGCCTTTGCTTTAACAATATATATAGTGTTTGGGGGTTCAACGTAATTTTCTTGCAAAAAAAAAATATGTTTTCATGTAAACAAAAAGTGTCAGAAAGGGCTTTATCTTCAAGTGGTTAGAAGAGTGGGTGACGTGTGACATAGGCTTTTAAATGTTGTGCATAAAATGCCAGGACAGTTCAAAACCCCCCCCAAATGCCCCCATTTTGGAAAGTAGACACCCCAAGCTATTTGCTGAGAGCAATGTTGAGCCCATTAAATATTTTTTTTTTTGGTCCCAAGAGATTGAATAATGAAAAAAAAAAAAAATAATATTTTTTTTTTACAAAAACTTGTCACTAAATGATATATTGCTCAAACATGCCATGGGCATATGTGGAGATACACCCCAAAATACATTCTGTTGCTTCTCCTGAGTACGGGGATACCACATGTGTGGGACTTTTTGGGAGCCTAGCCGCGTACGGGACCCCAAAATCCAAGCACCGCTTTCAGGCTTTCTAAGGGTGTAATTTTTTTATTTCACTCCTCACTGCCAATCACAGTTTCGGAGGCCATGGAATGCCCAGATGGCACAAACCACCCCCAAATGACCCCATTTTGGAAAGTAGACACCCCAAGCTATTTGCTGAGAGGTATGGTGAGTATTTTGCAGATCTCGCTTTTTGTCACAATGTTTTGAAAATTGAAAAAAGAAAAAAAAAAATTTTTTTTTCTTTACTTTCTTCATTTTCAAAAACACATGAGAGCTGTAAAATACTCACCATGCCTCTCAACAAATAGCTTGGGGTGTCTACTTCCAAAATGGGGTCATTTGGGGGGGTTTTGTGCTATTTTGGCATTTTATGGCCTTCGAAACTGTGATAGGTAGTGAGGAGTGAAATCAAAAATTTGCACCCTTAGAAATCCTGAAGGCGGTGCTTGGGTTTCGGGGCCCCGTACGCGGCTAGGCTCCCAAAAAGTCCCACACATGTGGTATCCCCATACTCAGGAGAAGCAGCAAAATGTATTTTGGGGTGCAATTCCACATATAACCATGGCATGTGTGAGCAATATATCATTTAGTGACAACTTTTTGAATAAATTTTTTTTATTTTTTTTTTTTGTCTTTATTCAATCACTTGGGACTAAAAAAAAAAAATATTCAACGGGCTCAACATGCCTCTCAGCAAATAGCTTGGGGTGTCTACTTTCCAAAATGGGGTCATTTGGGGGGGTTTTGTGCCATCTTGGCATTTTATGGCCTTCAAAACTGTGATAGGTAGTGATAGGTAGTGAGGAGTGAAATCAAAAATTTATGCCCTTAGAAATCCTGAAGGCGGTGCTTGGTTTTTCGGGGTCCCGTATGCGGATAGGCTCCCAAAAAGTCCCACACATGTGGTATCCCCGTACTCAGGAGAAGCAGCAGAATGTATTTTGGGGTGTAATTCCACATATGCCCATGGCATGTGTGGGCAATATATCATTTAGTGACAACTTTGGGCAAAAAAAAAAAAGTTTGTAATATTCCCGCAACTTGTGGCAAAATATAAAATATTCCATGTACTCAACATGCCTCTCAGCAAATAGCTTGGGGTGTCTACTTTCCAAAATGGGGTCATTTGGGGGGGTTTTGTGCAATTTTGGCATTTTATGGCCTTCGAAACTGTGATAGGTAGTGAGGAGTGAAATCAAAAATTTACACCCTTAGAAATGCTGAAGGTGGTGCTTGGGTTTCGGGGCCCCGTACGCGGCTAGGCTCCCAAAAAGTCCCACACATGTGGTATCCCCGTACTCAGGAGAAGTGGCAAAATGTATTTTGGGGTGCAATTCCACATATAACCATGGCATGTGTGAGCAATATATCATTTAGTGACAACTTTTTGAATACATTTTTTTTTTTTTTTTTTTTTTGTCTTTATTCAATCACTTGGGACTAAAAAAAAAAATATTCAATGGGCTCAACATGCCTCTCAGCAAATAGCTTGGGGTGTCTACTTTCCAAAATGGGGTCATTTGGGGGGGTTTTGTGCCATCTTGGCATTTTATGGCCTTCAAAACTGTGATAGGTAGTGATAGGTAGTGAGGAGTGAAATCAAAAATTTATGCCCTTAGAAATCCTGAAGGCGGTGCTTGGTTTTCGGGGTCCCGTATGCGGATAGGCTCCCAAAAAGTCCCACACATGTGGTATCCTCGTACTCAGGAGAAGCAGCAGAATGTATTTTGGGGTGTAATTCCACATATGCCCATGGCATGTGTGGGCAATATATCATTTAGTGACAACTTTGGGCAAAAAAAAAAAAGTTTTTAATATTACCGAAACTTGTGGCAAAAAAAAAAAATATTCCATGTGCTCAACATGCCTCTCAGCAAATAGCTTGGGGTGTCTACTTTCCAAAATGGGGTCATTTGGGGGGGTTTTGTGCTATTTTGGCATTTTATGGCCTTCAAAACTGTGATAGGTAGTGAGGAGTGAAATCAAAAATTTGCACCCTTAGAAACCCTGAAGGCGTTGATTGGGTTTCGGGGCCCCGTGCGCGGCTAGGCTCCAAAAAGTCCCACACATGTGGTATCCCCATACTCGGGAGAAGCAGCAAAATGTATTTTGGGGTGCATCTCCACATATAACCATGGCATGTGTGAGCAATATATCATTTAGTGACAACTTTATGAAAAAAAATTTTTTTTTTTTTTTTTTTTTTGTCTTTATTCAATCCCTTGGGACTAAAAAAAAAAAATATTCAATGGGCTCAACATGCCTCTCAGCAAATAGCTTGGGGTGTCTACTTTCCAAAATGGGGTCATTTGGGGGGTTTTGTACTTCCCTGCCATTTTAGCACCTCAAGAAATGAGATAGGTAGTCATAAATTAAAAGCCGTGTAAATTCCAGAAAATGTACTCTAGTTTGTAGACGCTATAACTTTTGCGCAAACCAATAAATATACGCTTATTGGCATTTTTTTTACTAAAGACATGTGGCTGAATACATTTTGGCCCAAATGTTTGACTAAAATTGAGTTTATTAGATTTTTTTTTTATAACAAAAAGTAGAAAATCTCTTTTTTTTTCAAAATTTTCGCTCCTTTTCCGTTTATATCGCAAAAAATAAAAATCACAGAGGCAATCAAATACCATCAAAAGAAAGCTCTATTTGTGGGAAGAAAAGGACGCAAATTTCGTTTGGTTACAAAATTGCATGACCGCGCAATTACCAGTTAAAGTAGTGCAGTGCGAAATTGAAAAAAGACCTCTGGTCCTTAAGCTGACAATTGGTCCGGGGCTAAAGTGGTTAAGGAAGTTTGCACAAGGGGGAGGAAACCTTGTGAAGTGCTTGTACACAAAGTTGTTCTCAAGCTTGCTATGTGAACTGAACTGTTGCTCAGCATAGGGAGCAACTCTTGTCACTTTCTCAAAAGAGGAGTCTTTTGTTGCTCAATGACAGATGCTGTGGCCTTAGCGGAAGGTAATGGCTCATTTAAAAAAAAAAAAAAAAACACAAAGAAGTTTATGTTCTATTTTGCAGAGTATGGATCTCTTGCAATAGTTTCTGAAGTGATGTTCTAAAAGTTTCTGCTCTTGTCAATGGCATAATTGCTCTATTATTTGAAAAAAAGAGGAGTTTGTGCTCCTGATGCGGCAGGAAGGGAGTCACCTGCTAATGTCGGTCTAGCTGGGCGCTGCAATTCCTCATTTGTCTTATAGACTTTGGCTAGCAGAGCCAAGTCTCATGCCACCTCAAAGGACTTTGTGACTTTGTGCTCGTGTATTATTCCTGGCTAGGGAATATAGCACTGTTATGCAGAGAATGTAGTATAGTTAGCATAGATAGCTTTAGTTTAGATAGGGTGCATCTTACTGCTTTGTTTTGCAGGGTTCTGGAGGACTCTATGAGGCAAGATTCCTGTTTCTACTGTACATAATATTAAATTAAAGTAAAACGTATATGTGCTCTTTATGCTCACTATGGGCATTATAGTATATTGAGGCCACTAGGGGGAATGTTTCATGCTAAGGGTAGGAAATAGTCTCTGAGTAGGAATGTTTGGTCAAGTAATAGTGATTTATGGACTCTAATGTAAGCTGTTCGTATTTACACTAGTCTATTGCTTAGGATGTAGCATTTAGGATAATAGGATGTTCTGTGATTTTCTGGAGAGTAATCATAATAGGGATAGTGCTTCAACAACTGTATTGTTTAGTTAAGGTGTATATATTAACTTGAGTAGGATGTATACTTTAACTCTGTTTTAGGTGAAAATGGTGATACTTCGGCTGAAGTACTGACATTTGACTTTTGAATGCGATTACTCTTGTAATTAGTTAGTAATAGAGATTTAGTAAGATAGGCTATACATAATAGTCTAATAATAGTCTAAGTTGCTGGTTAGAGAAAACCTAATCTTTTGATGCCTTTGGTCAGCTTTGAAGTATATTGGCACTGGAAACATAATCCTTGAATATATTCTTGTAACTTTTCTTGTAAATTTTCTATGCTGTGAATTATACTATGTTTATATTACCATCATGTGGAATACCACATGTCTTATTGTTAATTGTTAACTTCCCCTCACCCCCTTAGTGGGTTACTCCTTTTTTTTTGTATGTATTTTAATAGGAGCTATCTTGCTCGGCCCATGAGGACAGGGCCTATTTGTGGTGGGGCAGTGAATGTAGCTCCCTCCTAGATTGGTGTAGTTGTTTTCATCTGTTCTGTGTTTCACTGGCTGTAGGGTTGACTGCCTCCCCCTGTCTGTCTGGAAAGATTCTGGAGGATAGTGGTCTGGGAGAGTCAAATCGGCAGTTGAATATTTATGCAGCCCTGGTCAAACCCTGGGGAGAGGTACCCAAATGGTGGCTGGGAAGAGCATAAATACTCTGAGACAGAGAGCAGAGGGGTTCTTGTCCTAGAGGAGGAGATCCCAGCTTGGAGGGCTACTTCCCTCCCGGCAGGCTTGCCATGCGTCTGCTGTTCATCAGGGTCCCAGCTAGGTTAGCTGGAGAGCCTATTCTGCTAAAAGTTGCTGGAGCTGACTGAGGGACATTTATCTGGGTATCTTGTCTGGTATCACTGGAAAAAGTGTCTGGAAGATATTGGAAGGAGGCGTCAAACTATCCAAGGACATTAGTAAATACAGACTGGAGCGAGAGAACTCTGAGACTATGGGCTGCTGTTATCCCTTAAGTGCTAAAGTCAGTTTGCTCAAAGGGGACATTGTGCCTGGTTTCCTGGTATAGCTCAGTCCACTAACTGCGTGTGCAAGGACTCTGCTCACAATAATAGGAGGAAGGTTGGTGTCCTCAAGTTGCTACTAGAGTTACTGGAGTATCCCACAGTCGCCCTACTATTATCCAAGTTCAAGTTCTGCAAAAAAAGAATCAGAAAAGCATACCACTAGACTGTTCATTGAGCCAAAGGAGTGACTGTGACTGTGTTCCTGGCTGCGGATGCAACTATGAGAAAAGACCCTAGGGACCTTAAACTGTTTGCTCCTACAGGAGTGAGCGCTACATGCCAATACTACATCCCCTCTCAATGTGGCCATTCAAATTATTATTATTTATTTATTTTTTGCTGTATTCAGAGCTTCAGAGATTTAAATATTATAATTTTTGTAAATTAGTAAATTATTAGGATGGTATTATTTGGCTTTGGAAGCCTACCCCCAACATATTATGCATCATTTTTGGGACACAAAGGGTTTTGGTAGCAAGTTTGAAAACATTTTATAGGTAGAAATAGCAAAAATTTAGGAAAAAATGTATTTCCATGTAATTTTTCCTATGATTACATTAATTTGTGCAGCCCCAGCTATTCACCCCAAAATATTATCTACAAAGCCTTCTGATTAAAATTATATTACATAAATACTGTATGATTTTTATGTAACAGCAAAATAAAAAAACTCACAGTGAAAGTCTGTGTTTTGATTTAGGAAAACTTTTCTCCAGTTTCAAAGTTACATTGCGACACCCATGGAAAAAAATCAATTTGAGTAAATTATTCATTTAGGATAAGATCAAGTTGGTGACGTGACAGCTACATTTTCACATTTTTATCTACCAGTCTGCGCAAACTCAGTCTCATTTCCTTGCTCACAATTACCTCCAAACTTCTAGAATGCTTAGTCTAAAACCATCCAAGCTGCTACCTCACTGATAACCTTCTCGACCCCTTACAGTCTGGCTTTCACCCACAACAATCCACAGGAACTGTCTTCCTAAAACTCACGACTAACTGCTAAATCTAATGGCCATGATTTAGTACTCCTTTTAGACCTTTCTGCTGCCTTTGACATATATGGCCACCCGCTCCTACTCAAAAACTCCACTCCCTTGTCCTCAAAGGCTTGACTCTCTCCTGGTTCTCCTCCTACCTCTCTAAGCACTCCTTCAGTGTCATCTAAAATTCTACCTCCTCTTCTCTCCCTCTGTTCATAAGGCTGTATTCTGTGGCTCGTTCTATTTTCTATCTACACCTCCTCCACTGGTCAGTTGATAATTTTGCATGGCTTCCAAAACCATTGCTATGCTAATGACATGCAAATCCAACACTGCAATCCTCAGCTCACCCCTTAAATCTCCTCACGCATGTCTAATATCCTAAATAAATGACAAATTAGTATGGATGTCTCAAACTCCACCTTTCAAAAACCGACCTCACAGAGCTCAAAACTGTTTTTTCTCACATATTGTAATGATTCCCTGTATGTTGCCCAGGTATTGTAAAGATTGCCCAGTTGTTGCCAATGTACTGAAACACTTCTCTGTGTGCTGCTGAATTAGGGAAATGTCATACTTGCAATCCAGCTGCGGCAGGATCTCTAGTTAGGACATGGCAGAGAGGTAACACTCTCCTGCTTGCATGTGTTTCTCTCTTGCAGGCTGGATGAGTTATGCCCCGTACACACGGGCGGATTTTCCGACGGAAAATGTCCTATCGGACAATGTTGTCGGAAATTCCGACCGTGTGTAAGCTCCATCGGACTTTTATCAACAAAGTTTTATCTCCTGCCCTCAAATTTTCCGACAACAAAGTCCGATCGGACTTTTTCCGATCGTGTGTAGCGAATTCCGACGGACAAAGTGCCATGCATGCTCAGATCAAATTTCAAGACCAAAGCTATTGGCTACTAGCCTCTACCACGTTCAGAATGATCGGATTTTCCGACAACTTTGTCCGACCGTGTGTATGCAACACCATTGTCGGACAAAATCCGTCGGAAAAAATCAGACGGATTTTGTAGTCGGAATTTCCAACCGTGTGTATGGGGCATTAGACACCACTCTCCTGCCAGCAACTTCCATTTTTTTTAAGCTGGCAAAGCTTGTGAGTGTTCTGCATATTCGAGAGATCCTGGTTCTGGTGACTTCATGATGAGAATCGTAATTATATAAAATTAACCTTATTTGTACTGATCCCTAATTTGTTGACCATGTAATAACAATTCCCCATTTGTTGACCACATATTGCCCGTTTGTTGCCCATGCAGAAGCGTAACTAGAACCTTCGGTGGAAGAAATCATAAAGGGCCCCCCTGACCCCCAGCCAAGGCCCCCCACCACAGTGGCGGAACACTAGGGCCTGGTCGCAAGTGTGATCTTTGTGACACTGAGAGTTCCGCCACTGGTGTCAGTAGTTTTTTTTTTTTATTACTTTTTTACAATTTTATAGGAGCCCCATTGGGGGCTTTGATGAAATATCAGGGGTCTAAACTGACCTATGTTTCACCTTTGAGACAGAGAAAGGAGATTAAGGACACAGCCCACAATCTCCTTCTCTGCAACCTTAGCTGTACAGAATGAATGGACAGGAATAGCTCTGTACAGAGCTTCCCGTTCATTCACAAACTGAAGCATAGTAAACACAGTTTACAGGTCACTGACTCTATTTATTAAAACAAGGATGGGGGCCAGTATTTATTGGCTCCTTCCCTGCTCTCCATCCTGACAGATCCCCCGCAGCAGCGAGCGGGAGAGGGGAGGGGGAAACCTGGTAGTGCTGAGATGAGAGAGGCCGGGGGAGAGCATAGGAGCCTGATCACAGCAGGAGGTGGATAGGAGGGCCTGTAGGGCCCCATGTACAGAAACTGATCCCCTCTGCTTTCCTCCTGCAACTGCTGAAAGGCTGCAGGAGGAAATGGAAGGGGATCAGGTCCTCTATTTGCCGCCCCTCCTGTCCAGGTGTATAGGGGGCCTCATAGGCATGGGCCTAGGTCACAATTGCAACCCCTGTACATACGCCCCTGTGCCCATTTATTGTAATGATCTTCTGTTGACTACATATATTAAAAATTGCCTATTTGTTGCTCATGTATTGTAATAATTTCCAGTTTGTTGCCATGCATTGTAGTGATTCCCTGTTTGTTGCCCACCAACTGGAAGTATTGTCCTCATCTTCTACATATTTTAGTGGTTTGCTGTTTGTTGCCCAGTTATTGTAACAATTGACATTTTTTGCCTGTGTCTTGCCAAGTCATTGATGTTTGTTTGGAAGTCCATAATACTAAAATGTTATCCACTGTAGGCCTGTCACTATTAAGCCATGCTACACCCCACTTCCCTACAATGTGACAGATTCTCTTGACAGCCCACCCAACACCCTTTAGTTTCTCCATCACTGTATTTATCGGTTCACCTCCCAGCAATACCCAGTAGTTCCAGACATGGTGGAGCATGTGACTTACTCCCAAAATGCAGTTCTTGGGACTGAGGGACGAATCACCAGGCCTAAACATTGTCATATAAGGAGGGGAGAAGCTCTTTAACCCCGTATAAGCTCCAACACAGAATGGAACAGAGCTTACCCATAAATTGAGCTCAGGGCACTGACAGATGAATGCGGTAGTGGAGTAGCACAGGGAAGATGTCAAAGAGAAGGTTGGCCTGTTAAGAAAACCTGTCATATTTAATAAATATATGAGTTTTTAAACTGTTGTTTTAAATCTGTATATATTCAGTATATACATCAAATAGAATGTTTGTTTAACAAATAAACATTTGCAGCTTGAGCTATCCATCTTTGTGCACAACTAGATTTTCTCTACAGGCTGTAAGGAGATGGCATCTCCACATGTGAAAAGGAGACACGAGCGCCACCTCCTGGCTAACAAAGGGCAAACTTTTAAGATGCAATATTTTGTGTTTACCTAGAAACAAGAAAACATTTTCTATTTTTTTGTAGTCCTAATTATAAACGAAAAGCCAAAACTTTTTTTTTATTCTTTTTGTATAGAATAAGGAAGGGTTAAAGCTGAACTCCAGCCTTACCTTTAGTATTGCCCAGTTGTACAGGCTCCTCTCCTGCAATAAAATAGCTTACTCTAATTTCACTGCACACTGTGGGCTACTGTCAGTGTGCATTCGAAGCTGCAGCAAGTCAGACAGAGCCTGCCTCAGTTCCTACCTGCAGGATGTCCTGCATTCATCTTACCCTTTCCTCCCAAGTCTGATTGTCCATGGCTCACCCATTTCTTTCATTGGATTTCAGTTTTCTTTCAATCATGGAGGCTCAGCATCACACGTGGGCATCACCTAGGTCGGTCTGCATGCAAATGTAATCTGCTTAGGAACCCTCACTCATCCAGGCCAACATCCACCCATCAAGACATTCTTATATTTGCATAACTCCCAAAAGTCAGGCCATCGCTTGCTTCAGCGTTGGGGCTTCTTGAGAGGTGTACTAAGGCAGGGTGCTGTGATGTTTTTAGGAAGCTATTTACAGCGCTCTGCCATCCCCACCCACCAGCTGCATGTTTTGCATAGAAAACTGATGGCATCACTGGGTCTAATATACGGTATGTAATGAAAGAGGAAAAGTTTTATTTAAAAATATCATTAGCGTGTTGATGAGGTGTGAGAAAGAAGCCAGGGAAAGCAAAGAATAAGCAGAATAAATATCCGCTTTAAAACCCCTGAATTTCGAAATCCTCGCAGGATTGTACTGTGCAAAATTTTCAGGCAGGTGTGAAAAAATGCTGTGAAGTAAGAATGCTTTCAAAAATATATATTTTAGTTGTTTATTTGTATCAATTTACAAAATGCAAAATGAGCGAACAGAAGAAAAATCAAAATCAAATCAATATTTGGTTTGAAGGCCCTTTGGCTTCAAACCAGCATCACTTTTTACACTTGCACACTTTCAGTCAAGTCAGGGATTTTGTAGGATTCGAGTCAGGTGTATGATTAAGCAATTATACCAAGCAGGTGCTAATGATCATCAATTTCATATGTAGGTTGAATCACAGTCATTAACTGAAACTGAAACAGTTGTGTAGGAGGCTTAAAACTGAGTGAGGAACAGCCAAACTCTGCTTGGAAGTTGTGGAAGACCGTTTCATGACACGGGTCATACACCATGGCAAGACTGAGCACACAAACAAGACACAAGGTAGTTATACTGCATCAGCAAGGTCTCTTCCGTGCAAAAATTTCAAAGCAGACTAGGGTTTCAAGATGTGCTGTTTAAACTTTTTTGAAGAAGCACAAAGAAACGGGCAATGTTGAGGACCATAGACGCAGTGATTGGCCAAGGAAACTTAATGCAGCAGATGAAAGTCACATCATGCCCTTTTTCCTTTGACATCGGAAGATGTCCAGCAGTACCATCAGCTAAGAACTGGAGAAAACCAGTGGGACCCAAGTAGACCCATCTATTGTCTGGAGAAGTCTGGCCAAAAGTGGTCTTTATAGAAGAATTGCAGCCAAAAAGCCATACCTCTGACATGGAAACAAGACTAAGCGACTCAACTATACACGAAATACAGAGGAACTGGGGTGCAGAAAATTGGCAACAGGTGCTCCGGACTGATGAGGCAAAATGTGGAATATTTGCCTGTAGCTGGAGGCAGTTTGTTCACCGAAAGGTTGGAGAGCGGTACAATAATGAGTGTCTGAAGGCAACAGTAAAGCAAGGTGGAAGTACCTTGAAAGTTTGGGGCTGCATTTCAGCAAATGGAGATGCAGATTTGGTCAGGATTAATGGTGTCCTCAATGCTGAGAAATACAGGCAGATACTTATCCATCATGTCATACCATCAAGGAGGAGTGTGATTGGCCCCAAATGTATTCTGCAACAGGACAACAACCCCAAACATGCAACCAACGTCACTAAGAACTATCTTCAGCGTCAAGAAGAACAAGTAGTTATGGAAGTGGTGGTTTGGCTCCCACAGATGGGATTACATGAAGTAACTGAAAGACTTGAGGCAGCCTACATCCACAGAAGATCTGTGGTTAGTTCTTCAAGATGTTTGGCACAACCTACCTGCTGTGTTCCTTCAAAAACTGTGTGCAGGTGTACAGTGGCGGCTGGTGCTCAAAATATTTTTTTTTTTTGCAAACAAACTGAAAAATTCTTATAAATACTGAAAAAAAAAACATCAAATACAGCCACTGTGCCATCAATTGCAGCCACTGTGCCCATTAATTGGAGCCACTGTGCCCATCAAATGCAGCCACTGTGCCCATCAATTGGAGCCACTGTGGCCCATCAAATGCAGCCACTGTGCCATAAAATGCAGCCACTGTGCCATCAAATGCAGCCACTGTGCCATCAATTGCTGCCACTGTGCCATCAAATGCAGCCACTGTGCCCATCAAATGTAGCCACTGTGCACATCAATTGCAGCCACTGTGCCCATCAAGTGCAGCCACTGTGCCATCAAATGCGGCCACTGTGCCCATCAAATTCCGCTTCTGTGCCCATCAAATGCCATCACTGTGCCCATCAAATGCTGTCACTGTGCCCATCAAATGCCGCCATTGTTCCCCATCAAATGCAGCCACTGTGAACCCCGCACTATCTGACCGGCACTTCCACCATCTTGGTGGTGGGTCAGGCAGTGGCGAGCTGTGTCCCCCGTGTATCTCTTCTTGCTTCCTGCTGGGCATCCAATAGCAGCGCCTGTCCTTTCAGCCAATCAGGTGATGGGTATCAGACCCGCGCTACCTAATTGGCGGAGAGGCGGTTCAGTGTTAGAAAAGCAAATAATCATCTGGGTGGACTCCGAGCGCAATTCTCTGCGCTCCGAGTCCACCTTTTTTGAAGCTTATTAGAGCTTATGGCTCTAATCAGGTGCTTAATAAAACACCCCGCCACTGTAATTCAGGCACCTGGCATCCTAAAAGGGGCCGGACGCCTGAATAGGGGGTGGCAGCGGCACCCATGGATAGATTCATGCAATGCATGAATCTATTCATCTACATAGAGGGGGTGGCTGGAGAGAGGAGGCGGCCGTCATAACTAAGGCCTTATAGGCTGAAACGCGTCAACTGACTTAATCTGCGTTTGTTCACTGAGGCTATTCAATAAAATGAAGAGATTTTAAGAGCAACAACCGGAGTGCGGATCATTTTTTCCACACTAGTGTGCTCCTGCCAGGTGGATTTGTGGAGCCAAGTGTCTGAACTTGTTCTGGCACTGGGCTCCGGGACTCATATCCATGTAAAGCGTTGAAATCCTGGGATGGTCCCCCCGGAATTCAGGACGGTTGGGAGATAGGATTTTGCATCCCTAAGAATTTTGTGCCCGGGGCAACCTCCCTTGTGGCCTCACCCATGTTAGGCCATTGGTCTGGGGAAAGAGCAGTGTTAGACTAGAAGATTTAGACGGACCTGACTAACAAATTAAAGCTGAACTCCAGCTAACACTTTTAAAGCAGTTACAGCAACATTTTTTTTTCTTTTGGGATAAAGATTTCACATAAATAAATAGTGTACTGTCCGTGATACTTTTTTTATTTGCACTAACGTATCATTTTTCATGGACGATTGCACTAATACGGCTACAATCACTTCACATAAATAAATAAAAGCCGACCATTGTAAGCACCATTGATACACACGATCAGAAAATCATACGGAAAATACCGCTTTCGAATCGATCGTATGATAATCGGATCGTTAGTACAGAGCTTTAGAGAGCCGATCATGACAGTTCATCCGATATTATTCTATCGGACATGCACGAAAATATTTTTTGTACGATGACCGATCGTACGATTTTTGTTTAATCAGTACAGCTATCATTCGAAAATGCAATACAAATGCATTACAACACATGTTTCTGTCGCACGGGAATTTTCGTGACTTTAGTAAACTCATCAGATTCGATCTGAGATTAGCTTGCAAAAAAAAAAAACGGAAGATCATTCGTCTGATAATCATCGTGTGGGTACGGTGACAGTGGTAAATGTCTTGTCTCAACCCTCTAACTGCTAGATCTGCAGGACAGCTTGGTCTGTTAAAGGAAGTTAAAAAAGAAAAAATAACAGACTTACTGGCTGGATCGCCAGGTGAAAATAAAGGAAAAAGGCTTAAAAAGTATAAACGAACGCAGCCACCACACTTAAGGATTGCTAAGCTGCAATACAATAAATTTTGTTTTGGGGATGAATACTGCTTTAATCATCTAAATCAGTATGAAATTATGGACAGCATGAATGTGGCCACACACATTGCAATTTGATTCTATAATCTCATTTAATTGTACCAACAACTATGTGAAATCAACTCCCTGCTTAAACATTGGGGCTGATTTACTAAAGGAGTAGAGACTTTTCACTTTGCAAACTGAATGCATACTTAACTTAGTACATAGGGTGAAGCTTCACTTCAGTCATCCAATCATGTACTAGCGAAAATTCAGTTATTTTTTTTAAAATAATAAATAAATATTTTTTTTAGCACACGATTGGGTATCAAGAGAGAACATAGGTTCATCTTATTTCCCAACATTCATTTCCTGAAGTGAACAGCCTCTACTCCATTGGTTCCCAGAGTCTTCAAGTTCCCTCACTTACAGTAAAGTAGATTTAAAGCACCTGTACAAGGTGGTGATAATCCTGAAAACATGACCTGTTGGGGGCACCTGAGGACTGAGGTTGGGAACCACTTCTTCGGTAAATATGCGGTAAATCTGGCCCAACATATAGTTACATCTAGGTAGTCCCTAACACAAAAGTTGGCGATACACATTAACCTCTGACTGTACAATCTCTATACAATCACCTTGTAGTGTGAGGGTCAACCCAAGCCATTTATACAATCAGGTAGGCCCTCACCACATACAGTTACTGGTAAATCTTAAGTATATTGTACAAAATGATTGTAATGTGTAGTGTGTCAGCTTTAGAATATTTTTTTTTTTTCTGATCACTATATTGGCCTATATAGTGTCTGTCAGTCCTCTCCTCCAATCCCTACACTGGCTTCCAATCAACCGGCAAATTAAATTCAAAATACTAAGCACAACATACACAGTCATTCACAACTCTTCCCGAGCTACATCACCAATCTTGTCTCCAAATATCACCCAAATCGTCCTCTCCCACTTCTCAAGACCTCCTACTCTCAAGCTCTCTTGTCTCCTCCTCTCATGTTCATCTCCAGGATTTCTCCAGAGCCTCTCCCATCCTCTGGAACTTGCTACCTCCACCTGTCCGGCTATCCCCTGCTCTTGCTACCTTCAGGCGAACCCTGAAAATGTAGAAAAAGGAAAACTGCGCTATCACATCTCCAACTAATATTTTACCACTTCCATCAGCTCGTTCCCCACAGTTACAACCTTTTGTACCACCTGCCCCAACCTTATTAGATTGTAAGCTCTTCTGAGCAGGGCCCTCTTAATCCTCTTGTATTTTATTGTATTATAACTGTATTGTCTCCCTTTTTATATTGTAAAGCGCTAAGTAAACTGTTGGCACTATATAAATCCTGTATAATAAAAATTGGCCAATCGTTCCATTAGAGGCATTACACAGTCGCCATCCCAGCAGGCAGTAATTCCAGCTATGTGTGTGTAGTCAGGTGAGGATACCCAGAGGTGTGAGCTCTGCAGAATGTACACACACTACAACAGGCAGAATTTCTATCTGATCCATTCCTCCCCAGCCTGACATTCCTGCAATGCTGGAGATAAGGAGCCCTTTGAAGGGTCATCTGGATTCATTTTCTATTAAATGGGGAAGAGATAGGTCAGAGCTGGCCTCATTAACCCTTTCCTGCGGAGGAACTGTTCACCAGGCGGCGCACTCACTGGTCGCCACCAGTCCAGGGTGGCACACAACTGGTTAACAATGCCTCCTCTCTTCTATCAGTTTATTACAAGCCATCTCCACATACTTCTTCCTGGATCTACTAAGCCTGATGAGCCAGTTCACTGGCTGGATTTACTGCCTGGTGCTGCCCTGCACATTGTGACCTGTCGGTGAACATGAGCAGTGAGGTGTGAATGCTGGGGATGCTGGGATACCCATATATCCTATACAATGTGGTGTGATGGCTGGGAGTACTGGGATACATATATATCCTATATATTGATGTGATTACTTTGGGGGCTGGGATACATACTGTATATATTCTATATATCGAGGTATGATTGCTGGGATGCCTACCTATCATATACAGTGAGGTGTAAATGCTGGGATACATATATATCCTATACAACATGGTGTGATGGCTGGGATACATATTTATCCTATACATTGTGGGGTGATTGATGGGGGTGGTGGGATACATATATATCCTATACAATGAAGTGTGATTGCTGGGATACCTACAGTATATATCCTATACAATGTGGGATACATATATATCCTATACACTGAGGTGTGATTGCTAGTATGCCTATACATCCAATGCAATGTAGTGTGATTGCTGGGATGCATACTGTATATGTGCTATACACTGATGTGTCATTGCTGGGATACTGATATATCCTATATATTGACATGTGTTTGCTGGGGGTGCTGGGATACATTTATATTCTATATATTGAGGTGTGATTGCTGGGATGCCTATATATCCTATACATTGTGGTGTGATTGCTAGGGGGTGCTGGAATATAGATATTGTCTATATATTGATATGTGATTGCAGTGAGGTGTGTTCACTAGAGGTGATGGGATACTTATCTATCCTACACAGTGAGATGTGATTGCTTGGACACATATATATCCTATACAGTGAGGTGTGATTTCTGGGATACCTATATATCCTATACAATGATATGTGATTGCTTGGATACCTATATATCGTATACAGTGAGGTGTGATTGTTGGGATACCTATATATCCTATACAGTGAGGAGTGATTGCTGGGATAACTATATATCCTATACAGTGAGGAGTGATTTCTGGCATACCTATATATCCAATACAGTGAGATGTGATTGCTTGGACACCTATATATCCTATACAATGATATGGGATTGCTGGGATACCTATATATCCTATACAATGATATGGGATTGCTGGGATACCTATATATCCTATACACTGAGGTGTGATTGCTGGGATACCTATATATCCTATACACTGAGGTGTGATTGCTGGGATACCTATATATCCTATACACTGAGGTGTGATTGCTGGGATACCTATATATCCTATACAGTGATTTCTGATATACCCATATATCTAATTCTTATATAGCGAGTTGTGATTGCTGGGACACATATATTTCCTATATAGAGAGGTGTGATTGCTGGGATAATATATCTCCTATATAGCGAGGTGTAATTTCTGGGATAATATATCTCCCATATAGAGAGGTGTGATTGCTGGGATAATATATATCTCCTATATAGCGAGGTGTGATTGCTGGGATAATATATATCTCCTATATAGAGAGGTGTGATTGCTGGGATAATATATCTCCTATATAGAGAGGTGTGATTGCTGGGATAATATATATCTCCTATATAGCGAGGTGTGATTGCTGGGATAATATATATCTCCTATATAGCGAGGTGTGATTGCTGGGATAATATATATCTCCTATATAGTGAGGTGTGATTGCTGGGATAATATATCTCCCATATAGAGAGGTGTGATTGCTGGGATAATATATCTCCTATATAGAGAGGTGTGATTGCTGGGATAATATATATATCCTATATAGAGAGGTGTGATTGCTGGGATAATATATATATCCTATATAGAGAGGTGTGATTGCTGGGATAATATATATCTCCTATATAGAGAGGTGTGATTGCTGGGATAATATATATCTCCTATATAGAGAGGTGTGATTGCTGGGATAATATATATATCCTATATAGAGAGGTGTGATTGCTGGGATAATATATCTCCTATATAGAGTGGTGTGATTGCTGGGATAATATATCTCCTATATAGAGAGGTGTGATTGCTGGGACACATATATACATCCTAGATCCTATACATCCTGTACTGGAAAGATGCACCTGGGTTTTATCTGAAAACAAATGAATTGATTTGTCATTCTTGACACGTAATAGATTAGGGGGATATTCCGAATATTCCATTGTCTGGATAAAGTAGTCATCATCCTCAGATTGGGGATTCCTTGAAATGACAGGTCACACACATCTTTACATCCAACAAAGAGGAGCTATGTTGGGGGGGATATAAACATGTCATGTCCATGTGTGTATGGAGGAATGGGGATCGCTGGATAATTACAGATAATAGATATTCCGATTTATACTTTAATAATCATCTGCAAGTACATCCTCCCTGTGTACCATCAATGACATCGGCCGATTATAAGGGATTAGAATGAACCTCCTATGTGATCTCTGTGTGACAGTGCAGCGAGCGCTGTATGGGACAAAGAATCACATTCACATGCAATTATAATATATACTAAAATGTGTATTAAATTCCTTTGGCTTCCTCCACCCGGGCAACAGGATCTCAAAAATGATACTTGTAAATAAAAAAAAATAATAAAAAGCTCAAAAACATAAATGTATTGCACACACACAAAAAAAAAAAAAAAAAATAATAAAAATAAAAAAAAAAAATAAAAAAAAATAAAAAAAAAAAAAAAAAAAAAAATATATATATATATATATATATATATATATATATATATATATATATATATACTATATTATTTTTTTTTTTTTTATAGTATTGTATACCTCGTGCTAGATTATCGAGCTGTTCTCTATACATTGCACAACCTTTGCTGCCATGGTTGGGGTCACAGGTGTGCAGCACAGAGCACACCCACCATATATGGTCACCCCAGTGACAGCTCTGGGGCTGAGACTGATGGGAGTCGGTGGGGGCAGTGGAAGTGTCATTAAGCAGAGGCAGGGGGAGGTGACACTGTAGCAGAACAGGGCACTTTGCCCCTCAGGTTATCTGCAGGGGGAGAACCTGCTGGTGGGAATGGGCTGAGTGCTGAAGCTCTCCATGGTGACAGTGTGAGGCTTTGCAGGCATCCTAACCAAAATCTCCACGATTGCAATATAAAACCAACAGGAGGCGCATCAGGTCAAGCCAATCCCAGGCACACAGGAAGAGAGGACATATGGACACAGGGATGCCTTTCTACCCCTAGGTGCAATGTTCCCACCAGAAGGAGCAATAAATACGGCCAGATGAGGGAGGAGAACTCTACAGCAACCACAGATGTCCCAGCAGTAACCTGGAATCCTCTATATTTCATTTAGGACATTGTGCCTTCCACACAAAAAAAGTTAAAACAACTATTAACATGGACTGATCATGTAACATACAACAAGCAATATACAAGCAAGATACAACAAGCAATAAAATAGTCCAAATACACAAGAGCAGGGGGGTGAGCCCCCATGCACCCCATCTTCTCTAACCGCTTTATTCATAGCAATGCTCAAAAATCAGAAACCACCCAACTCATCAGAAGTGATTCCTGAACTCCCTAGACAATACTGAAATGTGGATACTTTAGGTTTCTACATTTGCCCTGAATAATTAGTATTGCTCTATTGATATATATAAAGGAGCAATAAAATGCTACACGGATGGGAATAGCCGTAAATAAATGACTAAACTCTCTCTACAAACCTCAGTAATGTTATCATGCAGTCTAAAAATGATATAAAAACTTGAAAATAATATATAAAATGATATATAAACTGTAAAACAAAAGGTAAAAATAGATATAAAGCTAAAACAACTTGAAGCATCAATGGTTAGCAAAGTGCCATGCTGGCATACGGATGGTGATAAAACACCAACACAATTAACTGCACCTATTACTTAGTTAGTAACACTATGACCTGTTTGCAATGAATGAAGTCTTACATACACTAAAGAAGCAAGACCGCTAAAATCCACAAAAACACTATCCTATATTCATTCCTCATAGTAAAAAGTGCAATAAGCATATAGAGCATCCATAGAGCACCCACTCATAGAGAACCCACTCATAGAGAACCCACTCATAGAGCACCCACCCATAGAGCACCCACTCATAGAGCACCCACCCATAGAGCATCCATAGAGCACCCACCCTTAGAGCATCTATAGAGCACCCACCCTTAGAGCATCCATAGAGCACCCACCCATAGAGCATCCATAGAGCACCCACCCATAGAGCATCCATTGAACACCTACTCATAGAGCATCCATAGAGAACCCACCCATAGAGCATTCATAGAGCACCCACTCATAGAGCATCCATAGAGCACCCACCCATAGAGCATCCATTGAACACCTACTCATAGAGCATCCATTGAGAACCCACCCTTAGAGCATCCACAGAGCACCCACCCATAGAGCATCCATAGAACACCTACTCATAAAGCATCCATAGAGCACCCACCCTTAGAGCATCCATAGAGCAGCCATATAGCATCCAAGAAGCCATTGGCTTTCACTGCCCACCCTTAGAGCATCCATAGAGCACCCACCCATAGAGCATCCATTGAGAACCCACCCTTAGAGCATCCATAGAGCACCCACCCATAGAGCATCCATAGAACACCTACTCATAAAGCATCCATAGAGCACCCACCCTCAGAGCATCCATAGAGCATCCATGAAGCCATTGGCTTTCACTGCCCTCATTTATTTCTGAACAGTTTATAGAGATAGAATGATAGATAGATAGATGGATAGATAGCTGGATAGATAGATAGATAGATAGATAGATAGATAGATAGATAGATAGATAGATAGATATCATCACTCTTTTTTAGTACATGTAATTATATATATATATGCCATCACTACTTTCCCTACCCCTGCTATAGTACATACTGTAGATAGATTTATTTAATAGATAAAGTGTTATCATTATAGTACATGTATAATCTATATATATATATATATATATATATATATATATATATATACACACACACACACACATATATATGCTATCACTACTCTATTACATACTGTAGATAGGCAGATAGAGATATCCTCACTATTCCCTGTCTCTCTTTACAGTACATTTTATTTGTTTAGTACATTTATTTTTATAGTACAATAGTAATATATAGGGTTAGGGGTCTCAATCACACCTCTTTAATAATACGTACACGTATATATATATATATATATATATATATATATATATATATATATATATATATATATATATATATATGTCATCTCTACTCATTTTAAAGGTTAAGGTCGCCCTTAGCATACACGGCTAAGCTAAGTTATTATTAATTTAAAAAAGACTCACAGGGGGCTACAGCCTAAGCCTATTACGGGATTTTATTTATAAATATTACAATATGTCATTGTAGTGTATATATATATATATATATATATATATATATATATATAGTTATTTTCATGCAACAATTAGTGAAATATCAAATCAAGTTGTGGATTTAAGCAGTCGATATGTAAAGGCATATAGGGGTCGGCAGGACCGGGCTATGGACTGGGCAGGTGTCATCTATTCCATGGCATTGCGTCCTCTGGGTATTGCCATCCTGATGCCCATTATTACCTATAGAAGTTGGCTGGGCTGGTGACAGGTGGATTGTAGGGAGATTTCAGATCGTGCTAAAGACCGGTGATATCCTAGTTAAATAAAAATAAAAAATGTTTTGTAGATAATTAAACACTGTGAATGTATTGTCTATGGGCAGATAAGATGACCCAAGTTGGCAGTGCCCCTGGTAGAATTATTATGCCACCTGGAGATGTCAATTAATTTGCTAAAATTTATAAATTCATTAAATAAGGGTTTTTTTTTTTTTTTTTTTTTTTTTTCATTAAGTGATTGTGATTTAAAAAAGGCTCTGTCATAGACACCAATACCCGACCACCCTGACCTGACATAAGACTCACCGTGCCCCTGGTCCACGAAGCTGGCAATGGTGTTGGCAGCTGCCCTGTCCCGGGTGCTGTTACTGTGCAGCCCTCTGTGCCCTTTGCGGGATAGTCTCCTGTAGAGGGACAGCATGTATTCATGGGGCACCACGGCAGCCCTGGCACAGTTGTCCTTCTTGGAGGTGAAGTGGTGGTGGGTATCCCTATGCGGAGTGCCAGTCTCCAGCACCCTCCTGGCGGCTCCTTGCCTGTGTGCGGAGGGCAGCACTGCTGCAGCCTGGGGGCTCTGAGCAGCCCAGAGCCAGGCGCTCCACAGCCCAAGACACAGAGCGGCAGCCTTCCTTAGATCCATTTTATCAGTGCACTCTGCTAGGGAATGAGAGACTTGGAGGGGGTTTGATGACTTTGGGAACTCCCCCGTTGCTTTCCTAAGATTGTCTTAATAACCTGCTGCGAGGGGGAGTCAGACAGGATCGATGGCGCCCTCTAGTGGGCGAGAGAGGGTACTGCTGAGACAATACCTGCGGCTGCGAACTTCCCCATCTTCCTGGTGGGGACCAGTCATCCTGGAATTTTGGAGGATGACTCAACAGGCTGGCCATTTCTACAAAACAATGGCTGACAAAATCATTATGACTCTTTTATGCTTTTCTTCTTCCCATGCTGGCTTTAGGATTTCTTTTTTACTTTAAGGCCACCATTTGAAAAAACAGAAACAAAACAAATATTATAATAATAATAATAAAAATAAAAAGAAGAAGAATTGCACCCATAATCATTCATAAAAAAAAAAAGTGCATACAATATATATATATATATATATATATATATATATATATATATATATATATTGCATTAGAGATACTGTATTGATCAGTTGATTGTGTACCACTTTACCTTAGTGTGTTCACTCTGCAGATCAGAGTTCCCAGCATCCCTAATTACATCAGAGTCAGCAGAGTTCATCCTTACAGTGCGAGGGGAAACTTTGCGGACTCTAAGGTAAGGAGGAACTCTGCAAACTCTGATGTAAGGGGGGCTCTGGTGACCAGAAAACCTACTTACACCAGAGTTCCCCTTTACACCAGAGTCTGCAGCATTCCCCCTTACATCGTGGTCCTCAGTGTTCCCCTTTTCCTCAGGGTCTGCAGGGTTCCCTTTACATCAGGGTCTGCAGAGTTCCCTTTACATCAGGGCCAGCAGAGTTCTATTTACCTCAGGGTCTGCAGAGTTCCCTTTACATCAGGGTCTGAAGAGTTCCCTTTACATCAGGGCCAGCAGAGTTCCCTTTACATTAGAGACAGCAGAGTTCCATTTACATCAGGGTCAGCAGAGTTCCCTTTACATCAGGGTCAGCAGAGTTCTCTTTACATCAGGGTCAGCAGAGTTCCCTTTACATCAGGGCCAGCAGAGTTCTATTTACCTCAGGGTCTGCAGAGTTCCCTTTACATCAGGGTCTGCAGAGTTCCCTTTACATCAGGGTCAGCAGAGTTCCTTTTACATCAGGGCCAGCAGAATTCCCTTTACATTAGAGTCAGCAGAGTTCCCTTTACATCAGGGCCAGTAGAGTTCTATTTACCTCAGGGTCTGCAGAGTTCCATTTACATCAGGGTCTGCAGAGTTCCCTTTACATCAGGGCCAGCAGAGTTCCCTTTACATTAGAGTCAGCAGAGTTCCCTTTACATCAGGGTCAGCAGAGTTCCCTTTACATCAGGGTCAGCGGAGTTTCCTTTACATCAGGGCCAGCAGAGTTCCCTTTACATTAGAGTCAGCAGAGTTCCCTTTACATCAGGGTCAGCAGAGTTCCCTTTACATCAGGATCAGCAGAGTTCCCTTTACATCACACGTTCATACCTATGTGTTTTTTAGTGTGTTTTGCAGAAACGCACTACAGTCCATTTAACATGGTTTCCTATGGTACTAGCTCACATCTATGCGTTTTGCGGCCGCTGCGTTTTTGGAAAGGGTCGGGCAAATTTTCCCCGCGATTTGCGGCCAATAGACTTCAATGGAGCTGCACCAAAAACGATTTTACGGCCGGTTCGATTTTGGAGAGGGTCAGGGATTTTTTCCCACGATTAAAGGCTAATAGACTTCAATGGAGCTGCAACAGATTCCCCGCTAAAAAAAAAAATTTGCCGGCAAAAAAATTAGTAAAAAGCGGCGTGGGGTTCCCCCCCCCCAGGTCCATACCAGGCCCTTCAGGTCTAGCATGAATTCGGAGGGGACCCCCCCCCCACGCCAATTTTTTTGTTGTTGAGAACAAAACATTTTTAGCAGGTAACCGGCGACGAGGAAGAAGACAGCAGTGGGAAGAGACAGCGGCGGGAAGGAGAAGACAGCGGTAAGAGACAGCTCGAGGAGGAGACAGCTTGAGGAGGAGACAACTAGAGAAGGTAGAGCTATTAATAAAGGAATTGTTAAAAACCGGCTCTTGTGCTTTTATTACATTTTACTGCTTTTTTGGTGAATGGGTAGGGGTACAATGTAGCCCCCCCCTGCCCAAAAGCACCCACCTCCCCATGTTGAAGGCATGCGACCTGGTATGGTTTAGGAAGGGGGCGCTCGCTCATCCCCTCCCTTTCCTGATATGCCGGGCGGTATGCTCAGATCAGGGTCTGGTATGGATTTTGGGAGGGGGGACTCCACGCCATTTAAAAAAAAAATTGGCATGGGGGGGTCCCATCCATACTAGACCTGCCTAGACCCACGCCGTTTCTTTTGCAACTTTTTTTACCGGCAATTTTTTGTTTTTTTACATTCATCAGTTTTTTACTCATCAGTTGCAAGGATGCGGCGGCCGGCTTTCTGGCCCCCTCCTTAGCAACCAGCTATATAAAGTGTGTTTTACAATGCTTTTAACCACTTACAGACCGGAAGATTTGGCTGCTTAAGGAACAGGCCATTTTTTAAAATACGGCACTGCGTTGCTTTAACTGACAATTGCGCAGTTGTGCAACGCTGTACCCAAACAAAATTTGCGGTTTTTATTTTCTTGCGCTATAAACAAAAAAAAGCGACAATTTTGAAAAAAAAAAAAAAAAAAAAATTTTTTACTTTTTGCTATAATAAATATCCCCAAAAATTTTTTTTTTTTTTAAATGTCTTCTCAATAAGCTTATATTGATTGGTTTGTGCAAAAGTTATAGCGTCTACAAACTATGGGAAAGATTTATGGCATTTTTTATTATTATTATTTTTTTTTTACGAGTAATGGCGGTGATCTGCGATTTTAGCAGTACTGCAACATTGCGGCGGACAGATCAGACACTTTTGACACATTTTTGGGACCAGTGACATTTCTACAGCGATCAGTGCTATAAAAATGCACTGATTACTGTGTAAATGTCACTGGCAGGGAAGGGGTTAACACTAGGGGGCAATCAAGGAGTTAAATGTGTGTTCCCTGGGTGTGTTCTTACTTTGAGGGGATAGGACTGACTAGAGGAAGAGACACATCGCTGTTCCTACTTAGTAGGAACAAACGATATGTCTCTTCTCTCCTGACAGAACAGGGATTTGTGTGTGTTTACACACACAAATCCCTGTCGCTGCGCTCGTGCACACGATCCTGCGCAGCTGCTATCGCCTTTACAGACGTACCCATACGGCGATTTGCGGGAACGAACCACTTTGCCGCCATATATCGGCAAATTACGTAAAAGTTATGTAAAACTCTAAATACATGAAAACCGCATGCAAAAACGCATTAAAATACGCTGGTTTAAAAATGCAAAATGCACTGAAAAACGTGCCTGTAAAACGCATTAAGCGCAGCTGCATAGGTGTGAACCTGGACTTAAGGCTGACATCTGCAGGACTCTAGAGATCTTTAGCTATAATCCATGCCCTTTGAGTTTGCATCTGACCCTGATTGAAAATAATTAATGTCTGGTGCTGCAACCCACATCAAACATTTGAATAAAAGGACAAAGTATAGTTGTGCGTTCCAGGACAGACGATGCACATACCGTCCACAACTGTAGATGAAGTAAAAGTCTGGCAGCTTGAAACAACTTGGATAAAATTCGTAAAAGCTTTATTAACAATCCAATAAAACACAAGAACCCATAGTAACAGTGAGGTTGACACGTTTCAGGATTTGTTTATTCTCTGTGTATCACCTGAGGCCAGTCACTTCACTGGGTATATGTGAGGGTTTACAGCCATTTTAACCAATTCAATACAGGGCATTTTCACCCCTTCCTGCCCAGGCCAATTTTCAGTTTTCAGTGCTGTAACATTTTGAATGACAATTGCGTGGTCATGCAACACTGTACCCATATGACATTTTTTCATTTTTTTTTCCCCCAACAAATAGCGCTTTCCTTTGGTGGTATTTGATCTCCTATGCGTTTTAATTTTTTGCGCTATAAACAAAAGAAGAGCGACAAGTTTGAAAAAACACAATATTTTTTTTACTTTTTGCTATAATAAATATCCCATTAAAAAAAAAAAAAAGATGTATTCTTCTACATATTTTTGTTAAAGAAAAATCGAAATAAGCGTATATAGATTGGTTTTCACAAAAGTTATAGCGCCTACAAAATAGGGGATAGATTTATGGCATTTTTTTTACTAGTAACGGCAGTGATCTGCGATTTTTATCATGAATTTGACATTGCGGCGGACATATCAGACACTTTTGACACTATTTTGAGACTATTCACATTTAAACAGCGATCAGTGCTATAAAAATGTACTGATTACTGTATAAATGTCATTGGCAGGGAAGGAGTTAACACTACGGGACGATCAAGGGGTTAAATGTGTTACCTAGTGAGTGATTCTAACTGTGGGGGAGGGGACTGACTTGGGGAGGAGACCGATCGGTGTCCCTATATACAAGGAACACACAATCAGTCTTCTCCCCCCTGACAGGACGTTGATCTATTTGTTTACACACACAGATCCAGGGTCCTGCTCTGTAATGAGCGATCGCGAGTGCCGTGCAGTGCAGTGCAGTCATCGCGGCCGCCGGGCAAGCGCATCGGCTCATCGGAGACGCTGCGGCGCGTGTGCACTCAATTACACGGGAAGCCGAGGACGCCATATGACGCCTGCCCAGGATGGGAGAGCCCATCTGCGGATGTCATATGTCAGATCGGTCTCCTCCCCAAGTCAGTCCTCTCCCCCCACAGTTAGAGTCACTCCCTAGGTAACACATTTAACCCCTTTATCGCCCCCTAGTGTTAATTCCTTCCCTGCCAGTGACATATATACAGTAATCAGTACATTTTATAGCACTGATCACTATGTAAATGTGAATGGTCCCGAAATAGTGTCAAAAGTGTCCAATATGTCCGCCGCAATGTCAAAGTCACAATAAAAAATCACAGATCGCCGCCATTACTAGTAAAAAAAAATTATAATAATAAAAATGCCATAAATATATCCCCTATTTTGTAGGCGCTATAACTTTTGCGCAAACCAATCAATATACGCTTATTGCAATTTGTTTTACCAAAAATAAGTGGTTAAGGTACATGGCACAAAGTAGGTGTTATTAACTACTCACTAACTACTAAGTGATGCAAAGACATTATTACTAGCTTCTGACTAACACCAAGGCAGATGCTACTAACTACTGAGCAACACAAAGGGGATGTTAGTAACTACTAACACAAAGAGTGTGTTATTTTCTTCTGATTAATACAAGGTGGGTGTGACTAACTACCGGCAACACTGAGGTTGGTGTTACTACCTACTGGCTCCCACCAAAGTGAATGTTACTAAGTGCTGACTAAAACCAAGGAGATGTTATTAGCCACAGACACCATATTTTGTGTTTTATGTTTTCCAGTCTTGAAAATATAGAAATAAATTTATATAAAGGGGGGGAACCAACTGCACAAACCAATAAGGGGTAAAAACACGAATCAATATATAACAACGACTGCCGCAGCCACCATCACAGTGTTCACACACCAATAGTCAGTAAAAATGGATATATGCAAATATATATACAAATGGGGCGCTAGCAATAAAATACTAAAATAATAAATATTGATTGAAAATATGTGGCACTTTCTGGTAAAAATAAATTGTGTGGCGCTTGCTGGTAAATAGGATGCCAATAGATGAAATAAGAAATGTGGCGCTTACAGATAAATATATATATAGTAAAAAAATATATAATTAAATGCAATTAAATTAAAAATATAGAGAGTAAAAATTGTGTGGCGCTTGCTGGTAAATAGGATACCAATCCTAAGGGGGAGCTCCGAAGGATGGTTCCCAAAAGCGTCTAAGAGTTAATAGTTTAAAACCAGTAATGTATAGCAATAAAGTATTAAAACAGTGCTATACCAATATAATCAATAATAAAGTGCATCCAGTGATGGAATAGAAATTCCCGTGCAAAATAATTCCTGTGCAAAATAAACAATAAAGTGCATCCAGTAGTAAAATCCAAATTCTTGTATAAAAGAAACAATTTTCATAAATAATAAGCAATAATTCATAGATCATATGCGATAATTAATGCAAAAATTAATTAATTGATTGCTGTGCAAAAATAGATAGAACCGTAATTAATAAATAAATAAAACTAAACATGTAATAAATAACCAAAAAAGCTTGTGCAAATAAGCGTGTGCAAATAATGCCAAAGAATTAGGTGCAGTAATTGCGAAACAAGTCCAAAATAAGCATGTGCAAATAATGCTAAAGAAATAAGTGCAGCAATTGCAAAAAATGCTGATAAGTGCAGTGGTCCAAAGCGATTTGTGCTCAGATGAAACAGTCCATTGCAATCTCTATGTGTAGTAATTTCAGTATAAAGTGAGTCCTCCAGATAGCAGTAAACTCCTTAGGCTAAAAAGCAGTGATCTCCTCCATGCATTTAGATGTGCCAATCCTTGGTGTTTCCCCCAGCCTCTTACCTCTAGGTAAGGGTTAAACAGTCTTACACTGACACAGCCAGAGATCTCCTCCTCTTCTGAATCCTTTACAATCACGTCCTTACAAGCGCCTCATCTCCTCTCCAAAACATTAAAAAGCATGGGGGCAAAAAGAGGGAAGGAAGGACTCCATAGTGTAGTAAATTTAAAAAGATATATTCAAATAAACATTAATCACTCACAGTTAGGGTTCAGTAAAAACAGCGGTGGTTTAAAACGTGTGTGATCCCGGCCGAGACCACACACACAGTGCCCCCCCACCCCAAAGCACCTTGTCCCCATGTTGACGAGGACAAGGACCTCTTCCCGACAACCCTGGCCGTTGGTTGTCGGGGTCTGCGGGCGGGGGGCTTATCAGAATCCGGGAGCCCCCTTTAATAAGGGAGCCCCCAGATCCCGGCCCCCCCCACCCTATGTGAATGAGTATGGGGTACATCGTACCCCTACCCATTCACCTGAGGGAAAAAAAGTGTCAATAAAAAAAACACACTAGACAGGTTTTTAAAGTAATTTATTAGGCAGCTCCGGGGGTCTTCTTCCGACTCCTTCGTGCTCTCCGGCCTCTTGTCCCGCTCTCAGGTTCTTCTCCCGCTCTGCGGTCTCTTCTCCTGCTCTCCGGCCTCTTCTCCCGGTCCCTGGTTCTTCTCCGGTTCTTCTGCCGGGCTCCTCCGCTATCTTCTTCCAGCTCTTTTACTAGCGGCGGCCCGGTCTTCTCCATCCTTCTTCCCTCTTCTCTCTTCTTCCGATGTTGACACGACGCTCTCTCCTGCTGTAATGCCGTGTGCGAGCTGTGCGACGACTTATTTAGGCATGGGGCGTGGTCGCCGGGTGATGTCACATAATGACCCCTTAGTGAAACTAACACTGAATTGCCTCTCAGCCAATCAGGAGGCGCAGGACTCCTAATAAACACTAAGAAACAGTGCCAGGGCAAGGTCATCTAGAGCCTAGGGCTTTTTCTCCCCCTCCCAGAGCAAATTGCCCCCAATCCCCCCACCTAGCACAAATCACCCCCCCCCCCCCCCCCCACAAATTTCCCCTCCTAGCACAAATACCCCCCAATCATCCCTATTAGCACAAATCCCCCAACAAGATTTCCTCTCCTAGTCCAATCCCCCCCCCTAACATATCACCTCTTCTAGCAAAAAAAAAAAAAAAACAAATCCCCCTCCTAGCACAAATCCTCTTCCCCCCTCCCAACACAAATCCCCCTAAATCACCTCTCCTAGCACACTCCACCTAAATGTCTCCTTCTAGTACAATTCTTACCCCCTGCCTCCTCCCAAATTCCCCCTCCCAAACACAACTCTCCTCCCCCTCAATCTCCTCACCCACCTCACATGATACCACAGTGCCCAGGGCAGCCTCCCCTCCTGCCCACCCCTTGTGCCGGACCTGCTAAGAAACTATTTAATGAAAAATAGATAACAGGGCCAATAAATAATGGATGTGTATGGATTATGTTTGGAGAACAGGGATATGGTTTAGTGTCACATTAACTGTCCCTGATTTCGAGGGACTGTCCCTGATTTGGAACAAAGTCCTTCTGTCCCTATTTCCTCCTCATTTGTCCCCCATTTTGGTCTGATCTATATAGTTCACTGTTTATCTTTCAATAAGTGTTTCCCAGTGCTAAACCTTTCATCCAATTTCTAAATTGCTACATTTGTAAATGTCAAAAGCCAATATAAAGGAATAGTAGTGGTAAAAAAAAGCACTAATCATTTTTTGTGTGTGCAATTCTCCTTTAAAGGGGCGTGGCAGGGGGTGTGTCCTATGCCTACATACTTTTGCTAATAGGTGTCCCTCATTCCCATCTCAAAAAGTTGGGAGGTATGCATTGAGCCTGGTGAGCATCTCACAATGTATGATCAGACTGTCAGATATCAGAGCTGTGAGGGTTCCCTCCTTTAGAAGACTATAGAAGAAATAATTGGACCATAATAAGTAATTTAATTAACCACTTAAGGACCAAGCCTGTTTTTCAGATTCTGTGTTTTCATGTTTAAAACATGTTTTTTTGCTAGAAAATTACTTAGAACCCCCAAACATTATATATTGATTTTTTTCTAACACCCTAGAGAAAAAAATGCAATAGTTTTTTTCACACCGTATTTGCGCAGCGGTCTTACAAGCGCACTTTTTTGGGAAAAAATCACTTTTTTTAATAAAAAAAATAAGACAACAGTAAAATTAGCCCATTTGGCGTCTAACTTTTACCCTCAAAAATCTCCATAAGCGACATTTAAAAAATTCTACAGGTTGCATCTTTTGAGATGCAGAGGATGTCTAGGGCTAGAATTATTGTTCTCGCTCTACCGATCGCGGTGATACCTCACATGTGTGGTTTGACTACCGTTTTCATATGCGGGCACTACTCACGTATGCATTCGCTTCGGCGCGAGAGCTCATCGGGACAGGTTGTTCTAAAAAAAAGTGTTTTTTTCTTAATTATTTTACTTGAATTTATTAATTTTTACACTGTTTAAAAAAAAATGGATCACTTTTATTCCTATTACAAGGAATGTAAACATCCCTTGTAATAGAAAAAAGCATGACAGGTCCTCTTAAATATGAGATCTGGGGTAAAAAAAAGTCCTCAGATCTCATATTTGGACTTAAATGGAATAAAAAAAAAAATATGTAATTTAAAAAAATTACATTGAAAAAAATGTTCCTTTAAAGCGGAGCTCCACCCGTTTTTTTTTTTTTTAAAGTCAGCAGCTACAAATACTGCAGCTGCTGACTTTTAATAAATGGACACTTACCTGTTCCAGGTTCCAGCGGTGTCGGCTCGTCTCTCGCTGCCCCGCCGCCATCCTCGGTCAGGGAATCAGGAAGTGAAGACGCAATGCCTTCACTGCCCGGTTCCCTACTGCGCATGCGCGAGTCGCGCTGCGCTTCTCTATTGGTCCCCGCTGTGTCCTGGGAACTGTGTTTCCCAAGACACAATGGGGCATTCTCGGATAGGGGCGGGCATCCTCGGATATGGGCGGGGATGCTCGTCCCGGAAGTGCAGTATTATACAGGTATCTGCACCCCCCTCCCCCCTGAAAGGTGCCAATTGTGGCACCGGAGGGGGGGGGAATCCGATAAGCGGAAGTTCCACTTTAGGGGGGAACTCCGCTTTAAGACGTACGGGCGGAAGTGACGTTTTGACGTCGCTTCCGCCCTCCTATGGTATAGAGACGAGTGGGGGCCATCTTAGCCTCACTCTCCATAGCCATCACACGGCAGGACCCGATCGCCGCCGCCTCTGCCGACAGCTCCGGTAAGTGGCGGAAGGCGCGGGAGATCGGCGGGAGGGGGGTGGCACCTCTCCGGCCACCAGGGGCGGTGCGTCCATAAAGGGCGCAGGAGCGCCACCCCCCCTCTCCTGTCACTCTCTATATACCATAGATAGATTCATGAATTGCATGAATCTATCTATGGTCGCTGCTGACACCCCCTATTCAGGTGTCCGGCCCCTTTTCGGTCACCGGGCGCCTGAATTACAGCGGTGGGGGTGTTTTTTGGAAACACCTGATTAGCGCCGTAGGCGTCCAAAAAGGTGACAAGCGGGCGCAACGCTGTGCGTTCCTTGTCACTCAGCACTGATGTTAGCAAACCGAAGGAATTCGGTTTTCTAACATTGTACTGCCCCTTAGCCAATCAGGAGCACAGGTCTGTGTTACCTGTGCCCTGATTGGCTGAAACGACAGGCGCTGTGATTGGGCGCCTATCAGGCGTCCAATCATAGCAGAGGATGAGAGGAGGAGCGGGCAGGAGAGGAAATGGAGGACACGATGCCACTGTCACCCGAGACAAGGTAAGTGCAGGGGGGGGGGGGGGCGGCGGGCACAGTGGCAGCTTCTTTGCAGGGACTGTTTTGATGGCAAAGTAGCTGTGTTTTGATGGGCAAAGTGGCTGTGTTTTGATGGGCAAAGTGGCTGCGTTTTGATGGGCACAGTGGCTGCGTTTTGATGGGCACAGTGGCTGCGTTTTAATGGGCACAGTGGCTGCGTTTGGTACAGTGGCTGCATTTGATGGGCTTTTTTTTTTCAGAATTTTTCAGTTTATTTGCGCCCCCCCCCCCCCCCAAAAAAAATTTTGAGCACCAGCGGCCACTGCCGGCCACCGATAATGGTGATCTCGCGGCAAACCTGCCGCAGAGACCACCATTATCGTAAACAGAACCGCTCACTGTAAAGATGGATATCTCGGTTGTGGCAGCTGCTGCCGTTACCGAGATATCCCTCTTCAAAAAAATGATGTATATATACAGTGAGCGGTCGGCAAGTGGTTTTAACAATGGCACACTGAATATTGTTCCATCAAAAAAGGGCAAGATGCAAGCATCCAAAGGCTTGCTTCTGAAGAATCAATCACCACCATGTATGGACGAATCTACAGTACATCTCTTTTTTTAACATATTTTGCCCTAGTACTGAACATTTTTATCTCCTGGTATTAGAAAATAGACCCGAATGTTTTTCCTCTACAAACGTTTGTTTGCTTCAGCTCAGGGAAACAAAGAAAACCTAAATCAGGGCAGTTGTGCGAATGTTTACCTTCCATTCTCTCTGCCCTGGGTAGAAATCAGATGTTTCCTCGGGGCTCTGATTATAACAACAATGTGCAGTGTTTGTGAGGATATCGTTCCTCAGACAGTCTGCGGCTCTGTGCGTTGAGATTCCTTGTGGCGTAATGTGAAAATAAGCCAGCAGTAATTTATATTATTGCATGGAATGTGCTGCCTTTACCCAAAATAAACATTCCTGGCCAGCAATCAGTTATTAGTTTGTTTCATGCTAATTCACGTTGGATGGTTGCCTCCATATCACAGGTGTTCTGCAGCTACAGAACACGCCGACGGTGGAGCCGGCTAGGCTGGAGCATAATGGGGCTGAAAGATGCTTATGCGTTGGGTGATTGTATGTACAATTCAATGAAGATATGCCAAGACAGTTGTCATTTTTTCTGTACAATAATTGCTAATGAATGAGAAACTGAGAGAATGGTTAAAGTTTTTTTAGCTTTGGATAGAAAGGGGAAGGGATAGAGCTTGTAATATTTTAATCTTGCTTTTGTCCCCCATAGAGGAGATTACTCTTCACTTCCTGTTCTGTGTGACACCTTTCCTTGGTACGTCAACAGCCTCCTCCCCCAACTCTCACCGCTCTGCCTGACCCCATCTTTACCCCCTGCTGTCACTACTGCGCAGGATCCTCATCATGCCTTCTTTTCTCCTCCTCTGCCACAGCACTGTCTGACCTCCATCATGACTCCTATCCTCCCCCTTTGCTCTCTCATCACTGCATCTGACCCCCATCATGACACCCATCCTCCCCTTTGCTCTCTCATCACTGCATCTGAACCCCATCATGACACCCATCCTCCCCTTTGCTCTCTCATCTCTGCATCTGACCCCATCATGACACCCATCCTCCCCTTTGCTCTCTCATCACTGCATCTGACCCCCATCATGACTCCCATCCTCGCCCTGTCCTCTGACCACTATGCTTGACCCTCATAATGACTCCCTTCCTCTCCCTCTGCCACACCACTGTGCATAGCTCCCAACTGTCCCTGATTTGGAGGGACTGTCCCTGATTTGGAGCAATGTCCCTCTGTCCCTCTTTCCTCCTCATTTGTCCCTCATTTTGGTCTGATTTATATAGTCATATATAAAATGCGCTTTTTATCTTTCAAAAAGTGTTTCTCAGTGCTAAACCGTTCATCCAATTTCTAAATTGCTGCATGTGCAAATGCCAAAAGTTAATATAAAGGAATAGTAGTAGTAAAAAAGGCACTTGTGCATTTAACCAATCATTTTTTTGTAAAATTCTCCTTTAAGAGGGCGTGGCAGGCGGTGTGTCCTATGCCTACATACTTTTGGTAATAGGTGTCCCTCATTCCCATTTCAGAAAGTTGGGAGGAATGCCACTGTGTCTGACCCCTATCATGTCCCCATCCTCCCCCTCTGCTCTCACCACTGTGTTTGACTGCCATATTCTCTCTCTGCTCTCACTACAGCATCTGGACCCTATCGTGACTCTTACAATCCCCCTCTGCTCTCACCACTGAGCCTAACTCTCATCCTCCCCGTCTGATTTTACTATTGTGCTTGACCTCCATCATGATCCCCATCCTCCCCCTCTGCTTTCACCACTGCGTCACACCCTCATCATGACTTCCATCCTTCCCCTCTGCTCTCACCATTGTACCTGAACCCCATCATGATCCTGATCCTCTTCCTCTGGTCTCACTACTGCACCTGACCCCCATCGTGCCCCCCGATCCTCCCCCTCTGCTCTCACTACTATGCCTGACCCCCATCATGACCCAGATCCTGGCCCCTCTGCTCTCACTACTGCTTCTGACCCCCAGCATGGCCCCCTTCCTTCCTCTCTGCTCTCACAACTGCTTCTGACCCCCATCATGACCCCCATTCACCCACTCTGCTCTCACTACTGCGCATGACCCCCATATTCCCCCTCTGCTCTCACTGCTGCTTCTGATCTGCATCATGACTTCCATCCTCTCCCTCTGGTCTCACGACTGCGCCTGACCCCCATTATTACCCCCATCCTTCCCATCGGCTCTCACTACTGCCCCTCACCCAATCATGACTTCCACCCTCCATTTCTGCTCTCACAACTGCATCACATGGGGAGAGGAAGTCAAGAGGAACATGGTTCCTTTATAGTTTCCTGGGTCATTGTGGTGGCTCTCTGATTGGAGGCTGCCATCCCATGTGACTCTGGCACCCATCTTGGGTCAGGCTGAGCCTATTTTAGGCCCTGGCTCCTGGGCTTGGCGTGCATTTTGCATGTGGGTAGTGTAGAGACAGGTCATCTGTCTGACAGGGACAGTGATTTGCGGCAGGGAGAGGCTCCAGATGAGTAGGGAAAAGGATAAGGATTTACTGCCCCTGCCCAACACTGCACCTCCCCACACAGTTGGGATTCAAGCTGGGGACCCCAGTGCTACATGGTAGAAGGGTTAACCACTAAGCTACAGGTTGTTGTTTTTTTAACTGTAGTGTAGTATTTTGGTATGGCGGAGTGGGCTCTTGGAAAATAAGCAGACCTCGCATTTTCAGCGCAAGGTAAACTTTTAAGCCGGTTCACATATGTGAGGCCGTGGTTCACATATACACTATAATGTCAAAACAAACTTTAATGGCATCCCAGTCTTAGTCCGTGGGTTCAGTATTGAGTTGGCCCACCCTTTGCAGCTTTAACAGCTTCAACTCTTCTGGGAAGGCTGTCCACAAGGTGTAGGAGAGTGTCTATGGGAATGTTTGACCATTCTACCAGAAGCGCATGTGTGAGGTCAGGCACTGATGTTGGACAAGAAGGCCTGACTCGCAGTCTCTGCTCTTTCGGGTGTTCTATTGGGTTGAGGTCAGGACTCTGTGCAGGCTAGTCAAGTTCCTCAGCCCCAAACTCGTTTATCCATGTCTATATGGACCTTGCTTTGTGCACTGGTGCGCACTCATTTTGGAACAGGAAGGGGCCATCCCCAAACTTTTCCCACAAAGTTTGGAGCAAGAAATTGTCCAAAATGTCTTGGTATGCTGACGCCTTAAGAGTTCCCTTGACTGGAACTAAGGGGCCAAGTCCAACCCCTGAAAAACAACTACACACCATAACACCCCCCCTCCACAATTGGTAATTGGTAATGTTTTGTATAATATGTCCGTATTTTGTAAATTTTAAAACTCTGTTAAATGAAATCTGATTAGAGGATGAATTTACCCCTTGTTTAAACTGTTTGGGTCTCTTGTTGATGTGGGACTGGCGGAGCTCTTCTGCTTTGGTTGGAGTATCTGGATGCAGTATTTTCAAGCACAGGCTGTAAGAAGTGCAGGCTGAAGCCAGAAAGGGCCCCAGGGGTCACGTTACCTGTACTGTCATGGAACATAAGCCACCGTACATGAAATATTCAAATAACAGATACCTGCGTTCAATTAACAGATACTTGTGTGTATATATATATATATATATATATATATATATATATATACAGTATATATAAATATATATATAATGTGTATTTACTGCATATATATATATATATATATATATATATATATATATATATATATATATATATATATATATATATATTGTCCAAGGAATAGATGCTGCAAAAGAAAATGGAAAATCCACAGAATGGATTTAGACCTAGTTCACCCCGTGAAGGTACCATTAAAGAAAACTATAAAAAGGACATAAATATTACTGTGCTAAAGTATCGCAACGGTAGCGGCCATGTCAGCTCCATGTCATTGCGCCCCTTTCCAATATCTATGTGATCACATTAAGAAGATGTTTTATAGATGTCACATTGCCAAATTTATTGGGGTTAATGCGAGAATTTCTAAATATATCCAATTTAAAAAAATAATATGAATAAATCTGAAATACTAAATATATCAATACCTACGCACGAAGGTGAAATTTTAAAAACCTCATTCCATTTTTCTTGGCAACGAGCCACCTTAACTATTTAGGTATCCATCTTGCACCTAGCCTTACCACTGTATTCCAATATAATTATCTTGATCTACTTAAAGTGGTGTTTCCCCCTAAAAAAATAAAAATGCTTAAAATTCCTAAAAAAAATAAATAAAAAATAATTGGAAAAAAATACATACCTCTAAATGCCTGTTGCTAGGAGGTCCATCGTAGTCTGCCTCCTTCGATGCCTGGGCTGGTGACATCAGTTCCCCTCGCAGGAAGGGCTCCCCAGTCATCTGGGACCTGTCACATGTCCCAGATGACTGTGCGGCCAATCACGGGGCGCGACGCCACTCGCGCATGCGCAGTGGCAAAGTTGCAATGCCGGCGCCACCAAGCGGATCGGGGGGAGAGCGGAGCTTCGACCCCACGCATCACTGGACCCTGGAACAGGTAAGTGTCCGATTATTAAAAGTCAGCAGCTGCAGTATTTGTAGCTGCTGACTGAATTTTTTATTTTTTTGGGGATACACCTCTTTAAAAAAATCAAACTAGATTTACATAAATGGACTTCCATTTGTCATTCTTGGCTGGGTATGATCAACGTTGTTAACCACTTGCCGACCGCTGTCAGCAAATATACGTCGGCAGAATGGCACGGCTGGGCAAAGTAACATACCCGTGCGTTACTTTGAAATTCCCGCAATGCACCCGCCGTGCAGCGCACACCTGCCGCAAGCTCCGTGACCATGCCCGCGGGACCCGCGGACTCGATCGCCGCTGGGATACCTGTAATCGTGTCACGGAGTTGAAGAACGGGGAGATGCCGATGTAAACAGCATCTCCCCATTCTGCCTAGTGACAGGACACTGATCGTCTGCTCCCTGTCATCGGGAGCAGCGATCAGTGTCAAGTCTCTGCTAGCCCATCCCCCAGACAGTTAGAAACACTCCCCCAGGACACACTTAACCCCTTCCCGCCCCCTAGTGGTTAACTCCTTCACTGCCAGTGACATTTTTACAGTAATCAATGCAATTTTATAGCATTGATCGCTGTATTAATGCCAATGGTCCCAAAAATGTGTCAAAATTGTCCGATATGTCCGCAATAATGTCACAGTCACGCTGATCACTGCCATTACTATAAAAAAAAAAATATTAATAAAAATGCCATAAAACTATCCCCTATTTTGTAGACAATATAACTTTTGCGCAAACCAATCAATAAATGCTTATTGCGATTTTTTTTTACCAAAAATATGTAGAAGAATACGTATCAGCCTAAACTGAGGGGAAAAAATATATTTTTATATATTTTTGGGGGATATTTATTATAGCAAAAAGTAAAAAATAATGCGTTACGCCGGGAGTACTTGATAAGGGCTTTGAATCATGGTTCCCAGAGGTAACACCGCTATTACACCAAGCATTAAAGGACTCAAAAATTAAACCAATTAAATCCTTATGTGGAGTAGATCAGCCAACATTTATGTACCAATGGAGATACATACAGTTGTCTCAATTTATTCGGAATCTCCTGCAGCCCATTCGTTCATCAAAAGAACTGAATCCTATTGAACCCAGATTATATAGGTCGTGGGCAAAAGATTTGCAAATTACACTTACAGATAAACAAAAAGATAAGATTATACAATTTTCTTATATGCCCGCCACCTTGAGTAGATTGACTTTAAACTTTTATCTCAATGGCATTATATACCAGTAGAATTACATGCAATGTCTGACTCGCCCCTGTGTTGGAGGGAGTGTGGAGAGTGAGCTACACATGGGCACATATGGTGGTTCTGCCCATTTTGGGAAGAAGAGGTGATCTGTCTGATACTGGGCAGAGTAATTAAACCTGAACCATTAACGTTTTTACTTCATTGTAAGAACAAAATAACAGAGCAATGCAAGATGTCTATGACCCCATATTTGTTAAATGCTTGTAAATCTTTGATTCCACTATACTGGGGAAAAAGTTTAATACCTACTATCTAGAGCTGCACGATTAATCGTCAAGAATCGGTATCGCGATCTTGACTAAAGTGTTTCACAATTCTTTCTATGCAAAGAATTCTCTCTGCTTTTCTGAAGCCACAGCCTTCAAAAGAAAGGAAGAGAAAAACTGGGCAGTCTGCCAAGAATAAAAACATTCTTTATTAGTAGAACAGTATAAACATTGTAACAATTTGTCAATGGAAAAGACTTTGTGTGTAAGTGAAAAAAGTTTAACCACTTAAACACTAAACCTTTTTCTGACATTTGTTGGTTTCAAGTTAAAATCATTTTTTTTTGCTAGAAAATTACTTAGAACCCCCAAACATAATATATATATATATATATATATTTTTTTTAGTAGAGACCCTAGAGAATTAAATGGTGGTTGTTGCAATATTTTATGTCGCACTGTATTTGCGCTGCGGTCTTTCAAATGCAATTTTTGGGGAAAAAATTACTTTAATGAATTAAAAATTAAAAAAATAAAAAAAACAGTAAAGTTAGCCCATTTTAAGTCACGAGAATCGTGATCTTTTTATTCTAAGCAAAAAAATCATGATTCTCATTTTGGCCAGAATTGTGCAGCTCTACCACTATTTCACAGTGGCTACGAAGGGTTAACTAGCTCCATCTAATGGAAGAAATATCCTGTAAAAATAAAGGGCTGACCAGGAAATATATTACGACATGGGCAAAATGGTTTGAACTTAAGGAAACTAAACTATATTATGAAATAATATCAGACCCGATGGTAAATCACAGTATGACTTATTAATTAATATTGATTAACCTTATAGTTTCTGTACCTCCCCGATAGTTCTATTTTTACATTTGTCGTAGGTAACCTCCTCCTTTTTCTTCCTGTGGAATTTTTAATTTTTTATCCTCTTTCCCTCTTTTTTTCTTCTTTTTTCTTTTTTTCCCTTATTTTTTTTCCTTTTGTCTGGTTCCCGCCCCCTTCCCTCTATTTCGTATTGGAGGGGAGAGGACAGGAACTGATGAATTGCATTGTATATGTTTCAAGATAATGTTTGGAATTTTCTGAAATGCTGAAAATAATAATAAAAAATAAATAATGCCTGTTATTCTGGAATTTGTGTATGTTTTCTACCTTTTAATAAAATTTGTTGCTAAACGGTTTGTGGAGGTCTCTTGTATTCTATTAACGTTGGAGTCTATAATTTGACAAGAGGTTCTGTTGCTGTGAAGAACTCTGATGTCTTACTCTTGGATATCGTCTCTGTGACTATCATCCAGATCATTATTACTACATGCTCGGTTGATGTTGTCTTCTGGTAAGCGTACTCACTCTTCTCCCCTGGGTGGTGGATGCACATACTGTGGTGACCCCTTAAGCCATTCTTGGATTGTCCCCCATAATCATCATTGGAATGAACTTGTGTTTTTAACTCACTATTTGGACAGTTATACGGTGGTTATAACATTTGAGTCCTCTTATGTTTTCATATATGGATGGTCTTACTTTGCACAATGCACTTTATTATGTTCATATGCTAATGTCACCATTTATTTGTGTTGATGATTTGTTACACAGAACACTGCACTTTTTATTTCTATTCATTATATCAAACTGCAAGAGCGACACAAGATGATGCTTCTTGCACTATTCAGTAAGATTGGCTATGGGGGTGTTTTCTGAAAGCAGTGGGCCTGTGTGCAAAAGTCTCCTGAACGTGAAAAGGAAAGCAAATATTGGGTATGGTTCTCATTGTGCTGAATATTTGCTGTGGCGTAAAGGGAGACAGAATTCAGGGGTCAGTAGTAAGAGATTAAGAGTGCATGGGTCTGTAGTAAGTGAGTTGGATTTTAGGGGTCAGTAGTACAGTGGTGTGAAAAAGTGTTTGCCCCCTTCCTCATTTCCTGTTCCTTTGCATGTTTGTCACACTTAAGTGTTTCGGAACATCAAACCAATTTAAACAATAGTCAAGGACAACACAAGTAAACACAAAATGCAATTTGTAAATGAAGGTTTTTTTTATTAAAGGTGAAAAAAAATCCAAACCATCATGGCCCTGTGTGAAAAAGTGATTGCCCCCCTTGTTAAAACATACTATAACTGTGGTTGTCCACACCTGAGTTCAATTTCTCTAGCCACACCCAGGCCTGATTATTGCCACACCTGTTCACAATCAAGGCATCATTTAAATAGGAGCTGCTTGACACAGTAAGGTCCACCAGAAGATCCTTAAAAGCTACACATCATGCCGAGACCCAAAGAAATTCAGGAACAATTGAGAAAGAAAGTAATTGAGATCTATCAGTCTGGAAAGGGTTATAAAGCCATTTCCAAAGCTTTGGGAATCCAGCGAACCACAGTGAGAGCCATTATCCACAAATGGCGAAGACATGGAACAGTGGTGAACCTTCCCAGGAGTGGCCAGCCGCCCAAAATTACCCCAAGAGCGCAGCGACGACTCATCCAAGAGGTCACAAAAGACCCCACAACAACGTCCAAGGAACTGCAGGCCTCACTTGCCTCAGTTAAGGTCAGCGTTCATGCCTCCACCATCAGGAAAAGACTGGGCAAAAATGGCCTGCATGGCAGAGTTCCAAGGAGAAAACCACTGCTGAGCAAAAAGAACATCAAAGCTCGTCTCAATTTCTCCACAACACATCTTGATGATCCCCAAGACTTTTGGGACAACATTCTGTGGACCGATGAGACAAAAGTGGAACTCTTTGGAAGGTGTGTGTCCAAGTATATCTGGCGTAGAAGGAACACTGCATTTCAGAAAAAGAACATTATACCAACAGTAAAATATGGTGGTGGTAGTGTGATGGTCTGGGGCTGTTTTGCTGCTTCAGGACCTGGAAGACTTGCCGTGATAAAAGGAACTATGAATTCTGCTGTCTACCAAGAGATCCTGAAGGAGAATGTCCGACCATCTGTTCGTGTACTCAAGCTGAAACAAACTTGGGTTCTGCAGCAGGACAATGATCCTAAACACACCAGCAAGTCCACCACCGAATGGCTGAAGAAAAACAAAATGAAGACTTTGGAGTGGCCTAGCCAAAGTCCTGACCTGAATCCTATTGAGATGTTGTGGTATGACCTTAAAAAGGCCGTTCATGCTCGAAAACCCTCTAATGTAACTGAATTAGGACAATTCTGCAAAGATGAGTGGGCCAAAATTCCTCCAGGACGCTGTAAAAGCCTCATTGCACGTTATCGCAAACGCTTGGTTGCAGTTGTTGCTGCTAAGGGTGGCCCAACCAGTTATTAGGTTTAGGGGGCAATCACTTTTTCACACAGGGCCATGATGGTTTGGATTTTTTTTCACCTTTAATAATAAACACCTTCATTTACAAATTGCATCTTGTGTTTACTTGTGTTGTCCTTGACTATTGTTTAAATTGGTTTGATGTTCCGAAACACTTAAGTGTGACAAACATGCAAAGGAACAGGAAATGAGGAAGGGGCAAACACTTTTTCACACCACTGTATGTGGAGGTGGGGGGGGGGGCGTTTTTGAGAATAGTTATGGCTAGGCAAGAATACCACTTGAAAACAAATGAAAGAGGATACGAACCACATAGGGAGTGCATTGTTTCATGGGTCAGCAGACGAATGCACTTGTGTGACAAGCACAGCAAAATGAGGTGTACGGGGCTTACCTTACCTGTAAGGTTTAGATGGGTAGGAGAGAGGCGGAATGAGGGAGAGGTGAGGCAGTGTGGGGGTTGGGTGAGGCAGTATGGGGGGTAGGTGAGGCAGTATTAGGGTTTGGTGAGGCAGTATGGTAGGTGGGTGATGCAGTATGGTAGGTGGGTGAGGCAGTATGAGGGGTAGGTGAGGCAGTATGGGGGGTAGATGAGGCAGTATGAGGAGTGGGTGAGGCAGTATGGGGGTAGGTGAGGCAGTATGGGGATTGGGTGAGGCAGTATAAGGGGTAGGTGAGGCAGTAGGGATTGGGTGAGGCAGTATGAGGGGTAGGTGAGGCATTATGGGGGGTGGGTGAGGCAGTATGAGAGGTGGATGAGGCAATATGAGGGGTAAGTGAGGCAGTATGGGGGTGGGTGAGACAATATGGGGGGTAGGTGAGGCAGGGTGGGGGGTGAGGTAGTATTCGGGGTAGGCAAGGCAGTATGGAGGGTAGATGAGGTAGTATGGCGAGTGGGTGAAGCAGTATGGGGGGTAGGTGAGGCAGTCTGGAGGGTGGGTGAGGCAGTATTGGGGGTAGGTAAGGCATTATGGGGGTGGATGTGGTAATATGGGGGGTGGTGAGGCAGTATATGGAATGGATGAGGCAGTATGGGGGTGGGTGAGGCAGTACGGGGGTAGGTAAGGCAGTATGGGGGGTAGGTGAGGAAGTATGGGGGTGGGTGAGGCAGTATGGGGGGTAGATAAGGCAGTATGGGGGGTAGGTGAGGCAGTCTGGAGGGTGGGTGAGGCAGTATTGGGGGTAGGTGAGGCATTATGGGGGTGGATGTGGCAATATGGGGGGTGGTGAGGCAGTATAGGGAATGGGTGAGGCAGTATGGGGGTGGGCGAGGAAGTATGAGGGGTGGGTGAGGCAGTATGGGGGGTAGGTAAGGCAGTATGGGGGGTAGGTGAGGCAGTATGGGGGTGGGTGAGGCAGTATGTGGCTTAGGTGAGGTGGTGGGGGATGGGGTGGGAAGACATTTTTACAGGTACCAGTAGCAGGATATTCAGCTCACCTGAGTGCCACCGGTCAGCCTGGAACATCTGTGCAGAGCCTGCCCTGTGTCCCAGTTTCCTGCCTGCAGTGATGTCACTCCCTGGCTGGGTAGGTTTGATGGAGAAAGTTCCATCTTTGCCCTCTTCCTTCTCTGAATGTCGGGTCCTGGGGGCGGGGCAAGCATGTGATTGGTTGCTAGGACCATCAATGTCTTAGCAACCAATCATGTGCTTGCCCCAGGCCCCGACTTTCAGAGAAGGAGGAGGGGAAGGACAGAGGAGGGGGAAGTCTAAGGACCACACCACCACTGCCACTCAACCTATATTCTCAGGGGGCTGCCTAGGTTGCCTATCGGTAGGGCTGGCCCTGGTGTACTATAATGTACAACAAGGGCTGTGTTTACCCACACAGGGATGCACAGGTGTTCTGTGCATCCCCATGTAGGCAATCCTTTTCACGTCAATTGGAATGCAGTGGCTGCAGCTTTTGCGCAGCCCTAAATGCAGTGTACGTTCAGTGCCATGTACCCGCAGTGACGTCGGATTGGGAGCAGAGGCCATGCAGCTGCTGTGTCCCAACTAACATGAATGGAACTGCCTGTATGGGGATACACGGAATCCCTCTGCATCCCCATGCGGGTAAATATTGCCCTCACATGGGTTACGCTGTAGTACACCTGTGTGAATGAGGTCCAGTGGTCATTTTGTCGATGAAAACATTTTCGTCATGGTTTCAGTGATGAAAACTATATGAAAATAAAATTAAGTTTCAATTCAGATGACTAAATCATGACTAAAACTAAAATGGCATTTTAGTCAAAAGACTATGACTAAAACTACATCCAAGATTAACACTGAAAAAGCCTTATTTCCTGCTGCAGTGCAAACAAAGGTACATAGGTAAGTACGTCGAACAACAGTTTCAGGCATCCCTGCTCTTCTTCATTAGTTACTATTTCTTCATAACAGTGTTTGGAGCATGTTATCATTAACAGACAAAAACTATGACAAAACCACTAGACAATAAAACCCACAATAAACAATAAAAAAACACTTGTTTTGCACATAGCAACCACAATATGGCTTTTTCTTAGAAAATTAAGACAAATACTGTACCTGACTGATGTAATTTTCCTTTAGGCCCAATTCACATTGCACTGCATTAGTGCATGAAATGTTAAAGCGGCTGTAAACTGCGGATGTTCAAAAAAAACCTGCAAGGCCATAGCATAATGTGCTAGTATGCATTGCATACTAGCACAATATGATATACTCACCTTAGACCAAAACCCTCCAGCGCTGTAAAGTCACAGCTGAGAGGGCTGAAATGTTTCCACTGTCTTTCTTATGGGTTTGCGACCTCTGGCGCTGTTATTGGCCGGAGCCGCAATGACATCACTCCCGAGCATTTGCGCAGGAGCCCTTGGTCCTAGCACAAAGCTCTAAAGTTCCGGCAAGGCATGCCGGACCTTCAGAACGCAATGTTGTCACTGGCCGCATGCAGAGTGAATATCTCCTGAACGGTGCACGTCTAGGAGATATTCATTTTACCTACAGGTAAGCCTTGTTATAGGCTTACCTATAGGTAAAAATCACCAAGCGGGGTTTACAACGGCTTTAACCTGCATTATGTTAAGCCAGCCCATTCATTAGAAATGACTGCCTAATACACCAAAACATATCAGAAAGCTGCACATACAGTTGTCTGCAATATATGGTAGCATTGGGGTGCATTGGGGTGCCATTCAGAAGCTTGATGGTGTAAACGGGGCCTTATATAAATTTTTAATTTGTAAATAAGATACTTTGCAACATGCATCTTAGGTAAGTGTGCCAGACGTTTTTTTTTTCCCCAAAATCAGAGTTTATTGTATACCAAAGATATAATGTACAATAGGAATACATTTGGAACATGTCTAAATTGTCATCAGAGATATTGGGAATAGTACATTGTCTTTCAGTAGGGTGTAACAATAATGACTCAAAAAGAAACAGCAAAAGATGAACAACATGGGCACTTAGTCCTGAAAGCGACCGGGTAGTTATATAATCATCGCGGTTACCCTATTCAGTTAGCATACTAGCGTTTCCCTATCTTGACAGTGCACTTGACCATTAAGGTAGCTGTGAGTCCTCATGCTTCTTGGGGTATTTTCACTATATCGGTATTGGTCGAGGGTAAACGTTTTAGGGAGCATCGGCGAGAATAGAGGGTGAGTGTAGGCTTACTGGTCGTGCTTCCCTTTCAGAGATAGTTGTATGCTGTTATGGGTTGGATGCACGATGGTGTCCATTGGATGGTTTCTAATGTCTCTAGGTCAGTTGAATTCCTGTGGGATTGCGGTCACCGGACCACTAGCAATCCACAGGTGAAAGGTGAATCTTAGGGCATATTCCGCGTTCAGGTAGGTTAATTAAGTCGGTGGGGAGAACCTATTAGGTCAGTTGAGTGGGAGGGGAGAGGAGACCTAGGGTAAAGAAGCTCCTCTCGTGTGAGGATTGCTATAGCGGATCTAGTTAATGGGAGGGGATAAAAGGTCTAGGTAGAAGGGGTGGTTGGTATCGTATTTTATGTAGAGATGTATTATTTGGACTCATAGTGTGGTATGTGTGCAAAAGGATAGGAAAGGAGAAGTGGGTGCCAAACTTTTTTTGTCATTGTGTTTATTCACAAAGGGTTTTTGGTCCCAAATATGGAAAGCCACTAGGCCTGCCTTAACTTTCATAACCACTTAAGTTCAGCATCTCCACAAATACTGAACTTGGGTTTATCTACCAAAATTACAAAAAGAAATTAAAGTAATGGGCAGTGCCCACAGCACCCATCTTGCCCCAGAATATGAGAATCTGGTTAGATGGCGATGCTACTGGCAACCCAGTCATTTATTTGCATTTGTATCTTCTTCTATCTGCTATAGATAAAAGGAACTGCACAGCTCAATGTTCTCAGCGATATATAAGATGTCTTCATAATTCTGGAATTCAGAGTGAACTGACTCATTCCACTACCGCACTGCCTGAAACAATTATATTAAATATAAACAGACTACCCTGGCTTACAGCACTTGTCTGTTCAATGTTCTGTTAATCTGTTGCATTCTGAATAATTCAGCTTCTGGTGAGGCATGGTCACGATCACCTGGACCATGAATGTCACACACATGGGTTTCCTTTCTATTAACACTGCACATTTTGTTTTGTTTTTATTAGTTTTTTCTTACTTATACAGGCCCAGACTGGCCACCTGGAAGCTCAGACTGGTACCAGAGGGATCGATAAGAGAGTGCATTTCAGGGCTTGTGAGACCTGCTGTAGGCAACTCATTCTAAAACCAAAGCAAAAGTAACTACAGCCTTTATGTGCGCTACCCTAGAATCTCACTGCAACATTGCTTAGAAGAATGTAGACGGCAAAGTGCAGTAGCAACAAACACAAATCATCTTTTACTTTTCAGTAGAGTAGATCGCTTGGGCTTTCAACCACTTCCATTCCATCCTCTGCTCTCTAACCTAATTCCTTGCTGCTATCCAATATTTAGCCCAGAATTGAAAATGCTTTGTTGCATACTGTTTCGTGAACTCCTGGAGACTCTGGGGGAAGTGGGTGGCAAATATTTTCACCTGAAAAAATGGGAAGTGCTCCCCCAGAAATGGGCTTTTTCGGCAGCAGAATTATGGGTCGAGTCAACAATGTATGAATCATCCAAAATTAATTTATTAATAAAAGAAAATTATTGACATAATAGTTAAGAAATGAGCTCCAGCAGGACAGTAGTACTATGGATAATATGGATATACAACACAGACTGAAATTCCATACAGACAAATATTGACAGTTGTCCAAAGTATGAAAGAATAACTGACGCATTTCAACCCACACTATTGTGGTCTTCTTTAGAGGGGCTGTCTGCTAAGGAAAACACATCGTAAGTATATGTATCGGCTATTATTTGCACACAATCAATGCAATTGGTAATGTCTTACAGCACAAACATTTAACATAGTTACCCCAAGATGTATATCCAAAGCAAAAAATCGAGAAAGGTTTTAGTCCTGCATGGAGATCCCTTTAAAAGAAACCTTCTTCCACCCTGTGAGGGGATCCCAAGGCGCCCCCCAGCCAGCCGTTCCAATCAAGGAGGGGCACTAGTCCAGAAACATGTCTCACAAAAGGTCATACTAAAGGTAAACCCCTCCGGCACGGCGTAAATCGCCAATAGTGGGAACCCAGTCAGATTGCACCTGCAGCAGAAGTCAATCAGAAGAGGACATGATGTAGGATTATGTTTTAAAATAATATTGGCCACCACATACGTCACGGCACCATATGTGTATAGAATTATATAGATTCCCATATGTTTTAGAACGTGAAAGAGGGTTGATGCAACACCAGATCTATTCAGTAGGGATGAGCCGAACACCCCCGGGTTCGGTTCGCACCAGAACCTGCGAACGGACCGAAAGTTTGCGTGAACGTTAGAACCCTATTAGTTACAATGGACGCGAACGTTCGAAATCTAAAGTGCTAATTATAACGGCCAATATTCATGTTATTGTCATAAAACAGGTTTGGGGACCCGGGTCCTGCCCCAGGGGACATATATCAATGCAAAAAGAAGTTTTAAAAACTAACGTTTTTTCTGGAGAAGTCATTTTAATGATGCATGAAGTAAAAAAAAAAAAAAGTTAAATATTCCTTTAAATATGGTACCTGGGGGGTGTCTAAAGTATGCCTGTGAAGTGGCATGTGTTTCCCGTGTTTAGAACTGTCCCTGCAAAAAATTACATTTATAAAGGAAAAAAATAAGCCATTTAAAACTGCTTGCGGCTTTAATGTCATGTCTTGTCCTGGCAATATGGATGAAAATCTTTGAGAAAAATGGCATGGCTACCCCATCCTTGCACAAATTGCTTGAGTGCCTGTACCCATTGTAGTACTAGTCCAATGGTGACACCGGTGTACTTGGGATTCTTCGAACCACTCTTGTGACTCATATGAAGGGATAAGGCCTGCTCACAAGAAGATCTTCCAACAATGTGGAAATCTCCCTGTACAATTACATGTTAATAATCTCAAAAACAGGAGACAATAGCCATTCATAATCAGCAATCCCCAAAATTGGAACCATCACTTGCAAACCATCAGAATGTTCAGGGCTAGCCTTACAGATTTAGACTAACTGATTTTGGGAGGAATTGAAAAGGTCAGATGAAAGCATATATAGCCAAAAAATATTCAATACATGTTTGCAATACATGCACATTTCTCCATATTTCAGTCCTATGAAAAAAGCTACATGTACAGAAATTTTTTTGTTGATTCTGCCATAAATCTCATGAGCTTCAGTCCCAACTCCCTGTAGTAAGCCGTCAATGTGGCATCTGCTGCACAGATATCCCAAGTAGTGTTGTCAGCCCTTCTTGAGTTCTTCTGGACTACAGGACTACACCAATCTCTGCTTCACTGTGTCCTCTCCATATTAATATTAATACGCGGTTAACGAACATTTTGAAAGACGAGCACATATTTTTTTTAAATTCTGACTCGGTTTGCGAGTGTTGTCTCACAAAACTAGCAGAATTCAAGCTAATGGGGTGTGCAGTACCGAATTTGGCCAGAGGTGCGGGGGCGCCGGGGACAATTGGAACGGTTCGGAGCCATTCGGAAATATTCAGAATCACTCGTAAATACTTGGAAACACTCGGAAATACTCCGTTTCCGAGTGTTTCCGGGCCATTCCGAGGCTTTCCAAGTTCAGCCGAGCAGTCCCCAAGTATTTCCGAGGCTCTTTGGCGCCCTCACCTCTGGCCACATGCGGTATTGCATGTAATAGAAGTCAATGCGGAACTAATTATCTTCGTTTCCATTGACTTCTATGGGGAAACTCGCTTTGATATGCAAGTGCTTTGGATTACAAGCATTCTCCTGGAACTAATTATGCTCATAATCCAAGGTTCCACTGTATGTTGGTTTCTTTGGAAAAAAAAATAAAAAAACAACGCTTTATTCCTAAGTGCCTATCCACACACTGTATGTTGCAAAAGTCCTCTTGGTAGATATAATCTTTGGGACATGCCTACATCAGTAAGAACTAACCTAGGGCATCATCATAAGTGTGCGCAGTCTATTGCATTAGGGTGTGCACCCCAAAAGCTCAAACACACATGCCTTTCTCTCAGCCTTAGCTGCACAGGACAGAGAATGAATGGAAAGTCCTCTGTGCTGAGCAGCTTCCTGTTAATTCACAAACTGAAGCATAGTAAACACAGTTCACTATGCTTCAGTTATGAATGAACACAGTGAGTGTGTTCACTTAGAAAAGATAGGTGCTGGTAAATGACATATTTACTAGCCCCTTCCCCCAGTCTCCATCCTGAAATATCCCCCGCAGCAGCTGGGGGGGAAGCTAGCAGCACTGTGGGGTTGGATGGCCAACATGGGGGAAGGCTGGGCAGAAGGGGGGAATCGGCACTGCACATAGTGATTAGGGTGGATCTAGGCACACCTGGCACACTCCCTACGATACACCTATGGGCATCTATCCCTCCTACCTGGAGCTTCCTTAGCAAGCAAAGAATAGTATTGGAATATAATCTAGAAGGGGTGAGGAAGGTTTTGGGATACATTTGGATGATGCCTATACAAATCATTTAAGATAGCTATAAAACACAAATTATTGATGTGTGAATTTTCTTATACCATGTTGCAGGTTCATCGCAGAGCTCTAGATTACCAGAATTTACTTTTATATTGTATAAAAACAACATAGATTTAACTACAGTTCGCCTTTAATAATGCAATACCTGGCACTATGACAAATATCAGCCTGAAGGAAATAGACATTTTTTCTTGATTGCTGATCTTCTGGAAGACGCTTATCTTTCATGTATTAACCAAACACTGAAACAGTTTATCCGAACAAGATCCTTTACACAATGTAGGTCAGGAAAAATGAGCACGCAAAAGGATACATTCTATAGAATAGTTTTCTGGTGATGCGGTCTTATTGAATTAGCATACTTCCTATCACAAAAATGTTTGTTAAAAATACTAATACATCTATTATAAAAAACAGAATACAGAGCATTGCCTGTGCAGCTTTAGTGGTACACTTAGTTATTTAGAAACAAGGATAAAGGTGAGAGACTCATTAAGTTTATGCGGTAGGAAAGGGCTCTACTGGCCCATAGTGGCCAATCAGATCTGTGCAAAATGCTAAATGGCACTCAAAGAATGGAAGAATAAATCTATGGGGTATAAATCTATGGGGCAACACATACACATTATTGTTTTGCACACCCTAATAAATAAGACCCTACAATAGGAGCAGGAGAGAAGAAAAGTTGGTGAGCCCTCTTACCTCACAGTGGTACTGTCCTGTCCTATATGAATTAAAGCAACCGGTTAACTTTGCCTGAATGTACATAGCTCCCAATTGTCCCTTATTTGGAGGGATTGTCCATCTTTTTTTAAACAAAGTCTCTCTGTCCCTCTTTGGTTTAAATTGTCCCTCATTTTGGTCTGATGTATATAGTTATATAATAATGCAGCATTTATCTATCAAAAAGTGTTTTGCAATCTTAAACCTTTCATCCAACCTCAAAAGCCAGTAAAAAGGAATAGTAGTGGTAAAAAAAGAATTTGTGGGTATATTCAATCAATTTTATTTACTCATTCTCCATGTGATGGGATGTGTCCTTTGCCTACATAATTTTTGCTAAAAGATGTCCCTCTTTCCCATCTCAGAAAGTTGAGGGTATGCATTTTCCTGTAGTGGTATTCTTTGAATTTACAGAAGGCACCTTCAGTTTTCTTTTCTGGGAGTCCTGAAAACCTCCTTAACCACTTTCAGACCGGACCAATTTGCAGCCAAAGGACCAGGCCCCTTTTTGCGATTCGGCACTGCGTCGCTTTAACTGACAATTGCGCGGTCGTGCGACGTGGCTCCCAAACAAAATTAACGTCCTTTTTTTCCCACAAATAGAGCTTTCTTTTGGTGGTATTTGATCGCCCCTGCGGTTTTTATTTTTTGCGCGACAAACAAAAAAGAGCGACAATTTTGAAAAAAAAAACGCATTCTTTTTTATTTTTTGCTATAATAAATATCCCCCAAAAATATATAAAAACATTTTTTTCCCTCAGTTTAGGCCGATACGTATTCTTCTACATATTTTTGGTAAAGAAAATCGCAATAAGCGATTATTGATTGGTTTGCGCAGAAGTTATAGTGTTTACAAAATAGGGGATAGTTTTATAGCATTTTTATTAATAATTTTTTTTTTATTAGTATTGGCGGCGATCAGCGATTTTTATTGTGACTGCGACATTATGGCGGACACATCGGACATTTTTGACACATTTTTGGGACCATTGTCATTTATACAGCAATCAATGCTATTTAAATGCATTGATTCCTGTATAAATGACACTGGCAGTGAAGGGGTTAACCACAAGGGGGCAGTGTAGGGGTTAAGTATGCCTAGGGGTGTGTTTCTTACTGTGGAGGGGGCGTGGCTGTCAGCTAGTGAATGCTGATCTCTGCTCCAATCACAGGGAGCAGAGATCGGCATCACTAGTTGCTAGGCAGAACGGGGAGATGTTGTGTATTTCCGCATCTCCCCGTTCAGCCTTCCCGTGAGACGATCACGGGTGTCCCCGCGGCGATCGAGTCCGCAGGACCCGCGGTCGGCGCTCCCGGCGCGCTCCCGATGGCACGGACGGCATTAAGGAGGGACTTATATATACGCCCTCCTGCCTGTCCGTGCCATTCTGCCGACGTACATCGTCGTGCGCCGGTCGGGAACCGGTTAATGCAAATAAATGAGAAGTGAGAACATTGGCCCATCGTCTCCCATGCCTTGCTTCTGGCCACTAAGTATGGTGGCCTCCCTAACTGTACAGCTGGGGATGGTCTAGAGCAGTGGCCATCAACCCTGTCCTCAGGGCCCACTAACAGGCTAGGTTTTATGTATTACCTTGGGGAGATGCAGACTAGAATATTGCAATCACTGAGCAGCAAATGATATCACCTGTGATGTATTTCAGTTATCTTGCAAACCTGGCCTGTTAGTGGGCCCTGAGGACAGGAGATGACCACTGGTCTAGAGTACCAATTTCCTAGTTGATATTTACATTATAGAGAGCCCATAGGTTTAAAGGCATTGGCTTCTATAGAGCTGAAACAAGCTCTTTCCCTGCCTGCACTCCCAGTGGTTGCCAGCATATAAGGACCTAATAGAGCCTGAAGGGTCACCCTTAATTCCTTTGCCATAGGTTTAAAGTGTCATTAAACCCAAATCATTATAAACTGTCAATACTACATTGTGTTCATACTGACTTTGCCACTAGAGCATTTGTTTTTTTGTAGATTGCAAAAAACCTGGTCGATCTTGCTGTCTGTCTCCCTGTCTGTGTCCCCACTGCGGCCTAAGATTGTATAGATCAGTCATTGCCACCTCTACTGAGCATGCTCCGGTTTCCAGTTTCCAGAGCTGAATCATTCACCAGCTTGTTTTCTTTTCTTTTTAGCTTAAATCTTTATTGTTGCAAAGTGACAGACATGGGAATTGCACCTTAAGATTTCAACAGTAGAAAGACACTTCATTCCTCTCCTTCTTCCTCATCTTCATAGGAGTCTATCCCAATCTCTTCGTAATCCTTCTTCAGGGCGGTCATGTCCTTCCGAGCCTCAGAGAACTCTCCTTCCTCCATACCCTCACCCACGTACCAGTGCACAAAGGCACGCTTGGCATCACCAGCTTGTTTTCAATCTCAAGTACTGTGGTGACAAGAGATGATGGTTGTAGTTCTCCGCTGTGATCCCCTGACTCACAGTTGCCATGGCAGGTGGGTGGATCTGGGAACTCAGATTAGTAGAGCTGGTCACTGGAGCTTCAGACAGATAAAAGGAGCCGGCAGGTGACTTACACATCTCTCAACAGCTCCATTCGTTTTTGAGTCGATTGATCCTTGAAATTAATATATTCTTTTTTTTTAGGATTCAAAAGGTTGTTAAAAAATCAGGAAGTACCTCAAACTACTTATTGGCTTCATTCTCTGTATTAATTGCCATACAAGACATGAGAAAAATGAACAAATAGCTGAGGCTTCAATTCTCATCTCCAAGCCTGAGAACATTTGTTTTAGATTATCCCCATCAGAGTGAAAATGCTTAGAATCATACAGTATTAAGAGTATCACATAACCATGTAGAACCATCAATCCACTTTTTTAGCTAATACCATGTACTCTATTCATCATTAGCGCAGACCTGATGGTAATTGAAAACATTAAACGTTAGCTGATTATTATTGTGCAATGTGGCCTCAAAGAGTTTAGGATTAGGCATTCCATTGACATTTGTTTTAATAGAGCACCATCTAGTGTCTGACCGGCTATCTCGGGTCTTCTAAGACTGATCAGTGTACATATAATAGACCAATTCTTTTGAACTTGTTCATAAATGATATAGAGGTTGGAATAAATAGTTACTCAATGTTTGCTGATGATACAAAGCAAAGCAGGGCTATAACCACACTACAGGATATTGCAACGTTACAGGAGGACCTTGATAAGGGGTAGGAAACTACATGGCAAATCAGGTTTAATATTGATAAATATAAAGTGATGCACTTGGGGGCTAAAAATATGAATTCAATCTACGGGCTTGGGTGAGAATCTCTGTGGAATCAAGGATGGAAAAAGATCTGGGGGTCCTAGTAGACGACAGACTTACAATAATATGCAATGCCAAGCTGCAGCAAGCAAGGTTAGGAGACTATTAGCATGCATTAAAAAGTGTATTTGCACAACAGATAAAACTATAATTCTACCACTTTACAAAACTCTAGACATGTGCACAACAAAAAAAATTTGTTTATATTCGTTTCGTTTTTTTCGTTTCCGTTGATTCGTAACGATTCGTAAATTCGTAAGTCGTCGGTGTTCGTATTCGTAACGATTCGTACATTCGTAAGTCGTCGGTGTTCGTATTCGTAACGATTTGTACATTCGTAAGAGTTATTTTTCGTTGATAATTTTTTTCGTTAGTTTAATTTTCGTTTATTCAAAATTCGGACGCATTCGTATTTATTCGTACATTCGTATCATTCGTAGATTCGTAATCGGAGCATAATTCATAATTTTATGTAATGTGTATGTCGAAAAAAAAAGTTACGAATGTACGAATTTTTTAGTTCAATCCATCCGAAGCACGTTAAGCAACGCCATTGTAAGAGACACGGAAAATTACGAATCAAAAAAGAAAAAAAAGTTACGAATCGAAAAAAAAAGTTACGAATCGGAAAAAAAAGTTACGAATGTACGAATTTTTTAGTTCAATCCATCCGAAGCACGTTAAGCAACGCCATTGTAAGAGACACGGAAAATTACGAATCGAAAAAAAAAAAAAAGTTACGAATCGAAAAAAAAAGTTACGAATCAAAAAAAAAAGTTACGAATGTACGAATTTTTTTGTTCAATCCATTCGAAGCACATTAAGCAGCACCATTGTAAGGGACACGGAAAATTACCAATTCAACAAAAAAAAAAAAGTTACGAATGTACAAATTTTTTCGTTCATTTTCGTTGTTCCTGTTTTCGTTTTTCGGATTTTCTTCATTCGTACATTCGTTGTTTCTAATTAGTTTTTTCGGATTTTCGTTGTTTTTCGGATTCGTTCGATTCAAATGATTCGTTAATCGGATTCGTACGATTCGAACGATTCGTTATTCGGATTCGTTCGATTGGAATGATACGAAAAAAACGAAAAAAAACGAAAAAAAACGAAACGAATTGCACATGTCTACAAAACTCTGGTTCGGAAACATCTTGAGTATGCCATCCAGTTTCGGTCACTCCCCCAGTGTAGCCAGGAGCTGGGCTACAGCAATATGGAGAAGGAGACATTGGGGTTGATTTACTAAAGACAAATAGACTGTGCACTTTGCAAAGTGCTGTTGCAGTTGCCCCAGAGCTTAGTAAATTAGCAGAAGCTCTGCTGACTTCCATCAGCTCCGCCATGGTCCACTATCAGGGAGCCATTCCAGAGCAATGATGTGCAGATAACACTGGAAAGATTGCATATAGACAGGAAGCGCCTGAAAAAGGCTGAGGGAGATCAGGAACACTACGATTCCAAAATTTTTTTTTTTAAAGCGTAAAAAATGGCAATTATGTATGAAACTTTTTTATTTTAAAATAACAAACATATCATAATTACCTCGTGTGTGCAGCTCGTTTGGCAGAGTGGCCCCGAACCTGCTCTTCTGGGGTCCCTCGGCATCTCTCTCGGCTCCTCCCCGCATCAGATAACACCCTGGAAGCAGCGCTTTCCAGAGTCCAGCATTCTGCATCCGTAGACAGCGATGCATTAAGGTGAAAGAACACAAACCTTTAATGTCCCTTTAAACTTTGACAATGAAACCTGGAAGCTGATTGGTTTCCATGCAGTTGCACCAGATTTTGCACCCTCCAGTTTTAGTACATAAACACAACAGTGTTTTGGCAAACGTTAACTTACCCAATCATAGTTTACATTTACTTAATTGTATGAGCCAAAAACCTTCCTATGTCCAACCCTATCACATACAGTAGAAATGTGGGTTACACCAGACAGAACTCAGGACCACCCAAACCTTCAGTATTTCCCTATGCCTTCAATGGCGGATATATAAAGGGATATATCTTAGAATGTCATTTTTTAGGTCAAGCACTAAAAAACAAAACTTTGGGCATGTAAGGGTCATTTTTTTAATGGCTCATTTGGGAAAAATGTATTTTGCTTCTGCTTTAACCCTGGTGTACCTCCTGCTCTGTCCGCCTGCTGTGACTCAAGCGGAAGGGTAAATGTTACCGTCTATTTTGGACAGAAGTCTGGCCTTTGACGGATAACACACCGGGGGTTTCAATAAAAGTCTTGCCCTTAGCTTTGCTCTGGCAGAGCCCTATTCCTGGCCTGTAGGCACAGGTGCAGCGGTTTGGACTGGAGAGTACGTGCAATCAAAGCCTACCAGAATAAACACTGAAGCGTCAGGGGTTTTATTAAAATAAATGGAATGTTTACTCGGGGTCTCTCCAGAGCCAGGCAGACACTTCTTTCAATCCTTCACACGGAGGAGGATGCCAGCGAAGCTGCAGGTGTACGAGGATGATGCCAGACCATGAGGGTTGGATGGATCCGCCAAGCTAAACAGGCTCTCAGCACAGTAGTTGCTTAAGCTGTGATCCTAAAACCTTGCCAGTCCATCGTCTCTCCTGCTACGTGGGATAAATGTGGCCTCTAAGGTGTCATTTTTATTGCATAGGGGATGAGGAAGAATTTTGTCATTTGGGAGTAATCCATGTGTTTTATTATTTTTAATATATTCATTTTAGGAGACTTTCAAACAAGATTACCCACCACATCAACGTGCTACACGACAAGTTAAAACTCTTTCATCAGTTCTTGCCCCAGTGGAGCTTAACCACTGACTAGTCCTTACTGGTAATCACCTTGTAAGCTAAATTGTATTATTACCATTGTTAACCACTTGAGCCCCGGAAGATTTCCCCCCTTCATGACCAGGCCATTTTTTGCGATACGGCACTGCTTTGCTTTACCGGACAATTGCGCATTCATGTCCTTTTTTTCCCAACAAATAGAGCTTTCTTTTGGTGGTATTTGATCACCTCTGAGGTTTTTATATTTTTTGTGCTATAAACAAAAAAACACCAACAATTTTGAAAAAAAAAAAAAATTATATTTTTGACTTTTTGCTATAAAACACACCCAGTAAAAAAATGTAGGAAATCACATTTCTTCATCGATTTAGGTCAATATGTATTCTGCTACATATTTTTGGTAAAAAAAATATCCCAATAAGCGTATATTTATTGGTTTGCGCAAAAGTTATCACGTTTACAAACTATGGGATATTTTTTATGGCATTTTTATTTTCATGTTTACTGGTAATGGTGGGGATCAGCAATTTTTAGCGGGACTGCGACATTGCGGCGGACAAATTGGACACTATGGGGTTTATTTTCTAAAGGCAAATCCACTATGCACTACAAGTGCACTTGGAAGTGCAGTCGCTGTAACTCTGAGGGGAAAATGCAAGGAAAATAAAAAACAGCAGTTTTGCTTGTAAATGATTGGATGATAAAATCAGCAGAGCTTCCCCTCCTTTCAGATCTTCCCCTCAGATCTACAGTGACTGCACTTCCAAGTGCACTTGTAGTGCAAAGTGGATTTGCCTTTAGTAAATCAACCCCGACACTTTTTGGAGACCAGTGACACCAATACAGTGATCAGTGCTAAAAAAAATTGTCACTGTACTAATGACAATGGCAGGGAAGGGGATAACATCAGGGGCGATAAAAGGGTTAAGTGTGCTCCTAGGGAGTGCTTAATAACTGTTAAGCCCCATACACACGGTCGGACTTTTTCATGGATTCTGTCCGATCGGACAATGTTGTTGAAAAATCAGACCGTGTGTATGCACCATCGGACAGTGTACGTCGGATTGTCCGACGGACAAAGTCTTATCTCCTGCTGGAAAGATTTGCCGACAACACGGTCCGATCACACCAAATCCGATCGTGTGTACGGTTGTCCGACCGGACAAAGTGCTACGCATGCTCAGATCACATTACAAGAACAAAGCTATTGGCTACTAGCCTCTACGTAGTCCCGTCGTAGGCAACAAACGTCACCACGTTCAGAATGATCGGATTTTCCGACAACTTTGTCCGACCGTGTGTACGCAAAACCAACATCAGACAAAGTATGACGGACATGGTCTGACGGACCTGGTCCTCGGATAATCCGCGCGTGTGTATGGGGCTTTAGACATGTGCAATTCGTTTCGTTTTTTTTTTTCGTTTTTTTTTTTTTTGTCGTTATTTTTGTTCGTTCGTTTTCGTACGAATGAACGAACAATTCGCTAAAAATTTTAACGAATAACCAATCGTTCGAATCAAACGAATCCGAAAATACCGAAAATCCGAAAAAAAATAATTAGAAACAACGAATGTACGAATGAAGAAAATCCGAAAAACGAAAACAGGAACAACGAAAATGAAAATGAACGAAAAAATTTGTACATTTGTAACTTTTTTTTGTTGAATTGGTAATTTTTTGTGTCCCTTACAATGGTGCTGCTTAACGTGCCTCGAATAGATTGAACGAAAAAATTCGTACATTCGTAACTTTTTTTTTTTTTTTTTTCCGATTTGTAATTTTCCGTGTCTCTTACAATGGTGCTGCTTAACGTGCTTCGAATGGATTGAATGAAAAAATTCGTACATTCGTAACTTTTTTTTTCGATTCGTAATTTTCCGTGTCTCTTAAAATGTAAGAATAGCATACACATTACATAACATTATGAATTATGCTCCGATTACGAATCTACGAATGTTACGAATGTACGAATAAGTACGAATGTGTCCGAATTTCGAATAAACGAATAAACGAAAATTAAACTAACGAAAAAACGAATCAACGGAAAAAAAACTCTAACGAAAATACGAATCGTTACGAATACGAACACCGACGACTTACGAATTTACGAATCGTTACGAATACGAACGCCGACGACATATGAATTTACGAATCGCTACGAATCAACGGAAATGGAAAAAATGAAACGAAAATAAACAAATTTTTTTCGGAAACGAAAAAAACAAAACGAAAATAAACAAATTTTTTTGTTGTGCACATGTCTAATAACTGTGTGGGGGATGACTTAAAGCGGAGGTTCACACAAAAATTTAACCTCCGCTTTTCGGAATCCTCCCCCCCCCCCCCCGGGGTCACATTTGCCACCTTTCAGGGGGGAGGGGGTGCAGATACCTGTCTAAGACTGCCACGGGAGTCTATGCCTCTTCCCGTCCCGCCAAGCTGTCTACTGGGACGCACACGGGTCCCAGAGACAGCAGGGACCATTTGGATTGCGCTGCACGACTCGTGCATGCGCAGTAGTTCCTGATTCCCTTACCGAAGTGCAAAAAAGCACAAAAGCACTTGTGGGTTTAACCAATATTTTTTTTCATAATTCTCCTTTAACAGGGTTGTGGCAGGGTGTGTGTCCTATGCCTACATACTTTTTCTAATAGGCGTCCCTCATTCCCATCTCAAAAAGTTGGAAGGTAGGCATAATATGGTTCCTGGTTGATACCCCCCAAGCTGTGAATTATAGCCTTGTGGATACTAGTATTTCAAATAAAGATACAGTATTTGGGACAAGTACACTTACCCCCCCATCCTTAACGTTGGTGTCAGTTTGTATATGAAGTGTCATGTTTGACATACTACTTCATTCTGTGGATATGAGCAGTGTAGAGGTTTTAGTTTTAGCTATTGTTTTTCTAGTTGGTACTGTAACTAGCCGCTCTTGATGTCCGCCGCTGCCCGATCCCCGCCGCTGCTCGATGCTCACTGCCTAGATGGGGTAAGTGGACCGACCAGCAGACAGCGTGTGGGGGGGGGGGGGGGGCTTTGAGGTTGTTTGCAGCCCCCCCCCAACCAAAAAAACACAAGCCACCACTGGTGGAAAGAAGACACCACGTTATTTCTGTAGCCCCCCCCCCCCCCCCCCCCCCCCCACTAGCAAAGGTAAATTTCGTTTTTGGCTACTTGTGTAATCAAAGGAGCAGTGATTATATGGTTTAGTCTGTTCACAGGCTGGGAGTTTGATTGCTTCCCCCTGCCTCAAGAAGAAGTTTCTAGAGCTTAGGGAGGGAGAATTCAAATAACCAGCCTGGATATTGATCATGGCCTAGCCAATCCCTGGAGAGGTATGGTGGGTGGGAAGCTGATAAATAGTCTGGAGCCCTTAAGAGATTGTCTGTGCCAAGCGAGGAGAGTTCCAAGCCTAAGAGAGCTATTACCCCTGAGGCAGCATGTGGACTGTGTTGCTGTTCTGTGAGGTCTCAGCGGTGGCAGAGCTGGGACCTGGAAGTGATCTGGAACTGACTGCAGAACTTTAACAAAGGGATCTCGTCTAAAGAAGGACTGTCTCACTTGGATTGTGTCTGAAGGAAGCTGTAAGGTAGCAGCTGTCCTGGGGACTTGTGAGTAATGAATCCTGCATTTTTTCCTGGTAACCATTCCTCATCCTCAGCAGTGTCCTGGACTGTGAGCTTAGAGAAGTTTCCTCCTGTTCTGTGCAGTGTTACTCAGCGTTACTGAGATTTCACTGGGTTCCAAAAGCTGTGCAGTGGTGCAGGCTAACCATATGCCAAAGAGACTTGCCTCATGGTCCCAAGTTGTGAGAGTTTAGGTTGTCCAACATTCACAATTACTTAACCACTTCAATACCCGCCTATAGACATATGACGTCCACAAGGTGGATCTCCCATCCTGGGTGGACGTCATATGACGTCCTCCTATTCCCGACCGTCTAGGGGGCGCGCGCGCGCGCGCCACCCACGGCGTCGATCGGGACCCGGTGCGCGTGCCCGGCGGCCACGATGTCCGCCAGGCACCCGCGATTGCCCGGGAAAACAGCAGGACCGTGGAGCTGTGTGTGTAAACACACAGCTACACGTCCTGTCACTGGAGAGGAGACCGATGGTGTGTTCCCAATACAGAGGAACACCGATCGGTCTCCTCCCCTTGTGAGTCCCCTCCCCCCACAGTTAGAATCACTTGCAGGGAACATATATTAACCCCTGCAGCGCCCCCTAGTGTTAACCCCTTCCCTGCCAGTCACATTTACACAGTAATCAGTGCAATTTTATAGCAACGATCGCTGTGTAAATGTGAATGGTCCCAAAAATGTGTCAAAAGTGTCCGAAGTGTCTGCCGCAAAGTCGCAGTCATGAAAAAAATCGCAGATCGCTGACATTACTAGTAAAAAATAAATAAAAATAAAAATGCAAGAAATCTATCTCCTATTTTGTAAACGCTATAATTTTTGCGCAAACCAATCAATAAATGCGATTTTTTTACCAAAAATATGTAGAAGAATACATATCGGCCTAAACTGAGTAAAAAATTTAGTTTTTTTTTCAAAAAAATTGGATATTTATTATAGCAAAATGTAAAAAATATTGTGTTTTTTTCAAAATTGTCGCTCTTCTTTTGTTTATGGCGCAAAAAATAAAAACCGCAGAGGTGATCAAATACCACCAAAAGAAAGCTCTAAAGGACGTCAATTTTGTTTGGGTGCAACGTCACACTCCTGCGCAATTGTCAGTTAAAATGACGCAGTGCCGAATCGCAAAAAGTGCTCTGGTAAGGAAGGGGGTAAAATTGCCCGGGGCTGAAGCGGTTAAGGAAAAGACTGTCCCCTAATTGATAAGTACTGACCGTTTTGGACTATCCCCCTCCTGTTACACGTTTTACCAGCAATAAATCACAAATGAAAACTGTCTTATTGGAGCGCAAGTGAATGCACTGTTGCATGGGTGGCTGGTGGCCTCTGTACTGTTTGGGGGAGAACCAGGTAGAACCAGCGGCACCTGTCGGGTTAGCACTTCATTCTTTAGCTGTACATGGTGTCATCCAGCTGAACTGTGTGATAAGAATCGATGGACATAAACAGAATCCTGTGGTAATACTGTAAAACAGCTCCCTTATGTATTTCTTATGTGTATTTCTTGAGTTGTTTGCTTGGTGTTCAGCTTTATTAAAATGAAATGTCCTATTACAGTCATACAGACATTCCTAGGAACTCAGCAAACATTTGCTATTCTTTACCGCAGTTTCCTATTTTGAGAAATTTGCGGTTCACTTATGATCTTATAAAGTGAATCATTATTGATGTTGGAAATGCTCAGCAAAAAAAAAGGAGCACACCAGGTAGAATTTGATTTAGTTATTGGACTCAGATATATTTGTAGCACTTACCCACGAAGGGGCTGCTGAGAATATACCCAGGTTTCCCAATTTAGGGCAGAGGCTGCCAGTCACACAAGCACAGTCCCACTCACAACGATAATTCAGGTTCAGTCTAGATGTCTTTTTAGTATTTATTGCTGAATAAAGAACTTTAACACAAGGGGGGTTGAGGGTCACAGGATACTCCAAAACAATCAATGGCAATAATCGGAATACAAACTCCCCACTAATCTTCTAATAATAGCCTTTCCTGGAAGTAATGGAATGGCCAGTAAATCTAGGACCCTATTGCAGAAGTCCCAGTCCATACAGCAGCTTCTGACACTTTGTTCCCTTCTGGCAATTGCACAACTAATAGTCCACAGCAAGGTCTTTACTCACAGTAATAATGGTAGTAGAGATTAAATATAGTATACAAATATTGGCTAAATATAGTCCAAAAAACACAATGATTGTGTGGGAACTTCCAACACGACAGCAGCCTGTATGTTGCACAAATTCAATCCATATAATGTGCACCAGTGTATATTCTTGTAATAAATACCACTACGAAATGAGTGCACCTCCACCACATAGGGTGCATGCTCACCAGAAGGCAAGCTCTTAGGAGCCCGCAGCTATAAACCCAGCCAGGGCCTCTGTCCGGAGGGGTGTTGATATAACATAACAATTCACATATAATTGGTAAGAAGAGTCTTAGGCTAGGCACCAGGCAACCAGGGAGACTCGATCATCAGCCAGTTAAGGGAGTAAGTAGGTCAAGCATTACTCAAAAATGTAAACAGACTCGCCATAGTGTAAAACGTACCATATAAGGTTTATTAAAGCTAAAAATTGCACTTACAAGAATGCAGAGTAAAATCATCAAGAAAGCAGTAGGCTGTCTTTTGCGAACACCCATGCGCTGCATTACAGTGCGATGACGTCAGCATGTCAAACCTCCCGTCGCACGTTTCGTCACAATCTGGCATTGTCTGGGGGAAAGGGCGACGCATAGTCATCGCGCTATATAGTGAACCAAAAGAATCATGCCTCGATCTGAGTCTTGGGAGGCGGGACCCAATCCTCCTAAGGGGGAGGTTTGGAAACATATGTTAAGAATTGTAAAACTTTATTCAAAGTTACAAGGGACCAATTACGGGCCACATTCAAAGATTAGAAATTTAGGAGGTACAGAAAAACTTAAAAAGGGGATAAAACAATACCGATATCATACGGCAATTGCAAAGGTAGCAACAAGATTAGAAAAAAAAATTGTTCTCAAAACTAAAAAAGGGAACAACCGGTTGAGCTGAAAGAACAAATCTTGTTTGATAATTAGTAATCGCCAGGCTTTTATGGTGGAAAACACAAATTATACACCGATTGCGGGCTCACACGAAACAGAAGAACACTAATTATGGGCCCCATCTCCCAGAAGTGAACAGGAGTTTGGGGCTAAGGGGACATGGGGACTCACAGTGTCCCAAGAGCTATCTGCCACCCGCTTCCACAGGTAGATCCTCAGTGAGGGTCAGACTAGGACATCAGGGCAGTACCCTCCAGCAAATAATCCTTTAGCGATATTCTCCAGGCCCTCAGCCCAGCTCTTCTGAAGCCCAGACTTCAATCTCTTGTCTCAACCTTTATCACCTCCCCAGCCACCTTCTGGACGCCTCCTTTCAGGGATTGGCAGAAGTATAATACATATTCACTCTTGTTCATTTGAATTTCCCTGCCCTACTCTGGAAACTTTTTCCAGAAACAGGTGGGAGAAATCAAACACTCAGCTCAAGAAACCCTGAACAGACCAATCAATCACTGCTCCACTCAATACAGTAAAGTCAAAAACTACATTTAACCTAGCAGCCCAATTAGAAGTGGATGCTACATATTAGAAAGCATAGAGGGAAGGCCTCATTTCATTAATTTATTCTTCCATAATTTCCTCCAGCAGGCCACCATTGCAGCCCTACCACCTCCATTGGGAAAGTGAATTGGGGAAGTGACTGGACCGACAGGATTGGCAGGTCATGACCCTGGCACTTTCTAAAAGTTCTAAAAATTTACTCATACTGGAGAATGCTTATAAATTTTTAAACAGATGGTACTATACGCTAGCTAGGCTGGCTCGCTTCATCCCTGCTTATTCCCTGCTCTGTTTTCGAGGGTGTTTGCAGGTAGGCACAATGGCACACAACTGATGGACTTGACCAAAGGTGTGCAGACTGTCGGTCAGGGTTTATGCTCTTCTTCACACTCTACTCCACACTGACCTCAAAGGGGACCTGTACGAAGCTCTTCTCTATAAACCGTTTGTTGAATTGCTTCACCCGGAATGGCAACTAGCTCTGCATCTTTTTACCGCAATCAAATTAACTATTGCGAAAGCTTGGAAGACCCCCATACTCAGCTTTGAAGCTGTCAAAAATCGCATGAACGACATGCTGGTTAATGAGAAACTGACAGCCATATTGTCAAACACCCCTGAAAAATGTTGGCGGGTTTGGCAACCCTTGATTGCCCATACCCACCTTCCCGATTTGATAACACTCTTCTGTCCATTTAGTGATCCTCTGCCACTAACCCTGTGGGGCTCCCCTCTCCTCTCCCCCTTCTCTCTGCCCCTTGACCACACACGATCACGCAAAAAGTCCGGCGGTTCACGCGATGACGTACAGCACGTACGACGGGACTAGAAAAAGGAAGCTCGAGATCCCAAACGACACCCTTTGGGCCCCGTCAGCTAATCTCGTGTGTATCGCGTGTTAGTTGACGTTTGGTTAGAGACGATTCGCGCTTCTCAGACTTCTGCTTAATTCGTTCGCTTCTGCCGTTCAGTTTGTGCTTGTGAGGTTTGTATCTGGCTTTCAGTGCGTGTGGATCAGTTCCTACCTGTTCTCAGGCCGTTCTGGTCCGCTCGTTCCTGTTTTTCAGGTCGTTCTTCATAGGCCTTGCTGTTCTTCAGTGCGTTCTGTTAAGTTGTTTGTTTGATCAGCCGACCGTTTTGAAGCCATGGAGTGTGGACGTACTCGGGAACGAGTTCGTGCTGTGCAGGGGCTCGGTGTTGCGGTTAACACCTTGGCACGAGCCCGGTCCATGAACAGGGTGAGGAGGAGTTCATGGACCAAGAATTGGTTGCGCCAGCGTGACCAATTCTCGCATATGCCTTTGCTCCGTGAGATCCGTGAGAATAATCCTGATGATTTCAGGAATTATCTCCGGATGACGGACCCCATTTTTCACCGTCTGTTGGCTTCGCTGTCCCCTTATATTAGCAGGCAGAATACCTGCATGCGGCAAGCCATCAGTGCGGAGCAGAGGCTAGTCGCCACGTTGCGTTACTTGGCGACGGGGAGAAGCTTGCAGGACCTCAAGTTCACGACAGGCATCTCCCCCCAGGCTCTGGGGCTCATTATTCCAGAGACCTGTTCTGCCATTATCCACGTCCTGCAGGAGGAATACATTAAGGTAAGTCTTCTCTTTTAAAATTACCTATGTCTTGTATGTTTGCTAATGTAGTGCATCAATGTCATCATTAGCTAATTACCATGATAGGACTATTCTATGAATGTCCCCTATTCCTTTTTTTTTTGGATTTTGTTTTTTTGTCTAGTATTTTATGGTTGACTTATCGAAATAGCTTTAAGAATGTATTATTTAGTGGGTCACATGCATATTTGCTTGCACCAACCTCCCCAGCATGGAAGCTTGGCCCCCTAAACACCCCTAGCCTAGTCACTTTCTTTGGTTAAAAATGTATATTACCAGCTCCATTGTACAGCTTTACTCACCCCCCCTTTCACCCCCCTTGACCCTCAATTTTAAATTGATTGCATGTGGTTTTGGTCAGCTTGTAATTATCCCCACCCCCCACACCCCCTGATAATTAATAGCATGTGGTTTTGGTCAGCTTGTAATTATCCCCACCCCCACACCCCCACACCCCCTGATAATTAATAGCATGTGTTTTTGGTCAGCTTGTAATTATCCCCACCCCCACACCCCCACACCCCCTGATAATTAATAGCATGTGGTTTTGGTCAGCTTGTAATTATCCCCACCCCCCACACCACCACACCCCCTGATAATTAATAGCATGTGGTTTTGGTCAGCTTGTAATTATCCCCACCCCCACACCCCCACACCCCCTGATAATTTAATAGCATGTGGTTTTGGTCAGCTTGTAATTCCCCCCCCCCACCCCCACACCCCCTGATAATTAATAGCATGTGGTTTTGGTCAGCTTGTAATTATCCCCACCCCCACACCCCCACACCCCCTGATAATTAATAGCATGTGGTTTTGGTCAGCTTGTAATTATCCCCCCCCCACACCCCCTGATAATTAATAGCATGTGGTTTTGTTCAGCTTGTAATTATCCCCCCCCCCCCCCACACCCCCACACCCCCTGATAATTAATAGCATGTGGTTTTGGTCAGCTTGTAATTATCCCCACCCCCACACACCCCCTGATAATTAATAGCATGTGGTTTTGGTCAGCTTGTAATTATCCCCCCCCCCCCCACACACACCTTTAATTAATTGCATGTGTATTGTGTGACCTTACAATTATTTACTCCCCACCCACATCCCCATTATTATCTTCTCTGGTCCATCAGAGGGGTCATCAATCAGAGATTTGTCCCTTTTATCCTTAATCTTTTGGCTTTATTTCAAGGATTTACAAAATAAATACATATGTTCTTCCAAATTGTTTGTTAATTTGTTGCATTTAGTTTGGTGTTTTGCCTGGTTTATAATTTAAATTGTATCTTTCTGTTTGACTTCACAGTGTCCCTCCACGCCACAGGAATGGCAGACTGTGGCTTCCCAGTTTGCTGCCCGTTGGGACTTTCCCAACTGCGGAGGGGCGATTGACGGCAAACATGTGCGAATTGTGCCCCCACCCCATTCGGGGTCATACTATTGGAATTATAAGGGGTTCCATAGTATCGTGTTGATGGCGGTGGTGTCGGCACAATATGACTTTCTGTATGTGGATGTGGGGAAAAACGGCCGGATGTCGGACGGAGGAGTCTTCAACCACACGGAGTTCGGTCATCGTCTCCAGACTGGTGGGCTGGAGCTGCCACCAGATGAAGATAATGTGGAGGGACTCCCCTTCGTCTTCATTGCCGACGAGGCGTTCGGTCTGGGTGACCATCTGATGAGGCCATTTCCCCAACGATCCCTCACCCCTGAGAGGAGGATTTTTAATTATCGGTTGGCCAGAGCAAGAAGGGTGGTGGAAAATGCCTTTGGTATTATGGCCAACCGTTTCAGATTGCTCCTTACATCCCTACATCTGGCAGAGTACAAACTGAATACTATTATTCTTGCATGCTGTGTCATGCACAATTATTTACGGAAACATTCAGGAACATACTCCTTACCAATTGGCCCTGAGGCCGGAGTGGAAGGCAACATGACAGGGCTGGATAATCGCCCTCTTGGTTCGGCACCACAATCAGCCCAGCAAGTGCGGGACCTTTATTTACAGTATTTTAATGGTAGGGGGGCCATTGAAATGGCAGCAGACCCTTAAACCATCTTTTTGATTTACAAAGAATAAATACAGTTATTTATGTTTGAAATATTGGTAGTTTCGTATTGTTTTGCTTTTAATTTGGCCTGTTTTATATGTTGTCCTAGTGCACATCTTAATAGTGGCAAACTTGTTTAGCGTTTAGTAAATAAGCCCCTTTGTCAATGAACCACAACATGTTTTTGTCAAACTGGTAGTATTTAAAAAGAAGAAGCCACACATTTTTGAATTTGTGCAAACATTATTTTTTTTATTATAGTGCACATCCAAAACTTTTTTTTGTTTTTTTTTTTTTTTTTGTTTTTTTTGTTGTTTTGGTATTTTTGGTTAATTTTTTTTTTTTTTTTTTTTTTTAAAAAATTTTTTTTTTTTTTTTTTTTTATGTTATCTTTTTGACATTTTTTTGGTGTTTTTCTCACAACATATTTTTTTTTTTTTTGGGATTGATTTTTTAAAACAAACATAAAAACATGTTTAAAAATGTTAAAAAATTTAGGCTTAGCATTTGAAATTATTTACACAATGTAAAAGTCCAGAACTTACAAAGTTCAACAGGTAACCCATGAACAGTAGAAGCCAAATTTTGAATATGCACACTAATTTAACTGGAAAATGGGTAATGTCAACATGTGCTATGTTCCATCATGGGGAATCAATGGACGTGTTTTGTGTGTGAAACCCCTTCCCTCTCACCTACTAGCATTAGGGGTTGCAAACACCAAATGCGTCCATTGAGATCCCCTGATGGCACATAGCACATGTTGACATACCGTGTGCATATTAAAAATTTGGCCTCTAAAATTAGTTAAACAGCGCATCAAAAGGGGAATGAAGGACATGATTGATGTTAAGAAATGTAAAAGGGGTCTTTAGATTCTCCCCAAAACATCAATCATGTCCTTCATTCCCTGCTGCATGGTGGCCATCTCCTTCTGCATATTTTCCAGCTGCAGATTCCAGGCCATGATCTGGCCAATAAGCCTGTGGGCACTGTCAGTGGAAAATGGCTCCGCAGCTTGTCCTTCCACAAACAGATCAGCATCACCTAAAAGTTGGGTAGATAAAACACAAGAAAAAAAGTGTCAAAAACATGCAGACCTTAATTTATTAGCTCAATCTGTGTTCTGAGACACTCACTTGGTGGGGTGCAGATTTGATCCACTTCAACGACCTGTTCCGCCACATCCACGCGCGGGCTTGGGCTAACTGCCCAATTAGTCTGGTGAGGCCGGGAGGTCCTCGTAGGTTCGGACTGACGTCTGAGTCTTTTGCCCCCTATGGTAATGGAACACAAAAAGGTACACTTTTGAATCACACTGATATTTGAGTGCCAAAATAGGATTAGTAAACATTGTTTAAAAGTCTTGCCAATTATTAGCAGTTTGTTAGAAGATCCTACTTGAAGACAGAATTGAAATGTCTATCTAATGAAACTCCAATACTTAAACCGCCCTTCAACCCTAAATTTGAACTTCCGCTCATTGGATCCCTGCACCCCTGTGGTGTCTTATTTTGAACCTTTTAGGGGGGATGGGTTGCAGATACCTGTGTAAGGCAGGTATTTGCACACACATCCGGCCCTAGACTCCCACAGAAGTATACGCCACATCCCGTCCCACCGTGCTGTCTGCTGGGACACACAGGGGTCCCCGAGCTCGCGCGGACCAGTCCTATTGCATTGCGCAACTGGCGCATGCCCAATAGTGACCCGGGAAGTGAAGCCGCAAACATTAATTTCATGATTGCAAGATCAGAGATTGTAGCTGCACCATCCAAGGGACAGGTGAGTGTACTTCTTTGAAAAGTCACCACCTACAGTATTTAGAGATGATGAGCATTTTTTGGGAATTGTGAGCATGAGACCCTGCTTAACATATTTATCCCCCCCCCCAAAACAGCCTCTGGAGTCCCTGTGTAAGTTACCCCTAAAACCCTTACTACAGCAGTAATTGTATAGATAGTGACAATAATAAACAACCTTACAACTCCAACAACCCAAAGCCAGGTAAACTCAATAAACGTTATGAAGACAAACTGAACTTTCATCAAATATGCGCAAGTTTCACGTACGAATGGTAATTACATCTGCGCAAGTTTCACGTACGAATGCTAATAACATCTGCGCAAGTTTCACGGACGAATGCTAATAACGTCTGCGCAAGTTTCACGTACGAATGCTAATAACATCTGCGCAAGTTTCACGTACGAATGGTAATTACATCTGCGCAAGTTTCACGGACGAATGGTAATTACATCTGCGCAAGTTTCACGTACGAATGCTAATAACATCTGCGCAAGTTTCACGGACGAATGCTAATAACGTCTGCGCAAGTTTCACGTACGAATGCTAATAACATCTGCGCAAGTTTCACGTACGAATGGTAATTACATCTGCGCAAGTTTCACGGACGAATGGTAATTACATCTGCGCAAGTTTCACGTACGAATGCTAATAACATCTGCGCAAGTTTCACGGACGAATGCTAATAACGTCTGCGCAAGTTTCACGTACGAATGCTAATAACATCTGCGCAAGTTTCACGTACGAATGGTAATTACATCTGCGCAAGTTTCACGGACGAATGGTAATTACATCTGCGCAAGTTTCACGTACGAATGCTAATAACATCTGCGCAAGTTTCACGTACGAATGGTAATTACATCTGCGCAAGTTTCACGGACGAATGCTAATAACGTCTGCGCAAGTTTCACGGTACGAATGCTAATAACATCTGCGCAAGTTTCACGTACGAATGGTAATTACATCTGCGCAAGTTTCACGGACGAATGGTAATTACATCTGCGCAAGATTAGACATATCAAGTATAACCATAGTAGCGCACGTGCTTGACTTACTTTTTTTGATGGCTTTTCGAATTCTCCTGTACTGATCGTGCTCCCTGGATTTGATGTCGGACCATCGCTTGCGCAGTTGATCCTTGCCCCTTCGTACGCCGAATTTCTGCTCCAGGGTGCTGACGATTGTAGTGAGAATCTTGTCCTTGCGCAAGTTGGGTCGAGGGTACGGGCCATTTTCCCCGTCGTAATCTTCCCTTTGGAGGATGTCCACCATCTCCACCATCTCTTCAAAGGCCATATTGGTGGCCTTATATCTGCTGCTGGATGCAGATGTGTTGGCTTCTTGGCTTTCCTCCGCGCTACTGGCTGAGAATGTGTCCGCCATATTCATGAATTTATTCACCAACAATGCAACGAGGGGAAGCGGGGCGGGGAATACTCGTCAGGAGGAACGTCATGGGCGGGCGACGCGGAGGACGCAGGCGGACTTCGACGCGTGCGCAGTGTATATAAGGCTGTTTGAGGGGCCCACGTGTTCCCGAACGGAAGTAGCGAGCGCTCTGTACGAAGGTAAGTGTTTTCTAGGATGCATTACTGTGTTTTTTTTTTGGGTTTTGGGCCAGCATTTTTTAAGGATATGTGTGTGTTGCTGCCTGTGTGTAGGGGTTGCTGCCTGTGTGTAGGGGTTGCTGCCTGTGTGTAGGGGTTGCTGCCTGTGTGTAGGGGTTGCTGCCTGTGTGGATGTGTTGCTGCCTGTGTGTAGGGGTTGCTGCCTGTGTGTAGGGGTTGCTGCCTGTGTGTAGGGGTTGCTGCCTGTGTGGATGTGTTGCTGCCTGTGTGTAGGGGTTGCTGCCTGTGTGTAGGGGTTGCTGCCTGTGTGTAGGGGTTGCTGCCTGTGTGGATGGGTTGCTGCCTGTGTGTAGGGGTTGCTGCCTGTGTGGATGTGTTGCTGCCTGTGTGTAGGGGTTGCTGCCTGTGTGTAGGGGTTGCTGCCTGTGTGTAGGGGTTGCTGCCTGTGTGTGGGTGTGTTGTGTAATGTTTGGTAAGAAAAACTGGTTGTGCGTTTTAAGTAACATTTGTGTTTTTGGTCTTTTGTATTGCCATTACTAACAAAACAGAAACAAACATGTCAGCACCCCAGTTGAATCCATTCAAGGACCAGCAGTTCATGTCCGAATTCATTGCCCTGTACAGAAAAAATACCAACCTGTGGCAGCTCAAGAACCCTTTATATGGCAATAGGGATGTCCGGAAGGCAACACTGGGGCCACTTGTGGCTTTTGTGAAGACTAAAGTCCCCAACGCAAACACCAAGTTTGTGGAAGCCAGAATTGCAAGTTTAAGGCACATGTACAAGCGGGAGCGCAAGAAGATTGAGGAATCAGTCAGATCAGGAGCAGCAGCAGAGAATGTTTATGTACCCAAGCTGTGGTACTACAACCAACTGACTTTTATAGGTGACCAGATGGAACCCAGGCAATCACTGTCCACTCTTCCCTCCACTCTTCCCTCCACTCTTCCCTCCACCCCAGCTGAGGCTTCCACGGAAGGAGAAGACCCCTCCACCTTGGAGCAGGCTGATGCGCCCAGCTGGAGCCAGGTATATATTTAGTAGCCTAAATTGTGATTGTGTGAATATTAATGCTGTAAACGTTAAAATGTGAAACAATTAACACCCTGAACTCAGAATTGTGAAAAAAACTGACAAAAATTCAGCACACTTCTAAAAAGTGTTGGTGCAACATATCGATACATATATAGTGTATACATACATCCAGTAGTGGCAAAAAAAGCGTTAGACAACATTGGTGATCTGGTTGGAAAATGCAGGGGTCCAAATGATAGCCTTTTGGATCTTTTGGAAAATTTAGATGCTCGTTCCTAAGGTTACAATTGGATGATTGAGGAGGCCAGAAACCACAAAACAGGTGTTTGATTTTAGTTTTTATTTGCACACAGGATGAGCTGACCCAGGATGATGCCGGGACAAGTGGTATGGAGGAGGAGGACATGACCAGCGAGAGCCAGGAGGTGGCTGGGCCCAGCACGAGCCAGAGTGACAGCCAGACCCAATTAAGAAGTCTACCTCCACCCCTGCCCTTACCCCCAAGAAGGCCCAGGAGGATGACCATTGTTGAGGAGGAATCACTCCAACTGATTCGGAAGGCGAGTGCGATTCTCGACAAACCCCCCCTTCCAGAAGAGGCCTATGCCAGCTACTTGTCCAGCAGGTTGCTGGAAATGGAGAGGGGCCAACGGCACCTGTGTGAGGGCCTCATTTCTGAGGCAATTAGGGGGGGTTTGAGGGGTGAATTACGAGAATCCACCCGCCTGACCCATGAAGGCCCGACACCAACTTCTCCTCCTCCTCCTCCTCGTCTTCCTTCTTCTCCTCCTCCTCCTCCTCCTACTCCTCCTCCTACCACAAGTCAGCCTCCAAGGAAGCGTGCAGGGAAGACTGCAGGGAAGAGTGCAGGGCAGCGTGGTGGGAAGAGTCGGAAGTGATTGCCTGGCTTCAGTCTGGTCTCACAGAAGACACAGGCTGTTGTAGTGCCACAGCTTGGGGACATAGATGTCATCTGCTGCTGTTCCTGGTCTGTCTGATTCCTGGTCAATCTTCTTGTGCTCCCTATATTGGATGAAATGTGCCCAAGCTTAATTTTTGGCTTCACAAACTTGGTGTCTGCCGTTGGGGCAAAAAGTCTTCACAAAATCTACAAGTGGCTCCAGTGTTGCCTTCCTATTTTGTTTTGCCTTGTTTGTTTTAACCAGAATAAATGGTCATTTAATTTTCATCAAATAATGATATACGTGCTTGTTATTCAAAAACATAGTTTCTTTAGGAGTAGGCAGGTACATGTCTAAACATTCATTTGACAATACAAGTGTAAAGTGCAACTTCAATGGAACTGCAAGTGCAGTCGCTGGAAAGGTGAGGGTTAAGATCTGAATTAAGGGCAAGCTCTGCTGACTCCACAATTGTATCATGTGTAATAACTAATCCTTTTGATAACCAACAAATAATAAAAAATATCTATATAGAGATATATGTACATATATAATATATATATATATATATATATATATATATATATATATATATATATATATATATATATATATATATATTTTTATACACGTATAGATCTATATATCTATATATATTATATATATATATATATATGTAGATATCGATATATATTTTTTTGGGCTTATTGAGAAATATAGATATATTTTTCATTTGGTGATTTGGATATCTATATCTATATCTATATCTATATATATATATATATATATATATATATATATATATATATATATATATCTATATCTATATATATATATATATATATATATATATATAGAGATAGAGATATAGATATAGATATATATATATATATATACAAATATATAACTTCACTAAAGAATGCTGAAGAAAAAACGTTCGGGAGTACTCTGCGTGAATATACAAGCAGCAAGGCAAAATCATTCTTCAAGTACGATAACATACAAATCCCGCTGTCAGAAAAAAAAAAAAAAAAAAAAAAATTCAGCAGCGTGACGATTGTGCGAGCTTCAAAACGAAGGCTAGTTTTACCAGACCGAGCGAGTCCGTGACATAATAGCTACTGAGCATGCGTCCTTTTTGGTACGCCGGACCATACTACACACGACCGGATTATCCGCTGGACTGCCAAGTCCAGCGGATAATTTGAGAACAAAACCTGAAACTTTAGTCCGCCGTACTTTGGCCAAAAAAAGTCCGCCGGCGCCCACACACGAGGGGATTATCCGCTGGACTTCGGTCCAGCGGATAATCCCGCGGGATAGTCCCTTCGTGTGTACGCGGCATTACAGTGACTGGGTTCTTAGTTTATAATGTGCATCTAGAGTGAAGAGCTGTACTCCTCCCAGGTTTTTATCCCCTGCCTTGGCTGGGCTATGGCATGAAAAGACTCATCCACATGTCAGGTCTTTGGATGTGTTTTAGGGACTACTTTGCTCTTTATCAGTTTTTCAGTAGCACAGTCTGCCAGACTAGCTTCACACTTTTCTGCTTTGCTGTATAGTATATGCTATATATTGTGCACTATAGACACAACAAGAAGTAATCACTTCAAAGTGTGGGAAATCCTCTCTTAGGGGTTACTGCAACCAGTGTCCCAACAGATGTCTCCATTGGAAGATGTCCTCTCTATTCTTGTTCTACCTAAACCCAAAACCAAAGATGTCCCCATTGGAAGATTTTCCCTCTATTCTTAATCCTCCTAAAGAGGTTCCTCTGTCTCTTTGAAAAATTGTAAAGTGAGTGGCTACAAATACTGTAGCTGCTGACTTTTAATAAAAGGACACTTACATGTCTAGGGATCCAGCACTGTACTCACCCGTGCCAGTTTTTGGCCAGTCTTTGAGTCCCCGACACCGGCATGTTTACTGTTGTAAGCCAGCTGGGACACCTTGCAGATCCACAGCCAGCTCCTCACTACACATGTGCGAGTTGCGCTGCGCTTCGGGAATGGTCCCGCAGCCTTCTGGGAACTGACATGTCCCAGGAGGTTGCAGATGGGAGGGGAGCAGGTACCTGACAAAACTAGGTACTTAACCCCCCCCCCCCCCAAAAAAAAACCTTTACAAAAGTATCCCCAGTGTCCCAACAAATGTCCGCATTGGAATATTTGCCCTCTATTCTTGTTCTTCTCAAGTGTCCCAACAAATGTCCCCATTGGAAGATTTGCCCTCTATTCTTGTTCTTCTTAAGTGTCCCAACAAATGTCCCCATTGGAAGATTTTCCCTCTATACTTGTTCTTCTTAAGTGTTCCAATGATTATCCCCATTGAAAGATTTTCTCCTTTATCTTGTTCTTAAGTGTCTCAACAAATGTCCCCATTGAAAGCTTTCCCCTCTATTCTTGTTTTTCTTAAGTGTCCAAACAAATATCCCCATTGGAAGATTTGGTAATGATCCCGTTGGGCCTGCAGCCAAAAAAAATCCTAAATCAGTCATAAGTTTTTTTTTGGTTTTAGGGTTTAGCTTTGTATAAAGTGAAATAGGTAGAACTGACTTTGCCTGCAGGGGGTGGGGGAGAACTATTGTGCCCAGCAGGCATATCTGGCGGGTGGCCGCCAGACATCGGGTCCACCAGACCCGCTAATTGGCTCTCCCTCTGTCTAATCAGCACGCGCGTGCCTCTGGTGATGCACGTGCACCCCCAGTGTCTATTGCACAAAATGACGTACAGGTACGTCCTTTCGCACAATAGAGCCGACCTGACGCAGTAAATCTGCTGTAGGTGGTCGGGTAGTGGTTAATAGGCAAGGGTAGTATGAAGAGCCACGTTTAAGGATGTCAGATGACAAACAGAGGTTGCTTTAACAGAATGAGAGGAGGAGGGATGGGGAGATAAAATTTGGCAGAAGTGTGTCCCTTTAAATGGAAACAGGACTTGAGAAGCTAATTCCTTAGTTGAATGACTAGAACCTAGGATGAAATGTGTGCAGGGTTCCTGCCTAGCAGGGAGGTGAAGGTGGTAATCTCTAGTATCTTGCAGGTAGTGTTAATATATACAGATAAGTGTGGTAAGCTGCAGCACTGAATGGGTTATAGCGCTCGTGTCTGAAGGTAGAGGTCTTTATTCTGAATTCAAGCAACTGGGAACAACAAACACTCTTGAAACTACAGGTAATAACTGTAAGGGAAGAGCTGATGGAGAAAAAAAGTAGAGCTGTGAGGTGGGGGCAGGAAAAGTTTTCAGGGATCGCCTAAAAGTGGATAGAGTAGGAGATAGTCGGACAGATTGGGGTAGGGAATTCCATAGGATGGAAGAGGCTCGGGAGAAATTCTGGAGGCGAGCATGGGAGAAGGTGACAAGGGAACTTGAAAGCGGGAGGTCTTAGGAGGAACGAAGAGAACGATTTGGTTGGTATTTTGAAACTAGGTTAGTGATGTAGCTGGGGGCCAAGTTGTGGATGGCTTTGTAAGTTATTGTTAGTATTTTGAATTTAATTTGTTGGGTGAGTGGCAGCCAATGGAGGGATTAACAGAGAGGGGTAGCAGACACTGAGCGGTTTGTAAGGTGGATGAGTCTGGCAGCAGCATTCATGATGGACTGAAGGGGGGTGGCTTTTGTAAAGGTAAGCCAATGAGGAGGAAGTTGCAGTAGTCGAGGCAAGCCATAACCAGGGAGTGGACTAGGAGCTTGGTGGTGTCATTGGTTAGCAAGGGGCGTATTTTTGAGATGTTGAGGAGGTTGAGGTGGCAAGCTTTGGAAAATGATTGGATGTGGGGCCAAAAGGAGAGTTCAGTGTCCAGGGTTACACCTAATACCTTGGAATGCGGAGATGGGTTGATGGTTGTGCCATTGATCTTGACAGAGAAGTCAAGGGAGGGGGCATGCGGGGGAGAAAATATGAGAAGCTCAGTTTTGGATAGATTGAGTTTGAGGACATGGTGTGACATCCAGACTGATATGTCGGTCAGTAAATTAGTGATATGTGAGGAGACTGATGTTGTCAGTTAGAGAAATAAATTTGGGTGTCATCAGCATAGAAAAGATATTGAAAGCCACGGGAGGCTATCAGCTGACCCAAGGAGGAGGTTTAGATTGAGAATAGGTGAGGTCCAAGAACAGGACCTTGGGGACCCCAACAGAGACAGGAAGGAGGAAGTAGAGTTGTACGTAACACTGAAAGTGCGGTGGTATAGGTAGGATGAGAACCAGTGGAGATCAAAAGAGTAAAGTTTTTCGAGGAGGAGGGGGTGGTCTGCCGTATCAAAGGAAGCTGAAAGGTCCAGAAGTAGGAATACAGAATAATATCCATTGTTTTTTTCTGTTAGTAAATAGTAAATAGTAATAGTTTTTGAGTTTTAGGAGAGCAGTTTCTGTGGCGTGTTGAGGGCGAAATCCAGACTGAAGGGAATCAAGAAAGTTATTCTTAATGAGGTGGTCACTCAGCTGATTGTAGACCAGGCATTCAAGGAATTTGGAGGAAAAGGGGAGCAAGGAGATGGGGGTAGGTTTCTTAAGATTAGTGAAGTCCAGGGAAGGCTTTTTAAGTATGGGGGTGACTAGTGCATGTTTTAGTTGGGGAAGAGAGGAAGAGATTATAGATGTGAGTTAGTATAGTGTAGGATAGAGCCAGGGGGTGACTGAAGTATTTGAGAGGAAATAGGGTCCAGGGGAGAGGTGGTTAGGTGAGCGTTAGAAATAAGTTTAACAACCTCTTCTATAGTAGCAGGGTTGAATAAGGGTTGAGTGTACCCATGGACATGGGGTGTTAGGTGGGGGGGAGGGTATCTTTAGAGTGGAGATTTCATCACAAATCTTATCAAGCTTATATTTGATTGGCGATCTCCTGTGCAGTGAGTGAGTTAGTAGGTAGAGGCAATGGAGGACAAAGTAGAGAGTTAAAGGTAGCGAAGAGTTGATGGGGACTGGATGGGAAATTGTTAATGAGAGTGATAAAATAGGTCTGCGTGACAGCGTGGAGGCAAGAATTGTATTTTTGGAGAGCAGATTTATATAGGTTCAAGTCTTTGTGAGACTTAGTCTTACGCCACAGACGCTCAAAAGCGTGGCTGTTTTTTGTGACTTCTGGTGTCATCTGTTTGCCAGGGTTATAGGGGTCAGGGCTTGATTCTGTATGAAGTGAGGGCAGTGAGCAGAGGTGTACTAAGTAGGGGGTGGGGGGTGCGGGCCGGCACCCACCTCCGCGATTGAAGCAGTGGCACTGCGCCACTGGATTAGGCAGCAGCGCAAGTGAGAGGCACAGGCAGGGAGAGGCGAGCTGATGCAAGGGGGAGGGGGTGTGCGGGGGGTGCAGCGTGACACTGATGCACCTACCATCCCCTCCTCTCACGCCCGTGGGCTGTCTGCCTGTGCGATCCGGATGTCACACAGGCAGAGCCGAGCAGCCGCCTCCCCCTCCTCTCTGATTATGTGTAAACAGGGGGAGGGGATCTGCTGAGCATGTGCCGCCGCGCTGCAACACTGAAGGTGGGGTTGCACTGAAGAGGGGGGCTGCACTGAAGAGGGGGGGGCTAGACTGAAGAGGGGGGCTGCACTGAAGAGGGGGGCTAGACTGAAGAGGGGGGGCTACACTGAAGGGGGGGCTGCCCTGAATAGGGGCTACACTGAAGAGGGGGTCTGCACTGAACGGGGGCTACACTGAAGGGGGGGTCTGCACTGAACGGGGGCTACACTGAAGGGGGGGGTCTGCACTGAATGGGGGCTACACTGAAGAGGGGGTCTGCACTGAATGAAGGCTACACTGAAGAGGGGGTCTGCACTGAACGGGGGCTACACTGAAGAGGGGCTGCACTGAACGGGGACTACACTGAAGAGGAGGGCTGCACTGAATAGGGGCTACACTGAAGAGGGGGTCTGCACTGAACGGGGGCTACACTGAAGGGGGGGGTCTGCACTGAACGGGGGCTACACTGAAGGGGGGGTCTGCACTGAACGGGGGCTACACTGAAGGGGGGGTCTGCACTGAACGGGGGCTACACTGAAGAGGGGGTCTGCACTGAATGGAGGCTACACTGAAGCGGGGGTCTGCACTGAACGGGGGCTACACTGAAGAGGGGGCCTGCACTGAACGGGGGTTGCACTGAAGAGGGGGGGCTGCACTGAAGAGGGGGGGCTAGACTGAAGAGGGGGGGCTGCACTGAAGAGGGGGGCTAGACTGAAGAGGGGGGCTACACTGAAGAGGGAGTCTGCACTGAACAGGGGCTACACTGAAGGGGGGGTCTGCACTGAACAGGGGCTACACTGAAGGGGGGGTCTGCACTGAACAGGGGCTACACTGAAGGGGGGGTCTGCACTGAACGGGGGCTACACTGAAGGGGGGGTCTGCACTGAACGGGGGCTACACTGAAGAGGGGGTCTGCACTGAATGGAGGCTACACTGAAGCGGGGGTCTGCACTGAACGGGGGCTACACTGAAGAGGGGGCCTGCACTGAACGGGGGTTGCACTGAAGAGGGGGGGCTGCACTGAAGAGGGGGGGCTAGACTGAAGAGGGGGGGCTGCACTGAAGAGGGGGGCTAGACTGAAGAGGGGGGCTACACTGAAGAGGGAGTCTGCACTGAACAGGGGCTACACTGAAGGGGGGGTCTGCACTGAACAGGGGCTACACTGAAGGGGGGGTCTGCACTGAACAGGGGCTACACTGAAGGGGGGGTCTGCACTGAACGGGGGCTACACTGAAGGGGGGGTCTGCACTGAAAGGGGGCTACACTGAAGAGGGGGTCTGCACTGAATGGAGGCTACACTGAAGAGGGGGTCTGCACTGAACGGGGGCTACACTGAAGAGGGGTCTGCACTGAACGGTGAAGGGGGGGGTCTGCACTGAAAGGGGTCCAGAGGTTCAGGGTGCTATGTAATGTAAAGGGGTCCAGAAGGGCAGGGTGCTATGTAATGTAAAGGGGTCCAGAAGGGCAGGGTGCTATGTAATGTAAAGGGGTCCAGAGGCGCAGGGGGATGTGTAAGACACAGTAGTGAGGGGGTACACAGTAGTGACAAAGAGATATTGAAGGATGCAGAGGTATGCAGGAGGCACAGTGGGGTATTTTTACATTTTAATGGGGGGGGGGGGGGTGCCAGATATAGGATCCGCCCCGGGTGCCAAATGCTCTAGGTACGCCCCTGGCAGTGAGCTCGTCCAGGGCGGAGAATACAAGGTCAAGGGGGTTGCCATCAGAGTAAGCAGAAGCATGTATCCATTGCTTCAGGTTACATGAGGAGCTTAGACTAAGAAGTTTAGAAGTAGCAGGAGTGCTAGTATTAACCGGGATTGTTGACATTGCCTAGAATGATTGTGGGAATTTCAGAAGTGTGAAAGTACGGTAGCCAGGCAGAGAAATAATCAAGGCAAGTTGATATTGGTCCAGGGGGCTGGTAGGTCACAGCAATTCTTAAAGAAATTTGACAAAATAGACGTACTGTATACAGTGAGCTTCAAATGATTAGATGGATAGAGAGGGAGAAGAGTAAAGAACCTGGAAGGTGCTCTGTGGGGGATAGAAGCATTCCCACTCCACCTCCCTTGCGTCCACTGGGTCTAAGGCCCCTTTCACACCGGGGCGTTTTTCATGCGGTGCAGCGCTAAAAATAGCGCCTGTTCACCGCATGAAAAAATCCTGCCCCTTTAACTCCAGTGTGAAAGCCGGCGGGCTTTCACACTGGAGCGGTGCGCTAGCAGGATGACAAAAAAAGTCCTGCTAGCAGCATCTTTGGAGCGGGATAGGAGCGGTGTGTTCACCGCTCCTATACCGCTCCTTCCCATTGAATAGAATGGGATACCGCGATAAAACCGCGGTAATACCGCTGCAAAGCGCCGCTACGGCGGCGCTCTGCGGGGGGTGTTTAACCCCTTTTCGGCCGCTCGCGGGGGTTAAAACCGCACCGCGAGCGGCCGAATACCGCGGTTAAAACGACGGTAAAGCAGCGCTAAATATAGCGCTGCTTTACCGTCACCGCGGCTCCCCGCCCCAGTGTGAAAGGGGCCTAAGGGAGTGAGTCCAGAGAAGGCCACCATGGCAGATGGAAGCAGGAGAAGCAGTGTCGGATTCATGAAGCCAGGTTTTGGTGACAGCAAGTAGATTAAAGGAGTTAGTGACAAAGAGGTCATGAACAGAGGTGAGTTTGTTGCAAACAGAGTGGGCATTCCAGAGGGCATAGGAGATCCACTCTGCTCCCATGTCCGGACTCTAACACAGTCTCTTCCATCTACCCCCTGTGTTCTGAGCTCTCTCCTTTTTAAATACACTTGCCCCTTTTCCAGCTCCCTTGGGCTGTGTGGTTCAGTTTCAGCTAATCTAGATGAAAAGATCCTGTTTACAGCATACAAATACCATTGTCCCCAGCATTCCTGTATTGGGTCTTGTGATAACTAAAGTGCGAAGCACTGCCATCCTGTGGCCAAATAAAGTTCTGCATAACAGTAACAAAGTACAGTGTTACAGAACTATAGTGCCCATCAGAGGGTGGGGGAGATTATATTGCCCAGTGGGGGTGGAGAGGAAGAGTAGTGCTCAGCAGACTGAGGAGGAGTGCTATAGTGCCCAGGGAGATGAACAACCCAGTGGGAAGAATAATAGTATCCAGCATGAGGAACAATATTGCCCAGTGGGAAGAACTATAGTGCCCAGTGGGGGTTGGTGAGAAGTATAGTGTCCAGCAGTGGGTGGGGGACAATCATAGTGTCCAGCAGGGTTGAAGAGGAAGAACAGTGCTCGTCCAAAGGAGAGGGAGAACTATAGTGCCCAGGGAGATGAACAGCCCAGTGGGATAAACAATATTTTTAAGGAGCAATAATGCCCAGTAAAAATAACTATAGTGGGGGGGGGGGGGCAATAATGCTCATCAAGGGTGAGGGAGAACAGTTAGATAACTATAGTGCCCAGGGAAGGGGTGAAGGAGAAAATAGTGCTTAGCGGAGGGAAGGAGAAAAACTTGAGTGCCCAGCAAGGGGGTGAAATATAATGCCCAGGGATGGAGAACAGTAGTGCCCAGCAGGGGTGGGGGAGAAAATAATGCCCAGTGGGGGTGGGGAGAAAGAATAGTGCTCAGCATAAGAAGGATGGGAGCTCTAGTGCCCAGGGAGATGAACAGCCCAGTGGGAAGAACAATATTTTCCAGCATGAGGAGAAATAACGCCCAGTGGGTAGAAATATAGTGCTCGGTGGGGGTGGGGGAACAATGGTGCCCAGCAAGGGTGACAGAGAACAGTTAAATAACAATAGTGCACAGGGAAGGGGTAGAGGAGAACAATAGTGCTCAGCGGAGAGGAGGAGGAAAAATGTAGTACCCAGCGAGGGGAAGGGGAAACTATAGTGCCAAGCAGGGGTGAACTATAGTGCCCAGGGTGTGAGAACAGTAGTGCCCAGCAGGGGCGGAGAGAACAATAGTGCCCACATGGGGAGAGGGGAAAAAACTGTGCCCAGCAAGAGAACAATAGTGCTCAGCAGGGGGTGAGGGAGAACTATAGTGCCCAAGGTGTGAGAACAATAGTGCCCAGCAGGGGGTGAGGCAGAACTATAGTGCCCAGGGTGTGAGAACAATAGTGCCCAGCAGGGGGTGAGGGAGAACAGTTAGATAACTATAGTGCCCAGGGAAGGGGTGAAGGAGAAAATAGTGCTTAGCGGAGGGAAGGAGGAAAACTTGAGTGCCCAGCAAGGGGGTGAAATATAATGCCCAGGGATGGAGAACAGTAGTGCCCAGCAGGGGTGGGGGAGAAAATAATGCCCAGTGGGGGTGGGGAGAAAGAATAGTGCTCAGCATAAGAAGGATGGGAGCTCTAGTGCCCAGGGAGATGAACAGCCCAGTGGGAAGAACAATATTTTCCAGCATGAGGAGAAATAACGCCCAGTGGGTAGAAATATAGTGCTCGGTGGGGGTGGGGGAACAATGGTGCCCAGCAAGGGTGACAGAGAACAGTTAAATAACAATAGTGCACAGGGAAGGGGTAGAGGAGAACAATAGTGCTCAGCGGAGAGGAGGAGGAAAAATGTAGTACCCAGCGAGGGGAAGGGGAAACTATAGTGCCGAGCAGGGGTGAACTATAGTGCCCAGGGTGTGAGAACAGTAGTGCCCAGCAGGGGCGGAGAGAACAATAGTGCCCACATGGGGAGAGGGGAAAAAACTGTGCCCAGCAAGAGAACAATAGTGCTCAGCAGGGGGTGAGGGAGAACTATAGTGCCCAAGGTGTGAGAACAATAGTGCCCAGCAGGGGGTGAGGCAGAACTATAGTGCCCAGGGTGTGAGAACAATAGTGCCCAGCAGGGGGTGAGGTAGAACGATAGTACCCAGGGTGTGAGAACAGTAGTGCCCAGCAGGCGGTGAGGGAGAACTATAGTACCCAGGGTGTGAGAACAGTAGTGCCCAGCAGGGGGTGAGGGAGAACTATAGTGCCCAGGGTGTGAGAACAGTAGTGCCCAGCAGGGGGTGAGGGAGAACTATAGTGCCCAGGAGAGGGTAGAGGTATACACAGAGGGTAGAGGTATACACTATCACTCAGCAGGAGTGGCCATCTGCTGTGCGTCTCTCTGCGTTTTAGTGCATCCCGGGTTAGTTGCTGCACCTATCGCTCCTGGGGCACTAAAACGCAGTTGGGGGTGGTTATAAATAAATAAGTATTGACATTATATACACATATCACCCTCTGTTTATATGACTTCTGGCTGTACTACAGCACATATAATAGCTTTCAATGACTTATGTAGTGTAAAGTATGGAATAAGTAGCCAGCAATGACAGCCTTTACTTACATCACACATGTAGTCGTGGCCGAGTGGTTAAGGCGATGGACTAGAAATCCATTGGGGTCTCCCCGCGCAGGTTCGAATCCTGCCGACTACGAGTTGAATTTTTTTTTTCTCCTCCCAAGTTATAAAATTCAAATAAAGGAGAATCTTTTAATGTTTTCTATGAGCGATCCTTTGCTGCGTAGCAACCCCGAGCTGGGCTCGGCAGACATTTCTAGAGCTCGGCTCCCCCGCACCGGCTGTGTATGACTGAGGGGTGTGTGTACAGCTCCGTCCATCGGGTCCCGTGACCAGCCGCCTCCTCCTCTGCTATGGCGGCCCCGGTGCTCACATCCAGGTCAGTGCTCGTCCATGTCTCCTGACCGGCCCTGGGCGGGCTGAGAGGAGCGCCCGGTGTGTACTCTCCACAGAGCCGCTCCCCTCCACATATAATATGACTTGTCTGGAAGTTTGTATGAAGAGGACCTGTCACTTCCCTGTATACCCGGGACTGGCGATCCTATTGTCCAGGGCCCTGGCCTTATGGGAGGACTGCTATATATCATATCATGTCATTTCTGGGACCCAGTTTGCTGCAATTTACCTGTTTTCTGACTGCAGTTTAGTTGCTGAGCTCTGCAGCCTGGGAGGCCGACCAGTCTAGAGGTGCCGCTACCCGGGATACGCTCTGAGGGCCGCTACCCGGCACGCGCTCTGAGGGCCGCTACCCGGCACGCGCTCTGAGGGCCGCTACCCGGCACGCGCTCTGAGGGCCGCTACCCGGCACGCGCTCTGAGGGCCGCTACCCGGCACGCGCTCTGAGGGCCGCTACCCGGCACACGCTCTGAGGGCCGCTACCCGGCACGCGCTCTGAGGGCCGCTATCTGGAATGCGCTCTGAGAGCCGATACTCAGGATACGCTCTGAGGGTCGCTACCCGGGATACGCTCCAAGGTGCTGCTACCTGAGGCGTCGCTACCCGGGATACGCCCTGAGGCGTCGCTACCCGGGATACGCCCCGAGGCGTCGCTACCCGGGATACGCCCCGAGGGGGCGCTACCCGGGATACGCCCTGAGGGCCGATACCCGGCATACGCTCTAAGGGACGATACTCAGGATACGCTCTGAGGGTCGCTACCTGGGATACGCTCTAAGGTGCTGCTACCTGAGGCGTCGCTACCCGGGATACGCTCTGAGGGGCGGTACCCAGGATACACCCTGAGGCGCCGCTACCCGGGGTACTCCCTGAGGCGTCGCTACCCGGGATACGCTCCGGGGGGCGCTACCCGGGATACGCTCCGAGGGGCTCTACCTGGTATACGCTCCGAGGGGCTCTACCCGGTATACGCTCCGAGGGGCGATACCCGGGATACTCCCAGAGGCGTCGCTACCCGGGATACGCCCGAGGGGGGCGCTACCTGAGGCATCGCTACCGGGGATACGCTCTGAGGGGCGCTACCTGGGATATGCCCCGAGGTGCTGCTACCTGAGGTGTCGCTACCCAGGATACACCCCAAGGGCCACTTCCCAGGATTCACTCCGAGGTGTCGCTACCCAGGATACACCCCAAGGGCCACTTCCCAGGATTCACTCCGAGGTGTCGCTACCCAGGATACACCCCAAGGGCCACTTCCCAGGATTCACTCCGAGGTGTCGCTACCCAGGATACACCCCAAGGGCCACTTCCCAGGATTCACTCCGAGGTGTCGCTACCCAGGATACACCCTGAGGGGCGTTTCCAGGGATAGGCTCAGAGGGCCGCTTCACACCACAATGCCGTGCCAGAAGGAAGCGCACGCTTTCTGCACAGCGCTTAAATCCCAATGCACTGCAGGCCAGTCAAGTTTCTCCACCTCAAACTCGCTCATCAATGTCTTTATGGACCTTGCTTTGTGCACTGGTCCAAATCATTTGGTGGAGGGGGAATTATGGTGTGGGGTTGTTTCTCAGGGGTTGGGCTTGGCCCCTTAGTTCCAGTGAAGGGAACGCATAAGGCGTCAGCATACCAAGACATTTTGGACAATTTCATGCTCCCAACTTTGTGGGAACAGTTTGGGGATGTCCCCTTCCTGTTCCAACATGACTGCGCACCAGTGCACAAAGCAAGGTCCATAAAGACCTGGATGAGAAAGTTTGTGGTGGAGGAACTTGACTGGCCTGCACAGAGCCCTGACCTCAACCCAATAGAACAGGGATATGCAATTAGCGGACCTCCAGCTGTTTCAGAACTACAAGTCCCATGAGGCATAGCAAGTCTCTGACAGCCACAAGCATGGTACTCAGAGGCAGAAGCATGATGGGACTTGTAGTTTTGCAACAGCTGGAGGTCCACTAATTGCATATCCTTGGTATAGAACATCTTTGGGATGAATTAGAGTGGAGACTGTGAGCCAGGCCTTCTCATCCACATCAGTGCCTGACCTCACAAATTCGCTTCTGGATGAATGGTGACAGGGGGGGGCGGGGGAAGCGGAAGTTCCATTTTTTTGAGTGGAACCCCGCTTTAATACATAGAATGCATTCAAGTAAAAAACCTTCTACCTTTAGAAAACCACTTTGACTGTATTTGTCAGATTCAAACCAAATAAGTATTTTGGTTGTTAAAAGATTGTCCAAAAGACTTACTTAATTTATTGTTGTGTTTATGGGCCACATAAGGGGAAGAGTAGGAACCTTACTAAATGGTTTGGTCTTCCTAGAAAGATGTTCCAGGATATGGTGTATTTCATTGCAGTACTGGTACAATTCTCTATGCTCTATTACTGCCTTTCTCAACCTTTCAACCCCAAAGGAACCCTGAAAATAATTTTCAGATCTCAGGGAAACCTGCGAGAACCTCATTGGGGCTCGTTTAGAAATGCCCTTTATATTGGTGACAAGTGGGAGAATGTGCCCCCTTGGCATTGGCCTTGGAATAATGCAGGCACCATCAGATGGGGGGGGGGGGGTCAATGAACCCCTAGAAATTCCTGAAGGAACTCGAGTTCCACATGAACCTGGCTGAGAACGGCTGCTTTACTAGTATGGATAACACAATCTGTTCTCTTCTAACCCTTCCCTGGTGTTTTACCAACATGGAATTGTATTTCCTACAAAGTATTTACTGCCATTGTTAAATAATGCCTGGAGGCTTTCATTGCTGTGTTTAGTATTTTTGTGGAAACTAGAAATGATACAAGATTGCCAATGTCAAAGGCCTTTGTTAACCGCTTCCCGACCGCCTCCTGCACATATACGTTGGCAGAATGGCACGGCTAGGCAAAAGCACATACAGGTACGTTGCCCTTTAATTGCCTAGCCGTGGGTCGCGTGCGCGCCCCGGTCGGGAGCTCCGTGACCACGGCCACGGGACCAGCGGACCCCATCGCTGCTGGTGTCCCGCGATCGGGTTACGGAGCTGAAGAACCGGGAGAGGTCTGTGTAAACAAACCTCTCCCCGTGCTTCCTACTCTGCCTGTCATTGATTGGCTGTTCCCGGTCATCGGGAAAGCCGATCAATGACGTCAGACGTCAGCACCGCCCCCTAATGTAAAAAAAACACAACACACGTCAAAGCCCATAACCCCTCCCCTCCCCCTAGTGGTTAACTCTTTCACTACAACTGTCATTTATACAGGAATCAATGCATTTAAATAGCATTGATTGCTGTATAAATGACAATGGTCCCAAAAATGTGTCAAAAATGTCCGATGTGTCCGCCATAATGTCGCAGTCACAATAAAAATCGCTGATCGCCACCATTACTAGTACAAAAAAAAATATTAATAAAAATGCTATAAAACTATCCCCTATTTTGTAAACGCTATAACTTTTGCGCAAACCAATCAATAATCGCTAATTGCGATTTTTTTTTTTTTTTTTTTTTTACCAAAAATATGTCGAAGAATACGTATCGGCTTAAACTGAGGAAAAAAAATGTTTTTTTATATATTTTTTGGGGATATTTATTATAGCAAAAAGCAAAAAATATTGCATTGTTTTCAAAATTGTCGCTCTATTTTTGTTTATAGCGCAAAAAATAAAATCAAATACCACCAAAAGAAAGCTCTATTTGTGGGAAAAAAATGACGCCAATTTTGTTTGGGAGCCACGTCGCACGACCGCGCAATTGTCAGTTAAAGCGACGCAGTGCCGAATCGCAAAAAGGGGCCTGGTCCTTTGGCTGCCAATTGGTCCGGGGCTGAAGTGGTTAATAACAGAAGAACATAACCTATTCCAGCAACCTTCTTTTTTTTTTTTTTATTCTCCCCGATCAAAATGAAAACATTTTCACTTTTATTTTCATAGTGTAGTCTCCTTCTTGTGCTGCCAGGCAGCACTTCCTCCTCTCTGGCCTAGGCTGGGCCCGCTGCCTCCCGTAGTTTATACATTTTTTAATTTCAGTTACTTTCAGGTACACGTCACACCTATCCCAAGAGGCAGCGTGTTACCCAGGGCTCCAAGATTCAGCAGACTTTTGCCTGCACACATGTGAGGGATTTTACAGTGACTGTGCAGTTACGCCACAGGGCTCGGCTATATGCCAAATACTTGACAGACGTCTGAATCGCACCTGTATGTGCTGAATATTAGAGGATGGCAGTGGGGGAGGGGATTGATGCTATCATGGAGATTCTCTTTAATCCATCGAGGAAACATGTTATATGGCACAAAAATCAAATCAAATCCCTTGTCCTGGTTAGGCTGGTTTCACACTAGGGCGGTGGCGGTAAAGCAGCGCTATATTTAGCGCTGCTTAAGGGTGCTTTCACACTGAAGCGTTTTTCAGGAGCTACATCGCTAAAAATAGCGCCTGTATAGCTCCTGAAAAAAGCGGGTCCTTTAACTCCAGTGTGAAAGCCGGAGGGCTTTCACACTGGAGCGGTGCGCTAGCAGGACGGTAAAAAAAGTCCTGCTAGCAGCATCTTAGGAGCGGTGAAGGAGCGGTGTATTCACCGCTCCTACCCATTGAAATCAATGGGAGACCGCGGCTCCAGCGGCGCTTTGCGGGGGGTTTTTAACCCTTTTTCGGCCGCTAGCGGGGGTTAAAACCACCCCGCTAGCGGCTGAATACCGTGGCTAAAACGACGGTAAAGCATAGCTAAATATAGCGCTGCTTTACCGCCGCCCGCACCGCCCCAGTGTGAGACCAGCATTACCGTAGTTTTAGCCGCGGTATTCGGCCGCTAGCGGCCGAAAAAGGGTATTACCGCGGTATCCCCACGGTGTCCCATTGATTTCAATGGGTAGGAGCGGTGAATACACCGCTCCAAAGATGCTGCTAGCAGGACTTTTTTTACTGTCCTGCTAGCGCACCGCTCCAGTGTGAAAGCCCTCAGGGCTTTCACACTGGAGACACAGCAGCAGCTGTTTCAGGTCGGTTTGCAGGTGCTATTTTTAGCGCAACAGCGCCTGCAAAACGACCCAGTGTGAAAGGGGTCTTATTCAGCTCCAAACAGTAATATTATTTGTTGTTGTTGTTGTACCTAGACACAAAAACTGATGGGCACTTTGGCTCCACATGGCAGAAGAGCCAGACAATGGACATGTTCCAAAAGGCATTGGAAAGAGGTGTTGTTTCCCTCCTATAGTTTTAAATCCCTCTATAGTGGTTATACAGCCTAAGCATTTGTTTTTACCTTAATTTGGCTCTAAAGGCAGAAGGTTTTTTATCTTAATGCATTTTATGCATTAAGATAAAAAACATTCTCTGTACAGAAGCCCCCCTAATACTTACCTGAGTCCATTCTCCATCCAGCAATGTTCCACGAGAGCATCGGCTGTCTGGCTCTCCCTCCTGATTGTCTGAGATACAGCAGCGGCTGCCATTGGCTCCCGCTGCTGTCAAAGTCAGTGAGCCAATGAGAGAGAGAGGGGGTGGGGCCAAGTCGTGTCTCCGTGTCTGAATGGACACACAGGGCAGCAGCTCGGCTCAGGTGCCCCCATAGCAAGCTTCTCGCTATGGGGGCGCTTGACAGGAGGGAGGGGCCAGGAGTGTTGGCAAGGGACTCGAGAAGAGAAGGGCCTTAGGCTGCTCTGTGCAAAGCCATTACACAGAGCAGATAAGCAAAACATTTTATTAAACTCTATTTTTTTTGTTTAAAAATATCACTTTAACTGCTTACGGACCTCCCACTGCACATTTACTGAAGCAGGGCGGCCCCGGTCCATAAATGTATCCCATAGTTTGTAGATGTGATAACTTTTGCGCAAACCAATTAATATACCCTTATTGGGATTTTTTTTTTTACCAAAAACGTAGCAGAATATATATTGGTATAAATTGATGAAGAAATTTAGATTTTTTAAAAAAAAATTTATTGGATATGTTTTATAGCAGAAAGTTAAAAATATTGTTTTTTTTGTTTTTTTTTTCAAAATTGTCAGTCTTTTTTTGTTTATAGCACAAAAAATGAAAACTGCATGAGGTGATCAAATATCACTAAAAGAAAGCTCAATTTGTGGGGGAAAAAAGGACATCAATTTTAATTGGATACAGCCATACAGACTGACAACTCATGGGGCCCCCAGGTAATCAGAGATTATGGAGCCACCCAGTATACACACGCACAGTATACAATCACACAGTATACACAGACATGTTTCTATTGGCTGAGAAGGTACTGGATAGGTGGGGCACCTATAATCTCTGGATTTTTAGACCATAAGGATGTCAGTAAGGGACATTGCAGAGACAGATGTAAAAAAAAACACAGATTTTTACATACTGTCCCTGGTTTTACTGAGGCTGGCAACCCTGATGGGGCCCGCTAGTGGCCCAGGGCCCTCGGGCAGTGCCTGAGTAGCCGAATGGTCAGTCCGCCCCTGGATACAGCGTTGCACGACCGCGCAGTTGTCAGTTAAAGCGACGCAGTGCTCTATCGCCAAAAATGGCCTGGTCATTAAGGGGGTTAACCTTCTGGGGTTGAAGTGGTTAATGCATTCAAATGTTTATGTAGTGTTATCCCTCCTCACCTTCCCCCTTATACTTACTTGAGCCCTCGCTGTGCCTGTCTGTAGTGACTCTCTCCTCTCACTTCACGCTCTCAGAGGCTTTGCTAAAGCAGTGGAAGCCATTGGCTCGCTGCTGTCATTCAAAGCCAGTGATGCGGGGGTAGGGCCGATCCCCATTGTCTGTGTCTATAGACACAGGCATCAGGACTCAGGAGTGAGTTTGCACGAGTGCACCCATAGGAAGCTCCTTCCTATGGGGGCACTTGCCAGAGAGGAGGAGCCAGAAGCCCTGGCGATTTACTCAAGAAGAGGAGGTTGAGTGTGCTGTCAATTCAGAGCGCAGTGGATGGACTCCCATGCACATGAGTGACATCATCGCGGCTCGGCCATTTGGCCACTCTGTGGGTGCTGGATCCTTAACAACCAGTTATTCACTAGTTGTTAAGGATGTTGGCGTTTAAAATAAGGCAAGTTTTCACTAGTAAAATACCACATTACTTAAAGAAATAGCGCATGTGGTATTTTAGTAGTGTTTTTCTTTATCGTACCTTACGGACACAGAGCAACCATAATAATGACTTTATGGGTTATACGCCACCTATAGTTAATTGGATACTGGCAGATAGTCAAACAGGAAGTCCTCCCCTATATAACCCCTCCTACACAGGAAGTACCTTTGTTTTTTCACCAGTGTCTGTAAGGTGGTGGTCACTGATGTGATACATGTGCTCTTGTAGGAGGTCTGGAACGGTTCTACTGAGAATAAAGGACTTCAATCAGATCCATTTGAGAAAGCTCTCAGCCAAAATGGATGGTACCCAAGCCTCATGGGAAAGAGAGAAGATTCTCAAGGTTTGCCTGTAATGCAGCCTTATGGCGCTGGACCCTGCGTAATGGAATCCTGTGCAGTGTTTATGCTTTTCTGCAGGGTGTTTTACAGGTCCAGGGGAGTGGACCCAACATTAAGGGGGACCCAGTCCCTGAAGGTCTTTTATGACAAAGCCCACCGCGTTGGTTGAAGATTGGACTCCAGTTAAGCTCAGAGTTCTGCAGCAGGAATTGTAAGTCTGCATTTTTTGCAGTTTCTCTTTAAAAAAAAAGGTTTGTCTGTCTGGTCTTCTCTCAGTAGCACCTAGGGGCAGTTTGCTGTTTAAAACTTGCTCTGTATACTTATTAGGAGTATGGGCTGCTATTTTTCCTGTAGCCACTAGAGGTATAGAATAGTGGCAGGGGGAACTCTACAGGTGAATCTACTAGATTCCAAGTTCTACAACAAGTTGTGTCCGGGATGAGAGTCCCACTGGCAATAGGGGTAGATGCACTGGTAACACCTTAGGGACCAGTTCTCCCTTATTTGATGCTTTCCCTCTGTTTCAACTTCTGCCACATCTTTTGCGAAGATCCCGGAAGGGGGTAACGCTGATAATAGTGTTAGCCGAATTAGCCCAAGAGGGCTTGTTACACTGACATAGCGAGTCTTGCAGGGGTCGCTTCTTGGACACTCCCAGTCCAGCGGGACCTAATGGTCTTGAGTCCTGTACCTCAGCACTGTTGAGCCCTGGAAGCCAGCTTCAGGGAACTTCAATTACAGGACTTGGAAATATTTTTTTGCCTGGGGTGAAGCCAGGAAGTGGCACCTGCAGAAATATGTGAGTGGGAGATTTTCTTTTTCTTTCTCCAATCGGTCCGGGAAAGGAGATTGGCCTTAAGTACCGTTAAGGGTCAGAGTTCGTCCCTATCCATTTTTTTCCAGAGGCCATTGTTTCTCAATCCTTGATTCATTCTTCATACACAGTGTAACGTAGACAGTCCAGCCTGTCAGGCCACTCTTGTGTCCTTGGGTCTTAAATTTGATCTTGACTGTCCTTGCATAGGCCACTTTTTGAACCAATCTGGAGATTCTGTTGGTCCTTTATCTCGTAAAGTGGCTTATTTGGTGGCTATCACTTCACTAGGTGGAGTGTCAGAGTTGGCGGCTCTTTCACGCAATAAGGCGTTCTTGGTCTCGCATCATAATAAGGTGATGTTGCGTCCTTCATCCATTTTTTGCCTAGAGTGGTGTCTAGTTTTCACTTGAATCAAGACAATGTCTTGCCTTCTTTTCTGAGCCTCAGTTGGCAGGAGTAAGATCACTGCATACTCTGGAGGTATTTCAGGCAGTCCGAATTACTTGAATTGTCAGCGCAGGTCAGGAATCCTGGTTTGTGCTGCCGGTAGAGCCCAGTTAACTTGGAGGCATCCAAGTTAACTATTTTCATTTCATTCGCCATTTAATTATTCAAGCCTATGGCTTGAAAGGGCAAGGACCCCCACCACTTTTTTTTTTTTTTGGTAAAAGCGCTCACTACCAGGTGTGTGGGGACATCTTGGGCCATCTGCCATCTGGTGTCAGTGGCTCAGGATTTTAAGGCCATTACATGGTCTTTTGTTCATATATTCACAGAATTTTACCAGATGGATATCAAAGCCACGGAGTATACTGCTTTAGCCACAGTATGTTTTGGGCGGGAGAAGAAGTCCTTCTCAGGTGTCAGTTTCTGTGATTGCGTCTCCCTCCCCTCAGATGTATTGCTTTAGGACATCCCATATAGTCATTATCATAGTTGCTCTGTGTCCCGTGATGTGCGTAAAATCCTTTTCTTTGAGTACATCACAGGACACAGAGGTCCCTCCCATCTTTTTTGGGATTTTCAAAACTGAGGTACTTCCAGTGTAGGTGGGGTTATATAGGGGAGGACTTCCTTTTTGACTATCTGCCAGTGTCCATTCACCTATAGGTGGCGTATAACCCATATAGTCATTATTATGGTTGCTCTTTGTCCTGTGATATACCTAACCGTAAAATCATTTTCTTTGAGTACGACGAAAAAATCCTATTTTTAGTGAGTTGCAAAAACGTTTTGATAAACAATTTTTTAATTGAGTCCATCTCCCACAAACGCACGTAATATAACAGAAAATGATTTAAAATTTGTATGCAATATTTTATTTCCTATCAAAAAGTAGAAATAAAAACCTGCATAATAAAATGAGGATCAACAGCCTCCAACTATTAAAACTTTTACCAGTGAATGGAAATATGCGGATTATGGTGGATCATGCGGCTGTAGTTTCAGTAATTTACACAGGCGTTTTTTTGGGGAGGGTGTTTTCCTGCGTTTGACCTGATGATTACCGCTTTATAGATGTTGGATGTTTATCCTTCATTACCTGTTTGGGGCAACTGTGTATTTTGGTTTTATTATCTATCATATGGTGCATGCACCAAGACCTTGTCTGCCATTACATGTGGCTTTATCCAACCAAATTCATCTGATGCCAGATATTCTTGGGGTACTGAGGAAGCAGACTGGCCTTTTTACCACTAAGATTAATAGTAGCCCCTAGTGGTCTGTGTATGGATAATGCTATGTATATATTATAATAGTAGGAGGTTGGTGACCCTCCTTTGTATGTACAGTATGTTTTTATTTCTACTTTTAGATACTTGAGGTGATTGTAGCCATATTAGTGCACTTGCAACAAAATAACAGTATCAGGGACAGTACGCAATTGTTTTACTTAGGAGTTGTGAAGGCAAACTTTTTTTTATCTTAATGCATTCAGTGCATTAAGATAAATAACCTTTTGTGTGTAGCATGCCCGCCCATCACCCCCTAATACTTACACTGAGCCCCTTCTCTAGCCAGCGATGTCCATGATTCCCTAGGCCGTCCGGGGCTCTCCTCCTGATTGGCTGGGACACAGCCGCGGCGCCATTGGCTCCCGTAGCTGTCAATCAAAGTTAGTTAGCCAATCAGGGGAGAGAGGGGGTGGTGCCGGGTCGAGGCCCTGTATCGGAATGGATACACAAAGTTCTGACTCAGCTCGGGTGCCCCCATAGCAAGCTGCTGGTCTATGGGGGCACTCATCAGGAGGGAGGGGCCAGGAGCAGCAAAGAGGGACCCAAGAAAAGGAGGATCTGGGCTTCTCTGTGCAAAACCACCTGCACAGAGGAGGTAAGTATAACATTTTTGTTATTTTCTTTTTTTTTTAAAGTGAGACTTTACAATCACTTTAAGATACCAAATAAAATATTGCATCTACATTTTAAATAATTTTCCAGTGTATTGATACTACATATGGTTGTGAGATCTGAAATTTAAAGTTCCAAATTATGACTTAATATTGAGAAGTATATACCGGCTCTCACAACTTCTCTGGGTTCCACCATTTACTAGTTCTTTGTTTGATAAGCAGTGGTAACCCCATGTCCTTACAGTGGTGTCATATTGACTTTTTCCAGGCAGATCCAGAATGCATACACAGGCCTTGACATGTGGGTTCCAGAATACCAGGAGATTCGTGGCAAGATGATGACCGGACATGTCGAGTATCAGATTATTGTAGTCACTAGACTATCTGCTTTCAAATCGGCTAGACACAGGCCCGAGGATGTCGTACAATTTATTGTGAGTATGGCTGGATGATCTACATAGCTAAGTCATAGAACAGTATGTGTCAGACCTGGCTCTGGGCCTGTTCTATTCCCTCCATGGAGTGCAGTTATATTTACCCTTTAATGCCCTAAGACCTGTAAAATGGATTTCTAATAGGGTTTGGAAGTTCCCTTTTTGTGGTTCAGTTGCTGGCAGCTGTATACACTGGACTCAGGCTGCGAGGGGGCTTCTGTGCATCCCTGTGCAGGTAGGCTCATTCGTGTCAGTTGGGAAGCAGCGATTGAATGGACAGAGCCGCTGCACAGCCATGTGGGTGCACAGTTGTCAAATTGGGAGCAGTGGCTGTGCATGTGTAGTCACTGCTTCCCAACTGACATGAATGAGGCTGCCTGCACAGAGATAGACAGAACACCTGTGCATCCCAACATGGCCCTCACTTAAGTACGCCTGTGTGAATGAGGCCATTGTATCTACAGTAACATTTGTTATTTTAAAATTATCCTATGTCAAAAATGGAAAATGTATGTGTAGCACTAACCCCCGAAGGAGCTGCTGGTTTTATTTGGACTTACCGTTACCTCACTTACTTGCTTCTCCGTCTTGGGGATCCCGTGGAAAGTGGCCCAAAGAATGTTGAAACTGACACTGAATCCTCTTTTGGGTTATTTATTTAGAAAAAAGACAGTCTCTCAATACAGGGTAGAGGATTAGGGGTGAGTTCAGGTACTTAAATTGTAGGGTGAAGGTATTAGAAGAATCCAGAGGATAAAAACTGTTCCACAAACTGGATTCCACAACCCCCGGAGAGACCTCTCTCACTAGGCCTAGCAGCCGGTGGGGTGCTCGGTAAAGTCTCTGCCACAGACTTGTAAGTTACACTTGAGCGTCACTGAGGGATTTGAATGAATTTAAAGAACTGATATACATTACCAGTGTCTCTCAGCCGATCCTGCGATACCGTATGAGTGTTGATCCAGGTTGGGTCCTTCAACTAAGTCTCCAGGCTCCTTCAGAGAAACCTGAAGGAGCTCCTGAATGAGTCCTCCCCTGGGGTTCTTCAGTTGCTGGGCCTCTCCATTCAGATGCGATGACACCGGACCATCCCTGGATCAGTAGGCTCCGAAATTCACTCGGGCCTATCCCTTCAGTTGTGTTGCCTTGAGACACAGGATGCATAGTTTCGCACCCCAGGCCAGGAGGGCCATGAGGCTGGGTCAGGAGGACCACCAGCACAAAACAGACAGAAAAATTCTCCCTCCCCAACATGGCGTCGGTACCTTAAATACCACCCCCCAGAATTCACAGCAGGAGGACACTCCCACTGGGCTGGTTCCGAGAGATAAGTGGCACTCAATGCATCCAGCTAGACTGCGTTCCTACTCTTGTCGGCGGTGACAGCGACACCTGCGGTCAAGGAGAACCCAGTGCAACCCAGCTGGACTGGTACTGAAACCAGAAATTTTGAGAAATTATCCTGAAGCCCAACTGTGGCTACAGGCAACTTTAATTTTTGAAAAACAATAGCGCCTGCTCGTCATGAGCCAGCGCTACATATGTGTGTTTCTCTTTTTCGCACATATGCCTGTGATAGACCTGTCCAAAGACATGCTGGTAGGTTAATTAGATCCTGTCGATAAAATTGGCCAAATATGTTTATGCATTTGTAAGCGTGTCGGGACCCCACAGGGCAAGGACCACGCTATACCACAGATGGACACCAGTGGCAAAAAGAGTCCGGAGGCAATTCAGTTCGCATAGGTTGCGCTATACAAGTCATTCATTCATTCATATACTATACATAGAAAATAAAATAATTTAAAGTAAACTTCAGTAAAAGAAAGTCTTGTTGGTGCTTTAAAGAGTTTATGTATCAGCTAGGTAACAAGTGTGTAAGTATTGACAAAGCTGTAGCTGAATCAATGAGTGTAATGTAAAAAATGATCTAGTCCTGTAGGTGGTAAAGAACCTCTAGTAATGAATTGGTTGATGGTTGAAGCTGATATTGGGGAACTGATTTTTGTACTCTCTGATTGTGACTCCCTGACAGCCCAGGCACAGAAACAGTGGCGTATAGATTTGTGTCGAAGCTTCCAATTTCACACCTACAGATGTGATTGCCAGTTGGCACATGAATTCATGCGGTCCATGAGTAGCAGCGCCAAAAGTCAGTTTATGTGTTTAGTCTGCCTACTCGCCCAGCACGAAGTGAACTGATCAGTTTAATGCCTTTTTTTGTTCTTCTATGTAGAGAATCTCAGAAATGTGCTGCCTCTCGAAGTTTAGTTATCACTAACAGACCTAGCAGAACAGAGTCCATTGTACTTTGTTATAAGTTGTCCATCAAGGACACCCAGGCTGCTCAGCTCTAAGATCAGATTATTTTAATATGTGACTAGTTTTAGCCATATATTGAAATCCCTTTTACCACCCTCCCCCCCTTCTTAAAGCTCAACTTTGTTTCTCATTCACAGACATCCCAACCTGCAAAACCTAACTTCAGGGAGGTAGCACTTCGCGCCCGCAAACGCCCATCCCAACCCAACCCCCACCCCCCCCGCGCGGCAAAATATTTTTTAAATCACTTTCTCAATATTTTTTCGCAGTGCTTCTGGGTAAGGTTTTTTTTTTTTTACAATTTTTAATTTGTTTTTAATTTTTTTCCACAATGCTTTTTGGGGGGAAGGGGTTGGGCAGTGGACAGTGTTCGTAAGGGCAGGGGAGAGTGGTGTCAGTAGTTTATTTTATTATTTTACACTTTTTCATTTTTTAGAATTTTTTTTTTTTTACAATATTTTTTGGGTGGCTTTGGTGAGATGTCAGGGGTCTAAACAGACCCCTGACATCTCCCCTTTTAAGACAGACAAAGGGACTGAGGACACAGGTTCCCCAGTCCCTTTCTCAGCACTAAAGATGAGTGAACAGGAGACAGAGGCTCCTGTCCATTCATAAACTGAGCACAGTTTACTCAGCAATCACAGGACACAGGAGCGATCTTGCTAACTGTGTCCTATTACTAGTTCCCCCCACAGCTGGCAGGAGAGGAGAGGAGGGGAGCCAGCTGCGGGGGATGAGGGGGGGGGGGCGGAAGAGAACGGGGGCAGTGGAGAAGAACATGGAGGGGACGGGGAGGAGTACCCAGAGTAGCTGGGGATGATCGGTGTGGCTGGAGGGACAGCTGTGATTACCGATCCCCCCCTGTATAGCTTTTTAGCCGTCAGCCACTGGAGGGAGAGAAGGAGAAGCGGCTGTCAGCTAAAAATCTATACAAAGAAGATCGTGATCACAGCTGATCCCCGCCGCACCGCTCATTCCCGGGAGATTGGGAGGTGCTTTTGGGTATGCGGAAGCCGCCGCAGAAATGCAGGAGTCTTCCGCACCTTCCAGGAGACTTGAGATGTCTGCATTCATTGAGGGACAAAAGTTTCAGAGACAGTTGGGTTATAATGCTGTCTACAGGAGGATTTGGAAATTGACAAAAAAAATAAAAAACAGTAATCAGGTCTGGTGCTGAGCGGCTGCATTCTGAACACAGGAGAGGTCAGCCGCTCAGTACAGGCACCATTCAGAGAACGCTTTGCAACTCCTGAATTGATGCAAAAGTGTTCTCTGATTTGATGAAGTGGAGAGCATAACATGACCACCTCGCCTCTCCACCTTGTCCAATCAGAGAATGCTTTGTATTCATTCAGAGAATGCAATGTATCCTCTGAATGCCACTCGTACTGAGCGGTCGACTTCCTAGTTAAGAATGCAGCAGACCAGCCACTCGGCACGGGACCCAGAAGCAAGTGGCGACCACTGGAGTAGTGGTGTCTACTTCAGTGACTTCCAGCTTCCAGGGACATCAGCCAGGTATAGTAGACGCATGGTAACATTGGTCCAAGCTGGACCAATGTAACCAAGTATAAAATATCAATACCTGGAATTTATCTTTAACCGTTTGTGTTGGCCATGTTTTCATTGTCTGGATGTAGTTTGTGCTGTTTCTACCTTGCCGCCAATGCTTTCATTCTAAAGTCTGACTTACTCTTTGTCATTCTTGGTGTTCCACATAAATGGGAACTAGCATCTCACTCCACCATTTCTCTGTAGCTTGAACAAGTTATCGTTCAAGCTTATGGTCTTAAGTACGGATGAGCCGAACACCCCCCGGTTGGGCTTGCACCAGAACTTGCGAACAGACTAAAAATTTGTGCGAATACCGTTAAAGTCTATGGGACACGAACGTGAAAAATCAAAAGTGCTCATTTTAAAGGCGTATATGCATGTTGCCATAAAAAATGTTTGGGGACCCGGGTCCTGCTTAAAGTGAAACAATAAAAATGAAATATTCCTTTAAATATTGTGCCCGGGGGGGTCCCCTTAGTCTGCCTGTAAAGTAGTGTATTTTTCCCATGTTTAGAAATGTACTTTATCTAAAATTGCTCACGGCTGTAATGTATTGCCAGATCCCGGCAATATACATAAAAAATTATTTAAAAAAACAGCGTGGGTTTCTCACCAGAGCTGTTTGCCCTCTTTTAGTGGCCTGTGAGCATCTGCCTCTCCTTGGAGGCCTTCCGGACATGATGGGTATTTATTTTTTTAACACCGCATTACACTGTATTATATACTGTGTACACCGCCTGCATTGTATTAAACTGTACACCGCCGAATGCACTGTGTATGTATGTATGTATGTGTGTGTATATATATATATATATATATATATATATATATATATATATATACAGGTCCTTCTCAAAAAATTAGCATATTGTAATAAAGTTCATTATTTTCTGTAATGTACTGATAAACATTAGACTTTCATATATTTTAGATTCATTACACACAACTGAAGTAGTTCAAGCCTTTTCTTGTTTTAATATTGATGATTTTGGCATACAGCTCATGAAAACCCCAAATTCCTATCTCAAAAAATTAGCATATCATGAAAAGGTTCTCTAAACGAGCTATTAACCTAATCATCTGAATCAACTAATTAACTCTAAACACCTGCAAAAGATTCCTGAGGCTTTTAAAAACTCCCAGCCTGGTTCATTACTCAAAACCGCAATCATGGGTAAGACTGCCGACCTGACTGCTGTCCAGAAGGCCATCATTGACACCCTCAAGCAAGAGGGTAAGACACAGAAAGAAATTTCTGAACAAATAGGCTGTTCCCAGAGTGCTGTATCAAGGCACCTCAGTGGGAAGTCTGTGGGAAGGAAAAAGTGTGGCAGAAAACGCTGCACAACGAGAAGAGGTGACCGGACCCTGAGGAAGATTGTGGAGAAGGACCGATTCCAGACCTTGGAGGACCTGCGGAAGCAGTGGAGTCTGGAGTAGAAACATCCAGAGCCACCGTGAACAGGCGTGTGCAGGAAATGGGCTACAGGTCCTGCATTCCCCAGGTCAAGCCACTTTTGAACCAGAAACAACGGCAGAAGCGCCTGACCTGGGCTACAGAGAAGCAGCACTGGACTGTTGCTCAGTGGTCCAAAGTACTTTTTTCGGATGAAAGCAAATTTTGCATGTCATTCGGAAATCAAGGTGCCAGAGTCTGGAGGAAGACTGGGGAGAGGGAAATGCCAAAATGCCTGAAGTCCAGTGTCAAGTACCCACAGTCAGTGATGGTCTGGGGTGCCATGTCAGCTGCTGGTGTTGGTCCACTGTGTTTTATCAAGGGCAGGGTCAATGCAGCTAGCTATCAGGAGATTTTGGAGCACTTCATGCTTCCATCTGCTGAAAAGCTTTATGGAGATGAAGATTTCATTTTTCAGCACGACCTGGCACCTGCTCACAGTGCCAAAACCACTGGTAAATGGTTTACTGACCATGGTATTACTGTGCTCAATTGGCCTGCCAACTCTCCTGACCTGAACCCCATAGAGAATCTGTGGGATATTGGGAAGAGAAAGTTGAGAGACGCAAGACCCAACACTCTGGATGAGCTTAAGGCCGCTATCGAAGCATCCTGGGCCTCCATAACACCTCAGCAGTGCCACAGGCTGATTGCCTCCATGCCACGCCGCATTGAAGCAGTCATTTCTGCAAAAGGATTCCCGACCAAGTATTGAGTGCATAACTGAACATAATTATTTGAAGGTTGACTTTTTTTGTATTAAAAACACTTTTCTTTTATTGGTCGGATGAAATATGCTAATTTTTTGAGATAGGAATTTTGGGTTTTCATGAGCTGTATGCCAAAATCATCAATATTAAAACAAGAAAAGGCTTGAACTACTTCAGTTGTGTGTAATGAATCTAAAATATATGAAAGTCTAATGTTTATCAGTACATTACAGAAAATAATGAACTTTATCACAATATGCTAATTTTTTGAGAAGGACCTGTATGTATGTATATATATATATATAGGCTATGCTGAATGCAGAGTGTGTGTATATACAGTCAGGTCCATAAATATTGGGACAATAACACAATTCTAATCTTTTTGGCTCTATACACCACCACAATGGATTTGAAATGAAACGAACAAGATGTACCGTATTTATCGGCGTATAACACTTGCCCAGCGTCATTGCAGCTTGTCAGCGTCATTTGCAGCTTGTCAGCGTCATTTGCAGCTTGCCCAGTGTGATGTGCAGCTTGCCCAGTGTGATGTGCAGCTTGCCCAGTGTGATGTGCAGCTTGCCCAGTGTGATCTGCAGCTTGTCAGCGTCATTTCCATCTTTTGCGCATTTGAAATTGCCGCCTAGAAAGACCGCGCGGCCGAAAAAAAACGAGCGTCGGCGGAAAAGCCCGAGCCGTCTGTTCGGCTCCTGCTCTCAGTCCCGCCTCCCTGCTGTTTCGGAAGCGAACGCAGGGAGGCGGGATTGCGAGCAGAGTGGAACAGACGGCTCGGGCTTTTCCGGCTCCACTCGCAGTCCCGCCTCCCTGCTGTTTCGGAAGCAAGCGCAGGGAGGCGGGACTGCGAGCAGAGCGGAACAGACAGATCGGTCTTTTTCGGCGGCGCTCGTTTTTTTCCGGCGGCGGCCGCTGTTTTTCGGCGCCGTTTTAATTTTTTGGCCACTTTTTTTTGGGGTATCGGCGTATAACACGCACCCACGACTTTCCCCCGATTTTAAGGGGGAAAAAGTGTGTGTTATACGCCGATAAATACGGTACTTTAACTGCAGACTTTCAGCTTTAATTTGAGGGTATTTGCAAGTGAAATGCATGCTCAATCAGATTCAGGTCAGGTGATTGACTTGGCCATTGCATAAACATTCCACTTCTTTCCCTTAAAAAAACTCTTTGGACATAAGGTCCCTCAGGTGTCTCTTTGAGCTGCAAGCAGACCCCAGTTTCATAGTTTTGTTATGTGGGCCTGTTAGTATTTGTTACAGTAGCCTATCCTTCAGCCTTGGACGTCCAAATTGACTTGAATCCTGTGTCCGTCAATGAAAGAGAAAGAAAATTGGATTTTTATGCTTACTGTGAAATCCATTTATTGGAGTTTGAGGGACACATGTCACCCCTTTGTGTCTATGATCTTGTGCTTAGTATTTCTTACATACAAAACTAAGGCATGCTGGGAGTGAAACGTGCACTATTTGTAGAAAGCTAGTGACTTTATTGAAGTAAATTAAAATTGTAAACAGTTTGTTCTTATATAGGCCTGAATGTATTAAAAGCATGCCTAAAGGGTAACTCCACTTTGGTGGGGAAAAAATAATATAGCCATACAAGTCATATTGTATTTGAATGTTAATAAAAATTACCTTTCCTTTTCAATCTGCAGCCGCTGTAATTTTCTATAAATGCAATGCAATATGGCTACCTGGAAGTGTTCTGTAAACAGAATGTGTAATAACCACTCCCCAGAAACATAATTTCCTGCTTGTGTGATTGGCTCACAAATTTCCCAAGAAGTCTGCCTAAGATACAAGTCAGATTTTAGGCATCTGCAACAAAAATTAAATTTTTGGTGAGATATTTCCAATAGAAGCATATCTAAAGGGATGCAGGCCCAGCAGCTTTCCTCATTAGTGCTCAGCTGACTGATAATTATGAAACCACTCCCATTAGACCCACAAAGTACAGAGGCACAGACAAACACACATGAATTTCTTCAGAATAACAAAGGGTAGGAATGTGTAACACAGGTTGTTATAATCCCTGAAATGTACATAGATCACCCAGAGGGGAATGTTTTTTTCTCAACAAAAGTGGTGTTACGCTTTAAGGGTAAAATTTATTGTTTGGCACAGCCAATTTGCAACCTTGATTTAGGACATTTGGAAGGTGATTGAGTACTATGTGTAGGAGCTGTATAGCAAAAGTGGTGAATTTAGCACTTTTTTTATGCAATAGTTCCTATGATGTATTTCAGGCATCTGTCTTTACAGAAAACCCATCTTAAACTTGGGAAGTTCCATTCAAATATAAATTATTCCTGTAAAAGCTCCTACTTCTGTTGCTTTCTTATTGGTATTGTGCTGTGACTGGCATCCTCACTGATCAATAGGGAGATATGGGGGTTGGGAGAGGGTCGGGCTAAGGTAGACTTTAACCACTTCCAGACCAGCCTCATTTTGGATTTTAGGTGTTTACATGTTTAAAACAGTTTTTTTTGCTAGAAAATGACTTAGAACCCCCAAACATTATATATTGTTTTTTTTTTCTAACAACCTAGAGAATAAAATGGCAGTCATTGCAATACTTTTTTTCACACCGTATTTGCGCAGCGGTCTTACAAGCGCACTTTTTTTGGGAAAAAGTCACTTTTTTGAATAAAAAAATAAGACAACAGTAAAATTAGCCCAATTTTTTTTTGGATTGTGAAAGATAATGTTACGCCGAGTAATTGATACCCAACATGTCCTGCTTCAAAATTACGGCCGCTTGTGGAATGGCGTCAAACTTTTACCCTCAAAAATCTCCATAAGCGACATTTAAAAAATTCTACAGGTTGCATTTTTTGAGTTACAGAGGAGGTCTATGGCTAGAATTATTGCTCTCGCTTTACCAATCGCGGCAATACATCACATGTGTGGTTTGACTACTACCGTTTTCATATGCGGGCGCTACTCACGTATGCGTTCGCTTCTGCGCGCGAGCTCGTCGGGACGGGGTGTTTTTAAAAAAAATTTTGGGGGTTTTTCTTATTTATTTTACTTAATTTTATTATTTTTCACACTGTTTAAAAAAAAAAAAAAATGGATCACTTTTATTCCTATTACAAGAAATGTAAACATCCCTTGTAATAGAAAAAAGCATGACAGGTCCTCTTAAATATGAGATCTGGGGTCAAAAAGTCCTCAGATCTCATATTTGGACTTAAATGCAAAAAAAATGTCATTTAAAAAAATTACATTTGGAAATTCCCCTTTCAGACGTATGGGCAGGAAGTGACGTTTTGACGTCGCTTCCGCCCTCCTATGGTATAGAGAGGAGTGGGGGCAATCTTAGCCTCACTCATCTCTACATATACACAGGCAGGGAAAGGACCCGATCGCCTCCGAAGGCACGGGAGTGCGACGGGCACCTCTCCCGCCGCCGATAACGGTGATCTCGTGGCGAACCCGTCGCAGGGACCACCATTATCGGAAAGGGGACCGCTCACTGTGAAGAGGGATACCTCGGTTGTGGCAGCAGCTGCTGCCTTTACCGAGATATCCCTCTTCAAAAAAATGACAGTGAGCAGTCGGTAAGTGGTTAAAGTGCTTGTGAACCTCCGCCAATGAAATCTGAACAAAGCACTAAAAACATTTGTAGTGGGCTTCCACGAATCTTTGCTCAAACCTTTGCTTGACCTACATCCTTACCTATCCAAGCCTGCACGGTATCTCTCGTATCTGCAGGCAAACCCCCAGGACCCCTCCTTTCCCCGCTCTCGCTCTCCCTCTTTGCCCTTCCCTATTCCTGCATATGTTTAGAATTTGTATTGTGTTGTGTTGTGTTTCCAAACACTCTTGCATTTATTGTTTCATATGTAAAACTCTTTGTAAACAACATGACTATAAGAATACTGCTGTAACGTTAAGGCCCCGTTCACGTTAGGCGATTTGGAATCATGCAAATGCAAATTACGACAAAACACACAACGCACGCGTGGGTGTCATTATTTCTAATGGCAGCTCAGCCATTGCCATTTTTTTAATGGCGTCCCAAAATAATTAGATTTTGCTGCAATTGTCAATTGTGGCAAAACACATGTTTAAAAATCATGCTAAGCTTGTCGCCCAAAAAGGAGCACAGACACGCATAGGGCAGCCCATTGAAGTGAATAGGCTGCTCTATGTGCGACTTGCGTAAACGCTCGTTCTTGTAACGCAATATCTGAACAGGCCTATATTTTATGTTCTTGGCTTTGGAACAAAAAATCATTTGTACTGAAACATTTTTGCCAATTTATATCTCCTCTAACTACTGACTTAGATATTTTGTAGATAGGCAACTCCTATCCTCATATTGATTAGTGGTTCCAAATGAATAATAACTACTGCATTAGGGAACAGACACAAAAGATACGCTCAGCATCTTTCCAAATAACGGTTCTCCTTTATTATGACGCATTTGAAGGTTTTTATACACATGATTACGTAGGTATCACATTAATATTACAATTGTATGTTTATGGTAACAAGGGGCGTTACATAGGCAGGCTAATTCTAATCAGGAATCGAAAGAATGTAAACGTGTTCTGAAAACATTATTAGTGCCGTGTGCACAGTGAGGGCAGTGTGCAATACATATAAAATAGAATACAATTATATACAGAACTTACAAATTTCCATTACACTACCAACAGAACAGTCAGCATTTTTTAAGTCCAAAAATGCTTTTTTATTAGCTAAATTGAGTGCTGCCAGAATATGCAGCAAGGAGCTGTTCATTCGGCTCCCAACCGCATCGGAACTGAGTGTATTACCTATACCAGTTTTGGTTGTTCCGTCTCCTCCCTCTGCTTAGTCATTCATAAAACACAGCCATGTGATGATGCTGCAACTTTGTTTCATGAATGGCTTAGCAGGGGGAGGGGGTGGAAGCATAACTCCGGAATCAGTGTTTGTAATAGGCCCAGTTTCAATGTGGCTGGGAGCTCAAAGTGGAGCTCTTGCTGTACATTTAGGCAGCACTCTGTGGAGCTAATAGAACAATCATACTCACCTAGATGGCTGCAGCATCAATCTGAGGTGCAGCTGTTCCCCGCACCTCCACACTGAGAACTGAGCGATCTAAGACTTACTTACTGCTCAGTTCTTGGGTCTGCTCTGAGCACATAGTGGTGACTGCCATTTACAGCTCTGTGCTCTTCCCCTCCAGTGCTCACTAGAGCGCCAGGAAGCGGAGGGGGCAGGAGCGGCTGACTCTCAGCAGCACGGTCAGGCATCTGGGTGGGTCCCAGCATTATTGTCGGGATCCCTCCAGAGTCTGGACCGGCTCTGTGAAGTCAGCCAACAGCAGATTTTAGCCAGCAGTGGGCTTAATCTGGGTCACAGGAGTGCAAAAGTGTACTTCTGTGACCCATAGGCGAAGTATGGCCAAAAGAGTTTTGACTATACTTCTCCTTTAACTCCCACTCAGCTGGTAGTCTCAGTCCCATAGCAGCTACCACATTTAAAGCCAGGGACTCGACTTGGGACTATACTCGAGTATAAACCGAGTTTTTCAGCACATTTTTTTTGTGCTGAAAGTGCCCCCCTCGGCTTATACTGGAGCACTTTTCTGCAGCAAAAAATTACATTTTCCGACCTGACTTTGAGGCCCGTCTCTCGGGGCCACTTAGTGGTAGGAACCCCAAAATTGGCACGCAAACCCATTGGAACCAACACTATAACATATCAAAGTCCATGGGGTCCGTAGCACTAAGTGGCTCCGAGATACAGGGGACCAAAGTCAGTCAACTGTGTCCATCTGCAGCAATGTCATTTCGGGACCCCCAAATTTTTGCTGCAGCTAGGGGGCATCTAGGAACCCTTAACTACAGAGTTTGAAGTTCAGGGGACCTATGGCGGCAAATGGGCACATTGAGGCATGCAAATGGGCACAGTGAGGCTGCAAATGGGCATTGTTGACCCTATTTTCCACTTACAGTAGCTGCGCATTTCTCACCATAGGCTTATACTCGAGTCAATACATTTTCCCATTTTTTTTTTGTGGTAAAATTAGGTGCCTCGGCTTATATTTGGGTCGGCTTATACTCAAGTAGGTGTTTAGGTGTGATCTGACCTGTCTTCAGCACAAGATATCTCATAAACAGGGGCATCTGGCAAAGCCAAATGTTTCTGTCAAGGAAGGGGCAGAAGGGGATGCCACTGGCAAGTGTCAGTAATGCTTATTCTGGGGGGAAGGAGGGGAGCAAAACTGCATTGCACTGTTTTTTTTCTGGTGCTTACATGACCTGCACTGTGGTAGATACTTTTGGATGGAACTGATACACACAAGTTCAGGTGAGTTCAGCAGCCAATATTTCAAGACATTGTGGCAGGCAGCAACATTTGCAAATGTAGACAAAGCCAGAAAGTCTTTGCAAAGTCAAAAATCTTTAAAAAGGGGAGAGAAAGACAAAAAAAACCCTCACATTTAATTGTTATGGAAACTATAAACTTACACCGCAGGCAATTCAAAACCTTTATGCTTTATTTGTGGGTGATAATTTCTTCTAACGGCGAAATATCCAACCATGGAGGTGTTGCAGATGGTTGGTGACACCACTCTGGCATCTTACCCCTCTATTAATTGTTCATGAAAACATGCAAAGAGGAACACATGTAGAAGGGGCACGGGCTCAACTTTAGGTTTGGGATATGCTGATTTGCCGTAGGGATTATAATAACAGAATCTAACACTTTACTACATGGCCGTTATTGTCTTAAATGACAATGTGTTAAACTCTGGGCCAGGGAGAGCAGCGTGGAATCCACCGACACACTCTTTGACTTAGGATATAGTTACCGTTCTTGGCATTTTTTCTGTATTTTGATGGAGAGTCAGATGACATCAGATTGATTCCAGACCCTCCAATGGCATTAGCATCGTGAAGAAACGTGTGAAGCCATGCCTGATATTAAAACACACTAAATTGAATTAATAGTATCTACTTCTGGCACGTAGCAGTCATGTTATTTTCATTTGAATTCTGATCTATGACTGCCAAAAAATAATGAGCCATTTTAAGACTCGCCAGGACTTTGTTTTAAAGGAGCACAAACCTGCATTGAGGGAAATATGGAGTCTAGCATTGCAGATTTTTTTGTAAATACCAATTTTGTTAACCTTTTCTTGGTGCCCTACAGCATATAGTCTTGTATAGCTTTAATTTTGATATTAAATAAAGTGTATTTCTGTGAGTGCCTACATACTTTTCTTCTTTGTAGGCTTATTTTTATGAGCTTAAAGTTGTTCTTCAGCCTTTTGGATAAAAGAAATTAAATGTCAACAAATACTGTAGCTGCTGACTTTTAATAAAAGGACACTTACCTGTCCAGGGATCCAGCGCTGTGCTCATCCGAACTGCTTCTTCGCCAGTCTTCGGGTCCCTGGTGCCAGCATGTTTACTGTGGGCAGCTGGCTGTGATTCCTTGCGGCTTCACAGCTGGCTACCCATTGCACATGCGCTGCGCTTTGTGAATGGTCCCACCACCATTTGGGACCTGTGACATGTCCCAGAATGTTGCGAGGGGGGTGGGATAGGGAGCAGTAGAACTTCTGGTGGATCGCCATGGCAATCTGCCTGGAAGTGGGAGCAAGTACTTATCAAAACCAAGTGCCCGCTACCCCCCAAACAAGTACCAAAAATAGAAGAGGAGGGAGCTTCCTCCTTATACTGCCTCCGGCCATGCTGCCTGAGTCCAGGTATGTGGGTGCCCCTTGTACCTGCTGGGACCTACAGTATTAAAGTGTTGCAAAGTGAAGTCAAATTTTAAAGTGAGTCTTTTTTTTTGTTTTGTTTGCTAAATGAGCTGATAATAGCAGAACTTGGAAAGGGGAGGGGCTGAGTCCGATAGGACCGGGCTCAAGTAGAGGCTACTTGGGGTGATCTCTCTTTAAAAAGAAAAAAAGAAAATCCATGTTGGTAGATATATTATCCCTATTAGCAAGGACAAACTGGACAAGACAGGACAACCATGAAACAACATGTAACGCACCACAATGACCAGACAGTTTGATAGTCAATTGGAACCAATGAAGGAATGTTAGTTAATCATTTGGTGGAGAGTCAAACTCTCATAGTCAATCACTAATTGGTTCTTCAATGGACTAGAATCTAACACTAGTGGCTATTAGCCCGTATACTTATGCCACTCACATGATGTATACACGAGGTGATGTGTTCTCCCCCTTTGTCTTGTCTTTAAATGTTTCTGTGTACATAAAGTTCGTCTACCATTAATTGGTCTGTTTTGTTTAGTGTACTATATGTTGTCGAGCCCCAGGTCGATCATTCAAATACTATTGAATAACATCACCTACTTTCTTAACATAAAAAATTATTTTAGAGTTGGTATTTGCTTGATCAATCAGCCCTGCTAAAACCAAGTAAGGCCGTTATAGCGGACAAACTGCACTAAACAAGACTTTCCCCTGTCTGATTCAGCATCTGCTGATAACAAATTGCAAATAAAAAGAGACTTCCAACGGTAACGCAACAAACGTCCGGGAAGAAGCTACACTATCACGCATCTAGCGAAACGCGTCGATGTCACAGCACCACGTGACAGACAGCAGACGTTTACCATCTAGTGCGGAACTCCCGTACGGAGTATTCTGAATCAGATTGAATGCTGTCCGTCCGCGCGCTTTGACCGGCGTTAATTCGAAATGGAGGGGAGGGGCGGGTTAGTGGTGAGGGGGCGTGGCTTCTGTGTGCGGGTGTATGGTCCACGTGGAGCACACGGCGCAGGTGCTGGGGATACGAGCAGAGCTTGCACCTGAGACAGTTTAAACAGACGCTTCTCATTAAACAGGAGATCTCTATCCGATCGATCATAACCGAAGAGATGGAAGTCTGCCGCACAAGGACACAAGAGCACTGGGGCACGTAAGGGATGCATGCAGGCATTTCCAGTACAGGAAATACAATTTTACTCAGCACCAAGCTGAACTTTATAGCGGCATTGTATTGCTAGACTATTGCTCAGCAAATAGTGCATTTACTTAGTGCCTCTGCTTTTGTGCTTAGCACTATGACTTCCAAAAAAGACACCACAAAAAAGGTACTAAAAATTCTACCCCCAGGCACTGGGAACTCCAGTCGTGCCTCCACACTGTCATCCTCTCCGAAAATACCAGATATGGCAGGCCAGGGTGAGTCATTGGAACCAATTGGTGGTGCAGCTGCTTCTCACACCTCAGCTCCTGTATATGTGAGTAAAGATGCATTTTCCTCCGCCCTGCAGGGCCTGGAAGGAAGATTAGTGGCTTTAACCGCATCCTCCATCCAAAAGGATAGGAAGCGTGCTAGATCCCCCTCCGCAGACCCCCTACCAAGGGAGCAGTATGTACAGGATGAGGACTTACCCTCAGGCGATCAGGAGGAAGGGCAAACCGATGACTCCTCTTCGGAGGAGACAACAGTGGATGAACCTTTTTTTTGCCATAGACGCCATGAAAGATTCTATTCACGAGGCGTCCCGCCTTGTGCTAGTACACATGCGTAGGATCTTATGGTTAAAAAAATGGGCAGGCGAAGCACCTTGCAAAAGGCTCCTGACTGGTTTTCCCTTTCATGGGGATCGGCTATTTGGGGATGATTTGGACAAATACATCCAGATGATTTCTAGTGGGAAAAGTACTCTTTTTGCCAGTCAAAAAGAAAGTATAAATGCCCTTCATTTAAGCAGACTCTTTCCCCTGCACCAGGGGCTTCCGCCTCTAGGCAGTGACGAAGCCTTCAGACTTCAGACTCTAGAGGAAAACCTCAGGGTCAGGCCCAGGCACAAGAGAAGGCCTGGGGCCGGAAATCTGCAAAGCAGAATTCTAAATCCTCATTATGAAGGGGTGTCCCCCCCCCTCGCCAGAGTGGGGGTGAGACTTCAGCAATACTCAGAAGTTTGTCAAGGACAGATGGGTCATCTCCACGATGCCTCTAGGGTACAAACTAGAATTTTGGGAGTTTCCACCATCTCGTTTTCTGAGGTCAAACATTCCCAAAGATCCAGGGAAAAGGCAATCTCTGTTTTGGGCACTAGACCGATTACTGGCTCAGGGGGTGATCATACAAATCCCCACAGAACAGCAAGGTTGGGGGTTTTATTCAAACTTCTTTATGGTACCAAAACCGAATGGAAATGTCAAACCCATTCTAGATCTAAAGAATCTAAATCAGTTCCTGAAGATCCGCTCCATTCGCATGGAGTCGATCAGGTCATTGGTTTCTATCCTACAAGGAGAAGAACTTCTGGCATCTATCGACATCAGGGATGGATATCTGCATGTCCTTATATTTCCCACTCACCAAAGGTTTCTGCGGTTCGAGGTAGAACAGCAGCATTTTCAGTTTGCAGCTTTGCCCTTCGGGCTATCTACAGCACCCCGGGTGTTCACAAAAGTGCTGGCCCCACCTTTAGCCAGGTTAGGGGGAAAGGGCATAACAGTCTTGGCGTACCTAGATGATTTATTGCTTATAAACCAGTCGGTGGCTCGTTTGGAGCAAAGTGTACACATTACAACCAGTTACCTGGAAAGTCTGGGTTGGGTTCTCAACCTAGAGAAGTCTTACTTAAAACCGCTAAAAAGGCTCGAGTATTTGGGCCTGATCATAGACACAGCCCAGAAAAAGGTGTTCTTGCCTCAGGCAAAAATCAACTGCATAAGAGGGCTGGTGAGGATGGTCAGGTCGATCGGAGATCCCTCCATTCGCCTTTGCATGAGGTTGTTAGGAAAGATGGTGGCTTCATTCGAAGCGGTTCCCTATGCCCAGTTCCATTTGAGACTGTTGCAAAACAGTATCCTGTCTGCTTGGAACAAACGATTCAAGCTTTAGACTTGTCAATGTGGCTGTCCCCAAGGGTTTCCCAAATCCTCAGTTGGTGGTTACTAACCCAGAATCTGCTGAAAGGAAAATCCTTCAGACCAGTTATCTGGAAAAGTAGTAAGGACAGATGCCAGCCTGTCAGGCTGGGGAGCAGTACTAGAGAAGACAACTGTCCAAAGACAGTGGTCAAGAACCGAAAGAGCCTTGCACATCAACATCCTAGAGATTCAGGCAGTGCGTCTGGCTCTGAAGGCCTGGACTTTCAGGTTACGAGATTGTCCTGTCAGGATCCAATCCGACAATGCCACAACTGTGGCCTATATTAATCACCAAGGGGGCACCAAGAGTCTTGCAGCGCAGACAGAGGTGAACCATATTCTAATTTGAGCAGAAAGGAATATTCCGTGCCTATCGGCAGTCTTCATCCTGGGAGTAGAGAATTGGCAGGCGGACTACTTGAGTCACCAGCAGTTATTCCCCGGGGAATGGTCCCTTCACCCCGACATCTTTCGGGCTGTTTGCCAAAGATGGGGGACTCCGGACGTAGATCTTCTGGCGTCCAGATTCAACATGAAGTTAGTCAACTTTGTGTCCAGGACAAGGGATCCACTCACATGCGGAACAGATGCGTTGGTGACCCCGTGGGATCAGTTCTCACTGATTTATGCATCCCCCCTATTCAGTTGCTGCCATGACTTCTTTGCAGGACCAAGCTGGAAAGAAAGGCGGTAATTCTGGTAGACCCAGCGTGGCGCAGAGGTTCTAGTATGCAGAAATCGTAAAAATTATGGCGGTGGAGGATCCATAATCCCTTCCACAATGGCTAGACCTACTCTCACAGGGACCAATATTCTATCCTAGCTTACGAACGCTAAATTTAACGGCCTGGCTTTTTGAAATCCACATTCTGAAGAAACGTGGACTTTCCGGGTCCGTTATCTCTACCTTGATTAATGGAAGGAAGCCAGCTTCCAGAACTATATATTATAGAGTCTGGAGGGCTTATGTTTCCTGGTGTGAATCCAAGGGTTGGCACCTTTTTGGAGGTATATCATAGGCAGAATTTTTGCCTTTCTACAATTAGGGGTAGAAATGAACTTGGCCTTGAGTACTATGAAGGGCCAAGTTTCAGCTTTATCAGTCTTATTTCAAAGACTGCTTGCTACACATTCTTTAGTCCGGGGTTTTATGCAAGGGGTGATGTGGATTCATCCGCCAGTTAAATCACCTTTGAGCCCTTGGGACTTGAACTTTGTTTTGTCAGTGTTACAAAAACAGCCATTTGAACTGATACAGCATATTCCCTTAGTCCTTCTGACAAGGAAGTTGGTGTTCTTGGTTGCTATATGCTCAGCAAGTAGAGTTTTGGAATTGGCTGCTCTTTCTTGTAAAGAGCCATACTTGATTATTCATGAGGACAGAGTGGTGTTGCGCCCACTTTGGCCAAAAGTGGTCTCAGGTTTCCACCTGAACCAAGATATTGTCCTGCCATCGTTTTTTTCCAAAACCATGTTCCAGGGAAGAGAAGTCACTACATTGTCTTGATGTAGTGAGAGCGGTCAAAGTCTATTTAAAGATGACTGCTCAGTCCCGGAAGACTGATGTCTTATTTATACTGCCAGAAGGTCCTAGGAAAGGACAGGCAGCATCGAAATCCACTGTCGCTAAGAGGATTCAGCAAGTTATAATTCAGACTTATGATTTAAGGGGTAAGATTCCACCTTTTCAAGTCAAAGCGCACTCTACCAGGGCGGTTAGTGCTTCTTGGGCAGTGCGTCACCAGGCCTCCATGGCTCAGATCTGTAAGGCTGCAACTTGGTCTTCAGTACATACATTCACCAAGTTTTATCAGGTGGATGTAAGAAGGCATGAGGATATTGCCTTTGGGCGCAGTGTGTTGCAGGCAGCAGTATAGATCCTCAAGTCCGGGGGTGCCCTACGGGTTGTGTCTCCATCTCCTCAAATAGCATTGCTATGGGATGTCCCACATAGTGATTACTATGGAGCTCTGTGTCCCGTGATGTACTATAAAGAAAATAGGATTTTAATAACCGCTTACTTGTAAAATCCTTTTCTTGGAGTACATCAAGGGACACAGAGGTCCCGCCCCTCTTTTTGGGATTTAAGTATATTGCTTTGCTACAAAAACTGAGGTACTCCTGGTAGGAGGAGGTGTTATATAGGTTGTGAACTTCCTGTATTGGGTATACCAGTGTCCATCACCTGAAGGTGCCTATATACCCACATAGTGATTACTATGGTGCTCTGTGCCCCGTGATGTACTCCAAGAAAAGGATTTTACAGGTAAGCTGTTATAAAAATCCAATTTTTTTCAGCCTTTTCCGGGGACCAAAGCACTGGAGAGCAGTGTTGCCAAACTACCAGATTTAAATTTACTGACACAACGCCCACATTTTACTGGCACAGCCAAGTTTTTACTGGCATTTCCAAAAGTTACAAATTTACAGTTTTAACTGCAAATTGCAGTATTTAGGATACAAACAAGTACAAGTGGAAGTTTATGCTAAAACTAAAATCCCTGCATCTATAGCCACCAACATTCTAACACTAACCTATCTAGCTGGAGATCGGGTCGGATCGCCTGTAGAAAAGGTATGAATACTGATTTTTTTTTTTCTTTTCAGGGCTAGATAGGTTAGTGTTAGAATGTTGGTGGCTATAGATGCAGGGATTATAGTTTTAGCACGGACTTCCACTTTAAGGCAAAAAACATTTATTTTATTTTTGATATATGATGTAAGTAGGTCAGGGACAGGAGGGCAGGAAATAAGAATTGACAGGCACACACACATGAAATTGACTCTCACAGTGACACTGACAGCAGTGTGCAGCAGCACAGATCATGATACATCACCAACATGTTCCCTCCTGAGTCACAGTAACAGTCTCTCTCTACGCCTGGTGATCCCTTCAGTCCACTCCAGTCCAAACAGCACTGACAATCCCTCTCCTAGCTTGCCTTGCTCCCATGCCACAGGCCCAAACACGAGGCTCCAGGCCACACCGCTCAGCTCCCTTTCACTATGACATCACATAACATGCTCAGGCACCACCTCTACTAGACCAGCTGGCGCCATTCGAACACACTGTGCCAGGCATTCGGATGGTCTTGGATGGCGTCACAGACTTATTTTTTACTGGCAATCGTTTCCTGTCACTGGCAATTACTGGCAGGATAAAAGTGCCTGCTTTTTACTAGCTGCCAGTAAAAATACTGACGGCAACACTGCTGGAAAGCTGCACAGTTATCCGATAAGTAATTATTGTCCCTTAGATGCCCTACCATTTCCTTGTTTAATGCTTCTCTATCTTTATTTAAAAAATAAAATAACTCCAGCCAAAATTATTTTTCTAGTTTCGCATAGAGTGAGAATGGCTAGAACCCCTGTCGGGGTGCCACTGCTGTCTGTTTCCCCCAATGGACCACTGTACCTGGAAGAGAAAGTGAGAAGGAACCCAAAAAAAATTCTGGTTATCTCCGGAACTGAAGTAGAGGTGATACAGATGCAGACAAATGGTTGGAACCCTTCATTGAAAAAAGAGGAACCCACATTTTACTTTGAAATACCTTGGAATTGACCAAAGTAATTGGCATCTATCATTCCATATTTAATAAAATCAGACTTTGCTTTTTATTTATTAGACTATATTAAATAAACCTTATATTATGCTTCACAACCTTTAGAGGCATTCAATGAAAACAAGCAATTTCTGTAGCTCTCAATGAGTTTTCTGCACCTGCCAACAAGTAGTTTGACCCACTCTTCTAGAGAAAACTGTTCCAGCTGTCTCAGGTTGTAAATGTGCCTTCTGCCTAGCCTTATAGAATGCCACTTCAGAATAGTTCAATGTTTTGTTCTTGGCTATTCTTGGGTGCTTTTAGGTATGTGTTTAGGGTCATTATCCTTTTGGAGGACCCATGACCTGGGACTGGGACAGAGCTTTTTGAAACTGGGCATTATGGTTCACACCAGAATTCCTTGATAGTCCTTCAGATTAAATTGCTAATGCAGTAACGCAGCCCCAAAATATAACCAAGCCTCCACCATGTTTCACAGTAGGTACATTGTTCTTTTCCTTGAAAGATTCCTCATTTTATCTGTGAACATAGAGCTGATTCAACTTGCCCAAAAGTCCCAGTTTTGTCTCGTCTGTCCAAAAGACATTCTCCTATAAGCTTTGACTTGTCAATATGCATGTTGGCAAATTCTATTTTTTTTTCAGTCTTTTTTTTATTTTTATTTTTTTATTTTTAACACTGGAGTCCTTTTGGGTCTTCCTTTGAGCCCACTCTTTCTTTTCAATCTGGGGTCAATTCTTCTCTTGAGGCCACATCCAGGGAGGTTGGCTACACTCCCATGATAACATTTGCCTCAAGCTACTTGTCTCTACCTTCGACATACTGGTCTATTGTTTTCTTTCTGATCTCAGACAACTCTCTTCTTGGCTTTCTCTAGTCCATGTTCAGTGTGATGCATATGATGAAAATGGCAGAGTAACTCATTTTGTCCATATACAGTTGTATATGGGCCTTGTTGACTCCTCTCCAAATGTAGCATTTATGGTTGTGGCCAAAAAGCTAAATTTTGGTCTCGTCACTGACTTCGTGCCAGAAGGTTTGAGGCTTGTCTCTGTGCTGTTTGGCATATTATAAGCGGGATACTTTGTGGCATTTGCATAGTAATGTCTTTCTTCTGGCGACTCGACCATGCAGCCCATTTTTCTTCAAGTGCCTCCTTATTGTCCATCTTGAAACAGCCACACCACATGTTTTCAGAGAGTCCTGTATTTCACCTGAAATTATTTGTGGGTTTTTCTTTGTATCCTGAACAATTCTCCTGGCAGTTGTGGCTGAAATGTTAGTTGGTCTACCTGACCGTGGTTTGATTTCAACAGAACCCCGCATTTTCCACTTCTTGATTAGAGTTTGAACCCTGCTAATTGGCATTCCCAATTCCTTGGATATCTTTTTATATCCCTTTCCTATTTTATACAGTTCAGCTACCTTTTCCCGCAGATCCTTTGACCATTTTTTTTGCTTTCCCCATGACTCCAGAAACGTCAGTGCAGCACTGGATGAAAGATGCAAGGGTCCAGAAACTCATTGACCTTTTATACACACACTAATTACAAGCAAACAGATCACAGGTGAGGATGGTTACCTTTAGTAGCCGTTCAAACAGCTTTGTGTCAACTTGTGTGCATGTGTTAAGGCAAAAATCACCAGGGTATGTAAACTTTTGATCAGGGTAATTTGGGTAGTTTCTGTTGTCATTATGATTTAAAAAGAGTAAACACAGTTGATTGATAATAAATGGCTTCAGCCAAACACTAATCATGAGTGAAAGAAGAAAAGTTTTTGTGTTATCATTCATATTCTCTGAAAAATGGCCAAGAAATCATGAATTCTGCCAGGGTATGTAAACTTATGAGCACATATATATTGGCTGCCTGACTCCCTGACATCTGTGATTCTAATTACAGAAAATATTTTGAAATATCACTGTGATCCAATTGATAATCCTGTGTTTTCTCTCTTTCTTTGCTTTACTCTGACATACCAAAGACATGCAGGTATAGATGAGACAATTGATTTTAGTTTCATCACTTTTCAGGAGGAATGAAGCATTGTTTTATTAAGCTGTTAGGGTGCCATGTTTGTACCTTCCTATTGGAAATTGGTTCAGCAAATGCTGCCAGAGGTGGGATTCATCCTCTTTTTAGCAAGATTTTCACTTATTTCCTGTTTTATAGGGCCTTCACTTTTAATCATTTTTCATCTTTTTAAATGGCCTTCCTATTGGGCAAGATATCCTATAATAGCATTTGTCATTCTAGTTTCACTCCTTTTTTTTTTAAGCCTGAGTAAACTAATTATATATTCCAGAAAGATATTTAAGTACATATTCCTGTAGTCTTTGACATTTTGGGGGTTATTTACGAAAAGCAAATCCACTTTGCAATACAAGTGCAAAGTGCACTTGAAATTGTACTGAAAGTGCACTTGGAAGTGCAATCACTGTAGATCCGAGGGGGACATGCAAGAAAAATAAAAAACAGCATTTTAGCTTGCACATGATTGGATGATAAAATCGGCAGAGCTTCCCTCATTTCAGATCTACCCCTCAGATTTACAGCGACTTCACTTCCAAGTTTCAGTGCAATTTCAAGTGCACTTTGCACTTGTAGTGCAAAGTGGATTTGCCTTTCGTAAATAACCCCCTTTGTGTCCAGAAGAAATAAGTAAAGGGGAGGACTCAAAGCCTTTGGTCTTAGGTCAAAAACACCCAACTGGGTTTTCATTTTAGTGGCAAATTTCTGTAAGGTAAAGGCAGTGTATTGTGCAGATTGTTGTGTTGCTACATTGATTGGTGGACATAGTAAATAGTGGATATTCCTAAAGGACATAGGGGGTTATTTACGAAAGGCAAATCCACTTTGCACTACAAATGCACTTGGAAGTTTAGTCGCTGTAAATCCGAGGGGGACATGCAAGGAGAATAAAAAACAGCATTTTAGCTTGCAAATGATTGGATGATAAAATCAGCAGAGCTTCCCCTCATTTCAGATCTACCCCTCAGATTTACAGCGACTGCACTTCAAAGTGCACTTGTAGTGCAAAGTGGATTTGCCTTTCGTAAATAACCCCCACAGTTTAATGTGACACCAGCTAATATCCTTTAGCCTAATATCTTCTAGCTGTTAGAATTCGGTCACATGACTACTTGGAGCTTCATAGGAGGTGGTTGCTGGAAAACCTTTTCTCTGCCATACTCTGTAATTGAAGTTCTGAACAAGGAGCAAGTAGTTGTATAAGGCCCAGCATGTGTCACTGATTGAAGGTCCCACTTTGTATATCCATTTGGTGACACCAGCCCAACATATCTTTTTAGTCCTGGCCTAGGAGGCAAATGAGCCAACCCAGTCCTCGTCTGCATCTATAAAATATTTTATGTATGTGATGGAGGCACGCTGAACCCCAAAGTGGGCTGAGATCTTAGCAGTCTAGATCTTACACTTATGCCGCGTACACACGACCAGACTTTTCGACCGAACTGGTCAGACGGAACGAATCCGTCGAACAATTTGACAGTGTGTGGGCTTCATCGGACCTTCAGCGGACCTTTTCTGTCGAAAATCAGACGGACTTTAGATTTAGAACATGTTTCAAATCTTTCCGACGGACTCGAGTCCGGACGAAAAATCAGTTCGTCTGTATGCTAGTCCAACGGACGAAAATCGACGCTAGGGCAGCTATTGGCTACTGGCTATGAACTTCCTTATTCTAGTCCGGTCGTACGTCATCACGGTCAAATCCATCGGACTTTGTCGAAACTCAGTTGAAAAGTCAGACGGAATTCAGTCCATCGAAAAGTCCGGTCGTGTGTCGTGTGTACACGGCATTAGAGGGAGTTCTCTGTCAGCCAGGGTGTCATAGGCCCAATGGAGCAGTCTCTAAAGCATTAGAAGGATGAGAGTGCCACAAAGCTAGATTTTGGTCTAAAAAAACTTATTTTTCACCAAATGGTAATCGAAAAAGCCAATAAGCAGACAAGTTTCTGTTGACAAGGAACCCATTCCCTGACAAAGGAGTTTTGAGCTCTTGTAGCTTTTTTGATTCCTGCTTGGTGAAAAATAGAATTATTATTGAACTGAATCAAACTTTGTGGCACTTTCATCCTAATGATTTCATATTTTATAGACATACCAATATCAGTGCTCAGATTACTTGTCCGGTTAAGGATAACCACCCTTTCAGAGCAGATTCTTCAGCTGTCATTGCCCTTGTAGGGCAGCTATCCTTTAAATAGGTTGTGTGCCAATCTGAAAATATTCCTGACATCATTCTTTTGTGTGAATGTACAGCACAACTTATTTAGAATTTGTTTTTGTTGGATTAGTAAGAGCAAAGATTTATAAAATGATTGCTTTTGTAGGTCCCTACTGTGTGCCTCCTAAATGTCACATTTCTAAAGTTCAGCTAACCTTATATGTCGGAGTGTTCTTAGTTCTATGATTAAACTATGAAACATGAAAACTACCATGGCCGATCAGTTTTTAAGGATCCATGCACACTGGGCATACAAAATGCAGCTTGCAGTATACAGATGTTTTGTGTGTTTTTTTTTTTTTTTTTTTTCTTCACCCTGTAAAAGCAGCTCTATATTACTATTACTCTATACTGTTTTACTATATTATATTAGTATTGTTCAACAAGACCTATAGTGACGAGAATACCATCCCCACTGAGAAGCATGATGGTGAATCGCTGATGTTTTGGGGGAGTGTGAGTGCTAAAGGCATGGGGAATCTTGTGAAAATTGATGGCAAGATGAATGCAGCATGTTATCCGAAAATGCTGGCAGACAATTTTCATTCATTCATTCATCTGCGCATGGGACACTCTTGGACTTTCCAGCACAGCAATGACCCTAAGCACAAGGCCAGGGTTCTGGAGTGGCCATTACCTTAATATTATCAAGCCACTCTGGGGAGATCTCAAACGTGTGGTTCGTGCAAGACAACCAAAGACTTTTCATGACCTGGAGGCATTTTGCAAAGACAAATGGGCAGCCATACCACCTGCAAGAATTCTGGGCCTCATAGACAACTATTACTGAAGACTGAAGTTGTCATTAATGCTAAAGGGGGCAATACACAACTAAGTGGATGCAGACTTTGGAACATTGCACATTTCCTTGGTGTAATGCTTTGTTTTATGCCATGTTTTATGCATTGTTGCCATGCTTTGTTTTATGATCGTGCCACCTACAGGTACAAATTATGAATCCCATAAGAATTAAGAGAAATGTGTTTTTGCCTGCTCACTCGTGTTTTCTTTTAAAAATGGTACATACTGCATATTACCAAGTACCAAGGGTATGCAAGCACATTAGGGAGTTTACAGACATATTTTCAGAGAAACATTTAGATGCAGAAAAAAAGCCCATGCATTCCCTAGTAGGAATGCAATTAGGTAAAATATTTCCTAGTATCAATATCGCCCGAACCCCTAAATGCTTACCTTAGGCCTCACTTAATCCAGTGCTGTGCCCATCTGTAGCGTCTCTAGTGTTAGCTGGGGATGTCACTCCCTCCATCATGTGATGTTGCTACCCCTCAAACATTATCATGTTAATCTAAATAGTCTTGAAGTTTGTAAACTTATTTTGTGAAGATCCCCCCACATTTACTTTCTTGAATTCTGTGACGCATAGTCACTATGCTCTGGAAGTAGGTTCTACTGTGTCATCTATTTCACAGAGCCTGCCTTCTGAACTACAGAAGTGTTGAGAGGAGGAGTTGCAGGAGACGGAGTCAGTACAGGAATTACTGCTTGCAGACAGCAAGGAACCATGGGATATGTACTGTTAAAAAATTAAAATTAAAGCAGTAGTAAAGCCATAATGTGTTAGTATGCATCACATACTAGCATATTATGTAAAACCTTCTTTAGAACGAACCCATTCAAGTGGCGAGCTGTCACCGCTGACAGGGCTTTCATCTTTGCCCGTCTTCCTTCTGGGTTTGCGGACTCCGGCTGTGTGACTTTCCAAAATGGGGTCATCTGGGGGGGTTGTGCCATCTTGGCATTTTATGGCCTTCAAAACTGTGATAGATAGTGAGGAGTGAAATCAAAAATGTACACCCTTAGAAATCCTGAAGGAAGTGATTGGTTTTCGGGGTCCTGTACGCCGCTAGGCTCCCAAAAAGTCTCACACATGAGGTATTCCCATACCATACCATGTTTAAACAATATATCACTTAGTGACAACTTTGTGCAAACAAAAAAATAAAATTTTTAAATTGGGGGGGGGGGGGGGGGGGTTGAACTGTCCTTGCATTTTATGCACAACATTTAGAAGCTTATGTCACATATCACCCACTCTTCTAACCACTTGAAGACATAGCCCTTTCTGACACTTTGTGTTTACATTTTTTTTTTGCAAGAAAATTACGTTGAACCCCCAAACATTATATATATATATATATATATATATATTTTTTTTTTTTTGAAGCAAAGGCCCTACAGATTAAAATGGTGGTTGTTGCAATTTTTTTTTTACACAGTATTTGCGCAGTGATTTTTCAAACGCAATTTTTTTTGAAAAAAACACACTTTTTTTAAAAATTTTAATGCACTAAAACACACTATATTGCCCAAATGAGAGCATTGGGGGGGGGGGGGGGGCAGGGGTGCTTTATTTATTTGAATTATTTATTTTGCTTTTTTATTATATTTTTTAAACTGTTCCTTTTTCATTTTTTTTTTTTTTTATAATTTTTATTGTTATCTCATAGCAATAGGTAGTGATAGGTACTCTTTTTAAAAAAAATTGGGGTCTATTAGACCCTAGATCTCTCCTCTGCCCTCAAAGCATCTGACCACACCAAGATCGGTGTGATAAAATGCTTTGTCAATTTCCCAATGGTGCTGTTTATATCCGGCGAAACTGAAGTCACGAAATGCTCGTAGCTTCCGGTTTCTTAGGCCATAGAGATGTTTGTAGCCGTTCTGGTCTGACCCACTGGCTGCTTTCTCGGGTTCCCTGTTGGGACAGGAGAGCCAGAGAAAACCATGGAAGAAGGGGGACGTTCCCTCCCACTGCTTATAAAAGCAGTCTAGAGGCTAATTAGCTGCTAGGATTGCTTTTACATGAAAGCCATGACCGCTGGCTGAAAATAATGATACCAAGATGATACCTAAACCTGCTGGCATCATTCTGGTATAACCACTCAAAGTTCAGCAACATACCAGTACATTGCTGGTCCTTGTTGGGCATACATTGTAATGTTCTTTTTTTCATGCTCCTGTGAGCTGAACGTAAAAAAAAGAGATTGATCGGTGAGTATGCCCACCATTAGAATACCGCCCTTCATCCACCCACTTCTAATGATGGGCATACATTCACCATTTTTTTTAACTGTGGTATTGAAATCACCTAGAGCGATGGAGTCACGGCTTTACCTATCGTGGGAGCAAACGCTGTTGCTGTTAAGATTAATAAACCGTGCTGCAGCTGAATGGCGTACCTGCTAAGCAAATTATGGTTAACAATAAAACAAAGTATCATTACAGTATAACAGTAAGACTTGCCATACCTGAAAAGCAAATGCATTAAAACATAGTAAAAATAAAACATTGCAATCTGTGCCTAAAAAAATATATAAGCCGAAGCATGGGGGCATCCGCCCCTAATGTTGGAAGCAAATCGCTCCTCCACCCCTGCCCCCATGCTTCGGCATATATGCTCTTTTTTTAAACTGTGGTGGTGAAATCACCTCCGACAGCGCTGGAGTCACGGCTTTATGTATCGTGGGAGCAAACGCTGTTGCTGTCAAAATAAATAAACCCGTGCTGCAGCTGAATGGCGTACCTGCTAAGCAAATGATGGTTAACAATAAAACAGACATAAACCATTACAGTATAACATACCATACCTGCAAAGCAAATACAATAAAACATAGTAAAAATAAAACAGAGAGAGAACGATAGATATAGAACAATAGTGAGCGAACAGTAGAGAGAGAGGAAAAATACAACCACAACTATTTTTGTCTTTTTTTTATTTTTTTTGTCTTTTTTTATTTTTTTCACTTTTATAAAACCTGTAAGAAAACTATAAACTGAATGTTTCAGATTAGGGTCTCTCAAAATGTGATGGCCATCACATCTTTCGAGAGCCTGTGTACGTGTGCCTATGACTGTGTGGTGCTGTACCCTACGCTAATACTCAACTAGTGTGTGATAGCGTTTGAAACAGTCACCAATGCAAAGACCAGGTTGGTCAGGACAGGAGGGACAATAAAAGCGAATTCGCGCTTTCTACAGACAAGACATCTTCTTTGGGGGTTTCTTTGGATAGGCGTACCAGAGAGGACATGCGGAAAATTCCTCTCATGCAGCTGGCTTACTGCATTTGGATTGGGAAGTTGGGCCACAGCACCGTCTGGAAACAGAAGGGCTCTGATGATCTCTTCCTGGAATTTAAGGAAGGATCCAGTTCGTCATGAAGCTCTGTATAGCACAAAAGCATTCAGCAAAGCCAATTGAAATAGATAAACAGACACTTTTTGTACCAGTGTCTGGCCTTATGGGCAATTAGGTACAGCACCAACAACTGGTCGTTGAGGTCCACCCCTCCCATATTAAGGTTATATTCGTGGACACAGAGGGGTTTCTCCACAACACCAGTCGCTGTAGGAATTTGGACCATCGTGTCTGTGCGAAGGGAGGACAGAATGAAAACATTCTTATTATCCCTCCACTTCACAGCGAGACAATTATTACATCTCAAGCAGGCTCTCTTCCCCAGCCTAAGACTGGAATCTACAAGCCGATAGGGTAAGCCCCGGCGATTATATCGCACAGTGACACATGTGCCAATTTGATGATCAAACAAGTGACTAGAAAGTGGCACGCTTGTGTAATAATTATCCACATACAAGTGGTACCCCTTTTCTGAATAAGGGTGGAACCAAGTCCCACACAATCTTACCAGTGCTCCCTATGTAGTCAGGGCAGTCCTCCGGCTTTATGTAACTATCTCTTCCCTCGTAAACCATAAAACTATATGTATAGCCTGTGGCCCTTTCACAGAGCTTATACATCTTGACCCCGTATCTGGCACGCTTGCTGGGAAGATACTGTTTGAATGACAAGCGGCCAGAAAACTTAATCAGGGACTCATCAACCCAGACAACTTGATGGGGAGTAAACAAGGCTGCAAAACGTTGAATTTTGTAGAGCTGATCAAATCCAGGGTCACCCCGAGGACGACAGAGTTCATTGTCGTTGAAATGCATGAACTGCAAGATCTGCTCATATCGTGTCCTGGTCATGGAGGCAGAGAACACGGCCATATGGTGAATTCGGTCAGTGGACCAATATGACCACAACTCCTCACTCTTTTTAGTTATAAGCCCATGAGGCGGGATAGGCCCAGAAAAGTCGGAGACTGTAATTGGTCTCCAATCTCTGGCGAGGGTCAGCTGGGGATTAGCGGCGATGAATTGACCAGCATATAAATTGCTTTGGTCCACAATAGATCTATAGAGATCTTTGGTGAAAAACAGCAAATAAAAATCAAGTGACGTAAAATCAACTGCTGCCACCTGAATTCCGGGTTGGCCAGTGAATGGGGGAAGTACGGGTGCTGCAGAAGTGGCGGGTTCCCAATTAGGATTGGGGAATGCAGCAGGAAAGGCACTATGGGCTGTGTTTGTCTTCTTGGTGGCAGCGGGACACTACTCGTGCTTGCCACCTCGCCAGCTTGAACTGCACTTATGGGACTCGCCACGTCACCAAGTGTTACTGCAGTGCCGGATGTACGACCAGGATGTACTAGGCCGCTGGTGCTTCCCAATTCACCAGAAGGATGAGCGGCGCTAGTACTGGCTCTCTGCTCCATACGAGGAACCTGCGGTTCTTGCACCTCAACGACAGCAGAGGAAGAATGGGGTCTGGTATGCCTGACCTTGGCAGGGACCACAACGCCGTCGTCAGAGCTATCTGTCAGGGTGCCGCTGCTGTCTACAGGATTGTATTCTGAGCCTGAATCTGACAGATAAGTGACTTCCTCCTCACTATCTGTCATACTCAGAAACATGTAGGCCTCTTCACTACTGTACCTTCGATTTGACATTTTGGCATCTAAATTTACTGGTACACTAGAGAAACTCACAGGTAAAAAAGCTCCTGACTGTCAGCGACTGATTCAAGCGCTACCAAAAAAACTGTTAGCGTTCGCAAGGATCAGGCCTGACTCTGCGAACGTTGCAGTTATGTGCTTTGTGTGCTTTGACAGTGATCGATTGATACTGCACTTGGGTGGGCTGGGCGGAGGGGCTAAACGCAGGTGCTAGCAGGTATCTGGGCTGATCCCACTAACACTGCATTTTTGGGAACCCTAGACTGCTGGGGATGCTAGTATAGATCTGATCAGATATCGATCCGTTTAGACACTATACTACTAAAGGAAGGTGTATGGTGCGTGCGAGGGTGTTGGCGCTACTGGCACTGATCTGGCGGCAAGCGGTTAAGTGGTTAAACAGCAGAGTAGAAGATGCAAAGTATGAATGGAATCCAGGAAGTTGTGGCAAGACATGGCCAGCAACTCACAACATGAAAAGCGCTAAGCTTATATTGGATTGTCAATACCTGTTTGTATTGCTACTACAGTGCTGATATTAGAAAATATTAAAGTGCATGCTGTGACCATAGAACTCCATTAACTGTGTATTGCAATATGGTAGCTTGATACATATATGCTATCACTAAAATATATATTTTTTTTTAACACAGAAGTATTTAAAATTACATTCTGCCATGATTTTGTGAACATTTGCAATATTGTTGTTGTCCAGCAGAGGGGGCTGAGATACTGTACTGTCATTGAGCAAGTTTGTGCATGCCCTGTTAAAGTTTTCCAGTAGAGGGCAACATTTTACCATTTATTGAGCTGACTTCAAAATAAGAAAAAATAAAAGAATACGTTTTTTATCATTTAGATTTTTATATTTATTTTCATGTTGTCATATATTAGCTTTGATAAAATCTGTTATGTTTATACTGTGTATATACATACAGCATCTCACAAAAGTGAGTACACCCCTCACATTTTTGTAAATATTTTATTCTATCTTTTCATGTGACAACACTGAAGAAATTACACTTTGGTACAATGTAAAGTAGTGAGTGTACAGCTTGTATAACAGTGTAAATTTGCCGTCCCCTCAAAATAACTCAAACCACTGGCAACAAAAGTGAGTACACCCCTAAGTGAAAATGTCCAAATTGGGCCCAATTACCAATTTTCCCTCCTCTTTATCATGTGCCTCATTAGTGTTACAGGATCTCAGGTGTGTTAGATTTGGTGTTATCCATCTGACAATATGGATGAAAGCGATCCATTCTTAAATTGCTTTTCAGAGGTGTTTGGTGGGTGGCCAGGAGGTGATATGTCACCTCCTCACTGCCTGATTTAAACCTGTAATTTCTGTACTACCAAACCACAATCGCATGCATTGCACAGCAATTATAGGTTTAAATCGCACTCAGATCACCTTTTAGAGGAGCAGCAGTGCCTGCTGCACTTGTGAATGAGGGCATTTGGTGGCAACACCCGTAGGACTCAATCACACATGAGGTTGGGGGATTGTAAAACCCCAGTTTTCCCACCCCCAATCCCTACCCCCTTTTGCTGCAGAAGCAGCAGCCAAAGGTATACACATGCCGCAGCAGGAATGAAACCCCTTGTTGCTTTCCGTGGGCGCTGCTGCCCGCCACTTGCAACCCTTTAAAGGCCACTTTGCAAGCACCCCAGAACTGCGTGCTTCTGGGGTCCAAAGGGTTAAAGCTGGTGAAGAGGAGGCAATACAATGTCTCCTCCCTGCCTGCTTTAAGCCCTTGGTTGCTGTACTGTAGAAGGTTGCAGGGCGCTTGCAGAGTGGCCTCATATACTTGAATGGGTCATGCTTGGCAGGTGCTTCACCTACCAACCATGACAAGGCATATAACTCCTGCTGTGGCCAGGTCATGTGTACATTCTGGTCACTGCAGCTAAAGGGGGTGTGGTTGGGGGGGGGGGAGTGGGGGTAAAAACATGTCTCAACTATGGGGTTATAACCCCCCCAACTGCAAATGTAAATGAGCCCCTACAGTCCTGAACCCCCCCAGAAGGTTGCTTTCACACTGATGCACCTGCAGATTTCCTGTGGGTTAGCTGCACTTTCTCTCAGAGTTCTATTACATCCTGCTGGTTTGGTGCACTTTCTGAAACCGCACCAAAACGCCTTTATTCAGGAGTGTTGGCGCTCTTTTATAAAGCGCACCAAACCCGCAGGATATAATAGAAATCTATAGCTAAGCGCAGCTAAGCCACGTGAAAGCTGCGGGTAGACTGTGCTGCACCTGCACCAGTGTGAAAGCAGCCTAATAGCTGCTATCTTGCCTATACAGATGCTATTGTGCCCCATTATGCCCGATGAAGCTGCTGCTAGCTGTTGAAGATCCTGCTACTAGTGTGAGAGGCGGAGTGCTGTTGGTATCACTCCGCCTGTCACTGCAGCCTAGGCATCAGCTTATGTGCCCATGGCTGCCTGCTCCCTACATGGCCGGTGCCAGCTGGGCTGAATCTCTGCAAATACTTTGCCCTGCACCATTATGGGTGCTCTGGAACAGCAGGTTGGCAACCCCAGGTGCAATCTACCAGTCACCTGGCCATGAGCGACTGGTAGATCTTGGTCCATGGGTTGCTTGGTCCCCTCGCTTTAGGGGGATCAGGAAGGAATTTTTCTCTCTCTGAGCAAATTGGACAATGTTTTGTAAGGAAATAAATAAATCACCTGTGCTGAGTATACACATTTCTATACACCTGTTACTTGCTGCTCATGACACTATGTCAAAATCAGAATAATCCATACAACACAGCGCAAGCAAGTAAAATATTAAGTGCAAATTCAAACAAAAGTACAGAAAGAAAAATATTAATCACATTTGAAAGTGAACTAACAAGCAAGTGAAAAAAGTCTGTGATGAACAATATTGTGAAAGTTCCATTAAAAAACATTTTCTTCAATAAAGTACTCCTGTGCGAACGTTATGCCAAAAAAAGTGTTGTGGTGCTCAAAAAACAATATCACACGGTGAAGGTGCTTCACACTCCCCCCCAGATAATATGGACCCCTTGGCAGTATTGCATGTGGGTCAATCAGGCTGAATTGGTGAGCAGGGAGATGACAATTCATATAGATCTTCCTGTGGCATTGGGACTCGCATCGCAGCGCTACACATTTATAGTAAGTCCACTTTAGATTTATTCATCTTGCTAAAAGATCAGGTAAATCCAATGTGATTTGGGGGCTCACAGCTCGCCCTTAATAAGGGCCTGAATGGTGGTGGTGATAGGAGAAAATACTGGGCAATGCACTGACATTATTCTAATACTTGATCCTTTGCTCACATTGTTTTAGTATTTTTCTTTATCACTGCCAGCATTCAAGCCCTAAACCAGTCCTTCAGGCAGACATCTACCCATCAGGACATTTTGATATTTGCATAACTCCTCCTAAGAGCCTACCCGCTGCTTGCATGAGGGCTGAGGGCTCTTGAGAGATGCTGTGATGTTTCAGGAAGACATGTATTGCCCCCCTGTCAGTTCCTCCAACCAGCTAACCAGTTCCTCCCACCAGAGACCCAGCTATAGCATCACTGGGTCTAAAACAAGGTGTGTAATTAAAACAGGGTAAAAAGCTTTAACATGGGGGTTTAAGGAGCAACCAGGGAGGGCAAAATATAAGGAGGCCGAATTTCAACTTTGAGAACCCGTTCACACTTCAGTACATGGGAATCGGGGACAGAGTCACGTCATTCTGCTTGTAATGCCAAATTTCAGCAAAACTCGCAACGCACGTTTTGGGTTCCATTCATTTTAATGGCACCCCCAAATGAACCAAGAAAGTGGGCATTTTGTTGTAGGGCAAACCGCTCAAGATTGCTCTGTACAAAAACACATCAAAGTTGGGTCCCAAAAAGATACAGGAGCTACTTTGGTGCTTTTTTTTGGACTGGAGGGTGCACCAAAAACATGCAAAAAGTGCACAAAAAAATGGAAAAGTCTCTAAATGATCAGCACACAAAAAAGTTTTAAAATGTTTTATATGTTTTCCTTACAACTGATAGGCTTCATGTACATAATTAGGGATGTTATGTGGATTTGTTGAGGTTTTTACTTATGACTTTAAATTGGCCATTTTGCTTCTGGTCTACCAGTTCTGGAATTAGTAAAACAAAAAATGATCTCATCTCATGTCTTCTGTTGTTTTTCTCAGGTGTCCAAGAAATACAGTGAGATTGAGGAATTCTACCAGAAGATTTGCTCTCATTATCCCAAGCACTCACTGCCTGCTTTCCCCAAGAAGGTGTTATTTGTCGGGGAGACAGATATCAGGGAGAGAAGAGCTACATTCAATGACATTGTGAAGGCCATCGCCCAGGACAGAGATCTGTCCACCTCCGCTGAGCTGTGTGATTTTCTAGGTGTGTGCTTATTGCAGGGTAACAATAGTTCAGGGGTCTAAGTAGATGTGAGAGAAGATTTGGTGATTGATTGATCGATCAAAGTGGACTAAAACCCTTCACAGATCACCTAAGGCAGTTGTGGCCAACTTGATATGGCGGGCCTCAATTGCAGCCCTTGACATCACCAATGGGCCACACATGAAAGTCAGTGGATATTCAGTGTCAGAGACAGCAGACATACAACAGGATACATTTAAAGTCTGTGGACAGGATACAAGAGATTGTCGGAGACTGCACACATGATACAGGAGATGGTCATTCAGATATTGTGGACAGGCTGCAGGAGAGTCTATGTGACTGAACAGGGTATAGTAGGCATTGGGAGACTAGGGACTTGCTTTAGAAGATTGACAAGAGACATAGACGTTATATACTGCTACAAATCATTGATACTGTATAACAGGGCAATAGGGAAAGCACAGATTAGTGTCTGCAGGGGCCCCAAGTGCCACACAAAAAATGCCAAAGGGCCACAGGTTGGGCACCAGGGACCTAAGGTAAACAACAGAGTTCTGTCTCTGCAGCATAGTATCAATTCTGTATAGCAGTTCCTCCTCTACAGTAGATAATTTATTGCAGTCAGTGGTAAGCACAGGAATCCCCATACACTTAGTAAAAGTCTCCCTCATTATTTCCTCTTCTGATTGAATTTTTTTTAGCCATAGAGCAGTTTTTCTCAACCTTTTCAACACCAAGGAACCCTTGAAATAGTTCTCCGGTATCGGGGAACCCCTGCTAAAAATTTGAAATCTACAACTCATGATGTCATTGGAAAGAATTACTGTATTTTGCGCACCATAAGATTACCAGAAATATGGGGGAAAATGTCTCTGCATCTTATGGTGTGAATATACGACAGGCAACCCAACGCCCCCGCCACCGCCGAGAGAGGCAAGAGAGCGAAGGACAGACATCCAACCCCCCGTGTGCGATCTCCCGGCTGGGCCTGACACTGTGTCTGAGACAGGAGACAGAGCATTCGGCCGCTTGGGCTGCTGTCTTCTGTCAGGTGGATGGGATGACATCAGGTAAGGCTGTGTTTATGGCAATGGTCAGGCTGCGTTTCATGGGCACTGGAAAATATTTTGGTACACCCTTTGGTTCAGAATATTGTCAGTGGGAACTAATCTGAGAGGCAGAAATTGCTCATTGCTCAAAGAACCCCTAGCAACCTCTGGAGGAACCCTAGTTGAGAATCACCGGCCTAGAGTGTTGAGTTATTTTCTCTATGGGTTGAATGTGCTTTACCTCATCTGGTCAAAAATGTCTTAAGGCAACAAATAGAAGCTGGTATTTACTGATATCACAGTCTTTATGGGTTATATATATACTATGTATGTATGTATGTATGTATGTATACGTATATATATATATATATATATATATATATATATGTGTGTGTGTGTGTGTGTGTGTGTATATGTATATATATATATAATGTGTGTATGTGTGTGTATATATATATATAATTTAGGGAGGGTAATTTTTTGTTATCCGTGTTCTCTAATGGAGTTGACATACAAATACAAATTGGCATCTTAGTATATGTATATCACACCCAATATTTCAATTGATCTATAGTAATAGTGGTACAGAAAGAAGAATTTTCGCCTATTTACTTAAAAAAAAAACATGGTCCATTTTAGTTTTTATTGTAAAAAAGAGCAGCGCCAAATTACACTAGAATATTATAAAACTGCGTCCCTATCTAAATGGATCAAATTGTATATACACACAATTGATTAAAATATGAACCAAATGTGGACACAGGATCATAAAAAATATTTTTTTTACAATATATACTATCAGCAGCCTATGTAAGTTATAAGGGGTTTAAATAGAGAGTAGCGCGGTCTTATTTTCCTTTCTATTGTCCATTTTAGTTTTGCCTTTAGTTCTATATTAGCATGTTTTATGGTTGACATTTTAACTGTGTGAAAATGTGTCATGATTTTGCATCTATACATAGTCAGGTTGAAAAAAGACACAAGTCTATCTAATCCAAAAAAACAACAAAAACAAAAAAAAACATAGAATCCCATATACACAATCCTATACCCACAGTTGAGGAAGGTAAAAAACCCCAGCAAAGCATGATCCAATTTGCTACAGAAGGGGAAAAAATTCCTACCTAAACCTCCAAGAGGCAACCGGCTTTTCCCTGGATCAACTCTATCTATAAATGTTAGTATCCAGTTATATTAAGTACACCTAGGAAAGAATCCAGTCCTTTCTTAAAGCAATCTACAGAACTGGCCAGAACCACCTCTGGAGGGAGTCTATTCCACATTTGACAGCTCTTATTGTTACGAAAACGTTCTGTATTTGGAGATGAAATCTTTTTTCCTCTAGGCGTAAAGAGTGCCCCCTTGTCCTCTGTGATGACCTTAAAGTGAATAACTCAACACCAAGTTCACTATATGGACCCCCTATGTATTTGTACATGTTGATTATATCCCCCCTTAATCTCCTCTTCTCAAGAGAGGTCTTGCTAATGATTTGTACAGGGGCAAAATGATATCTCTCTCTCTGGAGTCCATACCTCTCGTAATACAAAAAAAGGATTTTGCTCACTTTGGAAACTGCAGCTTGGCATTGCATGCTAATATTGAGCTTATGATCTACCAAAACCCCCCAGATCCTTCTCCACTACGGATTCCCCCAGTTGTACTCCCCCTAGTATGTATGATGCATGCATATTCTTGGCCCCCAAGTGCACAACTTTACATTTATCAACAATAAACCTCATCTTCCACATAGTCGCCCAATTAGTGCATTGAGATTGGCTTGTAAATTGGAGAGGTCTTGTAAGGATGTTATTCCACTGCATAGCTCGGTGTTATCTGCAAACACTGAAATGGTACCTTTAATCCCAGACCCTATATCATTTATAAAGATTATAAAAAGTAAGGTTCCCAACCATAGGCATGCGCAGGGGGTGTGCCAGGTGTGCCTGGGCACACCCTAATCACTATGTATGATGCCCATACTGCCCAGGCTTCCCTCTGTGTTGCCCCCCCCCCCACCAAGTAGTGCTGCTGGCTTCCCTCCCCCAGTTGCTGTGGGGGAAGTTTCATGATGGAGAGTAGGGTAAAGGGACTAGTAAATATGTAATTTACCAGCACCTTCCTTTTCTAAATGGACACACTCACTGTGTTCATTCAGTCTTTTATTAAACTCTCCAGTATCTTCCCGACTATAGAAGGTAAACTAACAGGTCTATAGTTACTTGGTAAAGACGTTATCCCCTTTTTAAATAAGGGCACCACATTGGCCCTACGAAAAAATCCAGTGGTACTGTTCCGTCATTAATGAGTCCCTAAAAATGAAATACAATGGCTTTGAAATGACAGCGCTCAATTCTTTTAGGATCCGTGGGTGGATGCCATCTGGTCCAGGTGCTTTATCCACCTTTATTCTGTCTAAATATTTCTGGACCATATCACTTTTGAGCCATTGTGGATCATTTGGTGCTGTGTAAATACCACCCCCATTATGGACATGAGCTCCCCCATGCTCCTTTGTATACACAGAGCTGAAGAACGTATTTCATTTTCCTTCTTATTGAGCCAATGTGGGTGTGTATGGTAGTATGTGGGTATGAATGGACACTCATGTGAACACGCCCTTGATGTATACTTTCTAATGCCTTGTTAATCTGATTGACAGGCTGTAGTGTTGGCGACTACGTTGAGTCAAAAAGCACAAAGCCTTATGGGAATCCGTCAGAAGATCTAGATTTCTTTAGAGATGAAGACCCGCCAGACGACGCTCTTCTTCAAATTGCTTCCAAGCTGCGAAATACAAAGGCTGAACCACAAAAGAAGGAGGTGGTGGAGAAAGAGGAGGAGGAGGAGGAAGAAGAAGAAGTAGATTTAGATCCACTTGGTTTAATGAAGTAAGTAGTCAGTTATCACCAATAACCTATTAAAACAGAAAGCTACCTTTTTTCCATACAAGAACAATGCAGATCGCCACTAGGGCACGTAGAAAGCAATCGATCACACTGCAAAGCAAGGTAATGTGTGCTTCGGTCCTGTGCAGAAAATAGTCACCACTCCACACAGAGCATTTTTGACAAAATGTATATATTGTAATGTGCTGAAACTGCCGTCACTGCTGGTACACAACAGACACCAGCTCACATACAAAAGCTCTGCAGACTGGTGAGAAAGAAGCCTAAGTTTCCAAAAGTAATCAGATCATTTTTTTAGAAGACCAATCACTGCTCATATGACCAGGATCTTCTTTCATCTATGGGTATATTTAGCTAGAAGCCAGACCAAGCTGTAATTGGGTAGAGGAACATGATAAATGCTTTAATTATATTGGCGTCCAGCCCCGTACACACAGGCAGAATGTCGGGACAAAAAATACCAACCAACATTCTGTCTGTGTGTATGCCGGTCTGTCAGACGTGCATGCTGGAAAACCAGCAGCCAACTTACTCCCAATCAGTGCTCTCAGCCATTGGCAGAGAGCGCCAATCGGAGTGTTCTGGCGGGGGGGGGGCATCGCCTTGTCAGAACACAACAGCTAAGTCGGGGAGAACGCTGGACTAACCTCGCATGGTTAGCACAGTGGCTCCCGACCAGAGTTGTCATTTTTTTTTAGTTCACAAAAAACTAAACTGTGGTGTGTACAAAGTTTAAGTCCCACAGGAGTTATCTTATGCCTTTTTGTTTTGTCATAAAAATGTTAAATTCACCATCATAAATATTGCTTAGATTTAGAATCGGTTTTGCTGTGGGCTTAATAGCTGTTTTATTACAGCAATCCTGGGTTTCTTATCAGTCACTAGTTTAAAGGGGTTGTAAACCCCCATTTTACTTACCTAAATGCTGTAATCCTCCATCCGGGAACGAGCACACCAGATCTAGCTTGTGTCTCGTGTCCTGATTGGATAGATTGATAGCAGCACAGCCATTGTTCTCCCGCTGCTGTCAATCAAATCCAATGATGTAGCAGCGGGGGGGGGGGGGGGGGCGGTGCGAATCCTGCATTCTGTGTGACTGGACACAGATGCGGGACTCGGGATCGCGCCCGCATGGGTGTCCACCAAGGAGAGCGCTTCTCCAACATGGACACTTGATGCGGGAATGAGCTACCAGCGCTGCTGGGGGACCCCAGAAGAGGAGGACTGGGCCACAAAATTGCACAATGGAGGTAAGTATGACATGTTTGTTATTTTAATAAAAAAAAAAATGAGGGTTTACAACCCCTTTTAATTTCACTTGCAGTTGGCCCCATAGCCACATGAAGGAGCTGTTGCACTGCGTTTACTATTAGTGACCTGCTAAACGAAGTGCTGTTAGAAGAAATTAAATCTATGAATGTGACAGCGCTGCTAATAGACTACCTATATTTATTCTGTTAGAAGAAATTGATTGCAGCGTGCCATCAAAATGCTTTGTTAATGCAGTTTGAGTTTATTTATTTTATTACAGGTACTTATATAGCTCTGTCATTACGTAGCGATTCACATATACAGTATATTGTACATTCACTTCAGTCCCTGTGCTCAAGAAGCTTACAATCTAAGGTCCCTAACTCACATTCATACAGTGCATCCGGAAAGTATTTACAGCGCTTCACTTTTTCCACATTTTCTTATGTTACAACCTTATTCCAAAATGTATTCAATTTATTATTTTCCCCAAAGTTCTACAACAATACCCCATTATGACAAAGTGACAGAAGTTTGTTTGAAATCTTTGCAAATTTATTAAAATTTAAAAAATCACACGTACTGTACATAAGTATTCACAGCCTTTGCCATGACAATCAAAATTTCAGTTTACAACTTTCAATGCCGCCAGCTCCTGTTCTTTCATTGTTGCTTTAGGCCTCATGCACACGAGACGCTGTTAAACGCGCGTTCAGAGGCAGTTGGACACTTTTTTCAACTGCACCTGAACGCATGTAATGTTATCCTATGTGTCCATGCACACAGTCTTGTTTTTTCCTGTTTTTATGCAGTTGCATTTAACCTCGTTTTTCCAGAAGCAAAAAAATGTGTTCAGACACTTTGCTTTTCTGCGTTTCAGACGCAAAACGCAGCTAAACGCACGCCCCTGCGTTTAGCCGCGTTTGCGTTTATAAGCCTTTTTAAAGGAACCCAATTTTTTGGAGCAGAAAACTCAGAAATATGATGGTAAACCATAAAAAAATACTAAAAAAATTGGTTTAAAATGTCGTAATTAGTTTAGAGTTCATAGAGCATATATACTCACTGATGTATACATGTTTGTGAAATGCATACATGTTTGTGAAATATCCAACGGACATTCGCTGTGCCATCAACGGATGGCTCCAATATCGACGAGCTCTGACTCTGAACCTCTCATGCAAATTTGCAACGACATTGCTGCCGCATCAAGAGCGACACCAGGAGCATTTCCTGACATATATTCAATATGGGATCCATTTAAAAAAAAAAAAAACACAGAAAGAGAGGCAAATGCAAGTGTACAACTGCTCTATCTGCTGCTCACTCTGATCAAAATGGCAGAAATAGTTAATAACACATGCTTTCTGAGCTTGGGGAGGGTCTATATGATATTATCTTTACAAATGCTTATAGACGCAAACGCGTCTAAACGCGTCTAAACGCGGCATGAAAACATAGCAGAACGCGCATTTTTAAACGCAGGTTTCTGCTTTTTAAAACACGCGTTCAGCAGAGTTTGCATCTGCGTCTCGTGTGCATGGGGCCTTAGTGTCTTCACAGAAAAGAGTTAAAAGTGGACAATGCAGTCTCAATCTGTTAGCTTGTAGGAGGGAGGTGCAGGGGAGTGCCTTGCCAGCCTTGGCTACAGGGCTGTGTGTTTCTTTTGATGCGTACAGTGTGGGGAGATTGAATGGTGGCTCGCAAGAGAATAGAATCGCCCTAAAAAAGGAAACCTGGAGCCAGTGGTCATGGTACTGGCTTGAACAGGAACATTGACAAGGAATTAATGATAAAGAAGCTCAGTAAGTGATTAAATCAGGTGCTTCAAAAACGGATTTTTTCCTATTACTTTAATTACCATTCATAAGTAAAGTTTGATGTCAAGACACAGACATATTTGTTACAGTTTGTACATACAAGATACGAGAGGTTCCTGGTTCAGTTCAGTGCTTCAGTCATTAGTTGGCCATGCAAAGGAGTCTCACTATTTCTGCTGCATTCTCTTGTAAAATCAATAGAGGGTTGCCAGTGATGCATATTGGCTTGTCTGCAGAACATAGACAGAGACGGTGCAGAACATGGACAGTTATAGAAGCACACAAGTTATTCAGTTTGCTGTCATATTGCACACATTGGGAGGGCTTACGTATAAAAACATGCTTGTGATACATGTTAAATATTGACACTGAGAGCAGTAATTCTAGGCCCATTATTCACAATTAACTGTAAACTAATGACCTGTAGGGGCTTTTAAAGCAATGCTTATGGAAACTGTGGGGTATCATCATCGTTTTGCAGGTGCACACAGATATAAAGCTTGGCCTGTTGGGTATTTATTTAACTGGTACAACCTTATCTTTTATATTTTACTAAAAGATAGGGTAATATATTGCGTTTGTGTGTCCTAAAACTTAACTTTAGTGCTTTTTTACTGAAATTATGAGCTTGATAACCATGGTACAAATATCATGTGACATAAAAATTGCGCTACCGCCATTTTATTCTCCAGGGTGTCTGCTTTTTATTTGGTTTGCGCAAAAGTTATAGCGTCTACAAAATAGGGGATAGTTTTATGGCATTTTTATTAATATTTTTTTTTTTTACTAGTAATGTTGGCAATCAGCGATTTTTATTGTGACTGCGACATTATGGTGGACACGTCGGCCAATTTTGACACATTTTTGGGACCATTGGCATTAATACAGCGATCAGTGCGATTAAAAATGCATTGATTACTGTAAAAATGTCACTGGCAGTGAAGGGGTTAACCACTAGGGGGCAGTGTAGAGGTTAAGTGTGACCTATGTGTTTTTTTTAACTGTAGGGGGGCTTGGCTTGGCGTGTGACATCACTGATCGTCTTTCCCTATGACACTGAACAGACGATCAGTGACAGCCTCACTAGCAAGCACAAGGAGAGGTTTGTTTACACTTACCTCTCCCTGTTCTTCAGCTCTGTGACCCGATCGCGGGACACCGGCGGCGATCGGGTCCCGCGGCCACGGAGCTCAGGACCGGGTTGCGAGCGCGCCGGCGGCGGCGCACGTTTGACCCACGGCTGGGCTCTTAAAGAGCAACATACCTGTACGTGCTTGTGCCCAGCCGTGACATTCTGCCAACGTATATGTGCAGGAGGCGGTCCTTAAGTGGTTAATAGCTGTTTTATAACCGCAATCCTGGGTTTCTTATCGGTCACTAGTTTAAAGGGATTGTAAACCCTCATGGTTTTTCACTTTAATGCATTATATGCATTAAGGTGAAAACCCTTCTGTAGTGCTGCAGTGCTTAACTTTAGTGCTTTTTTACTGAAATTATGAGCTTGATAACCATGGCACAAATATCATATGACATAAAAAATTGCGCTACTGCCATTTTATTCTCCAGGGGGTTTGCTTTCAGAAAATTTATGTTTGGGTGTTTTAACTAATCTTCAGACCTAAAATGACGAGGTGACATCAGAAGTAGCAAAGCAGTAATCCTGAATAGCTGAGAAGGATCTCAGAGGTCAGCTGATCAGAATTCCAAATCATTTGCAAGATAAACCGTATATATGTGTTTTTCAACTAATGTACAGTGCCTTGAAAAAGTATTCATACCCCTTGACATTTTCCACATTTTGTCATGTTACAACCAAAAACTGAAATTTATTTTATTGGGACTTTATGTCATAGACCAATACGAAGTGGAAGGAAAATGATAAATGGTTTTACTTTTTTTTTTTTTTTTTAACAAATAAATATCTGAAAAGTGTGGCGTGCATTTGTATTCAGCCCCCTTTACTCTGATACCCCTAACTAAAATCTAGTGGAACCAATTGCCTTCAGAAGTCACCTAAATAGTAAATATAGTCCACCTGTGTGTGTGTGTAATTTAATCTCAGTATAAATACAGCTGTTCTGTGAAGCCCTCAGAAGTTTGTTAGAGAACCTTAGTGAGCAAACGGCATCATGAAGGCCAAGGAACACAGCAGACAGGTCAGGGAGTAAGTTGTGGAGAATTTTAAAGCAGGGTTAGGTTATAAATAAATATCCCAAGCTTTGAACATCTCACAGAGCACTGTTCAATCCATAATCCGAAAATCTAAAGAGTATGGCACAACTGAAAACCTACCAAGACATGGCCGTTTACCTAAACTGACAGGCCGGGCAAGGAGAGCATTAATCAGAGAAGCAGCCAAGAGGCCCATGGTAACTCCGGAGGAGTTGCAGAGATCCACAGCTCAGGTGGGAGAATCTGTCCACAGGACAACTATTAGTGGTGCACTCCACAAATCTGGCCATTATGGAAGAGTCACAAGAAGAAAGCCGTTGTTGAAAGCCAAAAGAAGTCCCGTTTGCAGTTTGTGAGAAGCCATGTGGGGGACACAGAAAACATGTGGAAGAAGGTAATCAAAAACAGGAAGAAGATCTTGACAGCCGCACTCAAAAAACGTTTTTTTGCCTTTTTATTCAAAAATTCTTGTGAACAAAAATACAAGCCACAGCAGGAACAGACAGGAACTAACGCATTTCACACTTAGTCATAGCTATGTTTTTTGAGTGCGGCTGTCCAGATCTTCTTCCTGTTTTTGATTGCTATATGCATTGCCGGCATCTGGGCTTCCAAGCTGGATGAGAAGGTTTTCCACTGTCGCTTGACCTACCTGGAGCGGTGATATCTCTCTCTCTCTCTATGTGGAAGAAGGTGCTCTGGTCAGATGAGACCAAAATTTTGCTTTTTGGCCTAAAAGCTCTCTGTGCAATGCGTTGTGGCGCCATTAATTGTGAATGGCACCACAACACATTAGTAGTAGAGCAGAACACACATACAGTGCATTATTGTGCGTCATCAAATATAGGTCATGTACATTTTTTCATCTGTTTTCTAATGAATTTAATACATGCCGTAACGTTAACATGCGTGCATTAATGGATATCTGCCCTCAAAAGTTTTAAAAGTTCTGCCCAAGAGCAGCTGCAACAAGATGCCTGCTATTGCTTTAGCTATCCACTCTAATAATGCAAATGCAATTACTACTATTGCTGTAATATTACATAGTCTACAATATCTATATATATGGAGATCATCTGACTAAATAGAATCTGTACTAAAAATTCAAATCTATTTCTTTTCCTGTATAACCATATCGCGGATGGCTATTGGTGTGAGGATGCATTCCTTGTTACAAAGAGAGAAGCCCCCTACCGTGCCTTCATTTCCAGGTTAGCCGCATATTATTAGTAACTGCTATTTTAGATCCATTCTTTGTAGAAGATAAGAGGAAATCTTAACAGTTTAGAATGGGAGAAAATCCAGAACCCCAAAGAGTTCCACAAAAATATTTATGCAGCTGTGAGCTAGAGAATCACAGGAAGTCTGAGGGACAGGACTGCTACTGTCATTAGGTGAGCTGAATATTCCAGGGGTGGATGTAATGCAAAAATATAAATAGTTCTACATAAAAAGCTACTCTATGAAGAAGTAAAATCAGTCAATCAGCTGCCAATACTGCACAATAAGCATTATGACTATGCTTAAAGTGGTGTTTCCACCCAAAAAAAAAAAAAAATTGCTTAAAATTCATAAAAAAAAAAAAATGAATTGGAATTTTTTTTTTTCACTCACCTCTAAATGCCTGTTACTAGGGGGTCCCTCGTAGTCTGCCTATGTCAGTGCCCGTCACTGACATCACTTCCCCTCGGCGCAGTCAGTCATCTGGGACACGTGACAGGTCCCAGATGACTGTGCGGCGTATCATGGCGTGCGGCGCCGCTCGCGCATGCGCAGTGGGTGCCCGGCTGTGCCCACAGTAAGAATGCCGGCTCCGCAAGCGGAGCGGGGAACAGGGGGGGGGGGCTTCGTTCCCCCACATCGCTGGACCCTGGGACAGGTAAGCGTCCGATTTATTAATAGTCAGCAGCTGCAGTATTTGTAGCTGTTGACTTTTAAATTTTTTTTTTTTTTTAAGGGGCGCCCCACTTTAAAGCATAACTAAACACAGGAAACAAATAATATGCTGCAGTTTACCAGTCTATAGATGTGCTGGCTGCATTTGTTTTTCATTATTTTCGTCTGGTGATCCTGCCAGTAACACACATCTGTCTTAACCACTTGACCTCCTGAAGATTTACCCCGCTCTCTGACCAGGCCATTTTTTGTGATACAGCACTTTAACTGAAAATTGTGCAGTCATGCGACACTGTACCCAAATAAAATTTGTATTTTTTTTCCAATAGAGCTTCTTTTTGGTGGTATTTGATCACCACTGGGTTTTTTATTTTTTGCACTATAAACAAAAGAAGACCATTTTGGGGGAAAAAAAATCGATATTTTTTACTTTGTTATAAAACATATCCAATAATAAAAAAAATCATTTTTCTTCATGAATGTTGCCCAACATGTATTCTGCTACATGTTTTTGTTAAAAAAAAAAAAAATCCCAATAAGTGCATATTGATTGATTTACGTGAACGTTATAGCGTCTATAAACTATGGGATATTTATGAGATATAGTGGGACTGCGATGTTGTGGTGAACAATCAGACACTAAGGCCCCTTTCACACTGAGGCGCTATTAGCGCCTGCAAAGCGCCCTGAAACAGCCGCTGCTGTCTCTCCAGTGTGAAAGCCCGAGGGCTTTCACACTCGAGCGGTGTGCTTGCAGGACGCTGAAAAATGGCCTGAAAACCGCATCTTTGGAGCGCTGGTGTTGCATACACACGGTCGGACAAACTTGTTGGAAAATATGATCATTCTGAGCGTGGTGACGTTCGTTGCGTACTACGGAACTACGTAGAGGCTAGTAGCCAATAGCTTTGGTCTCGTAATTTGATCTGAGCATGCGTGGCACTTTGTCCATCGGAATTCTCTACACACGATCGGAAAAAGTATGATCGGATTTTGTTGTTGGAAAATTTGACAGCAGTCGAAAAAGTCAGATGGAGCCCACAAACGGGCGGATTTTCCGACAACATGGTCCGATCGGACAGTTTCCGTCGGAAATTCCGACCGTATGTACGGGGCATAAGAGTATGGGCTCTTAATATCAAAAAACAATCAAAATGGCTGGAGTATAACCAGACCCCAGGATGCAGGCAGAGGATAGCCTCCCTGGGGTGGCTGGTAGGGTACAGTAGACTTGTGTTTAGCCTTTGTGGAGGAGCCTTTGCGAACGCCCTGGATAAGAATGAGCCCCCAGGTGCCCTGATGGTTGGGATGCTTGGGGGAGTGCCTGAGAAAAGGATTTCCTCTGGTGTGCGGAGAGTGAGGATGTTGTCCCTATGGGCTTGGGATTGCTCTGGGAGGGTTTGCGGGTCCCATTCAGGGGCTGAGGAGTCCCAGGATGAGGATGGCTAGGCGACTCAAGTAGGTGCGGATGGCGGGAGCTCCACGAGGGATGGAGGGAATGGCTGTGAGAGGCTTTCCAGCAGGTGTCCGCCTGAAGGAGCAGGGACCCCGGTGAGAGAGCTGGCAGGGGGATCAGAAAGATAGGTGGATGTGAGGTCTCTTTCCGAGCCATACCTGTGTGATCTGGCTCCCCCGGAGAGGCAAGTGCAGGAGAGAGAACTGCAGTAAATGAAGCAGGCGCCATCTTAGGCGCGTGCTGTCCCGCCGGAGCCTTGTGGCTGAAATATTCAGTAATGAGCGGCGGAGGTGCGAAGGAGGACCTGGTATTGTGTTTAGGGTCATTGTTCTTCTTCATGTTCATGGGAGTAGAAGCTGCAGGTATGAGCAATACAGGCAGGCCAGGCAAAGAAGCTTCAACACAGCTCCCGTGGCCATCCAAACCACGCCCCTTTATTGGGATTTTATGTCATAGACCAACACAAAGTGGCACATTATTGTGACGTGGAAGGAAAATGATAAATGGTTTCCAAAGGTTTTACAAATATGTGAAAAGTGTGGCATGCATTTGTATTCAGCCCTCCTGAGTCAATACTTTGTAGTACCACCTTTCACTGCAATTACGGCTGCAAGTCTCTTTAGGGATGTCTCTACCAGCTTTGCACATCTAGAGAGTGACATTTTTGCCCATTTTTCTTTGCAAAATAGCTAAAGCTCTGTCGGATTGGATGGAGAGTGTCTGTGAACAGCAATTTTCAAGTCTTGCCACAGATTCTCAATTGGATTTAGGTCTGGACTTTGACTGAGCCATTCTAACACATGAATATGCTTTGATCTCAACCAATTCATTGTAGCTCTGGTTGTATTTTTAGGGTCGTTGTCCTGCTGCAAGGTGAACCTCTGCCCCAGTCTCAAGTCTTTTGCAGACTCTAACAGGTTTTCTTCTGAGATTGCCCTGTATTTGGCTCCATCCACCTTCCCATCAACTCTGATCAGCTTCCCTGTCCCTGCTGAATAAATGCATCCCCACAACATGATTCTGCCACCACCATGTTTCACAGTAGGGATGCTGTTTTTGAGAGTGATGTGCAGTGTTAGTTTTCTGACACATAGCATTTTGCTTTTAGACCAAAAAGTTCAATGTTGGTCTCATCTGACCAGAGCACTTTCTTCCACATGTTTGCTAGACTAATAGTTGCCCTGTGGACAGATTCTCCCACCTGACCTGTAGATCTCTGCAGCTTCTCCAGAGTTACCATGGGCCTCTTGGCTGCTTCTCTGATTAATGCTCTCCTTGCCCGGCCTGTCAGTTTAGGTGGACAGCCATGTCTTGGTAGGTTTACAGTTGTGCCATACTCTTTCCATTTGGTCTAATACTTAAAATCCCAATAAAATACATTAATGTTTTTGGTTGTAACATGATAAAATGTTTTAAAATTTTAAGGGGTATGAATACTTTTTTAAGGCACTGTAGGCAGATCCCCGTTCTGCGAAGTTTACCAGGGATCGGCAGGTGCCGGACACCCACAGATCGGCTTCGGCTGTGAATTTTTTCACAGCAGAAGCTGCCCACCGGCGGCGCGCATTCCCCCTGCAGGCGGAAGTGCAGGATCACGTGTGTATATATACGTGATCCTGTGCACAGGTACTGCCCTGTAGCAGGATCTAGGGCCAAGTGGTTAAAGTGGCTACACCCACTCCTCCACTATTTGTATGGAGCAGTGTAGCTACTCTTGGACAGCAGCATTGTCAGCTTGTAGAGAGGGTAGTGTTAGATGGACTAGTAGATTCAGATGGACATTATGTAAGTGACTTGTTTAAAGAGGGAGTCTGGCGAAATTTTTTTTTTAACCACTTCAGCCCCGGACCAATTTGCAGCTAAAGGACCAGGCCCCTTTTTGCAATTCGGCACTGCGTCGCTTTAACTAACAATTGCGCGGTCATGCGACGTGGCTCCAAAACAAAATTGGCGTCCTTTTTTTCCCACAAATAGAGCTTTCTTTTGGTGGTATTTGATCGCCCCTGCGGTTTTTATTTTTTGCGCTATAAACAAAAATAGAGCGACAATTTTGAAAAAAAATGCAATATTTTTTACTTTTTGCTATAATAAATATCCCCAAAAAATATATAAAAAAACATTTTTTTTCCTCAGTTTAGGCCGATACGTATTCTTCTACATATTTTTGGTAAAAAAAATCGCAATTAGCGATTATTGATTAGTTTGCGCAAAAGTTATAGCGTTTACAAAATAGGGGATAGTTTTATAGCATTTTTATTAATATTTTTTTTTTTATTAGTAATGGCGGCGATCAGCGATTTTTATTGTGACTGCGACATTTTGGCGGACACATCGGACATTTTTGACACATTTTTGGGACATTTGTCATTTATACAGCAATCAGTGCTATTTAAATAGCACTGATTCCTATGTAAATGACAGTTGTAGTTAGGGGGTTAACCACTAGGGGGCGGGGAGGAGTCAGTGTGACGTGTTGTGTTTTTTTTACAGTAGGGGGGCGTGGCTGTACGTCTGACGTCATTGATCGGCGTTCCCGATGACAGGGAACCGCCGATCACTGACAGTCAGTGTAGGAAGCGCGGGGAGAGGTTTGTTTACATAGACCTCTCCCCGTTCTTCAGCTCCGTAACCCGATCGCGGGATACCAGCGGCGATCGGGTCCGCTGGTCCCGCGGCCGGGGTCACGGAGCTCCCGACCGGGTCGCTAGCGCGGCGCGCGCGCGACCCACGGGCAGGCACATGCACGATCACGTACAGGTACGTGATTCTGCCTGCCCGTGCCATTCTGCTGACGTATATATGCAGTGGCCGGTCGGGAAGCGGTTAAAGTCAGCAGCTACAAATACTGCCGCTGCTGACTTTCAAAATATGGACACTCACCTGTCCAGCGCGCCCGCGATGTCGGCACCCGAAAGCCGATTCTCTACTGCGCATGCACGAGTCGCGCTGTGCAATAAGGACGCTCCCTGCTGTCTCTGGGATCCGTGTGTTTCCCAGCAGACAGCGGGGGGATGACAGGAAGTGGCATAAATACCCGCAGATTCTGCGGCTATCTATGCCCGGAAGTGGGTGCAGATCCCTGTATTATACAGGTATCGGCACCCCACTCCCCCCTGAAAGGTGCCAATTGTGGCACCGGAGGGGGGTAGGGTTTCGATGAGCGGAAGTTCCACTTTAGGGTGGAGCTCCACTTTAAGCTTTTTTTTTTTTTTTTACTTTTGGGATAAAGGTTTTACATACATAAAATCTGACCATTGTAAGCACTCCTGTCAGTGGTTAATGGTGTCCCATATGATTTATCTTCTTAAACCACTCAATAATCAAAGCCATTGCTTGATTTTTCTTGCAGTGTATTGATATGATGGATTTTGCTGTAATTTTTTAGGTGGATCATTAGGCTTTTTCTCTGCAATTTTTATAAAAGCTGTTTTTTATTACTTTGTCATTGATACCACACTGAGAACTTAAAGGGGTTATAAACCCTGAAGGTTTTTTACCTTAATGCATTCTATGCATTAAGGTGAAAAACCTTTTGTGCTGCAGCACCCCCCCCCCCCCTCTTTTCTTACCTGAGCCCGATCGTTCCAGCGATGAGGACAAGCACAGCAGCTCCAACCGCTGTCTTGGGTCCTCATTCATAGATTGATAGCAGCGGGAGCCATTAGCTCCCGCTGCTGTCCATCATATCCAGTGGCACGGGAGTCGGGGGGGTAAATAGGTAAGTATTGACATCTTTCCTTTTACTGGGTAGATAGAATAGTCTTAGAATGGGGATGGGAGTAGATTTTTGCTTAGTTAGGTTATGACTGGAATTCCTTTAGGAAAGGCTGTCTAGCCAGTCTTCTGCAGCCCCCTGCACCTTCCTATAGGCCACTTAATACTCTCCACTGCCTCACTGGCCAGTATGAAGGTGAAGGAGTGGGAGAATGTTGGACAGAGCACATCTATCTGAGCACTGGGATGAATTTCGATAACATAGGACCCCTAGATAAATTCTAATTATCAAGAAGATGGGGGAGGAATCTGACACATTTTCTTCAGTTGTGTCTAACAGTGAAAGGGGTTTAACTATTTCTTTTGGGGAAAAAGTGTGTGACTTTTAAGTAGCAAAAAAAAAAACATAATGGGTTAGACCGGAGTCTCACATTTCCTTCTCGCTCCAAATATAAACCGTTAATGCCTCAGGCTGCCAAATGTTTCCGTCTGATCCTGTTTTGCAGGGGTTGATTTATAATTAATTCTCTTATTTGGGACTTTGGGGAGTTCACAAGTAAGGTCTGTATACACAAAGATAAACATCAGCCTCTAACTGTTTTCAGAACCTTTCTATCGCAAAAAACGTATTGCACTGAATATGTACTGGAGCAGTTGGCTCGTGGAATATCAAAAGCTATTTCAGACATTTAGTTGGTTTAAGATAAAAATGATCCTAGTGTATCTAAAAAAATATATACTATGGGCTACAATTTCCAGGAGACTATAATCCAATCCACCATAGAGGAGAATAATAACACCTAACATTTTTGAGATCTCTGGAGCACAGTTTTCCAACTAATGGTACAACCCTAATTGCCAAAAAGTTGAGATGCTCTGTAAAATCTTGATAAAACAGAATGCAATGATGTGCACGTTTCATGAACCCATATTTCTCTTACGTTTATTGACACAGCTCTTCTATTCTTAACCATAGAGTTATATTGCCACCTACAGTAGTGGGACACTAGGCAAAAAAAGAACACAGCACCACCCATGGGCAGTGCTAGCTGTTATAGACCCCATTTCTGCTACAAGAAAGCCAAATCTTCTGCCTAGTGTTGAGGAATAAGGACTGGCTCACTGCTGGGACCTTTGGTTTCATTGCCTTTTTTCTTTTTCCCCTGCTACAAGAAAGCCAAATCTTCTGCCTAGTGTTGAGGAATAAGGACTGGCTCACTGCTGGGACCTTTGGTTTCATTGCCTTTTTTCTTTTCCCCCTTTAATTTTTTTCCCTTTTCCTGGACTAGGTGGGAATCCTTGGTTTAGAATTAGCACGGGGTTGCTGGTCACTGGTGGAAGCTTGGTGGCCTTTCAATGTCCTGGAGCCTCAGGCAATACCGGCTGTGTCTAGTGCGCTGGACAGTCTTTCTCTGTGGATTCTCTGTCAGGATCCCATCAGACATCTAGCCTAGGTCAGCCACCAGGTGGCACAAAGCATGCGGCAATGGCACTGGAGGCCCTTGCATTCTTCAGTGGGTGGAATTGTACATAATGGCGCTTTCCGCCTTGTATGTCCCAGGCGCTGAACACTGGCAGGCGGATGTCTTGTCTAACGCTGGATCGAGGAAAGGGTCCCAACCCCCAGACGTGTTCCATCAGATCTGATAATGCTGGAAAGCTCCAGGACATTTCTGGTCCTGATTGCTTGCTTTAACGGTATGCTATTGTGTTTTATAGTGAGCATGGGGGACTCCCTGATGGATCAGTATCACTGTGTTAACGCCTTCCCTTCTTCTGAGATGCTCCCTACCTGATCGCAGGGTGGCAACAGAAGGAGTTCCGATCCTACTGTTGGTTCCTGTCTGGCTTTGTTAAAGTGTGTGGCTGCCCATTGACACCCAGTGGCAGCTTCTACCTTGGCTGGCCCTTCTGTTTCAGTGGTCGTTTGGTCTTCCTGCTTTACCATCTATGGTTGGCAGCTTGTCCTTTTAAAATTCCTGGGTTTATCGGATTAGTGATCCCTGCTAGGTTGCTGTCTAGCATGTCTATCTCTCGGGAGTGTGTCTTCAGACCTAGTGGGCTCATCTCATCCGGGGCAAGGTCCTGGGTGACCTTCTCCGACAGGGTGTTTTTTTTTTTTTTTTCATGAGCTGCCCTAAGTGCCATTTATGGCCAGGATTGGCCTTGGCAATTTTATTTTGCCATCCCTTAGCCACCACCTCCCTGCTGCGTACCTTTAGACCAGGGGTTCGTCTGGTGGTACCCGCTGTACGTTTCGGTTTTGCTACCAGGGAACCTGGGCTTGGTTCCTTCTCTCCTTTGGCAGCCTTCATTTGAGGACGGTACTATTATTCCCCACTTACATATTTCTCATTTGGGGTCATCACCGCTTCCTCTCGACAGGTGCCAGGGTGGGTGGCCATGTCCTGTAAGGCTTCCCATTTGGATTGGGAAAAGGAATGTGGTCATTCTCCATTCATGCTCTTCATTCCTCCAAGGGTTGTGTCTGATTTCCATCTTACCGAGGATATTTTTACGCCTTCCTCATGGCCATGACTCTAGTTGCCTGGGGAGCTCTGCACTCCTTGGTGGCAGTTTGGGAAGTTTCTGTGTTTTGTCTGCAGCAATCTTCTTTCAGGAGTTGATCTCTCCTGGTGCTCACAGCCAGCCTGGGCTAGGGTCTGGTGGTCTCCTCTGCCTCTTGGCTCATTTGGTTCCGCAGACGAGTGTTCAAGTATCTGCTTTTAGGGTTGGGCTCCTCCCTTTCCCTTTACGGCATGCCCTGCTTGGATGCTTGGTGCCGCTTGGATGTTCCAGTATGGGTGTCTGTGTCTCTGGTTGCAGGGTGCCCCCCTGATTGTTTGGGCTTACTTTTCTTACCTTCTACAAATTGATTCAGATGCTTGTTTGGGCGAAAGTTACAAACAACCATTGGAAATTATAGTGCTATTTGTACTACTAAAAAAGATATGCAAAACACCATATCAAAATGTAATAATGCAATAAAGTGTTTGTTCACCAATGCCAGAAGTCTGCCAAGCAAAATAGGTGAGTTGGAAGCTCTGGTGCACAAGAAGAGCTACGATGTGATCAGTATTGCTGAATCTTGGCTTTGTTCCTCACATGACTGGACTATTAATATTCCTGGCTATGCACTCTTTCAGAGAGACAGAGTAAAAAGGAAAGGTGGCAGAAGTGATCCCCAAGTGAGTGTGAATGAGGACCTAATTAATGTAGAGTGTGATGTGGCTAAAGCATTATGGGTGGAACTGCATATAGATATGCATAGTTCAAAGTTAAAGTAGAACTATAGGCAAAACTTCTTTTTTTTTTTTTCATTTTGGATAGAGCAAGGGGGGGGGGTTAAAACCTCTGTCAGATTTTCTTTTGCCTTCTTTGTCACATTGCAGAGATTTCCCTTCACTTCCTGTCCCATAGCTAAACGGGAAATGAGGGCAAATCCCTGCAAATAAAGGGAATTCAGTGGGGACCTCCAGATCACCAGAACTAGTGTCCCCATTGGAAGATTTCCCCCCTATTACATTTCTGGGGACAACCCAAAATTTGGGATTTTCTTTTTCTTTCACTGTCAATGATAAAGGTAAAAAGGACAAATAGAGAGGGAGAATCGCCTTAACGGAGACACAAATGGCAATAACAATTTACAGATGTTCTAATCCCTCTTCCCTCTATCCAAAACAAAAAAAAATGCTTTGCCTTTAGTCATACTTTAATTATTGTAGTTTGTTATAGACCACCCAATGTTAAAGAGGAGGTGGAGACTCAGCTCCTTGCACAGATGGAAAGGGCTGCAAGAGCTGGGATGGTGATGATAATGGGGGATTTTAACTACCCGGAAATTGACTGGAGTAATGACATTGCTGGAACAGTTAAAGGGCAAACATTTATAAACCTATTACAGGACAATTTTATGGTCCAATTTATTGAGGCCCCAACTAGGAATGATGCTCTGTTGGACCTGGTAATCTCAAACCATGCAAAGCTTATTACTATTGTTCATATAAAGGAACATCTGGGTAGCAGTGACCATAACATGATTTCATTTGATGTTAGCTGTAAGCAAAAAACACATACGGGAAAGATAAAAACACCTAACTTTATGAGGGCTGCTCTCCAGGACTTAGACTGGATGGGAATATTGACATAGACGAACACAGAACAGAAATGGGGAATTCTTCAAAAAGACTATGTGAATTCAATGCAAAGTATATTCCCATGGGCAATACGTTTAAAAGGCTAAAAATTAAACTTATGTGGCTCACGGCCAAAGTTTAAAAAGGCTATAAATAATAAGAAAAGAGCTTTTAAAAAAATATAAAAATGAAGGAACATTATCATCGTTTAAATGTTACAAAGAATATAACAGAATATGTAAAAAGGAAATCAAGGGCACAAAAATTTAAATTGAACAACAGATTGCAAAAGATAGTAGGATAAACCCCAAAAAATTCTTCAAATATATTTATAGTAAAAAGGTCAGGTCTGAGCTTGTAGGCCCTTTAAAAATAATCTAGATTGGGGGACTGGGGACAAAGAGAAGGCAAATGTATTAAATACTTTCTTCAGTTCTGTGTATACAAAGGAGCATGGGGGAGCTCATGTCCATAATGGGGGTGGTATTGACACAGCACCAAATGATCCACAATGGCTCAAAAGTGATATGGTCCAAAAATATTTAGACAGAATAAAGCAACAGACAGCAGGGGTTCCTGAAAGACAGAAGTTGTCAGACAAATCTGATTTCTTTTTATGAAGAGGTAAGGAAAACCTTGGAATTTGCAAAAGTGTTTGGTACAGTTCCCCACACATGGCTAATGTGTAAGGTAAAGTCTACAGGCTCTGAAAGATCAGTTTGTAAATGGATAGAAAATTGAGTAGTGGTCAATGATTCTTACTCTGAATGGTCTAAGGTTATCAGTGGTGTACCCCAAGGTTCAGTGTTGGGACCATTACTTTTTAATATCTTTTATAAATGATATAGGGTCTGGGATTAAAAGTACCATTTCAGTCTTTGCAGATGAAACCAAACTACAGTGGAATAACTTCCTTACAGGATGTCTCCAACTTGCAAGCCAACCTCAATGCACTGTTTAATTGGGCGACTATGTGGCAGATGAGGTTTAATGTAGATAAATGTAAAGTTATGCACTTGGGGGCTAAGAATATGTATGCATCATACATACTAGGGGGAGTACAACTGGGGAAATCCATAGTGAAGAATCTGGGGGGGTTTGGTAGATCATAAGCTCAATAATAGCATGCAATGCCAAACTGTGGTTTCCAAAGCGAGCAAAGTCCTTTATTGTATTATGAGAGGTATGGACTCCAGAGAGAGAGATATAATTTTGCCCCTGTACAAATCATTAGTAAGACCTCATCTGGAATATGCAGTTCAGTTTTGGCCACCAGTTCACAAAAAGGATATAGGGGAACTGGAGAAAGTGAAGAGAAGAGCAACCAAACTGATAAGAGGCATGGAGGAACTCCGCTATGAGGATAGATTAGAGGAACTGAATTTATTCTCTCTTGAGAAGAGGAGATTAAGGGGGAATATGATCAACATGTACAAATATATAAAGGGCCATATAGTGAACTTGGTGTTGAGTTATTCACAATAAGAGCTGTGAAAATGTGCAATAGACTCCCTGCAGAGGTGGTTCTGGCAAGCTCAGTAGATTGCTTTAAGAAAGGCCTGGATTCTTTCCTAAATGTACATAATATAACTGGGTACTGACATTTATAGGTACAGTTGATCCAGGGAAAATCTGATTGCCTCTTGGGGGATCAGGAAGGAATTTTTTATCCCATGCTGTAGCAAATTGGATCATGCTTTTCTGGGGTTTTTCGCCTTCATCTGGATTAACTGTGGGTATAGGATTGTGTATATGGGATTGTATGATATTATTTTTTATTTATTTTTATGGTTGAACTAAATGGACTTTTGTCTTTTTTTCAACCTGACTAACTTTGTAATTGTGAAAGGTCCTGCAGGCTGCTGCTTGCTGTTCCTTGTTCCCCCCTTGAGGGGTTTGTGTGGTGGTTGGCAAGTTTGCCTTGTTGTTCCAGTCCTTGGGTTTGCCCACTAATCATTAAGTCACTGCTTTGGGCTTTGTAGATATTGCCATGCAATTCCAAATCGCCAAGTGTGAATGGGGCCTAAATGTAGAAGTGATCGGGCAGCTTTACATACAAGATGACAGCTCACAGTAAAATGGGAAACAAACTCCCAACTGCTATAACACCCTGGAGTCTCTTTACATGTCGGTGCTGCCGCTGGCATAAGCCTTACATCAGCAGCAGCAACAGGGTTAAAGGAAATGGAAAATCAGTGGATCTACTGGGATGAATAACAGGTACTACAACTATGTTATGGGAGGGGACTCAGAAAAACAATGCTATTGACAGACTGTAGCGCATATGTCATTATTTAATGCACTCATAGTAGCACTTTAAGATAAGGACATGACCTCCTGGGGAACAAGTGATTCTGTTTTTATTGAACCAAGTGACTCCTTTTTACACTTTTTATATGTCTGTTCAGTACAGGGCTCAATAAGAAGCATTTCCGCCAAAGAGGGACGCTCTGAATGTCTATTTCCGTTAGCCAAAGTGGATTTCTCTTTAGCGTCCTCCATATTTTGGTGGCAGGCTTTATTGGGAACTTGCTGAACATTGAACCTCTGTTATGTCAAATAGTCTCCGTTCAAAATTTTCAAGAGCTTCAAAACCTGTACGGAACAAAAAACTGCTTTATCCAACCACAATTGCCGACATTCTACACATTAAGCATTGAAGCGACGCTCTTTTATTTAGGATTGTAATAACAAATTTAAGGGAACAACCATGTTTTCTTTGGACTCGCAGCTTGCAGGCAAAGCACATGGAAGGGAATGTGTTTTATATGTGCGCTGAATTCACAGTAAACACCAAGAGAACTCAGGTCTGGCCAAGTGCAGGCTTGTGTTTGGGTTTTTAAGCTCATAAAGCTTTCCTTGTATCGTACTGAACGAAGACCCAGTGCTGAAAAGATGAATGAGTGCCTCCTTTGTGTGTCCCTTGTGTATTATTAAAATCTGCTCTTTGTTTTGAGGCCTTCCAGCCAAAGCTGGGGTGGAACATGGTTTCAGTAATGAGTACTTTCTATATTCTGACGTGCTGCTATTTGCAGACAATCATAGGTTGGCCATACATTGACACACAGAGCCTCCCAAGGCTCCAATAGTCCTTCCAACCTTCAGAAAAACTCATTATCGTGAGTATCGTACCAAACATAATTTGTTTGAATGTTTCTGTACAGGCAGGAGCTGGTCATTGTGTTTTCTATAGGGATAATGTAAGAAAGTGTTGGATTACATACAGTGGTGTGAAAAAGTGTTTGCCCCCTTCCTCATTTCCTGTTCCTTTGCATGTTTGTCACACTTAAGTGTTTCGGAACATCAAACCAATTTAAACAATAGTCAAGGACAACACAAGTAAACACAAAATGCAATTTGTAAATGAAGGTGTTTATTATTAAAGGTGAAAAAAAAATCCAAACCATCATGGCCCTGTGTGAAAAAGTGATTGCCCCCTAAACCTAATAACTGGTTGGGCCACCCTTAGCAGCAACAACTGCAACCAAGCGTTTGCGATAACGTGCAATGAGGCTTTTACAGCGTCCTGGAGGAATTTTGGCCCACTCATCTTTGCAGAATTGTCCTAATTCAGTTACATTAGAGGGTTTTCGAGCATGAACGGCCTTTTTAAGGTCATACCACAACATCTCAATAGGATTCAGGTCAGGACTTTGGCTAGGCCACTCCAAAGTCTTCATTTTGTTTTTCTTCAGCCATTCGGTGGTGGACTTGCTGGTGTGTTTAGGATCATTGTCCTGCTGCAGAACCCAAGTTCGTTTCAGCTTGAGTACACGAACAGATGGTCGGACATTCTCCTTCAGGATCTCTTGGTAGACAGCAGAATTCATAGTTCCTTTTATCACGGCAAGTCTTCCAGGTCCTGAAGCAGCAAAACAGCCCCAGACCATCACACTACCACCACCATATTTTACTGTTGGTATAATGTTCTTTTTCTGAAATGCAGTGTTCCTTCTACGCCAGATATACTTGGACACACACCTTCCAAAGAGTTCCACTTTTGTCTCATCGGTCCACAGAATGTTGTCCCAAAAGTCTTGGGGATCATCAAGATGTGTTGTGGAGAAATTGAGACAAGCTTTGATGTTCTTTTTGCTCAGCAGTGGTTTTCTCCTTGGAACTCTGCCATGCAGGCCATTTTTGCCCAGTCTTTTCCTGATGGTGGAGGCATGAACGCTGACCTTAACTGAGGCAAGCGAGGCCTGCAGTTCCTTGGACGTTGTTGTGGGGTCTTTTGTGACCTCTTGGATGAGTCGTCGCTGCGCTCTTGAGGTAATTTTGGGCGGCCGGCCACTCCTGGGAAGGTTCACCACTATTCCATGTCTTCGCCATTTGTGGATAATGGCTCTCACTGTGGTTCGCTGGATTCCCAAAGCTTTGGAAATGGCTTTATAACCCTTTCCAGACTGATAGATCTCAATTACTTTCTTTCTTAATTGTTCCTGAATTTCTTTGGGTCTCGGCATGATGTGTAGCTTTTAAGGATCTTCTGGTGGACCTTACTGTGTCAAGCAGCTCCTATTTAAGTGATGCCTTGATTGTGAACAGGTGTGGCAATAATCAGGCCTGGGTGTGGCTAGAGAAATTGAACTCAGGTGTGGACAACCACAGTTATAGTATGTTTTAACAAGGGGGGCAATCACTTTTTCACACAGGGCCATGATGGTTTGGATTTTTTTTCACCTTTAATAATAAACACCTTCATATACAAATTGCATTTTGTGTTTACTTGTGTTGTCCTTGACTATTGTTTAAATTGGTTTGATGTTCCGAAACACTTAAGTGTGACAAACATGCAAAGGAACAGGAAATGAGGAAGGGGGCAAACACTTTTTCACACCACTGTACACTGCTTTAAAACTTTTTTTTAATAACATAGAAGTTTGGAGTGGATTTTAGTTTTAAAGTAGAACTTTTTTCTTCTAAAGTTTCCAGACTTGGAAAAAAGACTTTAAAAGTAAAATCCATTTATTGACTACTGTATTGATGGCCACTTCTAGGCCTATGCAATCTGCTCGCATCCGGGAACACATTAACATGTTTTGACCTGCAAAATGCCGTCATTCATCTGGCACATCTTGTTGTCTGCTATACCTGCTGCTTCAATAAAGATCAATGCTGATATGAAACAGGTGTTTAGTGCGTTCAGCTATCTGATAAAGACTGTCCGCGGTGATTGTACCTGCTTATACAGGCCAGGAATAGAGGTCTCATCAAGGCATAAGTCACTATTACAGCAGTTGGAGTCAAAATACTCACCTTTTCTCCGGTACTGTCCCCCACATACTCTGCTCTGACGCCAGGCCTCTTCTGAATTGAACAAATGTCATCATTCTTCAACCCCTTTTCTTTGAGCCCAGGCTGTCTTGGACACACCAGTTATGAGTGTGTCCCCACATTGGCCTGGGCTCACAGTACAATACTGCAGATAGCAGTGCTGACTTCATAAAAGCTTTCTTGAAACACCCATCACCTGCAGAGAATGAGAGCGATTTTGTCTGCTGAAGCCTTCTAAAAGTTTGTTTAAAGCAAACCTAGATAATTGTTTGCACAAAACTGTGTAAATATGTATGTCCAAGCTAACCACGTAGATAATATGAATGCCAAAGTGTCTTCCCATTTCTCCAGTGTAGATTTAATTATCTTTACTGTGCTAGCAATGTCCATCTTGCTTGGCACTTTACAGTCCATGGACAGAGCAGGATCCCGTTTTCAACAGTGCAAGAAGTAAGGGGAAATCCTATTAATAACAACACTAACAGTGATAAACACTTTGCCTTTTGCCTCACAGCTTCCAGAGTTCAGGTCCTCCTAAAAATGGTATGGTATGGTTGCCCTCAAATACCTGGTTGTATCTGTAAGACAAAATGTCCAGAGCACCCCACCCCCCTTACATCATATGTCAAGAGCTCCCCCACCATCAGAAGTCAAGAGTCCCTCACCCTCTCTTACATCAGGGTGCACCCCCCCCACCTTAGCTGGGGGTTGAGCTGGGAAGCAGAATGTGCAAGGTCTGCAGGAGTCAGCTGAATGCTGAAACCAGGGGAGGCAGAAGCGAAGGGGTGCTGGAGCTGCACAGAGAGGTGCAGGATCTGCAAGAGGAGTTCTTTCCTCCTCTCTGCTGTCAACTGCTGAGACAAGGTGGGGGTGGAAACAAGGGGGAGTGCTGCAGCTGCAGGAGAGGTACGAGGGCCACATGAAATGGCCTGGCGGGCGTGATTCCTGCAACGTGGTCTATAGGCTTCCTGCAGCTGATCTTTTTACCATTACCACAGGAGAGGTTCAGAAATGCACGCCGGCTCAGAAGCACGAGCAGTGGCGATATTGATGTCGACCAAGGCTCTGTATAGTGGGTGCCACTCCAGGGCACATTTGAATGTGAGTGCACTGTTATATGTTTTTTACATTTTATTATTACCTTTTAATAAACGTATTGCGTGATTATCGGGTATTGTTTTTTTTTCCTGAGATCACCCTGATGGAATAAAGCAAAGGACAAAGACCAGTTAGTGGATGACCAGGATAGAATCATTGCAGATACCTACCTCTTGGCCCCATTTTCTCAGGTGGAGATGCACATCACATAAGAAGGACACATTACTTTTAATACTTTTATGTTTGCACGTGGTGGAGTTTGATGAAGTAGATGAAAAGAAATTCTATATTTTTGGAAAGGACTTTTGTTTAATTGATCATTTTTGTATGGACTATTTACACATACATATTTGTATATATTAAGTTTATAAGTGGTTTATTAGATCATTGAGGTATACACTTTTTGATTTGTCACAGTGGATCACTGAAATATATTTCACATGGTTAATGCCTTTCTAGATGGATATATCAATTTTATATGCAAGCGCCTCAATATATAACATTTAAAACAGGTTTTTGGCATTTACAGTATTGCTAAAAAATTTAAGGCAGCGGCACACCATTTTTCTGATTTCACTTTTTGGTGCACGTAGGTGGTACTGTTTAATTTTTTTTTTTTTTTATCAAGTGAAAGCTACTAATGTTATCCATTAATCACTGCAACTGTGCCAAAGTCAGAAGGTTCACTCATTTTACCCTAATCTGAGTTCTGTATAATCTCCCAAGTGCAAATAACTCCATAGAGGTCAGAAGGAAGGCAGTAACTTCCTCTCTCACTTTTTTGTTGGATCTGATTGGTGATTGTGAGACTAGCATTTAGTATTGGCATTTTTACAGGAGGCTTTCATGGTTTGAGAGGCAGCAACTTCACATTAATGCCAGTTGTTTTAGAGTGGGATGTCCAGTATGATCATATAGATGTAATAATCATGTGTCTACAAACCTTTGCTCTTGTGTATATTAAGGTGATTGTAAACCATCACCTTGTAAAACAACCCATTCAATTTAAAAAAATGGAAATGAAAGGCAAAACATTTAATTATAGATATAAAAAAATAATAATAATGTTTATATAAGTGATCACATATCCTTTGTTCTCGGCTGCACAAGAGCTAGGGGAAGAGAAACAGCAGCAGACTGATCTTCCCAGTGAATGGCTGTGCAGGGGAGGCATGTCAGGGCAAGTCTGATCATTGGAGGAGAGCACACTAAGTTCCCAGCATAGCTAGAGAACTGACCATGGCCTAGTGTGGTTGGTATTTAACCGCTTCCTGTCTGCGCTATAGCTGAATGATGGCTACAGCATGGATCTTAAATGCTGGGAGGCTGTTGTATGACGTCCTCCCGTGCATCCTGATCCTGGCCCCTTACCACGTGATCAAATGACAGCTAATCACGTTATGTAAACAAAAGATCGGTAATCTGCTTTTTTTCTGCTCGCCATGAAAGCGTGAGCAGAAAAAAAAGCCGATTACTGGCTTTTGTCAAAGGGACAGTGGTCCCGAAGAGGGTGAGACATCCCCCAAGTATCTGTGCCCACCAGAGCCACCTGCCAGTGCATACCAGTGCCGCCTACCTGTGCCACCTACCAATGCCCACCTGTGCCACCTATCAATGCCCATCAGTGCTGCCAATTAGTGCCTCATCATCAGTGCTGCCTATCGGTGCCACCTATCAGTACCCTTCAGTGCCACCTATCAGTGCCACCGATCAGTGCCCACCAGTGCTACCTATCAGTGTCCATCAGTGCTGCCTTACCAGTGCAGCCTATCAGTGCACATCAATGAAGGATAAAAATGACCTGTTTGCAAAATTTTATAACAAACTATAAAACAGTTTTTTTTTTTATTTTTTATATTTTTTGCAAAAAAGAAAACAACCCAGCAGTGATAAATACAACCAAAAGAAAGCTCTATTTGTGGGGAAAAAAATAAAATAAAATAAAAAAATAATAAAAAAAATTTGGGTACAGTGTTGTATGACCGCACAATTGTCATTTAAGGAGCAACAGCACTGAAAGCTGAAATTGGTCTGGGCAGGAAGGGGGTTTAAGTGCCCAGTAAGCAAGTAGTTAATAGGAAAGCAGAGGGACTGGCGGGGACACTATGAATTTCACATGAAGGAAGCAATACAAAGAGAACAGAATACTTTTTCATATAAGTATATGGTAAAGCAGGCACATATCAGGAATATGAAATATTGGGTTTACATATTCTTTAAGCTTTTTGCACATTTTTATGGCATGTTGTAGAAAAGAAAGAAAGAAATATCCCAAATAGGAAATCGATAGGACAAAGTTTCTCTTTTTCCAGATTGTGTGTAACGTTGCAAGCTTTTCAAATTATAGGAATAGATGATATACTGGTAAAGAGACATTTTAATGGGAAGAAATAAAAGGTAAATTAAGATTTCCGGAGATGGAAAATGTCTTGGAAAGTCTGATATTGAACTGCAGGTTCTTGAGCTGCGAGGTTAATTATGAGTTTTCTGAGGTCAGTACAATGAAACCACTTGTTCTGCTGGAAGAGAAAGACTAACATAATAACCTGAAAATACACATTTAAATCTGAATAATATACTTACGTATGACATTTTCAAGGCTGACAGAGAAAGTGAAGTTGACCCTTTTGAGGTTTGATAAATATCATGCATCTTGGAGAGCGCTTCTAAAACTTTCCTACTCAGACTTTGTGCTAAACCCTGATGACCCCTAACCCTTACAACTTGCAAATGCCATTTCAAATGTTACTGTATATTGAAAATCGACACCAATCTGTCTTAACTTTATGACCACTGACCAATAAAGTGCATAACATTAATTATCTTGTTCTGAAAAGTATGTGGGATATATTAGGCAGCGACTAAACATATTATCCCTGAAGTTGATGCGTTGAAAGCAGACAAAATGGGAAATTGCAATTTGTTGTGTATGGGGCTGCGCAGCTGCAGACTGGTCAGGGTGCCCATACTGACTTGTGTCCACAGCCAAAAGTGCCTACAATGAACATGTGAGTATCAGAACTGGAACATGGAGCATTGGAAGAAGGTAGCCTGGTCTGATGAGTCACATTTTCTTACATCATGTGGATGACCGGGTTCGTGTGCATTGCTTACCTGGGGATGAGATGGAACCAGGATGCAGTATGGGACGAAGGCAACAAGGCGGAGGCAATGTGGGGATTTGGACAATGTTCTGTGGAGAAACCTTGGTACTGCCATTCATGTGGATTTTATTTTGACATGTACCACCTACCTAAACATTGTTGCTGACACCCCTTCACCCCCTTCATGGAAATGACATTCCCTAGTGGCAATGACCTCTTTTTTAGTAAGCTAATGCACCCTTTCACATTGTAGCAGTTGTTCAAGAACAGTTTGAGGAAAAAAACAACGAGTTTGAGGTGTTGGCTCAAAGGTTATATGTAAGATTGTACTGGAAAAATAAATCCTATCCATGGAGGCCCCACCACACAACTTACTGGACTTAAAGGATCTTCTACACCCCTTCACCCCCTTCATGGAAATGACATTCCCTAGTGGCAATGACCTCTTTTTTAGTAAGCTAATGCACCCTTTCACATTGTAGCAGTTGTTCAAGAACAGTTTGAGGAAAAAAACAACGAGTTTGAGGTGTTGGCTCAAAGGTTATATGTAAGATTGTACTGGAAAAATAAATCCTATCCATGGAGGCCCCACCACACAACTTACTGGACTTAAAGGATCTTCTACTGACGGCTTGGTGTCCAGATACCACAGCATACCTTCAGAGGTGGAGTCCCTGCCTTGATGGCTCAGGGCTTTTTTGGTGGCAAACAGGGGACCTACTTAATAATAGGTGGGTGGCCATAAAGTTATGACTGATCAGTATATATGCATTTTATTATGATTTTCTAATAATAATAACAAAATTATATTGGCTTGCTTTTAGATAGCATTGGAGTCCAGTATTTTTTTGGCTTCCCAAACCAGAGTTGTATTGGTATATAGTTTGAATATTCTGCATGTGTGTATGTATAGGGGTTTTCTCTGGCTTCTACCCATAATTCAAAAACATAATGACAAGTTAACCACTTGTACCAGATCTGTTTTTCCATTTTTTACACGAGTTCAAATGCACATTTTAGGTCTACAAATTCGTTAAAACCCACAAACCTTTTATATTTTTTCCAAAAGTAGAAACCCTGGAAACAGTGGAGGGTAATAGTGATTAAATGCTAATCATTTCTGTCTTCTATCACCATTTTGCTGATGATGACATTCATACTAATTTGCTCTCTCCATCAAACACATCATTTGCTATTATTGCTACCATTTGGGGGAAGCGATCCTGGTTTCCTAGAGCAAGGGTCTCCAAACTTTCTAAACAAAGGGCCGGTTTACTGTCCTTCAGACTTTAGGAGGGGCCCGACTGTGGCCATCTGTGGTGTCAGTGAGAGGAATTGTGCCCAATTGTTGGTGTAATTTTTTGGGAAGAATCATGCTCCATTGTTGGTGTCACTGGGAGGAACTGTGCCTGATTTTTTGTGTCATTGGGAGGAACTATGCCCTATAGTTTTGGAGTAATTGTGCCTCTACGTTGGTGTCAGTGGGTAGGGTCATGCCTCAGTGTTGGAGTCAGAGGATAAAATATACCCCAAGGGATGGATAAAAGCAAGCAAAGGGCCACAGTTTGGAGACCACTGTCCTAGAGGGTGATATGAAAGGTGTGATTCAGTGGATCCCCTGGAAGTCCAGCTTTCGCCAGTAGACATCCAATTGTGCTGTTTTACTGCTATTTACTTGGTGGTCAAAACTATTTGTTAAGAGGCTGTGTATGATAAATGTTGGTGGAAGATCTCTCTGGTTCAAGTCACTCTTGGAGCACGCTTCTTTAGGCTGATTTTCCGTTTTGTCATCTTTGGCCACCTTTTTGTTAATGGACTGTTAATGGATCCATATAAGATTTATTAAGTGTTTTGCACATTTTAGATTCACTTTGGTGTGAATGTTATTTTATACTATCATATTTAGATTAGATAGATAAAATAGATAAATAGATAATAGATAAAATATGTTTATTGCTGCACTCCTCTATCTGATCATATTCTTATATACCCATCATAGTGTAAGGATAAGGTTATCTATCACTCTACTATAAATAAACTGTGACTTCACCAATCCTCAAATAGCAGAAATGATGCACTATTAACCACCTGCTTACTGGGCACTTAAACCCCCCTCCTGTCCAGACCAATTTTCAGCTTTCGGCGCTGACGCACTTTGAATGACAATTGCGCAGTCATACAACACTGTACCCAAATGAAATTTTTATAATTTTTTTCCCACAAATAGAGCTTTCTTTTGGTGGTAAATAAAAATAAAAAAAAAATCATGTTTAATAGTTTGTTATAAAATTTTGCAAACGGGTAACTTTTCTGCTTCATTGATATGCGCTGATGAGGCGGCAATGGTGGGCACTGATACGCTGCACTGGTGGGCACTGATAGGCTGCACTGGTGGGCACAGATAAGGTGGCACTGGTGGGGACAGATAAGTCGGTACTGATGGGCACAGCAAAGATGGCACTGATTGGCACGGATGGGTGGCACGGATGGGCACTGATAGGTGGCACTGATGGGCACTGGTAGTGGACACTGATGAGCACTGGTAGGTGATACTGATGAGCACTGGTAGGTGACACTAATGTGCAGCACTGTAAAGGCACATTGTGGGCACTGGCACTGTGGGCACTGACAGATGGCACTGTGGGCACTGACAGATGGCACTGTGGGCACTGACAGGTGGAGCTAGTGGGCACTGGTAAGCGGCACTTTTATTAGGGCAAAGGTGGGCACCATGGACCCTGGGCACATTGCAGTGAGAGGGACTGATGTCCCTCTCACTGCCGCCGGTGATTGGAAAAAAAGCCGATTACCGGCTCTGTTATTATCACATGATCAGCTGTCATTGGCTGACAGCTGATCACGTGGTAAGGGGTCGGGATCGACCCCTTACTCTGATCTGTGATCCAGCGAGTCTCACAGACACAGACACAAAATAGAACTTTGTGTGTTAGTTCCCTTTTTAATGTACATAACAAATGATAACAAATAACAAATATCAATAACAAATGATATATATAGTATGTACAGTTATTGCATATGCATATGCATTTTTTATTTTTACACTGTCCCTACAAATAGTTTTTCATCACTTTTATTGCTATCGCAGGAAATGTAAACATCCTTCTTTATGGAGAGATATGGATCTATAAGGCCCAAATTTTCTCCTCTACCTTTAAAAGCAAAAGATCAAAAAAAAATTTTTTTGATATGTTGCTTAAAAAAAAAAAAAAAAAACCCAGTTTACCTGTACATGCACTAGGAACTGGAAGTTACGTCATGACGTTGCTCCAGTTCTCCATGGCCATGAAGATCGGGGGCTATCTTGCCTTCATCTTTATTGCAAGCCACCGGCAGCGCCGCATGGGTCCCGGTCTTTTCTAATCGGTCAGGTAAAAGTGATCCAGTGCCAAATTCACCACTTGGACTATTTTATCTTGTAGAGAATCTCTGACTGAAAAAAAAAACAATACCAGGGTTTAGGCATATTGCTGCAGCCATAACTCCGGTATTTCACTTGAAGACCAGGACGTCATTTGTCTATGGCCCGGTTGGCAAGTGGTTAATAACTTATTCGTGATCAAATTCAAAACAGTACAGTAATAAATCAAATAAAACATGACATACATCAAAGTGATAAGTCAATGCATGAAATAGTGAATAAAGTTTGATTTGTGTCTTTCTTTAAAAACATCAATGTGTACACGACCCGGTGGTGAAAAATAGTGTTCAGTCCACTCAATCCAGAAAATCTTCTAAAACATGTGAACTGTGCTTCACCCCCCCTTCTTTTTTCCCCCCCCTCCCTCCCCCCCCCCTTTTTTTCCTCTTTCTTCTTTTTTCTTTTCTTCTTTTTGCCATTTTTTTCTGCGTTGAGTGAATATAGTATGAACAATATGCATGAAGATTTGATCCCCGAAACAATTGAAGACTATATGACTAGCTAAAACTAAATTTAAAAGTTCTTGATATCTCTGAATATCAAAATAGGTATCCTTGACACATTGGCATACAAGGGATAAATAATGCATTACAAACAATAGTACAAGTTTTTTTTTTTTTTTAAATATACTCATTCTATTTTGTATATTATAAAAGTGAATCTGTACTTTTAACTGAAAGTAAGATAAGATTTAAAACAAAGCAGAAAGCCTCCAGACCTTCCAAACCACACAGAGCTTCAGTTCAGATCAGTTATCTCTTCAAGGTCAGACGCTTCATGGATCAAACAGCCAGTCCATCCCAAGGGAAATAAAAACACATATCAGCTCAAAGGGAAAACAGAAAGATCCATAGTGTTGTCTGCATAAATGTTATTCAATAAAAATAAATGAAATAAAACTTCCATTAAAAAAGCATAACAATCTTGTATGCATGTACAAAAGCATAGCAGTCTTGTATGTACAATCCTTTGGTGTACACCACTTGTTAATGCAATGGATGATACACATTCAAAGTGCAGGCCACTCCACACAGTTACAGCAATACCGCTCCCTTAGAACACCAAGCTCCACCCAACATGTTTCGTCATTACTGACGCCATCAGGGACATGGAGAGAGGTGGTCAAGAGAGATTCAAATATACCCGCAACGTGTAGCCGCTGCTGGAACAGCCTCCCCTCAGCCCTGCCCACATCCCCATGTAACCAATAATGTGACAGGCTCTCCACCACCATAATGCAAAAATCATTGAACGCAGGCACAAGTTCAACAGTAACCTCAGGCATAACTTGCTAAGAATCCTCTGAAGTGTAACCTGCACTCTGTGTGTGTATATGAATGCTAATATATGTGGTAGTATATTGTGTAATGTCTTGTAGAGACATTAAATTGTGAGCTCCTCTGGAGAAGGGATAGTTGCGAATGATCTCACTGTTCTGTGTAAACTGCTATGAAATATATAGAAGAGGTGAACATCATTTTAATTTCAATGGAATCTTATGCTTAACTGTGCCATACACTAGTTTTCTAAGACAAATCCCTAGGATTACACAGTTGATTATCTGTACACATTTTCTCCCCTTCAGACTTTATTCTGATGCCTCCTAATCCATGTGGAAGATTGGTGTACAGATACTGTTCTGTTGACGGTTATGTAAATTTCTCGTCTTGAAGCGTTTTTCATTACACATAGTCAAATGTCATTATTTCTTTATATTATCAACTGCTGCAATAACTGCTTTAATTCAAGCACTAGATCTGCACTGATGGCAGTATTTTTAAAGCGATTTGTTTTCCAAAGGATATCAAGTCGATATTGTTAATGTAGTCCTTTATTATTATACTTCTTGAAGTTTTTCCTTAAAGCGGTTGTATAGTCAAAAAATTAATGAGGCTTACCTGTAGGTCAAAAAAATATCTCCTAAACCTGTACGGTTTCGGAGATATTCCCCGTGCAATGAGCCACTGACTGCAGCTGCGCATGCGCACAGGGATTCTCGGCTGAAAGGCCGGCAGAATCCAAACCTTGCCGAGAAGAGGTCTCCCATGCACATGCGTGGGAGTGATGACATCACGGCTCCAGCCACTCACAGCGCTGGAGTCGCGATACCCGGAAGACGCGCCGAGGCAACATGTCAGCTACCTCGGTGTGGACCAGGTGAGTTACCGACGCCTCGTTCTAAGGTAAGTATTTCATAATGAGCTAGTATGCGGTGCATACTAGCTCGTTATGCCTTTTCCCTTACAGGTGTATAAAAAAAAAGTTTCAGCGGGTTTACTCCCGCTTTAAAGAGATATTAAAACCTTGTTTTAAAAAAATAAACAAACCTGTGCAGTGGTTTTGCACAGAGCAGCCTGGACCCTCCTCTTCTTGGGTCCATGCCTGGTGCTCCTGGCTTCTCCCACAGCAAGCAGCTTACTCTGGGGGCACCCAAGCAGGCAAGCTCCCGAGTGCCTAGGCTATGCACATTAAAGTATTAACATGTTCCTAACAAGCAATAAAATAGCTCTACAAAAGCAGGCACTGCAAGGAACATTTTGTCCTCAAAGTTCACAACAGAGGTACTAATGTGATTCCACCACCCCACCTCTCCACCTCATCCAATCAGAGAATATAGAGAAAATATTACAAGGCTATACCTGAAAGATGGCAGTGCTGATCTAGTGACCCCCTGTGGTTACTATGCAGAAGGGCAGTCGTGGCTGCTAGGGGGATATGCAGCTTACATAGGGATTGGTCAGGTATGGAACTATGGAAGAAAAATCATACCTAAGCTTCTGCTTTAAATCCAGGTTAGGGTTAAAGTGGATGTAAACCTGAAATGCGACCTAAGCACATATATCTGTAGTGTTTTCTTATCTCTCTCCAAAGCACTAAGTCCCATGTTTTTCTGCTACTTCATTCTTCTGTTATCAGTATGATAACTTCTGAAAAGTTCTCCGTCAACCAAGATAAAATCAACCTGAAATTAATAGATTAGCAGAGCGCTTGACTTGTCACAGCACAGCTCTGCAAGTCTCTGCCTATGTAGAGAGGGGGTGTGTGCCTTTCCTCCAATCAGCTGTCTTGGCTGTATGCCAAGAATTCACTCCCATTGCTGAACAGGAAGAGAAAATATGTAACAAGATGTGCACTTTCTAATGAATATATAAAGCTGAAGGCAACAGATATACATGTAAAACTTATGTAGGGAGATTTGTTTCATCTCTGTGTATCATCTGAGGCTGTTCACTTCACTGGGCATATGTGAGGGTTCACATCCACTTTAAGGGTTGAAATTATGTTAGCAGCTAGTCTTAGCCCATGCAGCAGGTTTGCTTTAACTGCCCTTCCAAGGCCCTCCACCTTCCCCCAGCAGCACTTGCTTACCATTCCTCCTCTCTGTTCAGTGCCAGGTGCAATGGTAAATATCCAGGACCTTGAGGTATGGAAGAGCAAGTGATTGTTTCTGAACCAACCAACTTTGTCACACAGAGAGTCCATAACCCGGTCTAAGCCCCAGCTTCAGTGACTCGTAACTTACAAAGGGCTTTTCTTTCAATCAACAGAATGGTGTGGGAGCAAAAGGAAGGTAGAGTATGTGCTCCAGGGGAAGAAGGTATTAAAGTGAGCCTGTTGCTTTGCCCTGCATGCTTAAAGGGTTGTAGAAGACAATAAATGTCTACTAAGTCTTCAGGTGTGATAAATTGCATTTTTAGCTGTGGTTAACGTGTGCCAAAATGTAAAATCTAATAAAAGTTGTTGACAATGGAAATTTTTGTGCGGAGATTTCCGACACAGAAATTTTCATACCCAGCACAACCATGCCAGTTTTGAAAAGCAAAAAACAAATGTACCAGCTTAAGTGTTCATGGAACATTTCAGAAAGAATGTGTAGAAAAATAACATTGGCCTTAGAAGAGAGCAGTCAGATTAGAAGGTAATGCCATAATATATGTGTGGCAGTGATGGAAACAATGGCTGGCTACATAAGAAAAAGAGCAGGGATGATGGGCAGGCTGAGACTGTTATTGCTGGATACATTTTGCATAGGAGCACACTTATGTTGGTGCGGGAATGAGTGTCAATCCCATTCCCTCACCTGCAGTCAACCTTAGGCAAAACACGCTGCGTTTCAGCAGTGCAATTTCTTAATTGCACCCCTTCACATCTGGGAACACAGCATGTTTTCGGGTGAATGAAACTGCATTGTGCAAAAGCACCATGTGGTTTTCCTTCAACTGTGGTTTTGAATAGGCACAGGGACTTTTTCCCTGTGTTTTCCACAAGTACAGTAGCCTGTTGAAATTAATGTGCTGCTGTGCCCGCACAAATGAACGCATAGGTATGGACCTAGCCTTACAGTAGAATTAAACACTCCAATTAAAGTGAATCATTTTGTGTTGCTTCCAATAGCTGAATCCATTTCCTCTATAATTGAATATTCTTTTACAAATATGTTTGCAAGAACATCTCTGTGCAGGGGTCTCTTGCCACTTCTGTTTATGTGCACCTTTGCTCCAGACATGGGTGCACAGTTTCTTCTCGTCAAGTGGCAGTGGTGAAAGGATTATAGTTCCCTGCATGCAAAGCACATCAGCTGAAGTACTCATGCATGACATAGCTCCCAATTGCCTCTGATTTCGAGGGACTGTCCCTGATTTGGAGCAATGTCCCTCTTTTCCTCTCATTTGTCCCTTGTTTTGGTCTGATCCATATAGTTGTATATAAAATGCACGTTTTATCTTTTAAAAAGTGTTTCCCAGTGCTAACCGTTTCATCCGATTTCTAAAGTGCTGCATTTGTACATTTTAAAAGCCAATATAAAGGAATAGTAGTGGTAAAAAAAAAGTCCTTGTGGATTTAATTAACCTTTTTTTTTGGTTAATTCTCCTTCATTCTCATCTCAAAATGTTGGGAGGTATGGCATGATAGGAGTGAGAGGGATCTTCCAGGGAGGCATGCATAGGCACATATGATTGTAGTTGATGCAGGAACAATCACGCCCAGGTGACATCTCTGTTCCTGTTAATGATCTGGGGGCACTCAGCAACAGAAAGAGAGAATCAGCCTTCTATAGAAAGGGTGCAGTGATTCAGAAGACATCATGGTAGGCAACAATTTCTTGGATTAAAAAAGAATAAAGGTTTCAGGTTGAAAATCAGCTGGTAATTCTGAGCAGTTGAGAACCGCTTCAGTACAGCACCTCTTATGAGAAGCTGTTATTGCCTGTTTATGTTCTCCTCTCAGGGGCGCCAGGCGATGATTTGCGGCATGCTCCGCTCTGTACTTGACAATTAAAAACAAAGTGATTTTAAACAGCTGCATTGTAACAGAAAACAATTCTCATTATTCCGGGACTCTGTTCTGTTCTGTATTTAGATCTCTTGCAATTATTTCTCGCTTTCACACTCTGCAAGGATAATATGACAGAGAATGTGAAAGGTGGAGCACAGAGGGAGGTTGCCTACTACCACTGTTACCTAATAGCCTGGTTGCATAATATAATGTAGCACAATTTGTTCCTTTACAAAAGGAGGAAGAACAAGTTGTCAATAAATCTGTAGATCTGAGGTTACCCTATCTATGGAGACTAAAGCCCCATACACACTATCAGATTATCTGCAGACTTTTGTCTTCAGATTTACCAAAACCATGTAGTGCAAGGGCCTGCCTGATTGCATACAAATTGAAAATCTTAAGGTTTGACCTCATATTATATGTTTTTGGTAAATCTGAAGACAAAAGTCTGCAGATAATCTGATAGTGTGTATGGGGCTTAAGCGTGAATCAATGTATGACCAATAAACAGTCTTCAGACAAAAGCTACAAAAGTTCTGCTAGCTCTTTTAAGCATGCCTTATAGGATATGCTGGGGCTCATTGCTGCTTGTGGGCCTTAATGCTTACATGCCAGCAGGATCCCACAGAAATAGTTGAGGGCAGATGCAAAGAGGTGACTTTTCCTCTTATAGCTTTGGCCATACATTTCTTTTTTCATGATCAGTGACAATCGTCATCTAACATAATATTATTAACCGCTTATCACACATTAAAACTTTATGCCTGATTAATACAAAGAAATAAAAAAAAAAAAAAAACGTGTAAATGAATTGAACCTAAAAGAGGGGTGTTACTAAAGGCATCAAAAGTTGTATGCCAAAAGTTTAGTAAAACTTGGTTCTACTGGATAGATTACACCTTCTCCTCCAGTTATGTTGCAGACCTTGCCACCTAAAAGCTGCCCCTGTTCTTGGAGTTTTGCTGAACCCCCAGTAGGAGGTTGCCGACTGCTACCTTTGAAGGCTTTTCCCCCTCGAGGGCTGTTGAATGCTGCTGTTAGGGACGAACATCTGACAGCACCAAACCCACCCCCACACTACCCCACCCTCACCCTTTTTTGTTTTTGCTTTACTCTGGTAACCCAAAATTGTAGCACTTCAATGGAAGGCGAACCCTAATAACGGCAGGGGGACCCTGCTTTTTCTGTGGCAGGAGAATCTCTCAAAGAAGGTTGTTACAACTCAGGATTGTTTCCTTGTGTACAGCCATAATTTTATACACCCACAGCAATTCATTTTTTTCCTTTTTGTTGTTGTTTTTTTTTTTTTTTTTTTTCTTGGTTCTATTTAAAATGGGGGGGGGGGGGTATTCCCTAAAGAGTTATTGTTTCTGCGTTTTGTATTATGTTATAAAGCTTTAAATAAAAAATAATAAATAAAAAAAGTATGCCTCCAGACTCAAATGATGAAAATCTGGCTCTGCACATGAATAGCAAAATGAGACGTGTAAGCTCTTGAAACCCACTCTTATTCATGGGACAAAAAAGGCTTAGAGGGCAACTTTACTTTGACGTTGTCCACTAAATATACCATATACCTCCATCAATGGAGCCCACACAGTAAAGTACTTACTCAATCTGAATTTCTTCACTTTGTGTGCCTGCCAGGTGTTTCACAGCCTTTGCAAGAATAACATCCCCATTGGGTCCTCTGGCTAGTGCGCACACTTGCCACGGACATTTTTTCCTATGGATGGCTCATACTCATAGATTCCCCCCAGCCATCCAGCTGTGTACAGACTATCCATATGAATGAGGCTTTTATTGGGGCTGCTCCCCACAGTTAATCACCAGGAACCACCCCCCCCCCCCCCCGCTGGGGTTCTCACATTTTGCAAATGTGAATGTGGCCATATGGGTGATCAGTATAGTATTTTTGTCTAAATTTGAAGAATTGTATGAATAGCCTAAACATATTTTTTATTTTGGATAGAGTAGAAAAAACCTGTTGGTATATTTTTTGTTGTATGTGTCTAGTAGGAAAGAGTAACAGGAAGTGAGAGCAACTTAGGCGAATTCCCCTAAAAGTTGTCATTGAAACAGGTGAAACATGTGCTCTAACCACTTGCCCCTCACAGAGGGAGATATGTAGTCAACTGCTGCTGCTGACCTTTTGTTCTTATAATGCTAGTTGCCTAGGTGTAATGCTGATCCAGTGGTTTTATACTACTTTTCTTATGTTGTTTTACATATTGAAATGCTACTACCCATCTACATTTAAATTACAGATATGAAAATAACAACCCAATCTTCTTCCATAATAAACCACCCCTGTGGAAGGAAAATGCACAACAATGCAACAACTTCCGAAACATGTTGGGTATATGGTTGAACATCTAATCTGCTGACCTCCTTCTGTTTAGGTGGCACTTTAGAATCTATAAGTCTTGACATCATATGATGTCCTATATGTCAATTCATTGATGTATTGTTACAAAATATTTCTTTGATGAATATGTCTCTATATTATTATTATTATTATTGTATTTATATATATATATATTTTTTTTTTTCTAGTTTTATAAATATATGAATTAATAAAGTTGGCACCATTGTGCCCTTTTACTCAATTTTGATCTTTTTCTATACTTATTATTCTGCCATTTAAAAAGTCCCCCATATGCATTTTATGCATGTTTTTTTGCTATATGATTTAGGATGTTGCCAGTATAATTAACACACTATTCAATTCTCAACCACTTATTCTCTTCAATGGTTTTAGTACTAGGTTACTAGAAGCAGTCAGGCAACTAGCATTCAAGAAGTCAGCAATAGGGAATCCTGCATATCTCAAGAGTGTTGGTAAATAGGGGGCATTGTAAGTGGTACTGTAACATCAGCTTATATCTTGGCAACTAACGAGATCTAGCAAGACTGTCTTTTGAATAGGAGGGTGTCTGTTTAAATTATATTTTTTTATGCTTTATAGACGTCAGCGTAGAATTATAATTGAAGGGGACACGCTCCTTGGATTGTCTTGCTAGGTCTCCAAGTTGCTAAGCTATAAACTGGTGTTACAGCATCACCTCCCATACCAGCTAGTTACCCCTCTTTACTGATGGGCTTGAGGCAAACGATTCTCTGCTTTTATTACACAGTTTTATAATCGTTAACAACAGTTTTTTTTTTTTTATAGCAGTGGGAAATCTGGCACATATTAGAGGTGCATTACATAATTCTCTGCTATAATGATATGTTTGCTAAATACGTGACATACAGCAGCCACACAATGTTCTAGCAGTCTGTCATCAGTACTGTAAATTCATTGCCTGTTGCAACATGATCTTTGGTGTAGATTTATTCAGCAGACTCTGTTGTTTTAAAATTCATTAGCATTAAATACATTTGTGTAGTCTTTTCCAGAGTATTCCTGGAAAGGGAAGTCTTGATTATCATTTAAATGATTTGTACAGTACAAGTTTGCACCTAAATTACCATAAAATAACAGAAATTCAGAACAAGTCTCGCCTACAAAGCCCCATATAGAAGGGCGTCAAAATGGGGTTTCTGAGCTGAATGCACATGGAATTGCATGTGTCCACTCCCATTCTTACAATAATAAAAGTGACAAATTAAGTAACAGCAGCATTATCATATTATTATTATTATTATATCATTATTATTATTATACCCTGTCCCTTTAGAATGTAAGCTCTACGAGCCGGGCCCTCCTGTACCTTTTGAATTGAACTGTACTGTAATTGTGTTTTCCCCCCAATACATTGTAAAGCGCTGCGTAAACTGTTGGTGCTATATAAATTGTGTATAATAATAATTATCAGCCACGGTTCTATTATTTTCAGGTTTTGTACATTACAGATCAGTTATAAATGAATACAAAATTTACAATAAATATATACTGTATAAAAATCCTACCCTATTGTAGTGTCCCACATCCCTGATATAATGAAGAACCAACAAAAAAAGCTTACCGTAATTGTACTTTTTTTAATTATTATAAAAGAATACATGTAACAATACTTGGAACTTGACCAAAACTTGTAAGTATGGAACATCTATCAAAACCTCCAACAGAAACCCGTCAAATATGTAGTCTGGTTTAATCCATCTATTTATTACTTTTTTTTCTTTCACATGCCTTTTTTATATTTTTCTGCAAGTTTACATGCAGCCCAAGCTGTTCATCTATAAATGCAAGCAGAAGATGAGACAAACTAGAACTCAGTTAGTTGTATTTATATAGCTCCCGTGGCAGTACTAAGTAGACACTCTCAGCCATCAATCAGATTCAATTACCTTGGAGGCTGCATGCTTTTGGTGCTGCAGGAAGCACCGGTATTGAGAAGTTACACAATACAAAAGCACACAGTTTGTGTGCTTAATCTTCAGTGGATAATATAAAATTCTGACCTTGTATCTGCTGCCTCTTTCTCACAGTAGACTCTACGTAAGGCTAGATATTTACCTTCTTTCCTGGCTGATTATGCCAACCAATCTGGTTCTTATTGTCACAAAGCAGATAGCTGTATCAAGTACAGCACAGTGCTAAGGGTTTACCATGCTGTAAATCCAACATGTTTTCAGGCACTGGGAGCTGGATGGGAAAATGTTTAGGCAGCTTATAGAATGAGCACAGCACAGGAAGGACCCCACACATTTGGTGAAGCTCACTTTTAGTCCAGGCAATTGTCTGTGGAAGATGAGATTTCACATGAAGCACAGTGGCAGGCTGTGAACAGTGGTGTCACCCTTTAATATATTTCTTGGGGGCTGTTGGCATCATTCAACTCGGAAAACTGTGACAAAGGAGGTACTGTGAAGGAAAGCTTTAAGTCAGGGCTGCTTTTTTTTTTTTTTTTTAACCACTTCAGCCCCAGAAGATTTGGCTGCTGAATGACCGGGCTATTTTTTGCGATTCGCACTGCGTCGCTTTAACTGACAATTGTGCGGTCATGCGACGCTGCACCCAAACAAAATTGGCGTCCTTTTTTCCCCACAAATAGTTTTCTTTTGGTGGTATTTGATCGCCTCTGCGGTTTTTATTTTTTGCGCTATAAACAAAAAAAAAAACGCCAATTTTGAAAAAAAAACATAATATTTTGTACTTTTTGCTATAATAAATATCCCCATTTTTTTTTTTTTTTAAAAAAGCACATTTTTTCTCAGTTTAGGCTGATATGTATTCTTCTACATATTTTTGTTATAAAAAAAATGCAAAAGGCATATATTGATTGGTTTCCGCAAAAGTTATAGCGTCTACAAAATAGGGGATAGATTTGTAGCATTTTTACTATTATTTTTACTAGTAATGGCAGCGATCTGGGACTGCGACATTATGACACATTTTTGGGATCATTGGCATTTTTACAGTGATCAGTGCTATAAAAATGTACGGATTACTGTAAAAATGTCACTGGCAGTGAAGGGGTTAACACTAGGGGGGGCGATTAAGGGGTTAACTGTGTTCCCTAGGTGTGTTTCTAACTGAAGGGTGAGGGGACTGACCTAGAGGAGATTACAGATTGTGGTTCCTAGCTATTAGGAACACACAATCTGTCTCTCCTCACAAAAAAGGGATTTGTGTGTTTACACACACACGTCCCTGTTCTGCCTCTCGTGCTCGCGATCGCTCGTGGCCGGCGGTGATCGTGACCGGTGGCCACGAGCATCGGCACCCCCGCAGTGCAGCAGGCACATGCACACGCCTGCTAGTCCGATCCCTCGAGCCGTAGTAGCTATATTGCCGCAGTATAATGACAGCGGCTGGTCGGCAAGCGGTTAATATCCTCCAGGCCAACCTTTCTCAACCTTTTTTAAATTGGGAGTAAACTCCCATCTCTGACTTTTACCTAGAGGTAAGCCTATAATGAGTAAAAATATAAGAAATTGTGCTAATTGTGAAAAATAAAGCAGCTGCTCAAAATGTTATACCACATTAAACAATAAGAGATTAGACAGGGAGCTGCGCTATACTATACTAATGTTATAAACGTGATGGTGATATCGTAATAATCATACAATGTGAACATATAAGTGAATATGTGTAATGTATAAACACAATGTCTTAATGTGGGTATAAATACCGATGACTGACATAGACAAAGCGTACACAAATATCACCTCTACCATCAACATAAAAACAAATCTCCAAATTAATATATCCAGAAAACACTTGATATAAGTGACAAAAAAGTGCTTATAAGAAAACAGAAAAACAAAAAGAAATACACTGAACCAGTCTATGTATATTAAAAATCCATAGCTGATAAAGTCCTGAATAGAAAAGTTCCAAGGATGATTGCAACAAAAACTCAAAAATCACATGGAGGATTTTTGAGTTTTTGTTGCAATCATCCTTGGAACTTGATCCTTGGATCCTTGATTATTACGATATCACCATCACGTTTATAACATTAGTATAGTATAGCGCAGCTCCCTGTCTAAGCCTATAATGAGGCTTATCTCTAGGTACTGTAAAAATCTCATAAATGTGCACTGTTTAGGAGATGCTTACTGTACATGCAGCCGGTGACATCACCGGTGTATGCGCTCTGAAGGAACAGCCACCCAGGTCGCTCCTTCAGAGTCCTGTGCCGTAAGCGGCGGCTGTCGCGCGCATGTGCGGGAGTGACATCATTGCGGCTCAGGACACTCCCACAGCTGGAGTCCGCGAACCCGGAAGGAAGACTGGGTGAAGATAGAAGCCGTGATAGCTCGGCGCTGGAGGGCTTCTTTTTCAGGTGGATTTAACATAATGTGCTAGTATGCGATGCATATTAGCACATTATGGCTTTACCTTGCAGCTTGAAAAAAATAAACCACAGCGGTTTACTACCACTTTAACCCTGAGGAACCCTTAGCCTCAGTTCACACTATGAACCGCATGTGAATCGCACAGGAACCACAAGCAATCCTGTTCAATTCACATGATCATTTTGGATAGGCTCCAATCGCATTGCACCAAAGTCACGCATGCGCCAATTTTGGAACCACACTGCAACCAAATCAAGTGTGGGCAAATGCACTGCCTTTGTGATCTGCATTTGGGGTGTCAATAAGATTGCACTGACACCCCCTGCAGATTGCAAGGGCAGTGCAATATGAATGTGGTACAGGAAACGCACACAGATCACAGAGTTTCCTGAACAGTATTAGTGTGAACCTAGGCTTGGAGTAATCAGGTCTCTGGGAACCCCTGCTAAAACCAATGCACTGGAGGTCAATAGGAAAAATGCCCCTTTACATTGGTCGCCATTGGGAAGAATGCCCCCCCCCCTTTTACAGGGTGGGCCGAATGCCACCCTTACAGACAGGTAAAAAAGATCATTGTTGTCTCCGCTGACTCCACCAAGTGTGTTGGCCCTGGATCTATGCAGGCACCATTAAATGGGGCTAAATCAGCTACAGCTTAAGCAGGTGCGTTGCTAGGTGGCAAAAAGACCAGGGGCCTCAGCCCAAAGGCCGATGCTGGCACAGGGGGGGAGGTCCAGGGTGGTCGTGGCACAGGGTTTTTTGGCTGGGTGGTAGGGTTGAGTGGCGGGGGGTAAGCTCGCTTGCTGGTTGCTGCCTGGGGCTTACCAGTGCCCATCAATTTTGACCACTAATCTCAGCTACCTGACACTGGCAATTACACTGACGACCTCACCTACATACCTCACTGACCTCACCTACCTGACATTCATAAACCTACCTAACATACACTGACCTGGCATACATACACTTACCTAACATACACTGACCTACCTGACATACATACACCTAACTAACATACACTGACCTACCTAACATACACTGACCTACATACATCTACCTAACATACACTGACCTATATAGATCTACCTAACATACACTGACCTACCTGACATACATACACCTACCTAACATACACTGACCTACCTAACATACATACACCGACCTAACATACACTGACCTACCTAACATACACTGACCTACCTGACATACATACACCTACCTAACATACACTGACCTACATACATCTACCTAACATACACTGACCTATATACATCTACCTAACATACACTGACTTACCTGACATACATACACCTACCTAACATACACTGACCTACCTGACATACATACACCTACCTAACATACATACACTGACCTCACCTACCTGACCAGAAGACAGACTTCATGTGTACAGGTGTCCTGCAGTTCAGTTCAGCCTCAGCCATAGTGTGCGGTGTGCAGCTCCCCCATCATGTGTCAGTCACAGCAGCAGTCACTCTGCCATCCGCCTCCAGCACAGCTCAGGTCAGCACACCCCTGCGGGCTCCTCTTCCGGTTATCCTCATCCCCTCCTCTACAATCATCAGTGCAGACAATCACTAGCAGATTTCGCCCAATCGCTCCTCCGCTGCCCTGATCTCTCCGAGCGCCGATTGGGGAGCGGGGATCTCAGTGATGTGGCGTGGCGGCGGCGGCATTGTAATTCCCGCCTTCTTGAGCCTGCAGCGCTTATGATGGATGTCACACGTCCCGTGGTCCCGGCATTGGACCAGTGGGACGTCCATCATAGCTCCAGAAGGCGGAACCATGTCACTCGATCGCACTCGGCGGATCAGATCGGTCCCCGCTTGCCGGCTGTGCTTGAGGCTAACAATTGTACAGTGCTTTCCTGAGACTCAGGGCTTTTCTAGGTCACATTTGGGGCTTCAGCCACCCCTAGCCACCCCCTACCGACGCCCTGAGCTTAAGCAACCCCCAGATAACCCTGGTTGAGCCTGGCTGCTCCAGAGGGATGCAAAAAAAAAAAAGATAAAAAAATCAAAGATTCAAATACTGTAATAATTTGGCTAGGCATTATTATTGTTGTATACACAGCAATCCAGATGGTCAGCATGATTGATAGAAGAAAGACTTATGCCAAGCGACCAATGCCACTAGCTATAGCTGACAACACTGATCATTTGTATTCTGATGGCAGGGAAGGCTCCCTGCTGTCAGAATGCAATACCACAGCGGGAGTGATTCCCGTATCCACCGCGAATGTGTGGATGGGGGAATTGGCTCTTTTTTTTTTTTTTCCCCCATTCAACCTGCTGGTTGAATTAAAAAAGAGGAATCATGCATGGCCTGCCTTACTGGTTTCAAAGGAAGAATGAAAGCCGGTCTTAGTGGCACATGATGGAAATACATACGATCGTTAATCCCCTGGTTTAGTGAAGATGATCACTAGCAGAGGAAATAAAATGTTTGAATTACTTCTATCCCCTTATCCAGCGAGGCAGGCAATCATGCAGAGATAAAATCAAACAGATTTGCTTAATTACAGCTTAAAGTTAAGTATGTGGAAAAGCTCCATGCATCTCTGGTGAATCCCGCTGTGGGATATGTAAGTGGAAGAAGGAAGCTTGTTTTATTTTAAGCCTTCATTTTTCATGCAGCCTCATGTTGTAGATTCTGGCTTCGTCCTGGTGACAGCTTGTAGAAGGTCTTGTGCTTCTAATTGTACTTTGCATTTGATTTGGCAGCAATCAACTTCTCGAAATTTGAGTTCCCTATGACAGTTTTGATTAGCTTTTGCTGGAGCTGCTCATCCTTGTTTTGGGCTGTACTTTTCAAAGTGTCTCAGGGAATTAATATCTTATATGGTGCGCATTGCCTCATGGAAACCAATTGGATTCACATTATCCAAGCTTCATTTTCTAGGACAGCTTTGAATCTTATTTAATTATGTGACATAAGAGAGAGAGATCTTAGCCATTTTGCCTCAGACAGACAAGCAGCATGTGTGCAGGGTAATCTCCAATTTAAAAGGTCAGTCCTCTCAACACCAACAGTACTTTTTGGGGGACTCTGGTACGTTGACTCAGTATGCTGGCTCCTTTACATCTCAGAGGCTCAATTTCTATCCCTCTCCTCTCCCCCAATTGAAGTCCTAAGCCACAGTACAAAATGTGTTAAAAATCTTAAGTGGGCTCTTCAATGGTTGTCAGCAGTGCCAGGACAAGATCATCCAGTGTCCATGGCAAAGATGTCAAACTGTACCCCCAACAGCCCCCCCCCCCCGCACCAACCTTCTCTCCTTGCCACTTCCAGCGCCGGGCTAACAGCAGTAGTTTCACTACACCTGTCGTCCTTATACCGTGTTTCCCCGTAAAATAAGACCTAGCCTGATGTTTGGGGAGGGCTGCAATATAAACCCTACCTCGAAAATAAGCCCTAGTAAAGTCCATGTAAAAATAATCAGTTTTGTAAAAATTGTATACAATGTCCACTGTGTCTCCTTTTATAACTTTATTGTCAAAAATACCTTTTACTGCGCCACTGGGTGCTCACGTGACCAGCTGGAGATCTTCTCCTCTTCTCCCGGCTGACGTCAGCGGCCCCTCCCTACAGTACTTGGAGCGGGGCTGACATCAGCAGGCATCTCGGCCCTTCCCTCTGCAATACTTGAAGCGGGGAAGAAGAGCTCCGGCAGGTCACGCGAGCACCCAGCAGCGCTGTAAATAAGGTACTTTCGACAATAAATTTATAAAGGTAGACTCACTGGACATTATATATTTTTACAAAACTACATATTTTTGGGATTAAAGATGTCATAATGATCACTCCTGATCTGACAGGGTGAGAGAATATGGGGCATAGTTAAGACATCCCTCGAAAATAAGCCCTAGTCTGTTTTTTGTAGCAGAAATTAATATAAGACCCAGACTTATTTTCGGGGAAATGCGGTAGTAGAAGGAACTTGCGGCACGCCCATCCCTACAATACATTCTGTGCCCAGGGAAGCTGCCCCTTTATGCCCACTCCTTGTCCCAGCCCTGGTTGTCAGACATGTGAATGTCCTCTACTTTATTTTGTAACTTTGTACTTTTGTACCTTTTACTAATATAAATCTATTAAAATAGAAAAAAAATATGAAAATGTTCCAAAAAACCTTCTTTTTTCAATAAATGACTTTTATGACAAAAAAAAAAAAAAATCTAAGTAGTAATGAGAACAGCTGTAATTGTTGAAGAGGCCTGGAAGTATGACATGTTATGCGGCGTACACACGGTCGGAATTTCCGATGGAAACAGTCCGATAGGAGCTTTTCATCTGATTTTCCGACCGTGTGTATGCCCAACGGTCTTTTTCTGTTGGAATTTCCAACGGACTTTGAATTGAGAAGCTGTTCTCAATTTTTCCGATGGAAAACCTTTCTATTGGATTTTCCGATCGTGTGTATGCAATTCCGACACGCAAAATTCCAACGCATGCTCGGAAACAATTCGACGCATGCTTGGAAGCATTAAACTTCCCTTTTATAGTGCTGTCGAACGTGTTTTATGCTGCTGTGTTATTGACCGTCGGAATTTGGTGTGATCGTGTGTAGGCAACACAGCTTGAGTGGAATTCCGTCGGAAAAACCGTCAGAGTTTTTTCCGACGAGAATTCCGATCGTGTGTACGCGGCATTAGAGTATCCCTGCCAGGTAAATAACTGGTATATAACAAGCTGCTACAATCAACCCACTAGCGTCTAGCCAAAAATGAAATAATACATTTGAGTAGACTGGCCCTTTTACCTCCAAATCCCCATCAGCTTCTAATGTCAGTGTAGTAACACTGAGAGGTCTTCATGCTGAATCCTCTTGATCACTATAGTCAACAGCTTTATTCTTTTAGGATGTGCTTAGTGATTCCTGCATTTTAAAACCATATCCTGCGTTTGCATTTGACCGGAGTTCCTCTATAACTATAATTATACTGCGTTTTCCTGTTTATGTAAGCTAGATTTTCTGATTCACACGGATGTTCGTTAGAGGACATTTTTAATGAGATATGTACTGTACATAGTTTATTGTTTTAATCCATTTTCATGAAACATGTATGAGGTTTGCATCAGACAATTAACTTTCCTGTTTGTGAGGAAAGGTGTGTAGTAACAGGGGAAGGCAGAGGAGTTAGGAGGAACGTAATTACCACTAGAACATTAATAATAGCCAAGTAATTGTGGCAACTTACTGTGATCTCTAGATAGTAGGTGATGAAGGTAATAAAAGTTTGAAAGTAATGAAATATAACTTCATAACCACGATCTTGATAGATTAGCTGCTTTTCCATGTGATGTACATCTATCAGGGCTGGGCTTCCTATCAGGCACATGCAGGCACTATGCTGAGGTGGCACAGAATCTTGTGCCCATAAAGTATGCAAAAATAAAAAGATTACAAAAGAACTAAACTTTTACTGTAATCTTTCTGCCCCCTTTAGTTGTCTGCCTCTGAACACATTTCAGAACACCTTCATAGAATATGAAGCCCAAAGCTAGACTCCATATTCTTAGATGTAGTCTTACAAGTGATTTTTGCAAAGCCAAAACCATATTGGCATAACATGTTCATAACTCCCTTCATATACAGGTGCATCTCAAAAAATTAGAATACCATCTAAAAGGTAATTTATTTTAGTTTTTTTAATTCAATTCAAAAACTGAAACTCATATTATATAGATTCATCACACACAGAGTGATATTTTTCAAGCATGTCTTTCTTTTAGTTTCGATGACTATGGCTTACAGCTAGTGAAAAACAAAAAAAATCTGCATCTCAGAAAATTAGAATATTACATAAGACCAATAAAAAAAAGAGGATTTTTAATACAGAAATGTTGGCTTACGGAAAAATATGTCCATATACAAAATAGCATGCACTCAATACTTGGTCGGGGCTCCTTTTTCATGAATTACTGCATCAATGTGGCGTGGCATTGAGGCGATCAGCCTGTGATGAGGTGTTATGGAAGCCCAGGTTGCTTTGATAGTGGCCTTTAGCTTGTCTGCATTGTTGCGTCTGGTGTCTCTCAACTTCCTCTTAACAATAACCCATAGATTTTCTATGGGGTTTAGGTCAGATGAGTTTGCTGGCCAATCAAGCACAGTGATACCATGATCATTAAACCAGGTATTGGTACTTTTGGCAGTGTTGGCAGGTGCCAAGTCCTGCTGGAAAATGAAATCAACATCTCCGTAAAGCTGAGAAAAGCACAGCGGACCAACACCAGCAGATGACATGGCTCCCCAAAATATCACTGGCTGTGGAATATGTCACACTGGACCTCATGCAACTTGGATTCTGTGCCTCTCCACTCTTCCTCTAGACTCTGGGACCTTGTACTCCAAATGAAATGCAAAACTTACTTTCATCCAAAAAGAGGACTTTGGACCATTGAGCAACAGTCCAGTACTTTTTTTCCTTAGCCCTGGTAAGACGCTTCTGATGTGGTTCAGGAGTGGCTTGACACAAGGAATTTGACAGTTGTAGCCCATGTCCTGGATTTGTCTGTGTGTGGTGGCTCTGACACCCGCCATAGTCCACTTGATGTGAATTGCCCCAAATTCTTGAATGGCCTTTGCTGCACAATCCTCTCAAGGCTGCGGTTATCCCTGTTGCTTGTGCACCTTTTTCTAGCACACTTTTTCCTTCCAATCAACTTTCCATTAATAAGCTTGGATACAGCACTCTGTGAACATCCAGATTCTCTAGCAATGACCTTTTGTGACTTAGGTTGTAAATGACTTCTGTACAACTGCCAAGTCAGCATTCATCACCATGATTGTGTAACCTACGGAACCAGACTGAGATGCAATTTAAAGGTTCAGGGAACCTTTACAGGTGTTTTAAGTGAATTAGCTGATTAGAGTGTGACGCCAATATTGAACTTTTTCACAATATTCACATTTTCTGAGATACTGAATTTTGGGTTTTCACAAGCTGTAAGCCATAATCCTCAAAATTAAAAGAAAGAAATGCTTGAAATATATAACTCTGTGTAATGAATTTAAATATATGGGTTTCACTTTTTGAATTGAATTACTGAAATAAATTAACTTTTTGATATTCAAATTTTCTGAGATACACCTGTACATTCCAACATTTGATGTTTTGCAGCATTTTTTGTCTTTTAACCACTTAAGGACCAGGCCTCTTTTTTTAGATGTGTTGTTTACTAGTTAAAAACATTTTTTTTTGCTAGAAAATTACTTAGAACCCCAAACATTAAATATTTTTTTTTCTAACACCCTAGAGAATAAAATAGCGGTCGTTGCAATACTTTCTGTCACACCGTATTTGCGCAGCGGTCTTACAAGCGCACTTTTTTTGGAAAAAATACACTTTTTTGAATTAAAAAATAACAGTAAAGTTAGCCCATTTTTTTAATATTGAGAAAGATAATGTTACGCGGAATAAATTGATACCCAACATGTCACGCTTAAAAATTGCGCCTGCTCGTGGAATGGCGCTAAATTTTTACCCTTAAAAATCTCCATAGGCGATGTTTAAAAAATTCTACAGGTTTTAAGTTACAGAGGAGGTCTAGTGCTAGAATTATTGCTCTCGCTCTACCGATCGCATGCGATACCTCACATGTGTGGTTTGAACACCATTTTCATATGCGGGTGCTGCTCACGTATGCGTTCGCTTCTGCACGCAAGCTCGTCAGGACTGGGCGCGTTTTAAAAAAAAATAAAAAATTCTTATTTATTTTAGCTTTTTTTTTTTTTTTTTTTTTTTACACTGTTTTAGAAAAAAATTTAATTGTGTCACTTTTATTCCTATTACAAGGAATGTAAATAAACATCCCTTGTAATAGAAAAAAGCATGACATGACCTCTTAAATATGAGATCTGGGGTCAGAAAGACCTCAGATCTCATATTTACACAAAAATGCAATAAAAAAAAATGTTCATTTAAAAAAATTATTAAAAAAAAAAAAAAAAATGTTCATTTAAGAGCTATGGGCGGAAGTGATGTTTTGACATCGCTTCCGCCCTGCAGTGTCATGGAGACAGGTGGGGACCATCTCCCCCTCACTCATCTTCATGTACAGCCAGTGAGAGGGCCGTATCGCCTCCGCCGCGGCAGAGGGCACCGGAGCGTGGCGGGGGGGAGGCCGATAAAAGTGATCTTGCGGCAAATCCACTGCAGAGACCACTTTTATCTTGTTAGCTAGCTGCTGCCATAACAACGATATCCGTCCTCAAAGTGAGGACGTATATCGGCGTTCGCGGTCGGTAAGTGGTTAATGGCGCTTCTACTTTTTTTTTTTAACCAGCATGTATAGTCCTTCTCCAGCTCTGTTTTGTCTAAAGCTGGCCATATATGGCTATTTTTTTTTTTTTTTTTTTTTGTTCAGCCAGTGGGCTCAACAAAAGAAAAAATCTATTAGATTTGATCAGGTATCATTTGTTTGAATTGTGTTGAGTGGGGACAGCAACACACTGATGGAAATGAAACCTTTCCCTGCTGAACCTGTCAAATCTTGATTAGTGTATGGGCAGCTTTTCTGTATTCTATTTATTGTATAGGAAGCAGTGCTATTCCCACAGCCTAGGAGCATGACCTTAACCACTTAACAACTGCACCATAGCCAAATGATGGAGACAGCGTGGCTTGAACTATGACATCCTCCCAGAATCTTGCTCCCACGCGCACCCTGGAATATCTGTGACTGCCATCAAATGACAGAGCGATCACTTGTAAACAAGCTGGCGTATGCCTGGCTTAGCTCTTCCCCGCTCTGTACCGATTGGTACAGTGTGAGAGGAGAGATCGGTTTCAGCAGCGCTGTGGGCTGGATCTGTAGTGCCAACAATGCTGCTCTGTGACAATTCCTGCACTCCATCCATACTCAGCCATCCCATCCTTCCCCATCCATGCATAGCCATACTCAGCCATACTCATTCATGCTCAGCCATCCCATCCATCCACAGCCATACTCATTCATGCTCAGTCATCCCCGTCCATACTCGGCCATCCTGATTCATGAACAGTCATCCCCATCCATATACAGCCATCCTGATTCATGCTCAGTCATCTCCATCTATACTCAGCCATACTTGTTCATACACATTCATGCTCAGTCATCCCCATTCATACTTAGCCATCCTGATTCATGCTCAGTCCTCCCCATTCGTACTCATCCACGGTTCATCCATCCACGGCTCATCCATCCCCATCCACGGCTCATCCATCAATCCAATCAGCGCAAGTTCCATTTCTGGGTGGAACTCCGCTTTAAGGAGGGGGTGAGGGAGATGGGGGCAGTGGAGGTGGGGTTGCATGCAGAGGCCAGAGCTAAAGAGGGGTGAAAGTGAGATGTGGATAGGGGATGCAACTGTGGAAGAAGGCTGAACTCTGCAGTCTGTATGCAGTGCACTCCTGAAAATTGTAAGCTACTTAAGCCTCTTACACACAATGCGATTGTTGGCAGGGGATTGTCTGTTGACAGACTGTTGTCCTAAAATCTGACCGTTAGTATGCTCCTTTTGACAATTGTTGTCCAACTTTCGGCAAACAAATGTTGGATGGCAGGCTAGTAAATTTTCAGCAGACAACGGTCTGTTGTCAGATTTTCGTATGGTCAGTACACAAATCCGTCACATAAAAGTCTAAAGTACAAACACGCATGCTCGGAATCAATGCTCACCAAATGCAAAATTAGCAGAAGGGGCCCAATGGGTGGCGCTCAAGAGCTGACATTTCTCATAGTACGTCACTACATTCGTGTTTGTTGCACAACAATTGTGTACCGTTAGTATGCAAGACAAGATCCTGGCACATGCCCTTAAGACAAAACTCAGACGCTCGGTTGGCCAACAATCGCACCTTGTGTACGAATGAAATCTCCTATACCCACAATCCAACTTTAGGTTATAGGATTGTGTATATGGAGGTTTTCTGTTTGTAATTTTTTTTTCTAATGGTTGAATTATATGGACTAAAAAGTGGGATTATAATATGGAGATATCATAAGAGAAAAATCTATTTAAAGTAATGAATATAACCTGGTCAGCTGTTATTTTTTTTGATGTATCACACTTTGTTTTTGTTGAAGAAAATAGTTTATGATGTAATCTATTATTGTTTTCAGTCACAAGTAAAATTTTCATTATAATGAGTAATTCTGTATTGTTGAAGACTTCTGATGAGGTTCTGTCTCCTCCGATAACCTGTTGACCTGGGTGAATTGCAGGAAATGGTGAATCTATAGGCGTCCTCTCTAGGAGTTGCTGTTCCTCGTTGTAGATAGGTTTAGCCTCTCCATGATTTTCAATTGAGCAAAGTGCTGAGCAGGATTCTCAGAACAATGCAGGAGTTTAGGCGGTGAAATCTATCTTTTGTTCAAACAATCGAATGGGCAATAAAAAGAGGGCCTTTGGTGTGTTGGAGCTGACTTCCTGCCTGGATTGTCCTGTCCTACTACTGGGACTCTGACTCCTGTCTCCTGTCTGTTATGTACTGTGTCCTGGCGCTTGTGCTTCTCTTTTGTTATTTATTCTAAAATGGGATGAATAGATGAGTGATATTGGGTCAAAACAAGGGCACAAAGTGAGTTTTAATGCACAGAGGGAGGAAGAGGCAACAAATGTAGATGACAATGAAATTGGCTCCATGAAAAAAAAGGATCATCATGGGACACATTGAGATTTTTGATAGCTTGAGGAATAGAAAAATGATTTAAATTCATGAATATAGTATTAAGGAACCAGTCAGTGCATTTTAGGAGCTAGTGGACAAGTCTAGACTCTGTAACTTGGAATGAGGCATCTAATCAAGGCCAAATAGTGTTTTTTAGCCAAGCAATTCAATACAAATGGATACCCAATGAAGGGGTTAAAGCCCCATTCACATTATTGCGATACCTACAAGTTTTACACAGTGTAGTACTATTTACAAGTAGGTCATCCCATATTTTGAATGGCCTGGCAATGCACCTTAAAGTGGAACATCACTCTCTCAATCAACATTGACTATTTTTAATCCTTATGCTGCAAACATTAGTAAATAGGAAAGTATATCCCATTTACTTGTTTAAAACTTTTTTTTTTTTTTACATTTCTTCAGTTACTTCCTGGTTACCAGGTCTAGGGAAATTACATCATACATCCCAAATGCTTTCAGGAGGGAAAGAGGGGGTCTCTCAGCTAAGCACACTCTCCTGCATGCATGCCTGACCTATGGATTCCAGGAAGTAAATGCTACATGAATCAAGATGGCCACAGCCAGAAATGCTAGGGGGTGTTTTTCAAAGTGATTTCCCAGCAAAATAAAGTATGGAGACATGGATGAATGGAAGAATATCCGAGAGACAAGATAAAATAGCCTTTATACATAATTCAGAGGATTAACCCCTTAGGTTCCACAGAGAGTATAACAAGCATGCTTTACTACATATATAAAGGAGATAGTAAAAAATCAAACCGTGGTTCCTGTAAAATAAAATACTAAAACAGCGCTAAAAAAATGACATCAGAAGATAATAAAATCTCTCTGTGATAAAGTCCACAGGTCTTTCGTCACTTCCTGACTTCAACAGTTGACGCCCTCTGTTGAAGTCAGGAAGTGACGAAACGCGTAAGGGCGTGGCCTACACAACGCTCGGCCGGAAGATACGTTTGCGCTCCACCGCCGCTAACCACCGCCCGGAAGTGAAGCTTGTGTCAGCAGAGATACACAAGCCGCTTCAGGAGGAATTGTTTGCTGCCACTGTGGACGATTAGAGAACTGCCTCCACCATATACACGCAAGTGATATTCTTTATAACGCTGTTCCAAAGAAATTTTAATGTACGCTTAATACTATAGGGGATTGTAAAGGGATATGCTTTTAATGTTTAAATAAAACGGAATTACACTATGTATGCCACTCTCTCCATTTTTTATGACATACCATTGAGAGCTGAATTACCCTTGAATCCCTGATGATATTTTAAAACCCTGGTGGTACCTATGCTGAGGAAGTGATCTGATTGGCGCTGTTTCTGGATGTTTGACGTATCTTGTACAGTGTATACCGCGATGAGGTTCTATGTCTTAAGGCCTGTTTGATTTATCCTTCTGGTGAGTTTAACCCCCTGAGGGGAGCGTGCCTCACGTGGTGGAATTGTCTAGAGGGATTAAAGCGGTGCTTGGATAGACGCCTGGAATACCTTAACCACATGAAAAGTCACCCATTATTTTGAACTGTGCACTTTATTTCTCAGATACACTTAAAGGACTACCTATCGCTACATTATTTCTTCACCTTATTTATGACCTGTGGACTTTATCACAGAGAGATTTTATTATCTTCTGATGTCATTTTTTTAGCGCTGTTTTAGTATTTTATTTTACAGGAACCACTGTTTGATTTTTTACTATCTCCTTTATATATTTACTCGATTTTAAACAGCTGCTTATTTAATTTATTTATATGAATACCTCAACCTATTTATATATTTATTTATTGAATCAATCGGTCAATTTGCATCATTGTAGTCACACATCCAGCGCTGAGTAGTGTATACACTTAGGCCACCCATTATACACTCTTTTGTTCATAATGCTTTACTACATATTCAGATTTATTTTTTTGTTGCGGGTTTAGTAACACTTTAAGATATAAAAAAAACCTTCTGTGTGCAGCAGCCCCCTCAGCCCCCCTAATACTTACCTGAGCCTCATCTCTATCCAGTGATGTTGCAGGAGTGTCTCAGCTGCCTGAGACCCTCCTTCTTGATTGGCTGAGACCGCAGCGTGGTACCATTGGCTCCCGCTGCTGTCAATCAAATGTGACTGAATGGACACAGGGAGCTGCTTTTCGGCTCAGGTGCCCTCATAGCATTGCTGTGGGGGGCACTCAACAGGAGGGAAAGACCAGGAGAGCCGAAGAGGTACCTAATAGGAGGATTGGGCCGCTCTGTGCAAAACCACTGCACAGAGCAGGTAAGTATAACATGTTTGTTATTTTTAACCCAAATGAAAAGGAGACATTACAATCACATTAACTGCAGTAGAAACAAAGCAGGTCTCCTATCCTGCAAGACAGAGTGTGCAAATTTCAGAACTGGATGGGTAAAAATACAAATAGTTTGGCAGGTAAAACACCACCATATGAGTTAGATTTAATTTGCTAAAACTCTGTGTATTGCATTCAATTGCAGGTTTTTACCTTAAAACACTGTTTTTAAACTTTTTTTTATTCGTTGTTGCATCTCAGTGCTGTAGATGTTCTGCAGCCTCTTTGTGTCTACCAGCATGCACTCCAGTAATGGCTACCTTGAATTTCTCAGGTTGGACTTCCTGGTGGTGAAAACCGTGGACCATGGCTGTGTAATATGTGTACAATCAACCTCTCGTAGTTTCTATCAAAGGACAGGGTGACTGTGTGGGAGCACAACTGAGAGACAGGGACTGTCCCACTACAGCAGGAAGTGTCTGAACAAGGCCCTTTATGTCAGGATCACCAGGCATTATATTAACTGTCCCAAAGCCACAAGGGGAAGTGAGAGGAAATCTCCCCAGTGGCATACAGATGGCAAAGAAAAGAAAATAACCCTCTCTTACACTATCCAAGATAGAAATAAAAAAAAGTTTTGCCTTCAGTTCTGCTTTAATAAACGTGACACTCAGAGGTTTTAGAAATATGTACTAACAGAGAAATGTTTTCTGGTTACCACCCTATTTTATCCTTTTCTTGCCAATGTAATGCTTCTAAGTTTAGAAGCTCAGAAAATTCTCCGGAGAATGTTTTCATTGTTTCCATTTCAGAATTTATAGGATGTTTATAAATCGCTGCCAAGTTACGTTGCAGAATCCACATTATCTCAGAGACCGTTGACCCTGCACATCAGCTGCGAGGTTTGTTTGCCACCCGATTATTTTATTCACTTTTATAGCACTAGCACATTCCGCATATAGCACTAGCACATGTTTTAGGCCCCTTTCACACCGGGGCGTTTTTCATGCGGTGCAGCGCTAAAAATAGCGCCTGTTCACCGCATGAAAAAATCCTGCCCCTTTAACTCCAGTGTGAAAGCCGGCGGGCTTTCACACTGGAGCAGTGCGCTAGCAGGATGACAAAAAAAGTCCTGCTAGCAGCATCTTTGGAGCGGGATAGGAGCGGTGTGTTCACCGCTCCTATACCGCTCCTTCCCATTGAATAGAATGGGACACCGCGGTGAAACCGCGGCAATACCGCCGCAAAGCGCCGCTACGGCGGCGCTCTGCGGGGGGTGTTTAACCCCTTTTCGGCCGCTCGCGGGGGTTAAAACCGCACCGCGAGCGGCCGAATACCGCGGTTAAAACGACGGTAAAGCAGCGCTAAATATAGCGCTGCTTTACCGTCACCGTGGCTCCCCGCCCCGGTGTGAAAGGGGCCTTAGAGAGTACATCACACTATGCTCATCAGCCTTTGCTTACTTGCCTGCAAACTAATGTCTCTTTTACAGTCATACAAACATTTGTTTGTTCAGTTTTAGACAGTAACCAATCAAAGTAGATGCAAAACTAGTCACCAAAATCTTATATAAACTTTAAAGTGGTTGTAAACCCTTACATATACCCAGTGAAGTGACTGGCCTCAAGTTATACACAGACATGAAGCACATCCTCCTACGTATGTTGTACCTGTTTCTCTGCAGCCATCTCTTAAAGTGGTTGTAAACCCTTACAAACCACTTGGACCTACAGGTAAGCCTTACCTGTAGGTCAAAGAAATATCTAAACCTACACGGTTTAGGAGATATTTGGCAAAAGACAGGCACCGTTGTCTACGACGCATACGCCGTACACAGCGGCGCGCAGGCACACTGAGTGACCTAATTGCGGGAGTGACGTCATTGCGGCTCCGTCGAATGACAGCGCCGGAGCCGCGAGACCCACCAAGAAGATGGAGGCTCCGTACACAAGGGGACAGCGGTGACTTCGCTGGCTCCTGTGTCAGGTAAGTGACACATAATGGACTACTATGCGATGCATGGTAGCCCATTATGCTTTACCTTTGCAGGGAAACAAAGAGGAAGTAAACCCACTTTAACCACGGCTGTTCAAAGTGTACAGTTGAAACAGCATTTCTGAGTTTCCAGAGGCAAGGGACTGGGATCTGATATCACACACTGCATAGCATGGAGCAGGGAGCTGAGTGTAATTTCAGACCTGAGTGGAAGGAATGGACACACCACCCTCTACATGCACAGCTGAAACTGTCAGTCATAGGCTGTGTGCTGGAGCACCCCTCCCGTCACCCATGATTGCTTGGAGTCAGCATAACATATCAGATGTGACTCCTGCAGAAAGCAAAGGAAGAAAAACGCAGACAGAAATCACACTAGGAGCTTTGGATTGAGGCAAGTACATACTATAGAAGAGTATACGTTTTTTTGTTAATTTTTCATTTCAGGGCTTTACAACCACTTTAACATGCAAATGTCATTTCAAAAGTATTTTCCAATATTTTTACATCTGTAGCTCTTATTGAAATATTCCCGGGTGATCCTGCCAGGAAGGGCTTGTTTAGGCACTTCCTGTTATAAGGTGACAGCACTCCCTGTCTCCCAACTCTGATTCCTCTTGGTCACACAGTCTAATGATGAGACAACAAGTGGTCATTTCAACACACATCAAGCAGGCTGTAAGCCCACCCTGAGACATATGCTGTACAGTCATCTCTGCTGTGCATGCAGACAGAAGGTGGCATAAACATAATTGTTTATAATACACGTTGCTTTATAAAACTAAAAGCCATTCAGTTAAGGATTATATCTGCTGTTAACATCCTGTAGGTTTTTATGGTTGTTGGATAAAACCAGGCACCCAGACAAGGCTCACATAAATATGAGTGAATAGACAAACTTCATGACAAGTGTCTCCAATAGGAATTTAATCAAGGACATAATTTCTGCAAGTCTACATCCCATAAAGAATAACACACATCTGTCTATAGACCGTGAGTGGGCATTATCCATGGGTCACCTTTCGAACTTTGCATACAGAATATGCCTTGGTCTCAAACAGCCTCAATATTTCATGGCATGGATTCCACAAGCATTTCCTTAGAATTTCTGGTTCATTTTGACAAGATTACCTCACAAAATTTCTGTAGATTGTCAGTTCCACATTCATGCTACAAATTCCACCACCCCATCCCAAAGTGTTCCAGGATTCCAGTTGGCGAATGGCCTACCCTCTTTATGGTAGAAATTCTGATTTCATTAGACTGGGCTACATTCTTCTAGTCTTCAACTGTCCAATTTGGTAAGCCTGTGCTCTCTGAAGCCTCAGCTTTCTGTTCTTGACTGACAGAAGTGGAACCTGATATGGCCTTCTGCTGCTGTGCAATCTGAGAGGCTTTCATTTCAAATGGAATCATCTCACCACAGTTGTGCTTATTGGTTATCTGAACAATCTAGACTTAGCAGAGTGTTTATCTGAGCCATCTAGACGTTGTAATACGTTTAGTATTATAAAATGTTTGTTTTATATTCCTAACATGTTTTTTTGGAACAATAATCTACTTCTTCTGGGTAAAGTAATAACAAATGAGGATTCTGATCACTAATAAATTTAAAAGAGAAAAATGTTTTTTTTTGCCCATTCATACTTACCTAGGTAGATGCAGCATCGGTACGATGCTGCATTTGTCTCCCGGTGCCTCTGCACTAGGAACCGAGCCATCAAACATCAATTATAAACATCAATTATAAATCCAAAACAGTATAGAGGCACACACAGGTCTTGTAGAGAAGATAGGTCAAAACTGCAGCATTTTTATTTTCCAGAACTGGCTGGCTACCCTTGTGTCCCCCTCTCTCCTCCGTACACCTGTGCCCCTCTCTCCTCCGTACACCTGTGCCCCTCTCTCCTCCATGCACCTGTGCCCCTCTCTCCTCCGTGCACCTGTGCCCCTCTCTCCTCCGTGCACCTTTGCCCCTCTCTCCTCCGTGCACCTTTGCCCCTCTCTCCTCCGTGCACCTTTGCCCCTCTCTCCTCCGTGCACCTTTGCCCCTCTCTCCTCCGTGCACCTTTGCCCCTCTCTGCTCCATACATTTGTGCCCTTCTCTCCTCCGTGTATCTGTCCCCCTCTCTTCTCTGTGTCCCCCTCCATGCTGCTCTGCGTCTCCCTCTCTTCTCCGTGGGTGTCCCCCTCCATGCTGCTGTCCCCCTCTCTCTTCTCCCCCTCCGTGCTGCCGTCCCCCTCGGTATCTCAGGATGGAGAGCGGAGGTAGGAGCCAGTAAACCTGGCTCCTTAGTTTTCTGAATGGACAGAGTCAGCGACTGACTGTCCATTCACATTAATGAATGAAGAGAAGCCGCTGTCTTCTCCATTCATTATCAGTGCAGTGGAGGTCACAGAGAAAGGGACTGGGGAATCTGTGTCCCTAGTCCCTTTCCCTGTCTCAAATGGGAGATGCCAGAGGTCTGTTAAGACCCCTGATATCTTACCATAGCCCCCCAAAAGGGCTGATAAAAAAAAAAAAAAAAATTGCAAAAAATAATAATAACCCCCCCCTTAAAAAAAAGAAAGCATTGTAAAACATAAAAATGAATTATAAACTTCTGAACAGAAAAGAAAAACAGAACATAAAAAAAAAGGTAAGATAAAAGAATATAACTACATACATTATATATATATATATATATATATATATATATATATATATATATATATGCATGTAGTTATATTCTTTTATCTTAAATTTTCAAAAAATAAGTACATAAAAAAAGGTAAGATAAAAGAATATAACTACATACATACAGTATATATTATATAATATTTATATATATGTATGTAGTTGTATTCTTTTATCTTACCTTTTTTTTTTTTTATGTACTTATTTTTTGTAAAGTTATTCAAAGGATTAATTGGCTAATCAAAAAAAAGAACACTAGATTAAGTAAATAAATAAAATAAAAATAATCGAAGTCGATTAATAATCGAAGAAATAATCGCTAGATTAGTCGACAGACAAAATAATCGTTAGTTGCAGCTCTAATTGACATACTTTCATAATAAAATGTACTTCTTTGAAAGACATACAGGTATATTATACAATTCATACAATTTTTCATCAAAGAAACAGGCACTGCCCAGAATCCAAAGTTGGGATAAAGTACATTTGAAGATGGGAGTTGGTTTGACCAAGTTTGGCCTTGTGGCCCCCTTTTCTGTCCTTGAATGCCTCATCGTGTGTAAGTGCATTCAGCCAGGTTGTTAAGCAATGTTTTCTGCATTTCCTTTCTTTTGTATACAATGTAGTCTTGATTTTATGATAAGACAAGCCAGGACCACTGTGCTATTTCATGCGGGCTACACTGAGTTGACTTTTATTAAAAACTTAATTGATCACCTTCCTAAACTTATTAACCTTAAAACCCCCCCACCAAGATGCTTAGTTACCTCTTAGCTGTGGCCTCCTTTGCAATTTACCTCCTTTTTGACATTGGCCATGTCTGTGCTGGGCCCCCTATTCACTTGAATAGGACCTTACTCCAAACAACGTTATTCTTGGGGCATGTAGACAGTGGAGGAGACTTTGGGTTATACTTAGTTAAGTAAAGAGGGTATTATTACCCCGGCTCCATTGTGTTCCCCATTCTTGATGACCTCATACCATTATTATTTTGGGCTCTGTGTAGAAGCACAGGCTGCATTGGTAACTTAGTACTCCTTAATTACTGAGACTACATGAAGAAGAAGAAAGTGGTTGGCACTGCAGGTATTCCAAGATAGTTATTCACTCATCTGCACATAATTAGGAAACATTGAGAGCAAGTACACATCTACACAGTAGGGAGAGCCAGATTGTGCTTTCGTTATGTGTAATGATTACACAGCCACCCACTGCAAACTATCTCTTCACAGGCACTTGTCTTAGTTGCTAAGATATGAAAACACATAATTAGGACATTTCGTTCCATAGCAAGCAAAGTTTGTCTCCACAGTGTACTATTCAGTTCAGGCACTTGAAACATTTAACCAGGCCGTTTCAGCTTCAACCAGAAGGAATGCACCTTTTTTTGTTATGCGTCTATATTATTGTGTGAGACGTTCTGTAAAAATAATATTGGCTAAAATAAATTCACTCCTCAATTTGTGGTAATTGGGTCTCCCATGTTGCCTTCTTGGAAATCTGTAATTAGTGCCCTGTAAAATACAAAGAATGGTGGGTATTTTGAAACGATGTTTGCATTTACCATCCTTCTAACATGGTGAGTGTGAAAAGGTTAAAAAGGCGTCTCAAATACTATAGCTACTGACTTTTTTAATATCAGGACACTTACATGTCCATCGATCCCGCAATGTCGGCACCCCAGGCGATTTTTAGATCAGCTTTCGGGTGCTGTTGCCGCCATTCGTGGTAAGGGAAACTGGCAGTGAAATCTTCCGGCTTCACAGCCGTGTCCCTACTGCGCATGCATGAAGCATGCTGCGCTTTCTAACTTGCCTGGCGGCAGAGAAAGGAGGAGGGGGGGCCGAGGTCTCCCGGAAGTGGGTGATGGGTACCTGTGGAAAACACGTACCCACCCTCCCCTGGTGCTCCTGGCCCCTCCCTCTTGCTAAGTGCCCCCACATCAAACAGCTTGCTGTGGGGGCATCTGAGCAGAGCTGCTGCACTGCCTGTCCATTCAGACACAGAGCTGCGGCTCTGCCTCGCCCCCTCTCTCTTCTCATTGGCTCACTGGCTGTGATTGACAACAGTGGGAGCTAATCAGTCCCCAGAGAGCCGAGGCTGATGTTCACATCGATGGATTGCGATGGGGCTCAAGTATGTATTGAGGGGACTGCTGCACACAGAAGGTTTTTTAACTTCATTCAAAGAATACATGAAGGTAAAAAACCTTGAGCCTTTACAACCACTCTAAGCCCTCGTTCACACCGGTGCGATTTGTCATGCGATTTGACCATTCAAAATCACATGACAAGTCACACCCCATTGCCTGCAATGGAACCGGTCAAATTGCAGCGACTCATGCCGGAGTTTTGGTGTGCGGCCGTCTCTTGGCAGGTTTGCTGTTGTGCCATTTTCTTTCCATTTGGTTATGATAGATTTGATGGTGCTCCTAGGGATCATCAAATATTTGGATATTTTTTTATAACCTAACTTTAACTTGTACTTCTCAACAACATTGTCCCTTACTTGTATGGAGAGTTCCTTGGTCTTAATGGCAGTGTTTGGTTAGTGGTGCCTCTTGCTTAGGTGTTGCAGCCTCTGGGGCCTTTCAAAAAGGTGTGTATATGTAATGACAGATCATGTGACACTTAGATTGCACACAGGTGGACATCATGTCACTAACTATGTGACTTCTGAAGGTAATTGGTAGCACCAGAGCTTTTTATGGGCTTCATAACAAAGGGGGTGAATACATACGCACATGCCAATTATCATTTTTTTTATTTCTGAAAAATAGTTTTATGTATATGCTGTTCTAATTTTACTTAACCAACTTATGCCCCGTACACACGGATATTCAGATGGAAAAAGTCTAATCAGATTATGTTGTTGGAAAATCAGATTGTGTGTGGGCTCTAGCGGGCTTTTTCCGTCGAAATCTCAGACGGAAAAAATTTCAGAGCAGGATCTAAAATTTTCCAACAACATAATCCGGTCGGACTTTTTCTGATTGTGTATAGAGAATTCCAACGCACAAAGTGCCATGCATTCTCAGAAGAAATTTGGAGATGAAAGCTATTGGCTACTGGCCTCTACGTAGTGCCGTTGTACGTTTTGTACGTCCCCTCGTTCGGAACGGTCAAATTTTCCGACAACTTTGTCTGACCGTGTGTGTGCAACACAAGTTTCGGACAAAATCCGTTGGAAAAAATCCCACGGATTTTGTGGTCGGAATGTCCGACCATGTGAACAAGGCATTAGACTATTGTCTTCTGATCCATCACATATAATTCAGATTAAAAAAACATTGAACTAAAGGCTTTAATGTAACAAAATATGTAAAAAGCCAAGGGGGGTGAATACTTTTGCAAGGCACTGTATGTTTTTGGTTGTAGCATGACAAAATGTGCAAAATTTCAAGGGGTATGAATACTTTTTCAAGGCACTGTACATGTTGCTATAGTAAATATGAACCTGTCCCACCATTTCGGCTTACTCCGCAAAAAAAAGGGGTGTTATTTTACGCCTGTTTCCTAATTAACAATGAGGCGGTAATTCTATAATTTTTTTTTTTTTATAATTTTTTTACTTTAATTTTATAAGATTTACTAAAACTAAAGAGTTCAAAATCCGGTGCAGCTGTGCATGATAGCAAACAAAAAAAATGGAAGCTGATTGTTTTTTATGCAGCGCTGCATCAGATCTTGCACTCTCCAGTTTTATAAAATTAACCCCCACCATGTAGAAGTTTTGCACTTGAGAATTACCTGAATTTGCTGCAGGAATCGGATAAAGCAACGGAACTGACGTAAGGCTTTTAAGAATTTAGAGCAGCTCTTTGGAATGAGGCCGTACTGCCAGAAACGTATTGCAATTACTCTATTGAATCGCCCTGTGTATTTTCTGAGCTTTGTAAAATAGTCTTCTCCTGGGCTGGAGAGATGGCGATGGGGATGCAGTATATTGTACATGTTGGAGTTCGGGTAATAGCCTGCTCCTGAGATAGAGAGGTAGTGATGGAGACACAGTAAAGTGTATGTTTTTAAAGCGGTTCTGCACACATTTCATTTAGTAAATCTCTTTGCCTTCCAAATCAGGCAAAGAGTACTAAATGAAATGTGTTTTTTTTTTTCACTTACCTTGTGATCGCTGACTTCCTGTCCTCTGTCTCTGCGGGGGTGGGCGGGGTCTCTGCGTCGATCGTCGTCACGCCGCACTGTCTCCTGGGATCTGGTGTCATTGATCCCAGGAGACAGTGCGGCCATCTTCCGAAATCTCACGAGATTTCGGTCACATCTTCCGAAATCTCGCGAGATTTCGGTCACAGCTTCCGAAATCTCGCGAGATGTCGGCATTCTGGGCCAGCAACCCGGAAGAAAGGGGCCTGTGTGGTTTCAGGTGCCCACACGGAAGTTAGAAGCCGGCATGAAGTCGTTTTAAAACTTCATATTGCGGAAGAAAAACTGCAGCATTAACATCAAGAAGTACAACAAGTGAGTGATGAATATGCAAAGCGCATTACTGCACATTAGACCAAAAAAAACAAACATCTAAGACAGTGTAGAGCCGATTTAAGTTCATATGATAGGCTGTTCCTGGGATAGAGCGGTGGTGACAGGTTCAGGATTTTAGTTTATTGTTATATTTTGAAGTTTGTATTGGACTGTTTGGTTTTAGCGATTTACTTACAAAGGTGATGGTCTTCATTGTGTTTTTTGTTGTTTTATTTTTTGTTATCATGCTACCAGGTGCTCTGCCAAAATGTAATGGTGCAGCAGTTTGTACCAGCTTCTTGATAATAAGAAAAATTGTGATATCCAGTTAAGCATTTCTTTATTAGGTCCCATAAAAGAGTAACTTCACCCAAATGGTAAAATGCAGAGTTGGCAAGCATAGAAGAGAACTGTACTAATAAGAGCAACGCAATAAAAAAACAAAAAATAGATCAAATATATTATGGATTAACAAAGAACAAGCATTAGCCGAAATGTACAGTATATCCATAGACATGTGCCGGGTGTGCATGGGAACACCCTAATTACCTCATGTGGGGCAGATTCCTCTTGTTGCCTAGGCCCCTATGTTATTTACCGACTTCTTCCTTTTCTGAATGAACACAGTGAGTGTTTGGTACTGATCACTCACTGTGTTCATACATAACCAAAGCATAGTAAACTGTGTTATATGTACACACACACAGGGATGTGTGTTTGAGCTTTGGGTTGCGCACCCTACTGCAATAGGCTGCACACACCTATTAGTATATCATTTGGATTTGTAATTTGGATTGTAATAAGACAGGTTACCTGAAGATTTAATGAACAAGCATCCCACTAAAGAGTATAGATCGTTCCTGGTGAACCAGTCGAAATCCACTTATAGGGTGGAGCTGCTGGCCCCACTCTGACAAGTCGATCAGTTGATTGACATATGTCCATGGAGCCCACTGGAAAATTTTCAGACAAACACTGGCTGAATCCAATTTAGATATGACTGCGATTCCGATATCTGCAGGTGACAGAATATAACAGCCCAGCGGAGAGATTTGTCCATCCACACTATTTAACGTGGAAGGAGGAATCTTGTTAGATTTATTTTGAAATAAATCATTCAGTGTACAACCAACTTTAGTAAAGGAAAGTTAGCCATACATGAACCCCACAGGCTGAAAGAGAGAAATCGAATGGATTCCTCCATTCAATCTGGATTCTCCACTGCAGGCTATTGTATTCAAGCAGCTGAGACACTCATGGCTGCTTGACTACCCAAGCATTGTTCCCATCTTTCTCCGTCTGGACTACAGAACACCCCCCTCCCCTTTATTGTGCTCTCCTAACATGCTATCTTTTAAAGGGTAATCTTGTTATAAAATAGATACAGTATAGTGAGTGGGGTGTTGTCACCATAGGACTGGCAGTGTGTTACTGGCATCATCAAGTGAAAAAAGGAAGGAAATATTAGAATTTGAATAAGTTAAGATTCCATTCTGAGAGCTAGAATTTATTTTATCCGTATACGCGCGTATGCACAAATACGCACAAAATAATGCAAGCAATTTTAGCCGGGAAAACTTTTTTTTTTTTATAGGAAAGATATGTTTTTTTTAGCATTTTATATATTTATTTTATTTTTGCAGCCTGTAAAGCATTGCACCAGTGATCAGCAAATCACTGGTGCCATGCAGATCTGCCAGTGTATCTGCTTGCCGTACATCCTGTACAGTAGAGCTGCACGATTAATCGTTAAAAGATCACAATCTCGATTCTGTGCCATTCCCCTGCTTGAAGCTGTACAAAAAAAAAGCAGTCGGCAATGTTTATCAACAACATTGCTCAGCTGCTGAAAGATAAAAGAAACATTGTATCTTTCTGTTCATTTACAGATCAAAGGGATGAACGTCGGTCTGCAAATTAAGTCAGTTTAAAGGGTCACTAAAGGAAAAACATTTTTTTTTAAATAACAAACATGCTATACTTACCTCCACTGTGCAACTCGTTTTGCACAGTGTGGCCCCCGAACCTGGTCTTCTGGGGTCCCTCGGAGGCTGTCTTGGCTCCCTCCCGCAAGGACTCCACAACTTCCTGCGAGCTCCCTCGCATAGTGTGGAGTGCTTGCGGGCGTGCTCTCCTGATACAACTGGCAGCCTTAGCCGCTCACTGTATCACTTAGCCCCGCCCCCCGGCGTGCCGCGTCATTGGATGTGATTGACAGCAGCGCGAGCCAATGGCTGCGCTGCTTTCAATCCATCCACTCTAGCCAATTAACGACCAGGGTGAGTGGCAAAGAGGACGTCGGGGGCGAGCGCGGGACTTTCGAGGGGTCAGGTAAGTAAAACGGGGGGCCGGCATTGTCAGATGTTTTTTCACCTTAATGCATAGAATGCATTAAGGTGAAAAAACTTTTACCTTTACAACCCCTTTAAAGCAACCTTGTCAAGTCTGTGGGAGGACCCTGCTAGCTGTAACATGTTACACCTTGAATATGGGTGCAACATGTAACATGTTAGGAAGGGTGAACTTATCCTTAAAACATCAGTACCATGTGCAAGTGCCCTTAGTACTTTATATTTGAATAAGTTAGGCCCTGTGCTACTAGTAGACACCAGCACTCTCCCTCTATTGACAGCATAGTACCTCCTTGTGTGTACTCACTGAAAATATGGTTTCCCTTTAATACGTAGAAGGGTCTAGTCACTCTAGTGGATAGGAGATTATTATTTTACCAGGAATTTCCCTTAAGGATAGTAAAGAATGTAATTAATCCGGTCACAATACTCCAAGTAATATTCACCTGTTCAGCATTAACTCACTAGGAAATGTCACTAACGCTTCCAATTAAATTAAATTGAGATTAGAGATTATAAAGAAAAACATATTCAGAATGGGTTATATTAACGTGGTCCCATGCCATATATCAAATCTCCCTTTTAATCTGTTATTCCAAAATACAGTGCAACCTTACATAAAAGTGAAATTTAAAGGGAACCTGTCATTATAGCTGATTTCCTCCGTTATACGCCGTTACTTTATGTGTGTCATTTATACAGTATTCTTCCATTATTCCAGAACAAAAATCAAAAAGAAAAAAGTAATCGTAAAGAAAGATGAAGCTCCCCAGATAAAACCCAAATCCACCATGTCTCTGTTCAGCGATGAAATGGATCCAGATGCAGAACTGTTTGAGCCAAGTAAAAGAATTCCAGCCACTGGCAAGAAATCCTTTTCAGCATCTGATGGTAAGTGGTGTTTAAGTCTCAGTATGGTGTGAATGGTCTTTTAGTCATTTTTCTGACCTTCTCATCGATATCATTTTTCATTGTTTTATTGTTTTCTCTCTCTTTGACATTTTTTCACTTTTCTCTCTACGGTCTACAAAAAAGACACCTACAGTGCCTTGAAAAAGTATTCATACCCCTTTGAAATCGTCCACATTTTGTCATGTTACAACCAAAAATGTAAATGTATTTTTGGGATTTTATGTGATAGACCAACACAAAGTGGCACATAATTGTGAAGTGGAAGGAAAATGATAAATGTCTTTTTAACATTTTTACAAATAAATATCTGAAAAGTGTGGCATGCATTTGTATTCAGCCCCCTTTACTCTGATACCCCTAACTAAAAGAAGAATGGGCAAAAATATCACTCTCTAGATGTGCAAAGCTGGTATAGACATCCCTAAAAAGACTTGCAGCTGTAATTGCAGTGAAAGGTTCTACAAAGTATTGACTTAGGGGGGCTAAATACAAATGCATGCCACACACACGCCACATTTACCATTTTCCTTCCACTTCACAATTATATGCCACTTTGTGTTGGTCTATCACATAAAACCCCAATAAAATATATTTACGTTTTTGGTTGTAATATGACAAAATGTGGAAAATTGCAAGGGGTATGAATACTTTTTCAAGGCACTGTATTAACAGTTGGATTTCTGTGTGTAGGGTTTTAATTAACATCATGCAGACATCCCAATAACCATATGGCCTGTCTTCTCCTTCCTTCCCTCCTTTTTCTAGCATGGAATGGTATTAAAGGTTCTGTTTTTTTTTTTCGTTTTTTTTTTAAATAACAAACATGTTATACTTACCTGCTCTGTGCAGTGGTTTTGCACAGGGCATTCCCGATGTTCCTCTTCTCGGGGTTCCTCCACCGGTGCTCCTGGTTCCTGCCCCTTGACCAGTGCCCCCAATAGTAAGCCTCTTGCTGTGGGGGCACTGGTGTATGCTCGCTCCCGAGTCCTGCTCTATGGCGTCCGTAAGACACATAGAGCTGTGGCTCGGCTTTGCCCCCACTCTCTCTATATTGGCTCACTGGCTGTGATTGACAGCAGTAGGAGCCAATGGATCCCGCTGCTGTCTCAGTCAGTGAGGAGAGGAAGTCCTGGGACAGCCGAGGCTCTTGTGTACATTGCTGGATCGAGAGGGGACTCAGGTGAGTATTGTGGGGGGGGGGGGGCTGTGGAGGGAGCAGCACACAGGAGGATTTTTACTTTCTTGCATAGAACTAAAAAAAACCTTCAGCCTTTACAACCACTTTAAATGGCTCAGTGGTAGAATGCAAAATTCAAGGTCCAGTACAGAACCCAGCAGGAGCTTTTAAGTAAGCACAACTGGAAAAGTTCACAAGTATGCCATTAGGTCCATTGGCTACCGGGTCCCAGAAATTAGCCCAGTTCTGGTATATCTTGTACCTAACCATGTGAAACTGAAAGCTACATAGACGACTGTGGTGACTCCAAGGACATGCTGGCCCATACATGTGTACACATTTCAATTTGAGCTCCCTATTCTCTCTACTCTCAGGATATTATAGTTGAAAATATCGAAATCATAGAAAAAATTCTCCTTCCACACAATAAAATGTAATCTTTTTTTGTTCTACTTAGTCTGGGTATGATGAAGTGCAGGAAGTGGGCATAGACCAAGCTACAGTGATGCTAGCCATACAGGGGCAGATTTCTCTTCAAGAATGACAGAGAATGCTGCCATTGATTATCATGGGACTCTTCAGACAAGATTTAATAGTGAGCACATACCGTATTTGCCGGCGTATAAGACGACATTTTACAGTTAAAAAAACGCCCCAAAAAACGGGGGTCGTCTTATACGCCGGGTATAAAATGCCGCCGCTGGATGTCAGTCCGTCGGATGCTTGCTGAATGTGCGGTAAAACTGTATGTAGCTTCGGCTACACACAGTATACACCGCTGAGCCAATCCCGGCGAGCAATGTATTCTATTGAATACAGAGCCTGCTCAGATTGGAGTAATAACCTCTGCCAATCCGAGCAGGCAACATACAGTAGTCTGCTCGGATTGGCTTTGAGAGTCAGAGAGGCACGAGCTGATATTACAGCCTCTGCCTCTGCCAATCCGAGCAGGCTTTGTATTCATTAACAGAATACATCGCTCGCCGGGATTGGCTCAGTGATGTATACTGTATGAAGCCGAAGCTACATCCAGCGTAACTGGACAGGACATAGTGGAAGTGGGCAACTAGTCATGGAGAACAATGTTGATTGAGGAATTGGCTAGGACAATGCCGGTAAGTCCCCTGACTGTAAATAAGAATCCGATATTGGGACCTCTCATTTAATAATTCCCTGTGCATTGTGGTCAGTCAACTAAAGATTTTAACGCCTGTTGGAAAAGCAAGGATTTTTGTGGTGGATTAAAGTATGCCCATGTGTCTACATTTAGGTCGGTGGTGAATATGTGGTTGAATCAATTATTTTGAAAGGGGTTTTTTTTTTATATGGTGTTGCCTTGGAAGCTGGGGTAGTCTTATATGGTGAATATAGCCCAAAACCTATTTTTTCACTTCAAAAATAGGGGGTCGTCTTATACGCCCAGTCGCCTTATACGCCGGCAAATACGGTACTCATTACTTCTGTAAGCCATGGGGGAGCAATGGTAAGACTTGTGACCAGGTAATTGTTTCTCTTTAAAGTGTATTTCCACTTTTGCAGCCAAATTAGGATAAGACCTAATTTATTCATGTTACATGTTCCCATTAACAAAGTATAACATAAAAGTACTTCTACTGCGGCAAAAGTTATAGGATAGGCAACATACCTTTACGTTGCCGCCTGTTTTGGGGTTCTCAGGCACGCATGCGTGCGCTCCAGCCCAGCTGACCTGTTCTGTGATCGGACACATCAGGACTTTGCCGGTAGGTTTCAGCCAGTGATTTTGGCTCTACACCTGCTGATCAGCAGTGGCCAATCACAGCACGGAGTTATGTGTTTACAAACACACAAAACTCTATACACAGACAACGATCTGGCTGTTTTTTTCCCTGAAATCAATTCTGAGTTCAGAGAGAAAAAACAGCCAGTTCTGTGAATAAAAGCAGCACAAATTACACTTGTTAGGCACACAGTTAAACCTTTGATTTGTCCTTGGTGTTAACCTCTTCTTGGCCAGTGTCATTAGTACAGTGCAAGTGTTACAGTATTATATTTGATCACTGTTTTTGTGTCAATTAGTGTCCCTCCCAGCCAGTATCTGTTAGCGCCAGATTTCCCCGCCACACTATCATCATCGCACTATAAGTTGCTGATCACCGCCATTACAGTATAGCTTCTATAGCTGCATAAATTCCAGGATATATACCATAGTTTGTAGACACTCACACAAACAGTTAATATACACTTACTGGGATTTATTTTTTTCTTTACCAAAGACATGTAGCAGAATACATTTGGCCTTAATTTAGGAAGAAATTCGATTTTATTGGATATGTTTTAAAAAAGAAAGTAGAAAATATCGTTTTGGTTAATTCTGCAAAATTTTTGGTCTTTTTTGGTTTATATAAAAAAAAAAAAAAAACCCAGTGGTTATCAAATACCACCAAAAGAGCTCTAATTGTGTGAAAAATTTATATTAATTTAACCGCTTGCCGACCTGCCGCCGTCATTATACAGCGGCAGGTCGGCACGATCCCACGAGCCGTCATAGTTAAATGTCGGCTCCTTTAAGCGGGATAGCAGGTGCGCGCGCCCGATGCACTGCATTGACTGCCGGCCACGAGCAATCACGGGCACGAGAGGCAGAACAGGGACGTGTGTGTGTAAACACACAAATCCCTGTTCTGTTCTGTGAGGAGAGACAGATTGTGAGTTCCTAATAGCTAGGAATCACGATCTGTCATTTCCTCTAGGTCAGTCCCCTCCCTGTACAGTTAGAAACACACACAGGGAACACATTTAACCCCTTGATCGCCCCCTAGTGTTAACCCCTTCCCTGATTGTGACATTTTTACAGTAATCAGTGCATCTATATAGCACTGATCGCTGTATAAATGCCAATGGTCCCAAAAGTGTCCGATGTGTCTGCCATAATGTCGCAGTCCCAATAAAAATTGCAGATCGCCGCCATTACTAGTAAAAAAAATTATAATAAAAATGCTATAACTCTGTCCCCTATTTTGTAGACGCTTTAACTTTTGCGCAAACCAATCAATATACGCTTACTGCGTTTTTTTTTTTTTTAACCAAAAATATGTAGAGAATACACATCGGCCCAAACTGAGAAATAAAAAAGGCTTTTTTACCAAAAAAAAATGGGGATATTTATTATAGCAAAAAGTATAAATATTGTGTTTTTTTCAAAATTGTTGCTTTTTTTTTGTTTAAAAAATAAAAATCTCATAGGTGATCAAATACCACCAAAAGAAAGCTCTATTTGTGGGGAAAAAAAAGGACGTAATTTTTGTTTGGGTGCAGCATCGCACGACAGTGCAATTGTCAGTTAAAGCGACGCAGTGCCATATCGCAAAAAATGGCCTGGTCATTGAGCAACCAAATCTTCGGGGCTGAAGTGGTTAATCTGCGTACAGTGTTGCATGACTGTGCAATTGCCAGTTAAAGCAGCGCAGTGCTGAATAGAAAAAGATGGTCTGGTCATGAAGGGGGTAAAACCATCCGGAGCGCAAGTGGTTAAGGCACACATAGAAAAACAGATCCCAGAATTTGCAAGCAGAGCGATGTTTATTATATTCCACTGCTGGTATATTTTCACTGATCATTTCTGTGCTAGCTTACTATGCAGGCCCAGTAGTGAATTGCTCTTCTAGTTATTCCAAAGTGACAAAGATAAAAGATCTCTGTTCTAAAGCAGTAAGTAAACGAAAGTCTTTGTTTAACGCAATAATCGACTTTGGTAAATGGCATTGTCCATTAAAAAGGAGTTCGTTTTGTGATTTATTATCACATACTTTAGGTTTGTTCCTTGTGACATCGTTTTTGTAGTTCTCACAGTATGAATAATATTGTTCCATCATTTTCAAACTTCCTATTTTACCAAGCAGTGGGAGTGGGGGCTGGGTGTAGCCCTCCACGTGGTTTACTAGCACAGTACATGTAATCCCAGACCTTAGAGCTGTCATAACACACATGATATAGTGAGTCTTACAATGGGTGTATGTCTGTCTGGTACAGAGACCTAAATATACTGCAGCTGGGAAAATACAAAAACCCAACTCATTGATATACGTTGCTGTTTCCAGAGAAATTATTTATGATAGATTGTTTAGAACTACGCAGTATTTTATTTGAAAAAACGCAGGTTACCACGGGATTCTATGATGTATGTCATGTGCCTTTTGAAGTTGCTTAATCCCTTCCTGCCCTGCTCCGGAGTCCCTGTAACTGAGTCTTTATGGAGCATGGCAGACTGTCTGATTACATGACCACAGTAACTGGCTTTCACAGTGATCACATAATCAGAAACCCGTTTTGCTTGCTCCAAATCATTACTAGAGACCAAGAGCTTTCCATGACAGCTCGATCACTGTGCTGGGAGCGCACAGTGAGCACACTTGAGTGTCTGGTTAAAGCTTATAGGAGGGGGGTTTCATTCTACTCTGACTGTCTTATGAGGCTGCAGGACCCCTGATCCTCTGGGGAGTGCTGATTGGCCCTGTGCTGATCACATGCACCCACCCAAGAAAAAAGAAACTCTCTAGCAATACACACCAAACTGAGCATGTGCAAAGTACCCCCAAGGCTCTGTTTTATCATGAGAGGGATTGAGGACTGTGGAAGTAGGGGAGGATCAGAGAGACAGGATCAAACAGCCTTTTTACACAATGCAGAGGTTTAACCCCTGAGAAGCATATATTGAGCACATATATTGACTGATTTTACTGTTACTGTGGGTTTAGTAACACTTTAATACATAAAGTAAATATGTACGAATGGATGCTTTCTTTAAGGTGAACTCCATTACCCATTTTACTTCACAATTGTAAAGGAGAGTTTTTTTTTTATGAATGTATGAAAAAAAAATGAACATACAGTACATACTCAGTTCCCTGCTGCAGCATCGGTATGAGCCTGCAATTGTCCCCTGCCAGCTCTAAGCTTGAGAACTGAGCAATCACATTACCGCTGATTGCGCAGTTCTTATTCTGCTCTGAGCTCTGAGCAGAGAGCATTGACTGTCAATTACTGCTCTACTTCAGCAGTGCTCACTGGCGCGCTGGGCTGGAGAGGGGGTGGGAGCGGTTGGCTCAGGCTCTCAGTGGCACGCTGAGAGGCTAAGTCATCTGCTTTCAGGCATCTGGGTGGATTCTGACATTACTGTAGGGATACTTCCAGAGACTGGAGTGGCACTCTGATGCCAGCCGACAGCATACTTCTAGTGACCCAGAAAAGAAGTATGACCCAAAAAGCTTTGGCCATACTTCTCTTTTCTGTTTCAGTCGTTTTTATTAAAGTTTATAAATATAGTTGTACAATGAACAAAGAGGTGGAGCATTGCACAAAGGCTTGTACTAAAGTGAAAATGCATAGATTGTTCATAATTTGACATGGAGAGCAGTAAAGGGTACCAAGGATTACAAATGTTGTGCAACTGTAGTTGGATAGGGAGGAAAGTGAGCTGCAGGAATGGGCACTTCTCATCTGATGAACACATTTCAGGTGGGGGGAAATCCCCCAAAGATTTGGTAAGGATAGGGGGGTCAGCTGATGCCTCGAAGCACCCCGCGAGAAGAGTGCCAAAAGGATACTGATGTGGAGCAATAAGCCCTGTGGAGCATGGTGTAACTTGGAAGGCTTAAGAAAAGCGAGCAGAAGATAAAACGGTGAAGAGAAAAAAAAGGAGAGGAGAAGAAAATAAAATAAGGGGGGGGGGTGTAAGGTAGGGAAGGAGGGATAAGGGCTTGGTCAGAGCAGGACTAATGAGGATCTCGCACCCCAGGACGAGCCTCTAGATCAGTGATGGCGAACCTTGGCACCCCAGATGTTTTAGAACTACACTCTGCAGTGTAGGTGAGTATCATGGGAAATGTAGTTCCAAAACAACTGGAGTGCCAGCACCATCACTGCTCTAGATTATTGCTAGATGCTTGTAAAAGTGACCACAAAGGGTCAAATGATTGGAGATCCAGGGGTTACAGATTTTCTTGAATTTCCTGACCTTGTCCTGCAGGACTGCTGCCATATTTTTGTTAATCAAGTACCACCTCATCTTAGTTTTGACCTGAGCTATAGTCAGAACCCCTGATTTCCAATTCCTAGCCAGGGTTTGTTTGGCGGCTGTAAAAATGAAAGATATCAGTTTCTGCTATCACCTTGTCTAGCTAGAAAATCTATAGCATTTGTATATGCAAAGTGCTTAACGTCTCTGCGTTTGAGTTGAATCCCTGCCTCTGCCCAGTCCCCATCCTTCCTATTGGAAAACTTGAGATGTGTGGTAACACTGAGTGGCCAATTTAAGTCATGCCAATATCCTGAACATGAGTTGGGTATTGAAAGGTATTGGTTTGTGGGGCCTGTGTGTCATCCTTGGCTGTACAAGAGTAGGTTCAGTCTGAGTGCTGTTTTTTTAGTAAAATTACATCAATGTGTGTTAGGAGTGGAGCACTTTACACAAAGAGTGATACATTTTGGAGCACTTTACACAAAGAGTGATACATCTCGGAGCACTTTACACAAAGAGTGATACATCTCGGAGCACTTTACACAAAGAGTGATACATCTCGGAGCACTTTACACAAAGAGTGATACATCTCGGAGCACTTTACACAAAGAGTGATACATCTCGGAGCACTTTACACAAAGAGTGATACATCTCGGTGGTAAAATTCAAGATTTTTTTTTTTTTAAATAATCAAATTAAAAATACATGTAGTCTGATTGGTAGATACTCTATAATGCCGCTCCTAGAATAACTAACCACCCTTGCGCCAATAGTATCAACCAATGAGTGGATAAATGTGTGTGTAATGAACACCACCTATGGGATCCCTAAATGTGAATGAACACCTAGCAGCCACTTTAAAAATGTGTAACCATAAAAGAGTGATTATAATCAAACTAGAAATAGCAAGTGAAAACTATAATCAAATGGCGCTTAAAACATAAAAAACAAAAAAGAAACAAAAACAAACTTATATATGAACTACCGAAGTATATAAATATATGAAACACCACGTGAAATAGTGTCCGTGAAATGATACAAAAACAATCTTCATTAGTAATTGTGCAAATTCAAAAAAACGTGTGATTCAATCTTCCAAAGAAAAAATAAGTCCACCAAAAAATCTTCAATAGGATAATCAAATGGATCTTCCACCACACCAACTAGTGTTCCCTCTCCCAATGAGACCGCACTCACCGAATAATATTGCCTCGCACTCTCGTGGTTGGCAAATGTAGCGATTACCCCACCTGGGTTAATTATGCGATCACTCCAAACTTGTAAACTCCATATGTGAAAACAAAATAAAAAATGTGCCTCCACATAGCGTGATACTGTGATAAAACTTATTTATTAAAATCCAAACTCACTCACACTTCAATGTTTCAACTTACAAAAACACAAATGTAAAAAAGCCGGAAACAGCACACAATCCACTGCAACTTTTGAATAACAGATGGGCTGACAGAGCGCACATATGATCACCAATGGGTAAAACGACTGGGTTGAAAACTGGGTAACAAATGATCTCACCACCCCTCGCAGCTCTGCTCCTGGTGTGGGTTCTTATTCCAGGAGTCACTTCAGTGAGATTGCTGGGTAGTGATCTCAAAGAATAGTGGTTGAAGGAGACCGCACACAAATTCAAACGATTGAGCACAAAGATTGAAATGTAGAGTATCTCAGTGTCCGTGTGGCTACGCCCTTGACATGTTTCGACCGGTATGACTTCTTCAAAAAGGGGAGTTGAAGAAGTCATACCGACGAAACATGTCAAGGGCGTAGCCACACGGACACTGAGATACTCTACATTTCAATCTTTGTGCTCAATCGTTTGAATTTGTGTGCGGTCTCCTTCAACCACTATTCTTTGAGATCACTACCCAGCAATCTCACTGAAGTGACTCCTGGAATAAGAACCCACACCAGGAGCAGAGCTGCGAGGGGTGGTGAGATCATTTGTTACCCAGTTTTCAACCCAGTCGTTTTACCCATTGGTGATCATATGTGCGCTCTGTCAGCCCATCTGTTATTCAAAAGTTGCAGTGGATTGTGTGCTGTTTCCGGCTTTTTTACATTTGTGTTTTTGTAAGTTGAAACATTGAAGTGTGAGTGAGTTTGGATTTTAATAAATAAGTTTTATCACAGTATCACGCTATGTGGAGGCACATTTTTTATTTTGTTTTCACATATGGAGTTTACAAGTTTGGAGTGATCGCATAATTAACCCAGGTGGGGTAATCGCTACATTTGCCAACCACGAGAGTGCGAGGCAATATTATTCGGTGAGTGCGGTCTCATTGGGAGAGGGAACACTAGTTGGTGTGGTGGAAGATCCATTTGATTATCCTATTGAAGATTTTTTGGTGGACTTATTTTTTCTTTGGAAGATTGAATCACACGTTTTTTTGAATTTGCACAATTACTAATGAAGATTGTTTTTGTATCATTTCACGGACACTATTTCACGTGGTGTTTCATATATTTATATACTTCGGTAGTTCATATATAAGTTTGTTTTTGTTTCTTTTTTGTTTTTTATGTTTTAAGCGCCATTTGATTATAGTTTTCACTTGCTATTTCTAGTTTGATTAAAATTAAAAATACAGCCAACACATTACTAGTGCATGAGACACCCCCTTCTTCAGATGCTATTGAGCCTTAAAATAACTGGTGATTTCATACGGGTTGCTTGAGTTTTTCCTGTGTGTTCCGTTTTTCTGTAGAAAGAAGACACTGATTAATCACAGAGATTTGCCAACATGTTTACCACAGTAAACAAAGTTTCAGTCCATCAGCTCCATCACTAATTGAATATCATGTAGGCTGACATCTCTATGTGTCAGGAATAGCCCCTTGGTGATTGCTGGGCTTGTGATAAGAGATGGGACAACGTCTAAGGCAAGAGATACAATCAGTGGGGAAGTTTTGGAGATTTAAGTTCTTCACAGAGATGTCCACCTAAATGCTGTTCGATTGATTTTGCAGTGAATGGACTGAAACTTTGTGCATTACTATTACATACAGTATGCTTACAAAATAGTGTTGTGGTTGGGTGGCCAAAGGATGAGTGCACAAAATGTAAAAGGAGCGAACACCAGTCTTTTCCAGATGCTCTTGACTCACTTTAAGTAGTTAGAATGCAAATAAAAGCTAATCCCTATCCTGAATTCCATGCATTGAAATGACAACCGCTTCAAAAAAGAGATGTTTCTGCTTTGTGTCTAAAATATGTAGACCAGACCAAACATTACCATCGTGTGTAATACTGCCATAAAATTCAACTTAATTTATTTTGGATATTATGGAGGTGGTGTGTGCACAGATTGATCAGACTGGATCTCTTTGTGTATCTAGACATGAATGCATGAAAGTTTATGGGTTAGACATAATCACGACTTTGAAGAGAAACATAGAAAAAAACTTTTACAGTAAGGCCCCATGCACACGAGACGCTGTTAAACGTGCGTTCAGAGGCAGTTGGACACTTTTTTCAACTGCACCTGAACGCATGCAATGTTATCCTATGTGTCCATGTACACAGTCTAGTTTTTTCCCCGTTTTTATGCAGTTGCGTTTAACCTCGTTTTTCCAGAAGCAAAAAAATGCGTTCAGACACTTTGCTTTTCCACATTTCACGCAAAACGCAGCTAAACGCGGCTAAATGCAGGCACCTGCGTTTAGCCGCGTTTGCGTTTATAAGCTTTTTAAAGGAACCCAATTTTTTGGACCAGAAAACTCCGAAATATGATGGTAAACCATAAAAAATACTAGAAAAAATTGTTTAAAATGTCGTAATTAGTTTAGATAGTTCATAGAGCATATATACTCACTGGTGTATACATGTTTGTGAAATGCATACATGTTTGTGAAATATCCAACGGACATTCGCTGTGCCATCAACGGATGGGTCCAATATTGCCAAGCTCTGATTCTGGACCTCTCATGCAAATTTGCGACGACGTTGCTGCTTCATCAAGAGCGACATCAGGAGCATTTCCTGACATATATTCAATATGGGATCCATTTCCAAAAGAAAACACAGAAAGAGGCAAATGCAAGGGTACAACTGCTCTCTCTGCTGCTGCTGCTCACACAATGGCAGAAATAGTTAATACATGCTTTCTGAGCTTGGGGAGGGTCTATATGATGTTATCTTTACAAATGCTTATAGACGCAAACGCGTCTAAACGCGACATGAAAATACAGCAAAACACGCGTTTTTAAACGCAGGTTTCTGCAGCAGAGTTTGCATCTGCGTCTCGTGTGCATGGGGCCTAAGTGTGCATGTGAGAATTTAATTGTGTTTTTAATTTCTGAGACAAAGGCAGGCTAAAAAAAAAAAATACTGGGCACAATTCTTAAAAACATATAAGGCCTCATGCACACGAGACGCTGTTAAACGCGCGTTCAGAGGCAGTTGGACACTTTTTTCAACTGCACCTGAACGCATGCAATGTTATCCTATGTTTCCATGTACACAGTCTAGTTTTTTCCCGTTTTTTTGCAGTTGCGTTTAACCTCGTTTTTCCAGAAGCAAAGAAATGCTTTCAGACACTTTGCTTTTCTGCGTTTCAGACGCAAAAAGCAACTAAACGCGGCTAAATGCAGGCACCTGCGTTTAGCTGCGTTTGCGTTTATAAGCCTTTTTAAAGGAACCTCATTTTTTGGACCAGAAAACTCAGAAATATGATGGTAAACCATAAAAAATACTAGAAAAATTGGTTTAAAATGTCGTAATTAGTTTAGATAGTTCATAGAGCATATATACTCACTAATGCATACATGTTTGTGAAATGCATACATGTTTGTGAAATATCCAACGGACATTCGCTGTACCATCAACGGATGGGTCCAATATCGACAAGCTCTGATTCTGGACCTCTCATGCAAATTTGCGACGACGTTGCTGCCTCATCAAGAGCAACATCAGGAGCATTTCCTGACATATATTCAATATGGGATCCATTTCCAAAAAAAACACAGAAAGAGAGGCAAATGCAAGTGTACAACTGCTCTCTCTGCTGCTGCTCACTCTGATCAAAATGGCAGAAATAGTTAATAATACATGCTTTCTGAGCTTGGGGAGGGTCTATATGATGTTATCTTTACAAATGCTTATAGACGCAAACGCGGCTAAACGTGGCATGAAAACACAGCAAAACGCGCGTTTTTTTAAACGCAGGTTTCTGCTTTTTAAAACATGCGTTCAGCAGAGTTTGCATCTGCGTCTCGTGTGCATGGGGCCTTAAGGTGTCCTTCCATTTCAAGTGTCTCATTAGCCCAAACGCCACCTTTTGCCCCCAGTGTCATGGCAACTGGGCATTGCCATCATGTTTAGGCACACCTATTTTAATTTTGGATTAAGCAGGGAATGATTAACCACTTGCCCTCCCGAAGATTTACCTCCCTTTATGACCAAGCCATTTTTTTCTTTTTGCCACGGCATTATTTAAAGCGGAAGTAAACCCATCGATTTAACAGTCTAAAAAAAAAAGGCATGCCGTGAATGCTAACTGCACATTGACTGTGCTCTCAACCAGTCAGTCAAACCATCCAATGGCTGGTGTCATAACGGATCACATGTGCAGCACCGTGGCAGTTGAAGATTAAACAGAGGCAAAGATGGCAGCTTCCTTGGCTGAAAACGATAGGGGGGTTTACTTCCACTTTAACTGACAATTGCGCGGTCATGCAACCCTGTACATAAATTAAGTTTTTATGTAAATTTTTCCCTACAAATAGTTTTTTCTTTGGTGGTATTTGATCACCTCTGGGTTTTTTTTTTTTTTTTTTGCTCTATAAACAAAAAAAAATGACAATTTTGAAACAATTTCTGCTATAAAACATATCCAATAGAAAAAAAATTTAAAATTTTATTTCTTCATAAATTTAGGCCAATATGTATTCTGCTACATGTTTTTGGTAAAAAAAATATGTCCTTGTCACATCCAGTGAGATGAACTGGGAGAAAAAACTTTTGTTTTCACATTTTTAAACTCCATCTAACATTTACTTACATTGCTAATCATGGGTGTTTTAGTTTTGCTTGGCAGATGTAACTTAAAGGGTTTGTTAACCCATGTATATAAAACTATTCCAGCCCCTCTAATAGAGGCTGGCATAGCACACTGTATCAGTAGTTTTCCCAAACGAGTGTTGTAAATACCTAATTAGAGCTGTCTTCAGGCCGGTGACATGACTCACGGCCACTGTCCAGATTTTCTGATGTCAGCCAGGGAGATCACATGGCCGCTCGTCTCCTCCGCAGAAGCCACCCATCCACCGGCCTGAAGACCGCTCAAATTAGGTATTTACAACACTCGTTTTGTAAAACTAATGACATAGTGTGCTATGCCAGCCTCTACTAGAGAGGCTAGCAGTGAAAATGTTACGATTTAAATTTACAAGCAAAAGAGGCGGGCCCGGGCTGGAGACAGACACAGAGGCAGATGACAGGGAGGAAGGAGGGGGTAGAGAGGAGAGCAGAGGGTACAGCGTATGACAGAGGGCCGTTATTAGACCACGGTGATCAGGACGGAGCAGCCCTGGTTATCGTGGTCTATTTAGAGAGGGCATATTGGAAGGTTCAGGGTTTGTTTTTGTTTTTTTGTTTTTTTTACAGTTTAGAGGGGAGCAGATTACACAGCACAGGCCCTGTGCTGTGTAATTTGCTTTAAGGGACCAGAATCTAAATATTTTTTTTGGGGGGGTTAACAAACACTTTAAATGAACTCCAGGATTCTGCCAGTTTATCTTTTTCAAATTCACTCCCCAGCCGGTAAAGAAACACTGATAAAGTTTAAATCAAGATGTCTTACTTTTTTGTAATCCATGATTTTTACCTTCCATATAAACACATTCTTGCGTGGAAAAATCTTGGCACTCTGCGCTGTTGGAGCTGCAAATTTGGCAGGCACATGCGCGGTGGGCACAAGGAAGTAGAAGTGACATTTGGGGAATAGGCCCCACCTATGTAAAAGATAACATAGAAGCTCTTTAGTTGAATATTTGCCAGGATAGCAGTGAATTCACTTTCCAGAATTTCCAGTGATGAGAAAGGAGGCACCCAGAGGAATAAATAAACCCCATATTTGAAAGGGGAAAAGCGCTAGTGACCTGAGAGAAGGTGAAAGCAGTATTGCACTGGTGGTGGGAGAACAATGACTATAACGCAGCACTTTAAAACACACCAGAAGGTTTTTTGCATTATTGAAGAAAATATATCCATGCTTGATGGGACGAAAGGTAACATAACTAAGTGCAAAACGCCACATGCACAGTGGTTGGACACTTAGCCCTTGAACTACATTTTTCCTTGGTGATTTATTATTATTATTATTATTATTTTTTGGCATGGTGGACTTATTTATTATGCATTTACAAGTTATCTTGGTACAAATGCAAGCACTTAATTAATGAAGTTAATGAACAGGTTATATTGTGTTTATTGTATATTTTATTGATTTGCACTGCATTTGATTTTCATGCGTTTTATTTGATATGTAGCACTGACCCCCAAAGGAGCGGCTGAATTTTTCTGGGCTTACCTATTACCTCCACCAGCTCATACTCGTTGTTCTTGTCTAGGGGTTCCCAGGGTTGATACCCAGTAACTGCGGAGACTGACACTTGAATTCCTTTTTAGGATTTTTATTTGCTTAAAATGTTGAACAAAAACACAGTCTCTCAGTTGGGAATAGAGGGTATAAGGATGAAGTTTAGCTCAGGTGCTTGGAACTGCTGACTTCAATGAAAGTCTCTGTACATAATCCAGGGAATAGCCACTCGCAACTGGATTCTTTAATTGCCGGATAAATCCTTGAGCTTGGATCTAGCAGCCAACAAGTAATTCTAGCTTTGCAAAGTCTCTCACACAGACTTGGTTGAAAAGCTTGATTGTAACCGGAAGGTAAAGGTAGGAACTTTTCTTACTGTACCAGAATCTTTCAGCCGGTCCGTCGATACCGTAAGAATTGTGGATTCAATCAATGTCCATGGCAGCTCAGCTTCCAGGCCCTTACCGAGCAGCCAGCCTTGTGCGTGGCCCTTTTACTGAAGAGTCCTCCCCTGGTTGCATGTAGAGTTGCTGGGCCTCTCCAAACCCGAGATGGCACCGGAACACTTTAGAATCCTCCTTCCAGTTACTGCACCTCGAACTAGCCAGTTCCGAGGCTCGGAAACGGATGGATCCGCACCCCAGGCCATGAGGGCCTCTGGGGGCTGGTCAGGAGGACCAGGACCATGGAGTCAGCAACAACTTCTGGACTGGAAACCCTGAACCATGTGACTTCAGCACCGTAATTACCCCCCTCCCGAAATACACAGCGGGACAAACGTGTCCACTGATTGGCTCTGAGAGAAGATTGGTACCCAATGCGTCCAACCAGACTGCATTCTAAGGCCTGTCACAGGTGCTCACCCACCTATGGGCAGACAGAACCTCAATACAGCCCAGCCAAACTGATGCCAAAGCATAATTTACAGTTTTGGGCAAAAACTAAATTTAAATACATAGAGCGTACTTATCAAAAGTACCGGCGCTACAGATACATAAGGAATATAGGAGGTCCATTCGCACAATGACATTTTTTTTTTTCCTATGCAGCCACTTTATTGATGATCATGAGTTTATTTGATAAATTTTCTCAACTGATGGTATTCATGAGATAAGTGGATATTGAAGTTAGCTTATGTATTGCACAGCACTTTTTTTATTATATTATCTAGATACACAGGTGTAGGGGAGAACACTTTTCTAGTGCCAGTTGCAACACTATATACACACAGATTGTTTTTCACTAGCAGATATATTTTGCGTGGGAGTATTCAATTTAAAAAGATCACCCAGCAACTATATTCCTTTTCTCCTGAATAGGACGAGTCAATAAGAGGGCTCATGCACACCGCAGCTCAATGAAGTGGCTCCTACAGGCTTTTGAGCTTTTTTTGAGCTCTAATTTCTTCTGCCTGGAAACTCCCCTCCATGTTAGCCAATGTGTCCATGCAAACTATGGCTTTTTCAGGAGTTTACAGGCATATGCTCTAACAAGGAGGAAAAAAAAAACACCAAACTCGCGTTTTTTGAGTTGAGCTTTTGAGCAGAATAGACGCCCAAGTAGCTAAAAATGCGTGAAAAAGCTTAAAACATAGGAAAAAATGGGGAGGGTTTGTGAATAAAATGCTTCTGCTCGAAGAAGCTCAATAAAAACGTGCAAAAGAGCCCAAAAAAGTACAAGCTTCTTCAAGCTGAAATAAAAGCTCAAATGCCTGTAAAAGCAGCTTTTTTTGAGCTGCAATGTGCATGAGCTCCAAGTCAATGAGTTGGTTCTGACCAGCGTGAAGCAACAGAAACCTCAGGTTATTGTGCTCTGAGAAACAGCTCAATACAAAATGAAGTTTTCATGACTTCGCGCAAACACAACTGGGCTGTTGGATCTTACACTTGTGGGGTAGTTGAACATTAGGAATTAGGAACTAGAAATTAGGAACATTAGGAATTAGGCCAAGCACCCCATTTTTAAAGTCCATGTCGAGTTGGCCTAGAGGTTTCTATGGGACTACACCATACAAATACTACACCCACTACCAACATAAAAAGTGTTCCCTGATTTCACCCTGGACTTGATTGTTTTTATTATGATCTATATTGTATGGAGCAGTGTGCACTTGTTGTTTCTGCAATGTATTTCCTTGCTTTAATCCAGGGGTCTTCAAACTATGACCCTCCAGTTGTTCAAGAACTACAATTCCCATCATGCCTAATCATGTCTGTGAATGTTAGAGTTTTACAATGCCTCATGGGATGTGTAGTTCCGCAACAGCTGGAGGGCCGTAGTTTGAGGATCCCTGCTTTAATCCCTCAATAAAATTCAGCTTGAGTACATCTCATAATGTCTATATATTTCTCCATTTCTTTGACTTGATTGTAAGTCCAAAGCCTCTGTACACTAGCCCTACTAGCCCTAAGTAATTATGTTGTTCATATTTGTGCTTGCACTACATTCCCATTATTATTCTTTAATTTTGTTTTGTCTCTTTTAGATGTTAAGTTATTTGAAGAACAGGACTTGGGTGGAACTGTGAGAAAAGGAGACTCGTTGCTACTACCATCTGCTTGCAATGATGACCCATTGTTCAAACCTTCAGGTGCTGAGAATGTAGATGATTTATTCCGGTAAGCAGACTTTCTAATCTTTAAGACATTGGCATACTGGTTACCATATATACTCGAGTATAAGCCGACCCGAATATAAGCCGAGGCACCTAATTTTACCACAAAAAAATGGGAAAACGTATTGACTAGAGTATAGAGTATAAGCCTAGGGTGAGAAATGCGCAGCTACTGTAAGTGGAAAACAACGCCCATTTGCAGCCTCACTGTGCCCATTTGCATGCCTCACTGTGCCCACTTTCAGCCATAGGTCCCCCGAACTTTAAACTTGGTAGTTAAGGGTTACTAGATGCCCCCTAGCTGCAGCCAAAATGTGGGGTCTCTGGACCCAAAGGGTTCCGAAATGACATTGCTGCAGGTGGACACAGTTGACCGACTTTGGGGCCCCGTATCTCGGGGCCACTTGGTGCTAGGAACCCCAAATTTGGTGTGAAAACCCAAAAGATAGAGGTTCCGAAATTCCTAAATAAGAAGTAGACAATATCTCAACCCAAAATTATATCCCCAAAGTCGGTTCGGAAAATGTCAAGCACTTTTCTGCAGCAGAGAATGACATTTTCCGAACCAACTTTGGGGCCCGTATCTCAGGGCCACTTGGTGCTAGGAACTCCATCTTTGGATATGTTGTAGTGCTAGTTGCACTGGGTTTGCACACCAAATTTGGGGCTCCTAGATACCGAGATACGGGGCCCCAAAGTCAGAAAATGTCATTCTCTGCTGCAGAAAAGTGCTTGACTCGAATATAAGCCGAGGGAGCATTTTCAGCACAAAAAAATGTGCTGAAAAACTCGGCTTATACTCGAGTATAGACGGTAATTAATTCCTCAACGTTGAATATTATCAGCAGCATCCATAGTGCTTTACACAGTGTCAAAATGCATTAGTAGACTAAACTAGAGAATGATATATTTAAAGGTGAAATCAAAGTCTCCTCCCGCCACAGTCCTCCGACCTCACACACAGCAGTAAAGTAACTCCTTTTGTTGAGAAAAAAAAATATGCCCTTCTGGGTGATCTATATACATTGCAAGGATTGAAACAAACTTTGTTTCAGATTCCTACCTTTTGTTATTCTGAATTAATAGCTGATTGTTTGTCTTTGTCCATGTGGAAAATGAATGTGAATGGGAGGGATTTTATAATTATCAATCAGCAGCTTCACCTGCAGTGCTCTAATGAGGTAAGTGTCAGGGTCTGCATCCCTTTAGACTTGATTTACTTTGGGAGTATCTCACAAAAATGTTTTAGGTTTTTGCATGGGATGCTCAAAATCAAATTTGTATCTTAGTGCATACTTCTGGGAACATCCATAAGCCAATCATGCAAGCTGGAAATGACATACCTGAGGGGCGTTCTGTATACCATCTGTGTACAGAATGCCTTCAGGTAGCCATATTACATTGCATTTTACAGAGAATTACAGAGCTGCAGTTTGAAAAGGAAAGGTAATTTTTAATAACACTCAATTACAATATGACTTGTATCGCAATTCTATGAGCTATATTTTATTTTTTTGCCCCCACAAAAGTGGAGTTACCCTTTAAACACATGAAAGGCTTGCTGAATCTAGCTTTATTAAACTCAGATTTAGGTAAATTCAGTAACTTGTTTCCTCGTTAATATGAGTATTTTTTTTTTTAGCAGCCCAGTCCTGAGTCACAGCGAGGCTTGGGGGCCATTAGTAATATTAGACTTCACATATAGATTAATCTACTGTGTCGTTCAGTGCACAGGCACTGGAAAAATGCTCTATACAATCCTCTGATTCACAGATTCCATAGCTTGCTGGAGGTCAATCTTCACTCATCTGTACGAGTTAGCATTAGAAAAGGGGAAGAAGAAACAAAGCGATAACAGCACAAATGAACTGCGTAAACTAAGCATCATTTTCTTTTTAATGGGCAGTTTATAATATTTTTCCAGTCTATTATGGAAAATGTGAAACACTTCTTTTCCTCCACCCTTTTTTTTTTTTTTTTCAGTCCAAACCTCTTGTTATGAGTTATTAGAATGAAAAATAGCCTAATGTTTGTTGTAGCTATGTTGTGCTGTTACGCTTCTAGGCTTTACTGCTTTGTTTAGG